>CM051235.1:144229698-145429698 GCA_027917425.1 Gastrophryne carolinensis | reverse complement strand
GTGGCTTGCCATGCTTTTACCTGTGTGGGGGCTGGCTTGCGCCCTGTATGTACTGCCGCCATTACTGCTATTGCCCTTAAGAAACTGCTTAAGCGTCTCCTTGATGGCACAACAGCTGGTAGTGTGGGGGAGGAATATAGGACTCTCTTACTTTGCACTGATTTTGTGGCCTTTATCCTTACTGCTATGGATGATGCTGTGCGGCTGTGTGGAAGGACCTCTGCGCTCTTGGTGGCTATGCGCCGCTCTGTCTGGTTGCGCCAGTGGGCAGCTGACGTTGCAGCTAAGAAAGCCCTTCGTGGGGCTGCGGCTGTTTGGAGAACGTCTTGATGTTCTAGCCAAAGATGGAAGGCTGCCTCAGCGTAGGAGGCAGTCTCGGCCCTTTCGGGGGTCCTCTGTCCCCCTCCCTTCCTTTCGCATTCCCAGAGGGGGCCGTGCCTCTCTCCTCTCCAGTGGTCGCAGAGATTCTTGGGGCCGAGGCAGAACCTGTGGTCGTCCCGGTCTCTCCTGGAATCCTAAATCCAAACCCTCTCCCAAGCCCCCTCAGGCATGAAGGGGCGCCCTCACTCATCCGGGTGGGGGGACGGAATTCGGCTCTTTCCTCACGTCTGGAGGTTTCACGTCTCAGACCAGTGGATTCAGGAGGTAGTGTCCTCCAGTTACAAGATAGAGTTTGCAGCCTGGCCCCCCCCCAAGATTCATCAGATCCCGGATGTCTTTAAACCCCCTGTCCGCTCAGGGATTGCTTCTGGCTGTTAATTGCCTGTTAGAGTCCAGAGTCATTTGTTGGTGCCTCATCAAGAAAGAGGTCAGGGGTACTATTCCAATCTTTTCACGGTCCCCAAAAAGGACGGCTCTCTGAGGCCCATTCTGGATCTGAAGGGCCTCAACAAATTTGTCAGATTCAATCATTTTCGCATGGAGACGCTGCGCTCTGCTGTCAGTACCCTTCGCCCAGGCGACTTCTTGACCACTGTGGACATCAAGGATGCTTATCTTCATGTGCCTATCTTCCCAGGTCATCAGGTTCGAGCTGCAGGGTCAGCATTACCCTTCGGTATCACCTCGGCACCTCGGGTGTTCACCAAGGTTCTGGCGGGAGTGATGGCTCTGCTAATGAACCAGGGCATCCCCATCATTCCTTACCTGGACGACAGGTGATTGTGGACGAGTCTTTTCCTCAGGACGAGCGGGACACTCAAATGGTGACATCCACTCTGGAGTCTTTCGGCTGGGTGATCAACTATAGTCTAGTCTTCTCTGTCCTCGTCATTGGTGAGGACATTTCTGGGCATGACGCTGGATACCTCTCAGGTCAAGGTGTTCCTTCCTCAGCAGAAGGTGGAAGGTCTTCAGCTGCAGGCTCGGGCTCTGCTGTCGTGTCCTCATCCCTCCATCCGTCAGGGGATGCAGTTGTTGGGCCTGATGGTGTCCTGCTTCGAGGCAGTCCCCTTTGCTCAGTTTCACATGAGACCTCTCCAGTTGCACCTCTTGTCAGTTTGGGATTGGGACCCTGTGTCCCTGGATCAGGAATTTGTTCTGTCTCCCCTGGCCGGACAGTCTCTCTCGTGGTGGCTGGACTCAAGGAATCTTCTGGGCAGGTCCTTCCTGCCCCCGTGCAGGGAAACGGTCACCACGGATGCCAGTTTGACCGGCTGGGGAGGCTTCTGGAAGTCCCTGAGGTTCCAGGGTCGGTGGGGCCCACAAGAGACCCATGCTTCCATCAACGTCCTGGAACTGAGGGCAATCAGGTTGGTTCTTTCTCGCCTATCCACTCACCTCCCGGGTCGGGCTGTTCAGATTCGCTCAGACAACCAGACGACGGTTGCCTACATCAACCATCAGGGAGGGACTCCAAGCGAGCCTTCAAGGAAGTGTCCCTGATTCTGTCTTGGGCGGAACAGCATGTTCCCTGCATATCAGCGGTCTACATCCCAGGGGTGGAGAACCAGGTGGCGGACTCCCTGAGCAGGGGGACGTCTCGTCTGGGAGAGTGGTCTCTCAACAACCAGGTGTTTCTCTCCCTCTGTCACCGCTGGGGTCAGCCGGACGTGGACCTGTTTGCGTCCCGCCACAATCACAAGCTTCCCAGATTTGTCTCTCTGTCTCAGGATCCTCTGGCCTTCGCCACCGGTGCCTTGGCAATACCTTGGATGGAGTTTCAGCTTCTCTATGTGTTCCCTCCGTTTCCTCTCCTGGGCAGGGTCATGCGCAAGATAGCTCAGGAGCGGGTTCCAGCCATACTAGTGGCCCTTTGTTGGCCAAGAAGAGTTTGGTTCGCAGATGTCGTGCGGTTGGCAGTAGACCGGCACGTCTTGCCCAAGGATCCTTCTCACCCAGGGGCAGCTACGCCATCCCAGTTTACAAACTCTGGCTTTAACGGCTTGGCTGCTGAAACCTCCATATTGATGGAAAAGGGGTTGCCTGCCTCTGTTGTTGATGCCATGATTTGGGCTCGGAAGGAGTCCTCATCCTTTATTTATTTCAGGGTCTGGCATGCTTACATTGCCTGGTGTGAGTCCAAGTCTCTTCCCTGTCGGGTGTTTTCTATTCCCAGAATTCTGGAATTCTTGCAACATGGTTTGGATCAGGGCCTTCAACTTAGTACCCTAAAAGGCCATGTTTCAGCTCTGGCAATTTTTTTCCAAAGATCTTTTGCCAATCACTGGTTGGTTAAAACCTTTTTTCAGGGTGTTTCTCATGTGCGTCCACCCCGTAAGCCTTTGTTACCAGTCTGGGATTTGAATCTGGTGTTGTCTGCCCTGCAAGGGTCTCCCTTTGAGCCTATCCGTGATGCTACCTTGTCTATTCTGCCCCTTAAAGTAGCCTTTCTGGTGGCTATCACTTCTGTAAGGCGAGCTTCTGAACTAGCGGCACTTTCCATCAAGCCTCCTTATTTTGAGAGGCATCAGGATAAGGTGGTTTTTCGGCTCAAGCCAGATTTCCTGCCAAAGGTTATGTCTGCCTTTCATCTTAATCAGGACATTGTCTTGCCTTCATTGTGTCCTAATCCTGCTAATTCCAAGGAGCGGAATCTGCATTCCCTAGATGTGGTCAGGGCTCTGAAGTTTTATTTGGTCGCTACTGAGACTTTCAGGAAGTCTGATGCTCTTTTTGTTCTCACTTCTGGACCTAGAAAGGATTTGCCTCCGGCTAAATCCACTATCAGCAAGTGGATCCGTCAGGTGGTGGTTCAAGCCTATTCTTCTAAGGGAAAGGAACCTCCCTTTAGGATCACTGCTCATTCCACTTGTGCTATTGGTGCCTCTTGGGCTTTTCAGCACCAAGCTTCTGTTGAACAAGTTTGCAAGGCCGCTACTTGGTCTTCTGTTCATACTTTTATAAGTTTTAATTAAGTTTTACAAGGTTGATGTTAAGGCCTCTGCGGATGCTGCTTTTGGCCGCAAGGTGCTTCAGGCGGTAGTGACTTGAACTACTGGCCATTACTCTTTGGGGATCCCACCCTACTCTGGACACTGCTTTTGGATGTCCCAAGCGGTATGAATACCGAAGTGGGCCGTGCCATGCAATAAAGAAAAAAGCTATTCTGTGAGTACTTACCTGTAGAATTGTTTTTGTTCTTGCAAGGCACGGCCCGCTTCGCCCCACCCTTGTTATCGTTGTTCTTGGTTGCCTCTTTATGGTGATTGTTCCAAGTCAATTGGGGTCTTTTACCTTTTTCACATTTTTACTTATTCTCTCCCGGCTTCTTGTCTCACTGCTTGTGTACACTGGGGAACTCTATGGTTAAGCCTATTTTTATAGGGAGCTGGGCCAAGCCACAGCTTTTCTGCAGTACCACTGCACCACCTTGTGGCGGAATAACCCAACTGTTATGAATACCGAAGCGGGCCGTGCCATGCAAGAACAAAAACAATTCTATAGGTGAGTACTCACAGAATTGCTTTTTCTGCCTCTCCCGTTGCCAATTCTTTTTCCTGCCTCACCTATGCATGCACCTTCTCACCTTTGCATATACTGTTTTTTTAAACTACTGGTGTGAGGGCACCACCATAAAATAACAAACCCGTAGGTGCTCCTGGAATTCCACTATTTACCATACACAACAGAAAAACCCCAAAAATAGATTGGGCACTCCACCGGGAAAAAATCTCAAAATTTTATTCTCAGTGCAAAGATCTTTTTAAATCTTTGCGCTGAGAATAACATTTTGAGATTTTTTCCCGGTGGAGTGCCCAATCTTTGGAATTCTATTTTTTGGGCTTTTCTATACTGTTTTTTTGCACTTGACCATCAGATGCACCTAGGGTTTGAAGGACAAAATATTCTAAACAAAATATTTTGCTAAAATGCCCTCTTCTCAGAACCCAATAGCAGGCAGTGTGGCAGCCCCCTCATCGCCCTATAACAGGCAGTGTGCAGAATTACACCCACCCCCCATAGCAGACAGTGTGCAGAATCCCCCATAACAGACATTGTGAAAAAATATAGGTGGGGGGATTCCAGGGACAATAACCCCCCCAGAATGTTCCATGGGGGAAATTATAAAAAAAAAACATTGTGGGGGTGCTGGCCACGAGATGAACGGGTGCATAGCATGCGAGCAGGCAGGGTGCTTAAAATCACAAGGCCCGTAGCTGCACAAGTCTCCCCCGAGTTCCTGCCATCTCTTACTTTGGTGTGTTTGGCAAATCTTTCCTTGACAGAACCTATGCATGTTGGGTATCGTTCTGTTTGGGGGATGTTGCTTTTTCAGATTTTCTGTTTTTTTCTGGTTTGCATATAGGTTTTTTTTAGGAAAATGTGGTTTTGATTCTGCTTTTTTATTCATTTTTAGGGAAACCCTGTGCAACCAAAGAATACATTGAGGGATTACTTCCAGAAAACTGCACCCATGTCAACAAGCCTGGTACGCCTAGAAAGCTTGAGGTGTGTACTTCTAGGGAATATATAGTTTGTGGGGGGTATTTCAAATGTAAAGGGTTGTTTTTCTTGAAAAACTGCAAGGTGCGCATATTGCATAGCATAGTTGTATTTTATCTGAAAATCTCCTAAAGCGTTGTTTCAGTTTGGGGGAGTCTCCTGGGCAGGAAAGGGTGTCTACCTATACATATGTGGTACCGCTGTAACCGGGAGAAATTTTCACCCAAAAATATTGGGAATACACTTAGAAAATGACAAACAAGACATTTCATGTTAAAGCCCAGGCTCCGCTGAAAAAAACAATATATCACTTTCCTGGGAAATCCCTGGAAATCCCTTCAATAATCACAGTTGAACACGGGGAGCGCAAAATAGGGCAAAATAATCTGGCAACAAAGGGTGACAAAGTCTCAAGGTAGGCTGGCAGTTAAAGGGTTAAATTAAAAGCAAGCAGTGAAGAATTAAAAAAAAAAGTAACTTTTAGATACTTAGTGCAAACCCATATATGTTCAATTAGATCTGGTGAATTTAAAAGTCTTGGTCTGAGGTATCTTAGCAGAGCGGTAAAATCAAAGTATGTATTTTCAGTTCAGGTGTGTGTTTTTCCTTTCAGTGTTACTTGGCAGTGCACAAGACTGGAAAGAGTGTTATACTAAAGATTTACATAAACAGACTGAAGAAGGACCTAGTAGAGGTTGTGGTCATAGACTTTTGGTCAACAGTGCTGTTTTTACAGATTTGCGATGGTGACATCTGGATCCAAGTGTGACATCATGGTTATATGAATAATTGCTACTTGTATGAAAAGAACAAACGTATTCCTATTCCATTTAGAAAAGGTGTAGCTACTGTTTACTCCAGTAATTTTTAAATGAAGATTTTCTATGTATCTTTAAATATGAGTAGATGCTTTTATACAATTTATATTTTTAAAAGAAAGCATAAACATTTTCTTTATTGCATGGCACAGCCCGCTTCGGTATTCATAACCGTTGGGTTATTCCGCCACAAGGTGGCGCAGTGGTACTGCAGAAAGCCGTGGCATCTCCCGGGTCCCTATAAAAACGGGATTAACCATAGAGTTTCCAGTGTTTCCTCTGCAGTGATATTGCGAAGTTAGAAGATGGCTCTCTCTCTTGCGCAGGTGAGCGGGGCAACCAAGCCTGCGGCCCTGCATGTCTATTTCCATCCGTTTCTGGACCCTCACTGCCTCCCAGCCTTGGCTGACAGATCGGGTGAAGGTAGAAGAGCACTAGGGTCAAGTGCTCCTGGAGCGCAGCTGCAAGCCGCAGACCCTGTAACACAAAGGGTAGCCGTCCATAGGCTTTATGGTGAGCCTAATAGGGATGCAGAGTTTCTGTCCTGGCTTCTGAGGGGGTGAGTAGTTTGGGGACCATGTCCCCTTATTTTCCTTTTTGGGTCCCCCCCACGTCCCCCCTCCCTGGCCATGGCTGCTCGCCGCTGCCTTCTCGTCTCTCTCTCTCCCCCCCCTCTGACTTCGTTGGGGGGGTGGTAGCGGCGAGTGGTGATATCTGTGGTGTTTTGAAGTTTTTTGTGTATATTCTTAGTATACAGTACGTCCTGCTCCAGATATAATACTTACACTTGGGTTATCCTCCGCCAGATGGCGCTGCACTGCAGAGACATGGAAAAACAGGCTCCTCCCTCCCTGATTTCTCTGCAGTGCTGACTGCGAAGACATGATGTATCACTCTCTCGCAGGTGAGCGGGGCTATTACAGCCTGCGACCCTGTTGGACTATTCCCACCCGTCCTCCCTGTGATGTGCCTCCCAGCCTGGGCTGCGCTGGTCGGGTGAAGGTAGGCAGCACCATGCGTGCTTAACGGAGTCATGCTCCACCGCAGTCCCCCACCAAAGGGTAGGCAGTTTAGGGCTGATGGTGAGCCTCTAGGGCAGGGGTACTCAACCACTTCTTGTAAAGGTCCATTTACAGGCATCTGGTGAGAGGCGAAGGTCCGGACGGGGTGCTGTCGGGGGGGGGGGGGGTGGATAGTTAAAATCAGCGCACTGGGGGCGGGTTGGGGGTGGATTATACCTTGCAATGCCACTTTCTGCACATGCAGTACTTCATATTGCAATGCTAAGTGTCAGGGAGTCATGACACTGTCAGGGAGACAAACTACATCGCCAATCCATAACGGGGCAGCGCTGAGCATGGCAACACAGAAGCAACTAAGTGCAAGGCTGTCAGGGCAGGGGTCCAGAAATCTGGCACAGAGGTCCGCATTCGGACCCCGGTCCGCCAGTTGAGTACCGCCGCTCTAGGGGATGCCCCTCCCGCACTATTGCCCCATGCCTCGTGTAGCGGTGGGCCCTGTACAAAGGGTCGCCATCCTCCCTCATTCCCCCCGTAGCCCGGGGGGAAAGAAAGGGGGGGTGTGTGGTGGTCTTAGTGTATGTTTTACACGTTATGGCCTTAGTTTTGCCCGGACTAGTATTCCTGGGGTCAGAACCGCGCTGTCTGTTCTTTACTGTGTAATTGTCGCCGTCGCGCGCACTTCTTCCTTTACTGGATGTGCTGCGCCGGGCGGCGACGTCGCCTCAGACGCTGCGGCGTCTTCATTGGCAAATCATCTTTTCTAAGTGTACCATTCACTTCGCTCCTCATAACAGTTTGTATCTACCTCAGAGCTTCGCGCTCTTCGGGGGGGGGGCGGGGACCTAGGTTGGCGCACTCCGCGTCACTGGCCACTCTGGCCCGCCCTTCGAGGTTCGCTTTGGCGCCATTTTGATGCTGGTCGCACGCACACGTGGTAGCGGTCCTCCTCCTCCCTTGGTCTGTAAGTGCCCTCGCGGGCGATTTTCATGATCCTTGTTTTCTGCGCATGGTTCTGACACCCTTTATTCCCATTATGTCTTTCAGACTGGTGAACACCATTGGCTTCTCCCGGCCCGGTGTAGAATTATAGCGGGCCTTGTAATATTCTCCCACTTCCATAGCGGGTCTTTGGGGCATCCAGGGTTACTTATAGTGTAAATCCCTACTGGCATATTGTGCCTTGATTAATCACCATATGGAGGCATCTCAGAATTATGTGACCGGGGTCCCTCTGGGACAAGACCGGTGGTGTATAGCGTGTGGACAACCCCATGCTGATGCTGACAGGGCACGTTTCTGCATACCCTGTGCCGAGCAAGCCCTGGCCCTGCAATCTGGTCGGCCAGTGGCTACACCTAGCTTCAATTCACCTATCTCCCCAGGCTTAAATTTCTCTCCTGCTGAGTCGCCTACAAGTGGGGAATTGCAGCCTGCGGGCCCTTCCAGACTGCCTACGGCTGAACAGATTATTGCTAGGTTGTCAGAGCGAATGGGCCCTGGTAGAAAGCGGCACCTGTCGCCCCATGTTTCTGTATGCTCTATGAGAACTGAGGGGTTTGCTACTCCGTGTGACTATACCCCTTCTGATGAAGGGGAGTTGTTCTCTGACTCAGGCTCTTCTGATGAGAGGCCGAGGAGTCACGACGATTCTGGCCCGGGATACTGGGGCCAGTGTGACACTGACGACCTGTTGATTAAGGTCTTTAAGGCACTGTCTATCTCTCCCCCCGGTCAGGTCCCCAAGCCTAGAGGGGAGCGTTTCCATACTGCGACTGCACGGTTGGAATTTTTAGAGCAGGCTCATTTCCATGCCCTTGTGCTCAAAGAATGGGAATGCCCCAGTAAACTTCCAGGGGTTCCAGGGGACTGGGATAGGAAATACCCCTTTCCCCCTGAGGTGGTTAATTGCTGGGTATTACCCCCCGTGGTGGATGCACCGATCATAGGGGTCCCTAACCCCCCCTTTATTACAACCCCTGCCTATAGTACCCTTCGGGATGCTGAGGACCGGCGCATTGAGCTGCTGGCCTCCCATGCCTTTTCTTGTGCTGGGACGGCGCTGCGTCCGGTCTGTGCCGCAGCCATTACTGCGGTGGCCGCTAGAACCCTCATCAAAAAATTGCTCGATCATCACCCCGAGGATCTCCCCTGGGAGGTGTTTAATGCACTCTCCAATTGTGATGTATTTGTGAAGTTTATTCTATTAGCACTAGATGACGAGATTAGAATGTGTGCAAGAACTTCCGCCCTTGCGGTGGCTATTCGTCGCTTGGTCTGGCTGCGACAGTGGGGTGCTGATGATGCTACTAAAAAGACTCTTACTGGGCTCCCCTTCAGAGGGCAACGCCTATTTGGGGCCCGTCTAGACCTGTTCGGTAAAAAGGGCAAATCACCCCTTCGCAGACGGCCGTCTCGGCCCCCTCGAGGCAGGAGCACTCCTCCTCCCCCCTACCTTAGTGTTAAACAGGAACCAGGGGTCTTTTCGGATTTTTGGGGCAGACTCCTGCCCCACGAGCAGCAGACAACGCTCTGGCCCCTCCGGCGGGGCTAAGCCCAAATCTTCCACCAAACCCCCTCAAGCATGATGGGGCGCCCTCGCCCGGCTGGGTGAGGGATGGCTGCAGCACCTTGCTCTTATAAGGAGGCATTTCGCCTCATTCTGGTGGATTCAGGAGGTTGTGTCCTCCAGATACAGGATAACGTTTGCTGCACGACCTTCCCCAGTTTTTATCAGGTCCCAGGTACTCCTGGTCACTGCCCCTGTTCAGTTGCTGGCACAGGCCATGCTAGGCCTGCAAGGTCTGAGGGTCTCTTGCAGATTGTCCGTAATAGGCAGAGGCAAGGGCCGCTATACCACCTTCCACAGCCCCCCAAAGGATGGGTTGGGTGGCCCATTCTGGATTCACAGCAATTCTCTAATTACAGTCAGTTTTCCTGCATGGAAACTCTTGAGTTGGGCCATCAGCACCTTGCGCCCTGTGGGCGGCTTGCCGTCTGGGGAACTCTTCAATGCTTATGTTTACATTCCTGTGCCCTCAGATCTCTGAGGCTCTCCAGGTTCGTGTTGGAAGTCCAACACTGTTAATTGTGGCCCTGTTATCTGGCCTCTCTTCAACTCCCAGAGGCTTCACTCAAGTGCTGTCAATGATGATGTCTCTGATGAGACCAAGGGACGTCCGCGCAATGTCTACCCGGACGCTTTTCCTCACTCCCCTGTCTCTGCGTCAGGATAGTTTGGATACCTGGCTGGTGGGCCCATTGGGAGTCATTTGGATGGGTGTTCAATCGCCTCGAGTCCTCGCTGTTCCCTAAAGTGGTAACCCCATTAATAGGAATGATTCTGGATCAGGTTCAAACCAGATTCTCCCCCTCTCAGCAATTAGGTGTTCAATCTGGTCTCATGGGCCCAGTCCCTCATTACTGTCCCGGTTTCTTAACACCAGGCAGGGATGCGACTGGTGGGCCGTTGTTAACTTGCTTGGCAGGAGCCCGAGTAGCTAAAGAGGTCCCTTATGCTCAGTTCCCCTTGAGCCCGTCTGCGACTTCTATTGGTAACATAGGACAGGGATCCAGCACCCCTGGAGCAGGGCCTGTGGGCCTTCCCACCTGTATGACGGTTTTCTCTTGAAAGTGGTTGAACGCAAGGGACCTGTCTGGGGGTAGTTCCCCCTTGCCCCTTTCTGGAAACGGCCACCATGGATGCCTACCTTTTCAGGTTGAAGGGGATGGTTTCTTCCGAACCCCCCTGCGATTCTGGTGTTGGTGGGGCCCTTAGAGGGTCCTTACGCCTATTGAAGTCTAAACAGTGAGCGTATTTCAGTTGACTCTTCTCGCTTGACCGCTCCCCTTCTGGAATTGCCAGGCTGGGGGTGCTCGGTCCGTCTGACGACAGATGTACTACATTAACCATTGGAAGGGGCCTGGAGCTGACGGACATTCCAGGGAGTGTCTGTGTTCCCTTCTGGGCAGAGACAATGCTCCCTGCATGTTAAGTGATGTTAGCTCCGGCGAAGCCCCTCTGCGACAGGATGTGCTAATCCCGTGTCGTTATGGAGTCCAACCAGTCGTGGATCTGTTGGGTTCCGTCACCTTTACAGGCTATAGTTTCCCTGTTCCAGGATCCTATGTCAGTGGTCCGGATGCCTTTAGTACCGTCTTGACAGGACGTTTGGTTCTGTATGTCCTTCTCATTTCCTCTGCTAGGCAGGGTTATGCGGAAGATTACTCTGGTAAGGGGACCAGTGATTCTGGTGGCCCCCAGTTGACCTAGTATAGTGTGGTTGCAGGCATGGTACTGTGGTCAGTAGTTCTGCACCTTACCAGGAGCGCCAATTGATCACTCAGGGCCCCTTTATGTCACTATCATTCATGGTCCCTGGCCTAGTCGATCTGACTGTTGAAACATACATCTTGATGGAGACAACCCTTAGCTGTCTCGGTGTTTGCCTCTATGGGAAGGCTAGGAGTAAGCCTCTTCCTCGTCTTCTTCTATTGTTGTAGGGTATGGCATACCCACATTTATTGGGGCGAGTCTAGTTCTCTTACTTGTTGGATGTTCTCGGTTCCCAGGTTTCCAGTGTGGCTTCAGCATGAATTGGAGTTGGTTCCCCAGCTCAGTTCTCTGATGGGTCAGGCTCTGCCCTGTCCACCTTGCCTTAGCAGTCTCTGGTTCAGTCTTCCTTGGTTAAGACTTCCTTCAGGGGGTGCTCATGTGCGTCCTCCATGTACTCCTATGGTCCCTGTTGGGATTGAAATTGAATTCATTCCGTCTGCTTGCAGAATTGTCCCTTAGTCCTATTCAGGACACTGTCTGGATGTCCTTACCCTCAAGGTTGTCCTTCTGGTGACTGTTACCTTGGTCAGGCGTGTGTTAGCGGGCGGTTTCGGTCTACCTAGCCCTCATTCCTTGAGATACACCAGGATAAGGTGGAGTTCCGCCTGAAGCCGGATTCTCTACATCTGAAGGGGCTTATGTTCAATTATTCGAGATATTGTTTTCCACGGCTATCCCCCTTCCTTGCGACGCTGAGGATGTGGTTCTGCATTCCTTATACAGGTATTGGCAGTTTTTTCTCCTTAGGGGTCACTGTGTCCTTTAGGGGAACTGAGGTTCCTTGGGGTTGTGGCCATTACATCCTGAATGTGCCTGATCTCGTCTGCTCTCGGGAGTTGGGCGGTTTTTTCCTGGTTGTTACCTTAATGGATGTTACTCCTGGTAACTTGTTTCGGCCTTGGCTTCTGCCAAATTTGTTAGCGATCAGAGTGTCAGTTAGTGTCAGGCTGTTACTCAGGCCTACTCAGGCAAGGGGAAGAATCTCCCTTGTTGCCTTGATTCCTTTTCTACGCGTTGTTGATGTTAGGGCTTCAGCTCATGCTGTCTTGGCCGTATGGTTCTGCAGGTGACAGTGCTTTAAACTGTCTGCTGCTGTCGTTTTTTTGTTGGGGATCCCACCCTACTTTATGGACTCTGCTTTTGGATGTCCCAAGTGTAAGTATTATATCTGGAGCAGGATGTACTGTATACTAAGAATAATACAATTCTGTGAAATACTCACCTGTAGAATTGATATTATTTGTATACAGTACGTCCTGCTCCACCCCACCCTGGTTTTGCATTTTTCTGGATCCCCTATATGGTGATTGTTATATTGTTATAATTACCAGTTGTTCTGGGTGGCGTTAAATTCTTGTTCACTGCTTTTCAATGCTGGGGATTTGTGGGAGGTCCCTGGGTATTTGAAGGTCGGGCCGGGAGGAGCCTGTTTTTCCATGTCTCTGCAGTGCAGCGCCATCTGGTGGAGGATAACCCAAGTGTAAGTATTATATCTGGAGCAGGACGTACTGTATACAAATAATATCAATTCTACAGGTGAGTATTTCACAGAATTGTATTTTTGTGGTGTTTTTAGCTGCCGCGCCGCTTTGTACTGCGTTCCGCGGCTGTGGGCGCTATAACCTGAGGTGATTTTGCTTTGTCATGGTGCCGGCCGGGTCACGTGAGTGCCGTTTTTCGCGCTCTTCGTGGGGCGGGGCCGGGTGATGACGCATATCACGTCTTTCCCCCCACGGCACTCCCCTCGAGGTACCTCTGCCGTCGCCATTTTGGACAAGCTGCGCGTCTGGATTTTTCCCTTCCTGGCTGCAGCGCTGCTTCCTTCAAGGAAGTGTCGGACGGCGGACGGCGGCGACATTGCCTCAGGCGCTGCTGCGCCGTCATTGGCTGGCCTTGTCATGGGGCGCGTTTTCGCGCTCTTTGGGGGGGCGGGCCTTGTGGATGACGTTTTCCACATCGCTTCTCTGCGGTCCGCCCCTCGAGGTATATGCGGGTGCCATTTTGGAGCTCCTGTGCTGCGTGTCTGGCGTCTCCCTATCGCGGTCCGTAAGTGCCCCTGCGGGCTGGCTTTTTCTTTGTATTTCATTGTATTATGCTTACGGGTTCTTTGCTTTATGTCTTACAGGCGGGTCAAAATTTTTTGTGGTTTCTCCCGGTCCTATCCCCTTTATTTAGCGTTAACTCCTTATTGGAGGACTTTTGTGATCCATTGTCTCCCACTTCCCTAGCGGGCTATTGGGGCATCCCGGGTAGCCTTATTGGCGTCAATCCCAATTGGCCTATTGTGCCACAATAATCACCATATGGAGGCTTCTCAGGATAATGTTCTTGGGGTTCCTTCGGGACAAGCCCGGCTGTGTATGGCGTGTGGGGTATCCCCTATAAGTGACGATGTCAGGGTGTGTGTACCCTGCGCCCAGCAGACGCTTGCGCTGCAGTCTGGGTCACCAGTGGCTGGGCCTGCGCCCCCTCTGGCTTCGGCTACCCCCCCATGCTTACATCTGATTCCTAGTGGGGTGCATACCATTGGGGAGTCTGAACCTGATTTGGCTGCACGGGTGGCCAGCATTGAGAGACATATTGCTGGGTCTGGCCCGCGTAAGGCTTCTGCTAAGAAGCGGCATTTATCACCTGGCGGCATTTATCACTCTTTTTCCTATGGAGGCTGAGGAGTTTTTTGAAGTTACTGGTTATACCCCCCTGGAAGAGGGGGAATTATTTTCTGATTCAGAATCATCTGAGGAACAATCTAGGGTGTATGGTGCCGATTCTGGGTCTGACCCATGGGCTTCAGATGATACTGACAGGCTTTTAGCTCACATTTTTGAAGTACTCTGTATATCTCCTCCTGACGTGGCTCCGCGGCAGCAGGGGGAGCTGTTTCATACTGTTAAACCAAGCTTGGAGTTTCCTGAACAAACTCACTTTAATAATCTGGTGCTCAAAGACTGGGAACGGCCTAGCTGGCTTCCCGGGGTACCAAAGAGTTGGCATAAGAGGTATCCCTTTCCCGCTGAGATGGTTAAACATTGGTCATGTCCTCCCTAGGTGGATGCACCAGTTCAGTTCCCCTGACTCTACTACCCTGAGGGATGGGGAGGACAGGTGCATAGATCAGCTGGCTTGCCATGCCTTTTCCTGTGTGGGGACTGTGCTGCGTCCGGTCTGTGCCTCTGCCATTACTGCTGTTGCTATTAAAAGCCTGCTCAGGAGTCCCTTAGATGGGGCCCCGATGATGCAGGTAGTGAAGAGTATAGAGCTCTTCTGCGTTGTGAGGAATTTGTTACATATGTTCTCTCTGCCTTGGATGATACCATTAGAATGTGTGGCAGGGCATCTGCCTTGTTGGTGGTGATACGCCGCTCGGTCTGGCTGCGCCAGTGGGCAGCTGACAACACTGCTAAGAAGGCTCTCACTGGTTTTCCCTTCAAGGGGCTGTGCCTCTTTGGTGAACGTCTGGACTTGTTTGCTAAGGGAGGCAAGTTACCTCAGCGTAGAAGGCAGCCCCGGTCCTTTCGGGGTTCAGGTACCTTTCTTCCTTCTATCCGGGGTTCCAGAATTGGACGGGGAGCTTCCTTTGCTGGTGCTCATGGAGATTTTTGGGGCAGGGGCAGAGGACATGGCCGCCCTGGTCCCTCCTGGGGTCCCAAACCTAAGTGCTCCCCCAAGCCCCCTCAGGCATGAAGGGGCGCCCTCACCCATCTGGGTAGGGGGACGGCTTCGGCTCTTTGCTCACGTCTGGAGGCGTCAAGTCTCACACCGGTGGATTCAGGAGGTAGTGTCCTCCAGTTACAAGATAGAGTTTGCAGCCTGGCCGCCCCCAAGATTCATCAAATCCCGGATGGCTCAAAAGCCCCTGTCAGCTCAGGGTCTGTCCCTTGCTGTCCAAGGCCTTCTGGAATTGGGAGTCATCCGCCGGGTGCCCTTGTGGGAAAGGGGCAAAGGCTAATATTTTCTACGCCCAGGGGACTTCATGACCTCTGTAGACATCAAGGATGCTTATCTTCACGTTCCAATCTTTCCAGGTCATCAGAGATTCCTCAGGTTCGCTCTGGAGGATCAGCACTACCAATTTGTGGCCTTGCCCTTCGGTCTCACCTCAGTTCCCAGGGTTTTCACCAAGGTGCTAGAAGGAGTGATGGCTCTGCTGAGATCTCAGGGCATTCGCATTCTTCCCTACTTGGACGACATGCTTATCGCTTCTCTGTCCTTCCAACAGGCAGAGCTGGATACCCAGCTGGTGGTGTCCACACTGGAGTCATTCGGCTGGGTGATCAACCACCCCAAATCTTCCCTGTCTCCTTCCATGGTGAAGTCCTTTCTGGGCATGATTCTGGATTCATCTCAGGTCAAGATCTTTCTTCCTCAGCAGAAGGTGGAGGGTCTTCAAGAGCAGATACGGCTCCTTCTGTCTTGTCCTCATCCGTCCATCAGGCTGGGAATGCAGCTGGTGGGCCTGATGGTGTCCTGCTCAGTTTCACAGGAGACCTCTTCAGCTTCACCTCTTGTCAGTATGGGATCGGGACCCCGTGTCCTTGGATCAGGTGTTGGTTCTGTCCCCTCTGGCCAGACGATCTCTCTCGTGGTGGCTGGACTCAAGGAACCTGCTGGGAGGCAGATCCTTTCTGGCCCCTTGCTGGGAGACTGTCACCACAGATGCCAGTCTGACAGGTTGGGGGGCTTTTGGAAATCCCTGAAATTCCAGGGTCAGTGGGGCCCTCAGGAGGCCCACACCCCTATCAACATTTTGGAGTTTAGGGCGATCAGGTTGGTTCTCTCCCACTTAACCCCACACCTTCGGGGTCGGGCTGTTCAGGTCCGCTCGGACAACCAGACGGCGGTTGCCTACATCAATCATCAGGGAGGGACCCTGAGCAGGAGGGCCCTCAGGGAGGTGTCTATTATTCTGTCCTGGGCGGAGGACAATTTTCCCTGCATCTCGGCTGAGCAGGGGGACCTCTCGTCTGGGAGAATGGTCCCTCAGCAGCAGGGTGTTTCGCTCCCTGTGCCACCGCTGGGGTCAGCTGGATGTGGATCTGTTTGCGTCCCGTCACAATCACAAGCTTCCAGTCTTTGTCTCTCTGTCCCAGGATCCTCTGGCCTTAGCCATGGATGCATTAGCAATGTCTTGGACGAGTTTTCAGCTCCTGTATGTGTTTCCCCTGCTGGGCAGGGTGCTGCGCAAGATAGCTCAGGAAGGGGTGCCAGGCATACTGGTGGCCCCCTGTTGGCCAAGAAAAGTGTAGTTCGCAGACATCGTGCAGCTGGCAGTAGATCAGTACGCCCTGCCCCAGGTTCCAGATCTGCTCACTCTGCGCACCTACGCCACCCCAATTTACAAACGCTGGCTTTGACGGCCTGGCTGCTGAAACCTCCATCTTGATGGAAAAGGGTCTGCCTGCCTCGGTTGTTAATACCATGATCAGGGCTAGGAAAAGGTCCTCTTCTTCCATCTACTATAGGGTTTGGCGTACTTACATTGACTGGTGCAAGTCTAAGTCGCTTCCCTGTCATGTGTTTTCTATTCCTAGGATTCTGGAGTTTCTGCAACATGGTTTGGATCTGGGTCTTTAGCTCAGTACTCTGAAAGGTCATGTTTCTGCCTTGGTCATTTTCTTCAAAAGATCTTTTGCTCAGCATCCCCTGGTCAAGACCTTCTTCCAGGGGGTTACTCACGTGCGTCCCCCACGTAAGCCTATGTTACCAGTCTGGGACTTGAACTTGGTCTTATCTGCCCTGCAGGGGTCTCCCTTCGAGCCCTTGCAGGGGGGCCTTTGTCCATTCTTACACTTAAGGTAGTCTTTTTGGTGGCTATGACTTCTGTTAGGCATGTTTCTGAGTTGGCGGCGCTTTCCATCAAGCCCCCTTACTTTGAGAGACACCAGGATAAGGTGGTGTTTCGTTTTAAGCCAGACTTTCTGCCTAAGGTTGTTTCTGCTTTTCATCTCAATTAGGACATTGTTTTGTTTTCTCTGTGTCCTAATCCTAGTAACTCTAAGGAGAGGATTTTACACTCTTTGGATGTGGTCAGGACTCTGAAGTTCTATTTGGTGGCTACTGAATCCTTCAGGAAGACTGATGATTTTTTTGTGCTCCCGTCTGGATCTAAGAAGGGTCTGGCTCCAGCTATCAGCAAGTGGATCCGTCAGGCTGTGATACAGGCCTACTCTGCTAAGGGGAAGGAGCCTCCCTTCCGCCTTACTGCTCATTCTACTCGTGCTATTGGTGCCTCTTGGGCTTTTCAGCACCAAGCTTCTGTTGACAAAGTTTGCAAGGCCGCCACTTGGTCTTCTGTTCATACTTTTTCTTTTAAGTTTTACAAGGTTGATGTTAAGGCCTCAACTGATGCTGCCTTTGGTCGCAAAGTTCTGCAGGCGGCAGTGGTTTCAACTGTCTGCTGTTGCTTTTGGGGATCCCACCCTACCTTACGGACACTGCTATTAAATGTCCCATGATTAAGGATTATTCTGGAACAGGACGTGCTGTATACTTAGAATAATACAATCCTGTGATTACTCACCTGTAGGATTGGTATTATACGTATACAGCACGTCCTGTTCCACCCCACCCTTGTTATCATTATTTTTAGTTCCCTCTTTATGGTGATTGTTCTTATGTTCAATATTGATAATGGTTATAGTTCTCCCGGCTTCATTTTGCTTTTCAATACTGGGGAATTTGTTGGAGGTCCCTGGTATATATGGGGCCGGGAGGAGCCACTTTTCTGTCTCTGCAGTCAAGCGCCATCTTGAGGATGTATTACCCATGAGTAAGGATTATTCTGGAACAGGACGTGCTGTATACGTATAATACCAATTCTACAGGTGAGTAATCACAGAAGAGCTAGCGGAACTTTCTATCAAACCTCCTTATTTTGAGAGACATCAGGATAAGGTGGTGTTCCGGCTCAAGCCAGAGTTCCTGCCAAAGGTTGTGTCTGCCTTTCATCTTAATCAGGACATTGTCTTGCCTTCATTGTGTCCTAATCCTGCTAATTCCAAGGAGCGGACTCTGCATTCTCTGGATGTGGTCAGGGCTTTGAAGTTTTATTTGGTCGCTACTGAGACTTTCAGGAAGTCTGATGCTCTTTTTGTTCTCACTTCTGGACCTAGAAAGGGGTTGCCTCCGGCTAAATCCACTATCAGCAAGTGGATCCGTCAGGCGGTGGTTCAAGCCTATTCTTCTAAGGGAAAGGAACCTCCCTTTAGGATTACTGCTCATTCCACTCATGCTATTGGTGCCTCTTGGGCTTTTCAGCACCAAGCTTCTGTTGAACAAGTTTGCAAGGCCGCTACTTGGTCTTCTGTTCATACTTTTTCAAAGTTTTACAAGGTTGATGTTAAGGCCTCAGCGGATGCTGCTTTTGGCCGCAAGGTGCTTCAGGCAGTAGTGACTTGAACTACTGGCCATTACTCTTTGGGGATCCCACCCTACTTTGGACACTGCTTTTGGATGTCCCAACTGTTATGAATACCGAAGCGGGCCGTGCCATGCAATAAAGAAAAAAGCAATTCTGTGAGTACTCACCTGTAGAATTGTTTTTGTTCTTGCATGGCACGGCCCGCTTCGCCCCACCCTTGTTATCGTTATTCTTGGTTGCCTCTTTATGGTGATTGTTCCAAGTTAATTGGGGTTTTTTACCTTTTTTCACTTTTTTTACCTTTATTCTCTCCCGGCTTCTTGTCTCACTGCTTGTCTACGCTGGGAACTCTATGGTTAATCCCGTTTTTTTAGGGAGCCGGGAGATGCCACAGCTTTCTGCAGTACCACTGCGCCACCTTGTGGCGGAATAACCCAACTGTTATAAATGCTGAAGCGGGCCGTGCCATGCAAGAACAAAAACAATTCTACAGGTGAGTACTCACAGAATTGCTTTATTGCTCTTATTGCAATTTATTTTCAGATAATAGTAGAGCTAAAACAATTATCAGTCTTGTTAAAATACCTTCTCATCTTTATTATTTTAATATGCAGGCTGTAGGAGACAAGCTCTTTAATTATACTAGTTTGTAGTAACAGCTGGGGTCATGTAAAGGATCTGGTGAAGCAAGTTTACTTTTGGGTATGGTATTGGGTGTTTTACCTTGCACAATCTAGATTATTAAAAAATGTTTTGCTCGTATTTTTCCTAAAAAAGCACACACTCCTGTGATCTATTTTACATAATTTTCCAATTGTGTGAGGATATTTTATTTTAAATATGGAAAAACTGCATCATATGGGCTTTGCTAACATATGTCAAATTGTGCTACATAACCTATAGGGCTCTAAAGGGGTAGTTTGCCAACACAACCATAAAAACTTTCACATATATTTGAAGCTGATTAAAAATATCAATACAAAAAAGTAGCACAAAAGCAGTGCCAAATAGGTACATGTACAAAAGCTTGTACGTCCAATCTTATGCATTTTGGAGTGGCACGACATCCTTATTCATAGCTAAATTATAATGAACTGACAAGACAAATATAGGGTACTTACCCAGCATCCCAGTTCAGTTCCTTTGAATCCACCCGCACCATGGATCCAATGCCGCTGCAACCTAGAAGTGGTATAACCAGGAAATGTACCACAAACTCCCTTCTTCCAAATGTGACAGACACTACGCCAGCTCAGATGGAATGCAGACCCGGGCAGAAGCCTGGAGCGCATCGCAATGTCCCATATAATCATCACACTAACTTTCCAGCAAGTAAGTGACTTGCAAAAACCGGTGCTCTATTACCTGCATTCTCAAAGGTGGAGAAGAGGCTGGTGCCCATGTAGATGTGAGCTGGTAGCGTTTAGGGTCGGGGGTTGAACGTTGGGCCTTTGTGTCCTAGACAATCAGCCCACATAGCTGGAGTCTGGGCTGGTTTTGTTGGAGAAGGGGTACCCCATGTCACTTTTGTAAAAAAAAAAAAATGGGGGTACCTTAATAATGCACATACTAGTTTTATTTGAAAATCTCATAAAGCACTCTTTTTAGTTTTGGAAATCTTCTGGGCAGGAACGGTTGTCTACTGATACATATATAATACCATTGGAATCTGAAGGAATAGGGCTTTTACAAGCAATATGATTTTCTTGTAAAACTTACATTTTATTTCCACGTATTTCCTGGAAAACCCTGGACATTTCTGTAAAATAAAAGTTAAACATATATAGTGCAAAAATGCTTAAGATTTGCCTGGCAACAGAGGGTGACAAAATCTCTAGGTAAGCTAGCAGTGAAAGCGTTAAACCAAAGTGTACCACACTGAGTTACACTTGTGGAAATGCACTTAGAGATGTTACAGAAGTCCCTTAGCTGGAGAAATATTTATGCTGCCAGTTTCAAAAATACCTTTCATGCACACTAGTTATTTTAATACTGAAAGTTAAAGATGCGTTAATGGCTGATATTTTCCAGCTGGCAGTAGAAAAAATGTCTTTTAGTCACTGTAAACATCCTTGTGGTTGCAGCAGAGGCCCCCTTTATCTCCAGTAATGCATCTGCAGGCGGCAACAGAGTGCTTTCTTAGCAGTTTATATGTTATGGAAACTAGGGTTTTGGAGGCACATAGAAAACAAAATGGAGTGAGGCTTTAAAATGTACACATAGATTTCATGGATAGCTTTCAAAGATGTTACTAAAATATAACTTGCTGTCATAACTTATATCAAGTTACTGTAGTTAAAAGTGGTAGGTTTTTAAAAGCAAAGAATGGATGTACACATCTGTCCGTCTGGAAATGGACACTTGAGAAAGTGCTTCTGCCTCTCGTTACAACACCCAGTAACGTGACAGTTTTTTTTAAATGTATTGAGCATATTTGAGTTGCTGCAAAGTTTTTTTCCACAGATGTGGGTGAATAATTAGCATAGTATGCTGAAATGCAACCCGGGAAGCTGCAACTGTGTATGCAAATTTTTCAGGACTTCCTTCCTTGTCCTTCCCCTACAGACCCATGGGAAATGTAGTAAGCAAAACAATTTTTGAGATTAAAAGGAAGAATTTCTTTATCCAGAGACAGCATGTCAAGTACATTCCAATATAAGTCAACTCTCTCTCAGATGCCTCAGCATCAACAAAATACATGCACTTTAAGCAACCCTTTATTCCTCAGGGGAGCATCTCCACGTGTTTGGTCTGCTGTAGCCAGGACATGCTGTAAAATGCACAGCAGATAATTCACTATTCCCAAATTTGATGATGGCATGGTGGCACAGACATAGATTTCCCCTTCTTGGCCAATCTACCCCTTTATTTCTCCTCTTGCTAACCTGATGTCGCATCTTCCATCTACTGTAGGGCATGTTTCCTATGGTGCTGGACCAAGTAGTGCAGTATGTGGTCCTGCTACAGTTCCATTTACAACACGTACAAAGACACAAAGAGAATCTAACTCCTTGGATAAATTAGAAGATTCTATGGTTCTTCTGATCTTACAATCAGAGAAGGGTATCTCATTCTGAACACGAGGTTGCTTCTGACCCACTACTAATGAGGGTGTTATTGTGAATTGTTTTTACATTTCTGGAACAAAAACAGGTTCTGGAGATTCCAGAGGGAGGTTGGAAATTCTTTGGAGAGGATCTTGAGACTTTGATCAAGAAGCTGAATGGAGGTAAAAGTTATATTTTTCCTCAGAGACGACCTGATGCTTCAAAAAGATGTCTTCTACACTTCATTTTTGTTACAAATACCAACAAAGATAACTCATTTTCCAGTCTAAGGTGGTTCTGAAATCCACCTTCATATGAAGGCCACTCTAACTGATCTGGGTGGAAAGACACTTGTGCAGATTTGCATAGGTTCAGCGAAAACAGATGTCTGAAGCATGGGTCAGGAAAGTGATGTTTTTTAGGTTACAAAATAAAAATGTGATCATTCCCTCCCTGTTCGCTTCTTCACCTTAAACCTAACGCAAGGGTGTTCTTAGTGAACAACAAATGAATCAGGGAGAATGGGAACTGCACCAAATTGTTTCGAGGTTTGATCTTTTTGCACCCAGACACAAGTAAAGGTAGAAAGCCTTTGTGGGCAGTAGTGTATATCCTCTGGCTCTCAGGGTGGATGTTCTTTTGACTCCTCATTTGACATTCTGACTTGTGTACACTTTTTCTCCTCTTTTGATCATGCATTGTCCTATTCACAGATTATTCCTGGGCTCCTGATTGCTCCGGATATAGCATGGTATACGGATTTAGTGAAGCTGAAGGTAGTCAATATATTGTGTTCTGTGTACAGGGCTCACTTCTGTCTTACTGGTATTCAGACTTGGTGTAATAGATTGCAGGTAGTGAAAACTGTTTCCTTAAAACAAACATTTTCTAACATAGAAAAAAATACTAAAACAGGTCATCACTTTGAGGACATCCTTTTGGCACCAAACATTTACACTTTCAAAAAACCCATCTTTAAATGCTATTAACACATAAATTATGGAAATGGAAGTATACAAGCAATATTTGGTTGTTTTGGTTGGTTATAGGGTATTGTTAGGATTTCGTCTTCTTTAACTATATATGGGACCTAATTTAAAGAAGCATCTGCTACCTTTAGCGCCGGTGGTTTGACCACTGCTTCATTATATGCCCAACATAAGACTTGTGCGACAGCTTCAAGTAGAATGTCATACACAAAATAATTTAACTCTACTTTTTCACAGCGCAAACCGGAGAAGTTGTATAAGGTACGCAAGTCCTAAATGGTGCGGAAGCCTCAGCTACCATACAGCGCAATGGCAGGAAAATGGTTTTTTAACAAAGAAAAATGTTGAAATGAAACACAAAAAATGGAAAGCGAAAAAAAAGGATTCCCATTTGAAATCTAGTATTTTATTGGTGGATGATGAGGACTAATCTTCCAAATTATTATAGAAAAAGTAACAGAAAACGTTAGTAGCTTTCCTTGTAATGAATAAAGTACTTAAAGAAGGACCAACACTTTTGTTTTTAACTATATGGGTGCTGGCCACTGCTGTCTCCGCACACTTACTACCACAGCGGCCAACACCCATTTCATTCAAAACGGGTGATGGTCCACTTTTTAATTGAAAATAATGTACTGTTGAAATCAAAAACTTTTTTCTCTTTTTCATTTACATTTCTTTTAACTCTAAAAATGCATTATTTGGCAACTGGAGAATTCCTGTGCCTGCCTATTCTATCGTGCTGTAGTACATCAAAATCCATGTAATAGGACAGCGGACTGTCTTGGCATACCCACTTTGTGTAAGAGTGCACCCAGAATGAACCCAAATTTGAGAATTTGTGAATATTAGACTACTAGATCTTTGTTGTGGGGGCTGGCCAGAATCCGAAGAGCCGCTCAGGCTCTGTCAGGTATTTTAATGAATACATTCTTTTCGTTGTGTTTATGAAATTGGTCATTTTTTTCAAGAATGTAAATTGAAGAATTCAAATACCATAATTTAATGCATTTAGATCTATTTCTTTTGAAACAAGCCGTACAGGAATGTGTGTGGAGAACATAAGTCTTTAATGCAAACATGTCAATAAGGGACATCCCGCTCTGCCAGTAGAAATGCTTGGCAGGTAGGGAGAGAGAATCTAATTCAGACCATATACAGATCACCATCATCGTTGGGGCCCTATGATTTTTAATATGTTTGCCAACCATTTAATGTCTTGTACAATAAAAGGTGAATGGCTCTTTAGTACACATCGCACACGCAATCAAATGCAAAAAATCCACTTCATCCGAAGCATATGAAGAACACATTGCTTTGTTCTTTATTCTATACGTATGGGTTGATGGGATATCCAAAGAAAATTGTGAACACTTTGATGATGCTAGCCTGACAAATCCTCCCAAGTGGTCTGTCAGGATAATGTTTCACAATGGGCTGCGACTTTGGGTTGGTGGCAATTTTAATGGATGGTTGAATACGCAGCTCTTGCTGCAGGATATCTGTGTAAATTGTGCATTAAAATGACATTTCAGACCTCTCGCTTGCAGATTACTATTAAAGGGGCTACTTTACCTTCATGACTATATGGATATGAGTTAATATTTATTTTTAATCAGTATGCAATGATATATCTCCTTTTTCACCTTATGTGTTTTTGGTTCTAGTTTGCTTTTAGTTCTACGCTGCTAACAGACTGCCAGCAGTACTCATTACAGTATCTCCTTGCTATTTAAATTTACCACCTCTTTATTTCATGAGCAGCGCTGCTTTCCGACAGATACTCCACTCAATACCATGCCTGAAAGAGGAAAGGGCGCTAACTACAACCTTGGCTTTGAAGCGAGAAGAACGCTGATTGGATGCAGATGCTTTCTCGGCGGAGCTTGTGACTGTAGCGCAACAAGACAGAGGTGAAAGGGAAGTCATTCTGGCGTTCCTTTGACTTTTTAAAGAGGAACTATTGTCAGAAATGACCATAGTCCATTTTTAAAATGCAGAAGCAGGGAAGCATGACCGGGGCTGAAAAAAAATTATTGGCTATGGGGCGAGCAGCCTACCAACGCGGCTGGAGGTCAAGCCTATTAGCACGCCAGCTGTAGAAGAGGATCCTAGAAATGGGATCACTTTTCTTAAGAGAAGGATTCTACAATTATAGTATTTTTCTTACAAACATTTTTTTTTCTAATTCCTTGACTCCTGGAAACATATTTTCATTTCCTCCTCATTACAAACTGGTTTTCCTTGTTTTTATTTCAGACTCTTCTGTCCTTACTAAGTAAATTTTCAGCCAGATTGAAAAAAGCTAGACTTACCTTTTCTCTCACACAGACCATCATTCCTAGTCCAGAGCTGCTCACCTGAAAGGCTGGATCCAGGATCCTCACCGCTCAGCACTATACGCAGCGCTGCTCTCTCGCCTCAAACGTGGCAATGCCCCCGCCATTAGTCACAGTGAGCTGCCATGCCCTGCTCCATTGCAGTGAATGGAGGGGGTTCAGCCCCTCCAGTAAATGGATCAAAATAGTCATTGTTGAGTCATACATGGCCAGAGGCAAGCATCCTTCTTTGAAGATCACAGCTCATTCTCCCAGATCTGTTGGCTCATCTTGGGCCTTTTGGCATCAAGCCTCTGTGGAGCAGGTCTGTAGAGCTGCTACTTGGTCCTCGGTCCATACTTTTCTTTATTGCATGGCACAGCCTGCTTCGTTATTCATAACAGTTGGGTTATTCCGCCACAAGGTGGCGCAGTGTACTGCAAAAGAGCTGTGGCATCTCCCGGCCCCCTATAAAAAGGGGATTAACCATATATTTTCCAGTGTTTCCTCTGCAGTGAAACTGTGAAGATAGAAGATGGCTCTCTCTCTATGCGCAGGTGAGCGAGGCAACCAAGCCTGCGGCCCTGCAAGTCTATTTCCACCCGTTTCTGGCCCCTCTCTGCCTCCCAGCCTTGGCTGACAGATCGGGTGAGGATAGAAGAGCACTAGGGTCAAGTGCTCCTGGAGCGCTGCTCCAAGCCGCAGACCCTGTTCCACAAAGGGTAGCCGGCCATAGGCTTTATGGTGAGCCTACTAGGGATGCGGAGTTCCTTTCCTGGCTTCTGAGGGGGTGAGTGATTTGGGGACTGTGTCCCCTTCTTTTCCTTCAGGGGTCCCACCCCCCCCTGGCCTGGATACTCGCCGCTGCCTTCTCGTCTCTCTCTCTCCCCCCTCTCTGACCTTGTTCGGGGGGGGGGGGGGGGGGCGGGTGGTAGCGGCGAGTGGTGTTTTGGCGTTTACAGTGTGTTTTTTGCCTGCCGCACCGCTTTGTACTGCGCTCCGCGGCTGTGGGCGCTATAACCTGTGGCGTTTTTGCTTTTTCATGGCGCCGGTGGGGCACGTGGACATCAAGGATGCTTATCTTCATGTGCCCAGGTCATCAGGGATTTCTGAGGTTCGTGCTGGAGGATCAGAATTACCAGTTTGTGGCCCTAACATTCGGTATCACCTCGGCGCCTCGGGTGTTCACCAAGGTGCTGGCGGGAGTGATGGCTCTGCTACGAACCCGGGGCATTCGCATCTTTCCCTACCTGGACGATATCCTCATTGTGGCTCAGTCCTTTCATCAGGCCGAACAGGACACCCAGGTGGTGATCTCCACGCTGGAGTCCTTCGGCTGGATGATCAGTTTTCCCAAGTCTTCACTGTCCCCGTCCTTGGTGAGGTCCTTTCTTGGCATGACACTGGATACCTCTCAGGTCAAAGTGTTCCTTCCTTAGCAGAAGGTGGAGGGCCTTCAGAAGCAGGCACTGGCTCTGCTCTTGTGTCCTCATCCTTCCATCCATCTGGGGATGCAGTTGGTGGGCCTGATGGTGTCCTGCTTCAAGGCGGTCCCCTTTGCTTAGACCTCTTCAGTTGCACCTCCTGTCAGTTTGGGATTGGGACCCTGTGTCCCTGGATCAGGAATTTGCTCTGTCTACTCTGGCCAGGCAGTCCCTTTCGTGGTGGCTGGACTCAAGGAATCTTCTGCTGGGCAGGACCTTCCTGCCCCCGTGCTCTGCTACGAACCCGGGGCATTCGCATCTTTCCCTACCTGGACGATATCCTCATTGTGGCTCAGTCCTTTCATCGGGCCGAACAGGACACCCAGGTGGTGATCTCCACGCTGGAGTCCTTCGGCTGGATGATCAGTTTTCCCAAGTCTTCACTGTCCCCGTCCTTGGTGAGGTACTTTCTTGGCATGACACTGGATACCTCTCAGGTCAAAGTGTTCCTTCCTTAGCAGAAGGTGGAGGGCCTTCAGAAGCAGGCACTGGCTCTGCTCTTGTGTCCTCATCCTTCCATCCATCTGGGGATGCAGTTGGTGGGCCTGATGGTGTCCTGCTTCAAGGCGGTCCCCTTTGCTTAGACCTCTTCAGTTGCACCTCTTGTCAGTTTGGGATTGGGACCCTGTGTCCCTGGATCAGGAATTTGCTCTGTCTCCTCTGGCCAGGCAGTCCCTTTCGTGGTGGCTGGACTCAAGGAATCTTCTGCTGGGCAGGACCTTCCTGCCCCCGTGCTGGGAGACTGTCACCACAAATGCCAGTCTGACCGGCTGGGGGGGATTTTGGAAGTCCCTACAGTTCCAGGGTCGTTGGGGCCCCCAGGAGGCCCATGCTCCCATCAATGTCCATGAACTGAGGTTGGTTCTGTCCCACCTGACCACACACCTTCGGGGTCGGGCTGTTCAGATCTGCTCAGACAACCAGACGGCAGTTGCCTACATCAACCATCAGGGAGAGACTCGGAGCAAGCGAGCCTTCAAGGAAGTGTCTCTGATAATGTCTTGGGCGGAACAGAATGTCCCCTGCATCTCAGCAGTATGCATTCCGGGGGTGGAGAACCAGGTGGCGACTCCCTGAGCAGGGGGAATGGTCCCTCAACTACCAGGTGTTTCTCTCCCTGTGTTTCTCTCCCTGTGTCACCGCTGGGGTCAACCAGATGTGGACCTGTTTGCGTCCCGTCACAATCACAAACTTCCCAGGTTTGTCTCCCTGTCACAGGATCCTCTGGCCTTCGCCACGAATGCACTGGCAATGCCTTGGACGGAGTTTCAGCTTCCCTATGTGTTCCCTCTGTTCCCTCTACTGGGCAGGGTCATGCGCAAGATTGCCCAGGAGGGGGTGTCAGCCATCCTGGTGGCCCCCTGTTGACCAAGAAGGGTGTGGTTCGCAGACGTCATGCAGTTGGCAGTAGACCAGTACGTCTTGCCCAGGGGTCCAGATCTTCTCACTCAGGGACAGCTACGCCATCCCAATTTACAAACGCTGGCTTTAACGGCTTGGCTGCTGAAACCTACATCTTGACAGAGAAGGGGTTGCCTGCCGCTGTTGTGGATACCATGATTCGGGCTAGGAAGAAGTCCTCGTCCTTTATCTATTACAGGGTCTGGCATGCTTACATTGCCTGGTGTGAGTCCAAGTCTCTTCCCTATCGGGTTTTTTCCATTCCCAGGATTCTGGAATTTTTGCAACATGGTTTGGATTCTGGCCTTCAACTAAGTCCCCTCAAAGGCCATGTTTCAGCTCTGGCATTTTTTTCCAAAGATCCTTTGCCAACCACCGGTTGGTTAAAACTTTTTTCCAGGGTGTTACTCATGTGGGTCCACCTCGTAAGCCTATGCTACCAGTCTGGGACTTGAATCTGGTGTTGTCTGCTCTGCAGGGTCCTCCCTTTTCAGTGGGGCTGCTTTGCCCATTCTTACTCTTAAGGTAACCTTTTTGGTGGCTATCACTTCTGTAAGGCGAGTTTCTGAGCTGGCGGCGCTTTCCATCAAACCTCCTTATTTTGAGAGGCATCAGGATAAGGTGGTGTTTTGGCTTAAGCCAGATTTCTTGCCTAAGGTGGTATCTGCCTTTCATCTCAATCAGGACATTTGGTCTGATGCAGAGCCTCCCCATAACTGACCTTATTTTGTTTTTTGTATTTAGTTTCTCTGAATTCCCGTTTTCATTCCATTTGTCTCGGGGTTCAAATGTGATTCAGAGCTGCCGTCGGGAGAGCTCCGTTACTGATCCGTTTATGTGTCTTCATTCGAAAAGTGTTTTTTCCCCTCTCGGGTGCTTTCCGTGTGGTCGTGGGTCCCGTTGCCGTTCACACGGCTGATCCGTTTTTGGGTCCATTTTAATGCGTTTCCAAACGTACCTTCTTGCCATCTGTTTCCGTTTTCACCCCGATTCCGATTGTTTTTCCATGTATACTTACATTTTCATGGATTTCCTGTGGACAATCTGTGTCCACGCAAGCGCACATCCCTAGTCCTCCCTCAAGCTTTCCTCATACATCAAACTGACACTTTTACCAACACCAAAACTTACCTTAAACTAATATCCTTCTTCTTCTTCCTCCTCCCTGTGTTTAATGCTTACCTTAATCTCTTCTCCTTCTTCTTCTTCTTATCCTTCTTCTTCCTCCTATTCCTTGTCCCATATACTTACCTTTTGGGACATGTAACTGTATGGTTATGTTGTGAGAACGTACAGTGGCAGGAAAGAGAACACACCACAATTTTTGGTTTGTTTTTTTTCTTACTTAAATTTTTTTAAAGAAATTGTCAAAGAATTTTTTAAAAAATTGTAACATTTTTTTTTTTAAACATTTTAAAGAACAGCACAGGCAGGAGGCTCTTCTTGGTGCTCATTGTTGCCCTTTTCTTTGATCTGTGAATGAAAAACATCAGTTTTGCCTTGTAAGTATGTTGTGCTTATCTAGGGTTTTTTTTTGGTCCATTTTTAGGGTTAATTTTTTGCTACGTTTTTTCCTTAATGTTTTTTGGACCTGCCATGCTCAAAACAACCAGGCCGCGTGGCTGACGCCTTTGATGCTCACGCACAGCAGAATGCATTTCCAAGTCACAAAGATCAAATACGGCTGCTAAGACTGCCCGTAAGTGAAGCGTCGACACCCTTGTTAAATTGGGCTTGTTTCAATCGGAAATCAAGGCTCTGAATCAATTAAAAAACGGAACAATCTCCTTGGCCCACATTTCCTTTCGGCCTTTAACTCGCTCTTGGCGTCCCCCGCCCAAGCCACTATCCCCAGTGAAATGTTAACTGCTTATGTCACTATGATACAGAAACCCGGGAAGGATCCACTCGCCTGTGGCAGTTATAGACCCATTTCATTACTGAATGTGGACCTTAAGCTCTTTGCAAAGGTTCTGGCAAATAGGCTGTCGGGGCTGCTCCCGGGGTTGGTGGATGGCGATCAGTCGGGCTTTATCCTCGGGCGGGAAGCCCGCGATAACACAACCAGAGTATTAAATCTTCTTCATAAGATCAAGCAGACCGGGGAGCCGGCTGTTCTGCTGTCCACCGACGCCGAGAAGGCCTTCGAACTGGCAATTTATTAGAGCGGTTCTAGAGCACATTGGATTGGGGCCTAGAGCACTACAATTGATTATGGCCCTCTACTCAGATCCCTCGGCGAGAATCAAGGTTAATGGCACCCTATCGGGCCGAGTTGACATTGGGAATGGTACCAGACAGGGATGCCCCCTCTCTCCCCTGATTTTTGCCTTATCTATGGAGCCTTTCCTGTGCAGGATCAGGAGACCGGGGGACATCCGAGGGATCGCAGCTGGATCAGCTATACATAAAATTTCAGCTTACGCAGACGATCTACTCTTCTTCCTCACGAACCCGACAGTCGGCATCCCAGTGTTACTGAAGGAATTTGAAAGGTTTGGTAGACTCTCCTTCTTAAAGATAAACTATGACAAGTCGGAGGTCCTGGGGGTGAACCTCTCTAGAGAGACGGAAGCTCTCCTCAAAGCGTAATTCCCCCTTCGGCCATTACATATCTAGGTACTAAAATTACAAAATCAGTGGACGGGATATACACTGCGAACTTTGGCCCCCTCCTCTCCAGAATTAAGATGGATTTAGCAAACTGGGACCTCCCCACCTTCTCATGGCTGGGTAGAATAAGCGTTATTAAAATGACGATCTTACCCCAAATTCTCTACTTACTTCAAACCCTCCCTGTACATATCCCTAAGACATTCTTTAAATCCCTGAATTCGATCTTCGTAAAATTTATTTGGCAGGGACGGAAACCAAGACTGAAACAGCGACTTCTCTTTAAGCCGCGTCAGGAAGGGGGTTTAGCTTGCCCTGACCTGTTTCGGTATTGGCGTGCTGTCCATCTCCAACGCATATTAGACTGGCATCACCAAGGAGTGAAGAAGAAATGGGTGGACCTAGAAGCGACCTGGCTGCAGACCCCGCTGAGGGACGCGGCTTGGGTGGCCGGTACGGGGAGGACCCTTGTTAAAGACCACCCGCTCATAGCAACCTCCCTTGGAGTTCTTGATAACATTAGAGAAAGGGCAGAGATATCGCCGTGGCCGACCCCTATGGTCCCGCTAGTGCGCAACCCAACCCTCCCAATTGGCATTCTTCCTCAGCTTAGAGAGACCTTTTAAGGAAAAGGGTATCCCAAGAGGGATGGACCTCATATCACCTTCTGGGTGGACGCGATTGGAGGACTTCAGGGAGAGATGGGACACGCACCTGTTTGACCATTGGCTTTTGTTTACCTTCCGGAGCTTTCTGCTGAGTCTGGGGCCCAAGCGGGCGCTCACCAGGGCCCTTACCCCCTTTGAGCGATTAGCGATTGAGCAGGACCCCCCTCCGAGGCTAGTGTCTCAATTATATGCTTTGTTAGGGAGCTCTGAGGACGCTGACCTCCCTCGCTTCTGTGCAGACTGGGAGAGGGACCTGAACAGGCAGTTGACGGAGGACCAGTGGAGATACATATTTCTAGCAACTCATAAGACCTCTATCTCCTCAAAGACACAAGAAACAAACTATTAATGCCTCACACGGTGGTATTATACTCCGCAGAGACTGCATAGGATAACCCCGTCTGCCCCTGTGGAATGTTGGAGATGCCGGCGAGCGATGGGGAGCTTTTTTCATATATTCTGGGATTGCCCCAAGATAGTGCCCTTTTGGCAATCTGTAGCCGGAATCGCTGGGGAGATTGTGGGCCGTCCAGTGCCCCGGGAACCCTCTCTGCTCCTCCTCCACTTGGGGGATGTCCCTCTGAAGACTTATAAGAAGTCACTCCTGAGGCATCTCATTAATGCAGCAAAGGCTGTCGTCCCGAGACTATGGAGGTCGGAGGTGATCCCTTCAGTGACGGACTGGGTGGGAGAAATCAACCGTGTCATGGAAATGGAGGAGCTTACTGCCTCTATCCATGAAAACATGCCACAATTTTTACAGACTTGGACGCCATGGTTCCTTTTTAGGGATACTGACAGATTCAAGCAGCTCACAGCTGTCGGCCCCCGGGTAGACCCTTAGTTCCTTCTGCTATTTTATCCACCCCAAGCTATGTGATGTGTGGTGGGGGGCTGAGGACCCCTGGCTGGTGCTTGAGGTTACACCTTGCTCAGCCGATTTCCATAGCATCCCCCTCCTATCCTCCCCTCCCATCCTCATCTCCCCCCCCTTCTTTCCTTTGCTCCTTTTCTTAGTCTTTCCCCTCTTTTCGTCTTTTCTCTCTCTCTCTTTGATCCTTACTGTGTTGAGCCAGCTCGCTTCGGAGCAGGAGGTTTATTAGGGGTCTTATTGTGGCTTTCCCCCTGGGTTGGTGGGACCCGCCGCGACGTAGCACCCTTTCCTGACCCGATCACAGCCCAAAAACAACAGGAAAACGCACGGGATAGCTGAACGAGGAGGCTCTGCATCAGGCCAATTTTCTTGCCTTCATTGTGTCCTAATCCTGCTAATTCCAAGGAGCCGACACTGCATTCTCTGGATGTGGTTAGGGCTCTGAAGTTTTATTTGGTCGCTACTAAGCTACTTCAGGAAATCTGATGCTCTTTTTGTTCTCACTTCTGGACCTAGGAAGGGTTTGCCTCCGGCTAAATCCACTATCAGCAAGTGGATCCGTCAGGCGGTGGTTCAAGCCTATTCTGCTAAGGGGAAGGAACCTCCCTTTAGAATTACTGCTCATTCCACTCGTGCTATTGGTGCTTCTTGGGCTTTTTAGCACCAAGCTTCTGTTGAACAAGTTTGCAAGGCAGCTACTTGGTCTTCTGTTCTTACTTTTTACAAGTTTTACAAGGTTGATATTAAGGCCTCAGCGGATGCTGCTTTTGGCCTCAAGGTGCTTCAGGCGGTAGTGACTTGAACTGCCGGCTGTTACTCATTGGGGATCTCGCCCTACTTTTGGACACTGCTTTTGGATGTCCCAACTGTTATGAATACCGAAGCAGGCCGTGCCATGCAATAAAAAAAAAAGCAATTCTGTGAGTACTCACCTGTAGAATTGTTTTTGTTCTTGCATGGCACGGCCTGCTTCGACCCACCCTTGTTATCGTTATTCTTGGTTGCCTCTTTATGGTGATTGTTTCAAGTTATTTGGGTTTTTTTACCTTTTTTGCATTTTTTACCTTTATTCTCTCCCGGCTTCTTGTCTCACTGCTTGTCTACGCTGGGAACTCTATGGTGTGGGGAACCGCTCTGGTAGATACTTGGTAGCTGTGCAGTAAGCAGGGTCACAGACAGGATACAGTTCAATTCAAGTGTTTTTATTTCACACTTGTAGCTTCCAACAACCACAGGGCCTTAACATCAGGCTTAAACAAAAATAAATCCTGCTCAGCTAAGCAACTCACTAATATGTAACAATCCCTAGCTATACGTGGGACTGGCTATCCGGCCCACAGTTACCAATCACAAGCGTTGTGTGGCCCGTTCAATACCTCCTCTAGTCCAGCAGGCAGCTCTTCCGGGTATGGCCACACTCTTCAGATCTGCAGTGAGCTTTAAATTAGGACCCGAGGATCCACAGCTGCGGGCTGTGGAAGCCCCGGACCGAACCCCCCCCGGGTGGAGTGAGCGTCCCACTACCAACCTCACTCACTCCAGAACAAGCAGGTCCCAGTACGTATTTTACAATCTGTCTATGTTAGCTATGGCCAACATCGACAACACAGACTATCAATCCTGCTTATACTGTGTCTGTGTTAACCCTTTGGTTACCAGAGACACACCCAAGGCTTACCATTCACAGTTTAACCATTTCAAGGGCAGATATCTGTTCTCCCAAACCATACCCTTCTCACACTCCCTCCCCCTCAGTTCAGACCCACTGGGGCGAACTTCTGACATCAAACAATGGGTCCGGGATAAGGCATCCGCGTTACCTTGCAGTCTCCCAGCTCGGTGCTCCACTGAGAAACTGAAGTTTTGCAACGACAAAAACCACCTTGTGACTCTGGCATTCCTCTCCTTGGACCTACTCATCCAGGTGAGGGGCGAGTGGTCAGTTATCAGACGGAACCGTCTTCCCAGCAAGTAGTATCTTAGTGCTTCTAAGGCCCACTTTATCGCCAGACACTCTTTTTCTACAATACTGTAGTTTTTCTCAGCTGGTGTGAGTTTTCTGCTCAGGTAGGTAACTGGGTGCTCCTCTCCATTCACCTCCTGAGACAGGACAGCTCCTAACCCTACATCTGACGCATCGGTCTGCACAATAAATTCTTTCTTGAAGTTTGGCGTAATGAGGATGGGGAATCCACATAATGCCAACTTCAAGGCCTGAAAAGCGCTTTCTGCTTGTGTATTCCACCGCACCATGACGGACCCTTTTCCTTTCGAAAGGTCAGTCAGGGGAGCTGACAGCGTGGCAAAGTTGGGTATAAACCGCCTGTAATACCCAACAATGCCCAGGAATGCCCTGACTTGTTTGGTGCTGACAGGTTGAGGCCATTCCTGGATAGCGTCAACCTTGTTGACCTGGGGTTTAATTATGCCTCGTCCAATCACATACCCCAAGTAGCGTGTCTCCTCCATCCCGACCGCACACTTCTTGGGGTTTGCAGTTAGGCCGGCTGCCCTTAAAGAGTTCACTACAGCCTGTACTTTGGCCAAGTGACTCTCCCAGTCATCGCTGAAGATGATAATATCATCCAAATATGCTGAGGCGTATCTCCTGTGAGGCTTTAGCACTACGTCCATTAAGCGTTGGAACGTCGCGGGGGCCCCGTGAAGCCCGAACGGTAACACGACATAGTGGAATAGGCCCTCAGGGGTGATGAAGGCTGTCTTCTCTTTAGCGCTTTCTGTCAGGGGTACCTGCCAGTATCCCTTGGTGAGGTCGAGCGTAGTGAAATATCGAGCACCTCCCAGTCTCTCAATAAGCTCATCTATACGTGGCATGGGATAGGCCTCAAATTTAGAAACTTCATTTAATTTTCTGAAATCATTGCAGAAACGTAGGGTACCATCTGGCTTGGGAATCAGAACAATGGGACTGGCCCATTCACTTTTGGACTCCTCTATGACTCCCAACTGCAGCATTTTCTTAACCTCCTCTGCAATGGCCTGACGACGAGCCTCAGGGACTCGATATGGTCTTAGCCGAACCTTCACCCCAGGCTCCGTGACAATGTCATGCTTGATTACGGACGTGTACCCTGGTAACTCTGAAAACACGTCTGTATTGCTAGCTACAAACTCTAGAGCCTCTTGGCGTTGTCCTTTCGTGAGGGTATCTGCAATTGTCACTTCTGCCCCCACCTCCGCAGGCTTAACGGTAGCCTGAGGGGGTAGCACAGAAGGGAGTTTAACCGGAGACTTCTCTGTAAGCAGACTCTCCCTGTCCTTCCAAGCTTTGAGTAAATTGACATGGTACACCTGCTTAGGCTTCCTCCTACCAGGCTGATGTACCCTGTAGTTTACTTCACCCACCTTCTCCAATACCTCATACGGCCCCTGCCACTTGGCTAGAAACTTGCTCTCCACTGTGGGAACCAGAACCAAAACACGGTCACCAGGTTTAAAGGTCATTACTGTGGCTGACCTGTTATAAACCCGGCTTTGAGCCCTCTGAGCAGCCTCCATGTGCTCCTTAACGATGGGCATAATGGCTTCCACCCTGTCCTGCATACTGGCGATGTGGTCTATAACACTTTTGTGGGGGGTGGGCTCCTGTTCCCAAGTCTCCTTTGCAATGTCCAGCAGGCCTCTGGGATGTCTGCCATAGACTAATTCAAAGGGAGAAAACCCCGTAGAAGCTTGGGGTACCTCCCGGACTGCGAACATTAAAGAGGGCAACATAACATCCCAGTCCCTCCCATCTTTGTCCACCACCTTTTTCAGCATACTCTTTAAGGTTCTGTTGAATCTCTCCACTAATCCGTCCGTCTGAGGATGGTATACCGACGTGCGTAATTGTTTTATGTTAAAGAGTTTACACAGTTCCTTGGTGACTTTAGACATGAAAGGGGTACCTTGGTCCGTGAGGATCTCCTTGGGCAGGCCCACCCGGCAAAACATGGCGAATAGCTCTTTAGCTATCAGCTTCGCCGATGTGTGCCGCAGGGGAATGGCTTCAGGATACCGTGTAGCGTAGTCCATCACTACAAGTATATGCTGATGCCCCCGGGCAGACTTAACCAACGGACCTACCAAGTCCAAGGCAATCCTTTCAAATGGGACCTCGATGATGGGAAGAGGTACTAATGGATTCCGAAAATGACCCATAGGAGCACGCAACTGACATTCGGGGCATGATTCACAATAACGTTTAACCTCAGTATATACCCCTGGCCAGTAAAACCGCTGCAGGATGCGATCCAACGTTTTTGTGGCCCCTAGGTGTCCCCCAAGCACATGTTTATGAGCCAACATCAGCACGGTTTGGCGATAAGGCTTGGGCACCAGCAATTGCTCCCAGGTCTCACCCCGCATCTTGTCAACCCGATATAAAAGTTCTTGGTCAACCATGAAGTGGGGAAATATCTGATTAGCATTGGCGTGCTGGGGCACCCCATTCACCACCACAACATTTTCCCTAGCTCGGACCAGTGTAGGGTCCTGGAGTTGTGCTGTGCCAAAGTTGTCATGGGATACCTCCAAATCTGAAAACTGTGGCCCAGTCACTAACTCTTCAGTCTCACCGGCCATCACATTTAGGGGAAATACAGTGCTTACATTACTTTCATCACTGGTCACCCCTACAGCTGGGACCCCAGAGTCTGGGTCATTGGGCTCCGGGTCTAAGACTTGACTCTTCTGTTGGGGTTGTACTCTTAAGGGTGGTCTCCCCGTCCTCTGATTTCCCCGCCACAGAGTCCAGAACAAGGGGAAATCCCGTCCCAAAATAAGGTCATGGGGCAAGTTCATGACAACCCCAACCTCATGTTGACTTTCTCCACAGGGGGTCTGGATTGTCACAATGGCAGTAGGATAGTCTTTCACGTCCCCATGAATACACCGGACCCCAACTGTGTGGCCTGTGACAGTCCCAGGGTTAATATGGGATCCATTAATTAGAGTCACCCGACTTCCAGAGTCCAATAGCGTCAGCACCTGGAGCCCGGCCACTGTCACCTGGCAGAGGTGGCGCTCATCCATAGAGTCTGGAGTAGCAGCAGTATAAACCGGGGCCGCATAAAGGGAAACCCTCCTGGCAGAGCTGCAGTCCATGGGCTCAGGTTTATGGGGACACTTGGCTGCAATATGGCCAGGTTCCTGGCAGGTCCAACAGATAGGAGCCTCCGCTCTCCTCCTCCCCTGGGGCATCACCTGAACATAGGGATTTACACTGGCCCGGGAGTTAGCAGGTACCATAGGCCTTCTGGACTTGGGGCTGACTGGGGTGGGAGAGGCCTTTTTCCTCAGAGCTTGGGTGGCTGAGTACCTCTCCACCATCCCCACCAAAGTATTAGCGTCAGCTGGGTCCCCATGTCCTACCCACTGCTGTATCTCACCTGGCAAGGCCCTCAAAAAGCGGTCCAGAACAACCTTCTCCACCATCTTGGCTGGGGTTGATGTCTCCGGCTGAAGCCACTTGCGAACCAGGTGGATGAGGTGGTGCATCTGGGCCCTTGGTGGTAACGCCTCTTGGAACCTCCAGCTATGGACTCTTTGGGCACGTAGGTATATATCAACTCCCAAACGGGCTAGGATCTCCGCTTTTACAGTAGCATAATCCCGGGCTTCCTGCTCGCTTAGGTCGAAATAGGCCTGCTGTGGTTCTGCTATGAGGAAGGGTGCCAGAACCTCTGCCCAGCATTCCTGCGGCAGCCTTTCACGGGTGGCCACTCTTTCAAAGCCTGTTAGGAAGGCCTCTACATCGTCCTCTGACGTCATCTTTGTCATGGCTTTCCGAACTTCTCTCCTGGCATCCCGCTCCGGTATCGCTGCACCCAGCTTTTGTTGTGCAGCCGCCAGTGCTGTCATCTGCTGTGCTAGCAGCCTGTTAGTTTCTTGCTGCTGTAAGTTGGCCTGTTGCTGGGCCTGCATAGCCTCAGAGTGTGCCTTCTGTTGCTGGAAGTTGGACTGAACCAGCTGTTTAATTAGCTCATCCATGGCTGTGGCTTGTTGCTTGTTGAAGGCCAGGACATGCACCCAGTGTATGTTTCACTGCACTGTGCCCGCTCCAAGCCACCATATGTGGGGAACCGCTCTGGTAGATACTTGGTAGCTGTGCAGTAAGCAGGGTCACAGACAGGATACAGTTCAATTCAAGTGTTTTTATTTCACACTTGTAGCTTCCAACAACCACAGGGCCTTAACATCAGGCTTAAACAAAAATAAATCCTGCTTGGCTAAGCAACTCACTAATATGTAACAATCCCTAGCTATACGTGGGACTGGCTATCCGGCCCACAGTTACCAATCACAAGCGTTGTGTGGCCCGTTCAATACCTCCTCTAGTCCAGCAGGCAGCTCTTCCGGGTATGGCCACACTCTTCAGATCTGCAGTGAGCTTTAAATTAGGACCCGAGGATCCACAGCTGCGGGCTGTGGAAGCCCCGGACCGAACCCCCCCCGGGTGGAGTGAGCGTCCCACTACCAACCTCACTCACTCCAGAACAAGCAGGTCCCAGTACGTATTTTACAATCTGTCTATGTTAGCTATGGCCAACATCGACAACACAGACTATCAATCCTGCTTATACTGTGTCTGTGTTAACCCTTTGGTTACCAGAGACACACCCAAGGCTTACCATTCACAGTTTAACCATTTCAAGGGCAGATATCTGTTCTCCCAAACCATACCCTTCTCACAATGGTTAATCCCGTTTTTATAGGGGGCTGGGAGATGCCACAGCTCTTCTGCAGTACACTGCGCCACCTTGTGGCGGAATAACCCAACTGTTATGAATACCTAAGCAGGCCGTGCCATACAAGAACAAAAACAATTCTACAGGTGAGTACTCACAGAATTGCTTTTTTACTAAGTTTTACCAAACTGACAATATGTCAGCAGATGATGCTGCATTGGGCAGAAACATTGTACATGTATTTATGTAGAGGATGCAGGTTCTTCCATGATGATATTGACTCCTCAGACTGAATTGATTTTTTTATGTTTCAAGCAGGTTCATTTTTTTATCTTTGTTTGCTTTCTTCTGTTACTACATTTTACGAAACTGGCTATGGTTGTTGAGGGAGGCTGTGACCCAGATTTGAATCAACTTTATTTAAAAGAATGTCTGAATATACCATGTATACCCCATCAACTTATAGTTACTAAATAAAGAAAGCACTGCATCCACATGCCAAGAAGAGAGGACCTTACCGGTGTACACTGAGACTCTTATTTTTTTTTACTCTGTGTCTGATTAAAGTGGCCCAAAACCTGGGTTTGACAGCCCTGGAATGGGCCACTTGATTCTCTCCCCCCTGGGGCTTCCAGATTTGGGATGCCCTGGTGAAACTCCCCAGGTCACCTGGTAAACTCCCCCTCGATCCAACGGGACATGCACGAGCAGTGGGCGCTCCCTGCTATACCTTTATAATGGCGTGCACCCTCATCAGGCATTTCTTTCCTGTTGGGGGCTAGCAGAGATGTGGCCGCCGACGCGCTTCACTGCACTCTGCTAGACTCATCTTAGACAGGTTAGATGAGTTTGCGTCAGCAAAGTTGAATGAGCTGATTGGACAGGGGGGCGTGCATGTGCCATAGAACTGGGTAAAGGTGAGTTGGAGTGGCCAACCTGGGGGTTTCACGCAGCGAATTATCCTGCATCAGGGTGCCCTGGGGCAAGGACCAAAACACGGGATAGTCAAAATCCTGGGTTTTGGGCCACTTTAAGTTTTCTGTGGATAAGTTCCTCATGTGAGATAAGTTTTTGCTTTACTATTGTCAAACTGTCTCACAATTTTCTGATGCAGGGTTTAGTCGAAACATGTATTTTTCAACTAGCCTCTCGGGAGAGAACATTTTAAAAACATTTTTCTAGAATTTAGGCCTTTTTCTTTATCTGTATCTGGCCAAACAGCTGAGAAATGGCCCCTAGAGCTTTTGGGACTGGTGTTGGACCTGTGCTGCTCTTCGCTATACTCAGCACACCATAACAAACCATCACAACAATATAGTTTTGTAATCTTTTTAATGTTTCTTTATACGTCAGGCAAATGATTGCCTCTAGAAATATCATTTTTTATGATTCACCTTCCATGCGGCTTCAGAGTCTTATTTATGAAGTGTGCCGTTTAGTGTCATTTTGCAGGCATATGCATGCAGTTTTGAGTGCCGACCACTATTTTGATATTTTGGTGCTGTTATTTTTACCGAATGGTGCTGCGAGTCAGAATGCCCAATGTAAAATTATCAGCCTGACTTGGTGCAATAGGTATTGGTCCACCTGTGTCAGTTGCTGTTGAGCCCATATACATGATATTTTTAACAGTGCCAGTGAGCCCCATTTAGAAACCGGCAACTTTTAGGCACTGCACTCTTTAATATTATATTTTTTTATTATTGTTATTAATAAATAATATCTAATAATTAATATTTTTTGGCACACTGAAAAGATTGGCAATATGTAACATGTTGTAGTCAGTGTTTCTGTTGTTTAATATTAATTATAAGCAATAAACACTTAAGTACCTTTCTGCCCATTGTGGTCTATGAAATATAAACCTACTGCACCACTGTAAACTGGTGAAGGTTTGAAAAGAGTACCAGTCACTGCAAACTGTTAGGCACCAGTGATAAATTAGATTAGACTGGCGGTCTATGAGTACTACCACGAATTTTGGCCGAGATTCAGATTTTAATTAAACGTGTCATGTGTATAAAGCTTTGATAGTTAAGGTAATGTACGTGAAAAAAAAAAACAGTTTACAGTGAGGCATTGAGGAGTTGCACTTGTTTTAACCCTTTAAGTGCCAGCCTACCTGCAGCATTTCCCACTCCCTGTTGCCAGACTGAGTTTCACTGTTTCGCGCTACACATGTTCAACTGTCATTTTTGAAAGGATTTCCAGGGATTTCCCAGGAAAATTATATATTGTTTTTTTCAACAGAGTCTGGGCTTTAACATGAAATGTCTTGTTTGTATTTTTTAGGTGTATTCTCAACATTTTTGGGTGAAATGTGTGAAAAAAATTAAAAAAAATATATTTTTTTACAATTTGTAGAGTTTTTTTGTAATAAAAAATGTAAGTTTGTCAATAAAATCTTATTGCGTGAGAAACCCCAATTTCTCCCGGTTACAGCGATACCACATATGTATAGGTAGACACCCTTTCCTGCCCAGAAGCCTTTTATAGCTGCTGGATGACAAATGGTTAATTAAAAAAAAAAAATGACATAGGGTCCCCCTTCCCGGGGAGGGGGACCCCATTTTTTTTTGGATTTTTAAGGGTTAAAAACCCTTAAAAATCCAAAAAAAAAAAATGACGTGGGGTCCCCCTTACCCAAAGTAACCAGCCCGGGACCAGCTATGGGGGCTTGTAGGCACAGAGTGGGGGGGCCAGCTTTGGTGGCCCCCCCACCCTGCAGCCTACGAGCCCACATAGCCTATGTGGGCCCGGGCTCTTCTGCCCCCCCCTGGCCTTTGGGGAGGCAGGTAATGGGGGTGCGGGGGTTAATGGCAAGCCACCCGCTAGGGCAGGTGACTTGCCACCCCCCCAGCCTTGTGAACTGGTATAAGGGGTCTCATGGACCCTTTACCAGCTCACAAAGGGTTAATGTGAAATAAAAACACCACACAATAATAAAAAGTATTTTATTCAAAAAAAAAAAAAATTTTTTAACTGTACTTACCTTCGATTGCAAGCTCTTGTCCCTCGCCGCTCAGCTGACAGATGCCTGTGATCGGCATCCAGAGAAGGAGAAGGCAGGAGATCAGAGGATCTCCTGTCACCTCCTTCCAGGGCACCGATCACCGGCATCTGAGAAGCTGAGAAAGCTGAAGCCGGTGATCGGGACCGGGATGACGTCATAAGCCCCGCCCCCAAGGGGGCGGGGCTTAGAGGCAAGATGGCTGCCACCATCGTGAAGAAGAGAGGAGAGAGCCTCCCAGGCTCTCTCCTGAAGATCGGTAAGTCCTGGGGGGGGATCGGAGGCCCCCCAGGTGAAGAGGAGGGACAGCGGGAGCCAGCGCACACACAGGTAAGTGAATGTCATTTTTATTTTTTATTTTTTTTTACAGTTAGCAGCTGCTGCTGCAGAAGCGGGGGGGGGGGGGGGCGGCCTATTCCGGGGGCTCTCCTGGAGCCATCCGACCCCCCACGGGGGATCGGATGGCACCAAATTAAAGAGGAGACCCGGCCGGATCCAACAAGGGGTCAGGTGAGTATTTTTGATTTTTATTTTTTAAACTAGAAGCGAGGAAAGTCAAGCACGTAACACCTACGGGCTTGGCACTTAAGGCCCAGCCAAGCCAGCACGTAGGTGTTACGTGCTTGGCAACAAAAGGGTTAAAAGTAGCCTGAGTGACAGTTCCAATCAACCAGGAAGAGACCAAGTGATGTGCAGGGGAGCAGCTCCCCTCCTACTGTTGCACTGTGAGGTCAGCTGCACCTCTGCTGTTTCGTGCTGAAGGGAAGTGGGGGAGTAGTGGGCAGCTGTGATGTTGGGTGGTTATGTGAGCTGTGATGTGGGGCGGTATAGGCCATTTATATGGAAGCACTATAGAGGCAAAAAAGTGATCTATGTGCAGCTGGATACATGCAATGAGAGGATCCTAACCCATCTGGAACACATCCATGCCTGTTGGCTTGACTAGCAGCCACAGCGTGACTGCACTCTACAAGTAAGGTTAGGGCAAACAATGGCCTCCCTCACTTATTAAGCATGGTGAAAGGAGCAGTCAATCCCTCAGATTCACGTCCCTTGGCCGATGCTACCAGCTAGCTAGCAACATTTCTCCTTCTTTTCTTTTTTTTTTTATATTTAATGTGCACAATATTTTGACTTGGCTTTGTTGGATAGACAGATAACATGAAAATGAAAAACAGATATTTTAAAATACTAAAGTGAAATTAACCACTTTTTCTTTTTTCATAAATATGCCATTGACTCTCTACAATATTTCCTCGTCCTAACATGGTCTGTGGCATACGGAGATCTGAGCAGCCCCAGTGTATTTAAGCATATTACTTTCCACCTGACAGATAAAAGCTTTTCATATAGATTCTTGGTAAATGTCTGTTCTCTGGAGCATTTGCTGACCGCTTTGATACTTGAAAAATAAAGCCAGGAAAGGCTAGGCACGCCCCCTCTCTAAGCTGTGTGCTGTGGCTAGAGGTTGACCTTGAATTCCCTCTTCTGTATGGAATAACCTCACCTGCCCCTGATTTCTGTGTTCAGCAAGAGGAGTGCACACACTGTACACAAAGCTACAACTGTAGCCAAGCACTCCAGCTTGCAATATACATGAAATAGTAAAGTTTCTAAGCTGGCATCAGGTAGAATGACATTACTGTGTATCATGTTGCTGCCGTAACAGATTGGCACATTTCCCCTTTTGCATTCCACAAATCCTGCACTTTCATTAATCATCCAGCAATCTGTTTCAAGGATTCCTGGTGAATAAAAAGGATATACCACATGTTGGAATAACTGTGGGTAGTTGCAATGAGTAAATATTTCCCTTTCCAAATTTCACTTTTCCGTGTATATTTTTTTCCACGGATCTCAGAAGGTATCTAAATGTTGTTATTTAATATTATTGAATTGACTTCTTTCAATCTATTACTGAGCTCACAATTTCATATTTTTAATTTTAATATTTCCAGCAAAATGTTGCACAAGCATTAAAAAATGATTTGTCCTCTTCCGTTTTAATGACATGTTGGTAATTCTGATTTCCTCAGGTTCATTGTTTTTATTAACTACATTTGTTATGGAAGAGCTTCACTTTCCTAGCGATTTGCAAGCAGGAAATAATGGCTCCTAAGCCCAGCGGTACCCAAATTTTTAGGTAGTTTTGGGCAGAAAATAAGCTAGGGGGATCCTCAATGGCTTACAGCATATGTTCCCTTGAGGTCACCTTCATTTAGAACTATAGGCTCGATTCAGAGACACATTCGTCTGCACTTCTGTAGTTGTCTGTGAAAGTTTTAGTGGGTGTTTGTCATTTTTTTGCTTTTTTTCGTCCATTTTTCATTCGTACGAACGTTCGGGAAAATGTGTATATGCGCTTTCGATGAACGAAAGCAAATCGGAACATTTCCGTTAGTTCGGATCATTTTCCAAACAAAATCTGATATTTTTAGTTCGTTCAGATAACTTACGTTGTTGGGATGGGCTTGCGTCTGATTCAGAGAGCTGATTTCCGACGGTCCACCACCCTATAAATCCGTTTCATTTCCGATCCACTTACGGGACCTTTGAGAGCTTGGGTTGCTATTGTTGAACATGTTTTGCGGCTATGTGGAGGAGTCTGCGTGCCTTTAGCACCAAGGCATTGCATGTATCAGCATGGTCGAGGCCATAAATTGTATAGCAATGCATACCTAAATCAATACATTTCATGTATACCTTATCGATGCATTTTAATGCTGACCTTAATTAGTCCTTAGCATGTAAACCTTTATTTTCCCACACATCCTTATAATTGCTATATATAATGTTCTGTGGCCTGCCATTACTATGCATTTTGTTTTTTATAGTTGTAAAAAATTTAAATTTTCAATTTTTTTTTAAATTTTATATTTTATGATGGAATAAAAAAAAAAATGTTACAGTGTCATTTCATTTACAAAATACATTAACACAAAACTAATGAGCCCAGAAATATTTAAAGATGAATATTCACATGACCGAGAAGTGATTTGGGTAAGTTTTAGGGGGCTAAAATGGAAGAAGAACCTAACCGCGAAGTGGTTTGGGTGAGCTTTAAGGGTCCAAAAGGGAAGATGGAGGATAGTGCTAAGTGGTTTGGGTGAGCTTTAAGGGTCCAAAAGGAAAGATGGAGGATAGTGCTAAGTGGTTCGGGTGAGCTTTAAGGGTCCAAAAGGGAAGATGGACGATAGTGCTAAGTGATTTAGCTACATTGTAGTAGAAGTGAGGGTGGCAAATATGTAGGTGAGCACTTTAATGAGTTAAGTTTGTAGTGCGCAGGCGCAAGATCGTAAGGATTTCCGTCTGGACGATTATTTATTGAAAAAGGGAAACGTAAAGGATTTGTGGGAGGAGACGATGGGAAAAGGGCAAAAACGAAAGCCTACGTTGTAACATGTGAAAATGAAACAGAAAAGTCACGCTGGAAAATTACATCTTCGTATTCGTAATCTGCTGTATGAACGGACGGAAACTTTACAGAAGGATTGCAATGCATGCATAGAATCGCTCGCACACTCATACGAGAATGGAAACATTAAAAAAAAAAATAGATCGACACTAAAACGGAAGTATTTTTTTGCCTCTCTGAATCGAGCCTTATATGTCCGCAATTCATGTATCTCTGGACCCAGGTTTGTGGAGAATATTTATATTATTGAAATACAAAGGGTACTCTTTTTGTACTTTCATATTTTCCATGTCTTTGGTGTAGTTTTGCAAGAAGTACAAATACGTGCATTTGATTCATTTTATGACATGTAAACCATTTCATCTTTGTGTAGCTTATAGTATGTCAAGAGAGCGAGTGGGGCGGGATGGTGGGTTTAGTCAAATGATTTTGGGAGTATCGGGATAAGCTGTGTTTTGAGAGGCAGCAAGAGCTTTTCCCCACTAAGAACACAATAAAGCTTGCTTAGTTAAATGCCCTGCACCAAAGACTGTTCCGGCGTGCAATGGATCGGTACACATCGTCTCATGGTGATGTAGCTGCAAAAATCATTTACCATTTTTTTTTACTACATTTATCTTTTTACAAAATGTACTAAATAATCAGCCAACATCAGTCCAAAATTGGCCTGTGCACCTGGTATAGGTTGCTCATTACTCCCTGCTCCCATACCATATACCAGGCAAATTACACAGAATGTTATTTCAACCTTTCCTGATATTTAACTTTTGCCTATGGCTTTGAGAACATAAGAAAAAATATGTACACTTACCGTATGTGTATTGTGATATTTTCACCAATGATACTTGTCACATATGTAGCATATATAACATGACTGTTGTTTAAATTCTTATTTTTTAGTCAATAAATGCATTTCTCACCAAAATGTGTGTGTGGCTGCTGGGCATCCACAAAAGGGCCCACATGTTTTACTTGATATAGTATATAATTGATATAGATGATATGGTATACATAGAAGATTTAGTATTAACCGGCTTATGTTCTGGATCCAGTGACTAGGGGTACATGGAGTAGTATTGTTTATTCTTCTCACCCCCATTGGGGCCCCGTTGTGTTTATGTATTTTAGGCTTGTTTATATCTATGTATGATAAATATACAATATAGTTTACATTTTTGTTTGTGCAAAATTATGGTGGTTTTTCACCAGCATGGTAAATTTCAATGGCAAATTTCTGCATGGCCTTTACCTAAGGTGGTGCAGTGCAGTGAACATATGGGGGTTATTTAAATGATTTAGGAGAGGCACAATAAAAAGTGAAATAAAAAAATAGTTTTTAGTTTTACAGGTAAGGTGCACATTTTTTGTGGGGTTTTATTTTAGAAGTTACTCGGTTTTTTTTTAAATTTGAAAATTTCCATTACACTTTTCCAAAGCATTTGTTATTTTGTAACTTCTAAATAAAATATCTACCACACTAAAAAAAACATTTGCACCTCACCTGCCCTTGCAAGGGCAGAGAATTCTTATTTCACTTTATTTTATGCTAGTTAAGAAATGCTCTCCCTGCCTCTCTAATCGCAGTGTCAGTAATAATATGATCTTAAGCAATGTTGTTGTGCATGCTGGGTGCAGCAGAGTCAAATCCAGATATACATTTGTCGTGTAACAGGAACTGGCTTTACTGGAACATGAGTTACTTGGTGGGTAACATAGACAGGAAAAAAAATTATTAGGCCCTACACTTAGATATATGTAACAGCACCATCTACTGTCATAAATGTAAACTGCATTAACCTAGCAATATAGATGCACATCACATACAGCAACAAGCTGTAAATCTTGCTCCAAACAAATCAGGTTATCGCCCACATAAATGAGCACATAGATCCCTCTGTCAATTTCTTTGTGTATAAGCAGGGTTCTGCTTTTTTCCTCTGAAAGTCCTCTTATGTAAGCACTTTATTTATATTCTAAGTATACAGTACGTCCTGCTCCAGATATAATACTTACACTTGGGTTATCCTCCACCAGATGGCGCTGTGCACTGCAGACATGCAAAAACAGGCTCCTCCCGGCCCTTCATATACCCGGGGACCTCCCACAAATCCCCAGATTTCTCTGCAGTGCTGACTGCGAAGACATGAAGTATCACTCTCTCGCAGGTGAGCGGGGCTATTACAGCCTGCTGCCCTGTCGGACTACTCCCACCCGTCCTATTTGTGATGTGCCTCCCAGCCTGGGCTGCGCTGGTCGGGTGAAGGTAGGCAGCACTGTGCGTGCTTATGGAGCCTTGCTCCACCGCAGTCCCCCACTAAAGGGTAGGCGGTTTAGGCTGATGGTGAGCCTTTAGGGGATGCCCCTCCCGCATCTTTGCCCACGCCCCGTGTAGCGGTGGACCCTGTGTAAAGGGTCGCCATCCTCCCTCGTTCCCCCCTTAGCCCGGGGGGAAAGAAAGGGGGGGCAGGGGTTTGTGAGTATGGCGGCCTCAGTGTACTCTATTACATGCTTATGGCCTTAGTATCGCGTTTGACTGGGAATGTGTGTCAGAGCCGCGCTGTTTACTTTTAACTTGTATTGGTCGCCGCCGCGTCTTTCCTATATGGTTGTACTGCACGGGCGGCGGTGGCTTTGCATCTCTTTTTTAGCTTGTAATGGCTCTTCTGCGGTAATCCACTCGATCAATTCCCTTCAGGCGTCACTGCCCTGCTTTCTATATTGGCTACGCGTTTTTGGAGCTTCACGCTCTCTGGGGGGGGGGGGGGGGGCAGGGTCCTGGCTTGGCGCGCTCCGCGGCACGGTCAGCTCTGGCCCGCCCTTCGAGGTTCGCTTGGCGCCATTTTTACTCGCGCGTGCGTGGTGAAGACCGTCCTCCCCCCTCTGTCTGTAAGTGCCCTCGCAGGCGACTTTATATTACTTTTATTACTCCCTTGTGCATGGCTCTGACATTCTTGTTCCCTTTATGTCTTTCAGACCGTGGATTCCGGTGGCTTTTCCCAGCCCGGTGTAGCTCCCGGTTGAGACTATTATATTTACTCCCACTTCCCCGCGGGTTATTGGGGAATCCAGGGTAGCTTACAGCGTCAATCCCTACTGGCCTATTGTGCCGATTAAATCACCATATGGAGGCGTCCCAGGATATTGTAAACGGGGTTCCTTCAGGACAAGCCCGGCTGTGTGTAGCTTGTGGGGTCTTACCTAGCAGCGGTGACAATGCACGGGTCTGTGTTCCTTGTGCACAGCAGGCGCTATCGGTTCTTCCCGCCTCTTCCGTGGCTGGGCCTGCACCTCGCCTCACTTCACCTACTCCCCCAAGCCTGAGTCTAACCCCCAATACAAGCGGGGATTCTCATCCTGATGTGGCTACTAGACTAGCCAGTGTTGAAAGATTGCTTGCTAGCTCATTAGCGCGTATGGCCACCGCTAAGAGGCGGCATTTAACCCCTGACTCTGCTCTTTTCCCTATGGAATCTGATGAGTTGTTGCATCCTTACGGCCATACCCCCTCGGACGAAGGGGAGCTATTCTCTGACTCAGGGTCATATGACGAGGAGTCAAGGGGTCATGACGAGTCTGGTTCCGAGCACTGGACCCCGGATGATATTGACAGACTGCTGGTTCAGATTTTTGAGGTTTTGTCCATCTCTCCCCCTGTTGCGGCTCCCAGGCAAAGGGGTGAGCTTTTTCATACTGCTAAGGCTCGCCTGGAATTTCCCGAGCAAACCCATTTCAATAGCCTGGTGCTTAAAGAATGGGAACATCCCAGTAGACTTCCTGGGATCCCTAAGAGTGTGGATAGGAAGTATCCCTTCCCGGCTGACTTGGTTAAGTCCCGGTCATCTCCCCGGAGGGCGATGCTCCTATTCTAGGGTTGTCCGACACCTCTATTATGCACTCCCCTGAAATGACTATGCTGCGGGACTCTGAGGACCGGCGTATTGATCAATTGGCATGCCATGCCTTTGCATTTGGGGGAGAGACTCTGCGTCCGGTTTGCGCCTTAGCCATTACGGCAGTAGCGCTCAGGGCCATGGTCAGGAATGCACTCGATGGCACAGATGAGTTGCCACCTGATACTGTCAATGCACTGTCTAACTGTGAAGTGTTTGTAAACTTTATTCTGTCTGCATCGGACGATGCTATTAGGATGTGTGCCAGATCTTCTGCCCTGGCGGTAGCTATACGCCGCGCGGTTTGGTTGCGCCAGTGGGCTGCTGACAATGCCGCTAAGAAAGCCCTTACTGGGCTTCCATTTAAGGAGCTGCGCCTGTTTGGGGACCGTCTAGACCTCTTCGCCAAGGAAGGCAAGTTACCCCAGTGCAGGCGGCAGATTCGGCCCTTTCGAGGCCAGGGCACCCTTTCGATTTCCTACCGCGGGGCTAAACAGGGAAAAGGGGTGTACTTCGCGGGGTCCCGCGCAGATTCCTGGCACAAGAATAGAGTACGCCGTCCCGGTTCCTCCTGGGGGTCCAAGCCCAAAGCCCCTCCCAAGACCCCTCAGGCATGAAGGCGTGCCCTCGCCCGTCAGGGTGGGGGGACGTCTGCAGCACTTCGAGCATGTCTGGAGGCGCCACGTCTCAGACTGGTGGATTCAGGAGGTAGTGTCCTCTGGCTACAAGATAGAATTTGCTGTACGGCCCCCCACCAGATTCATTGGGTCCCGGATCCACAGGACCCTGCCTCAGCTCAGGTCTTGTTGCTGGACGTGCAGGGTCTCCTGGATCTAGGGGTCATTTGCAAGGTCCCCTTAGGAGACAGGGGCATGGGGTTCTATTCCAGCTTTTTCGCAGTACCCAAGAAGGATGGGTCAGTCAGGCCCATTCTGGATTTAAAGATGCTCAACAAATTGGCAAGAACAGGCACTTTCGCATGGAAACTCTGCGCTCGGCCATCGGCTCTCTGCGCCCAGGGGACTTTATGACGTCTGTAGACATAAAGGATGCTTACCTTCACATCCCGGTGTTTCCAGGACACCAAAGGTTTCTCAGATTTGTACTGAAAGATCAGCATTACCAATTTGTGGCCTTGCCATTCGGTCTCACGTCGGCTCCCAGGGTGTTCACCAAGGTGCTGGCAGGGGCTATGTCCCTGATAAGGCTAAGGGGCATACGCGTGCTGCCCTACCTGGACGATATACTCATCACCTCTCGGTCTCTGCGGCAGGCAGATTTGGACACTCAGCTGGTAGTGTCCACCCTGGAGTCCTTCGGCTGGGTGATCAATTTCCCCAAGTCCTCTCTGTCCCCCTCCTCGGTGACTCCGTTCCTGGGAATGATTCTGGAAACGGTTCAGTCAAGGATATTCCTTCCTCAACAGAAGGTGGAAGCTCTGACTGCGCAGGCGAGGTTCCTGCTCTCGTGCCAACAGCCCTCTATCAGGCAAGGAATGCTGCTGGTGGGCCTGATGGTGGCGAGCTCCGAGGCGGTGCCCTTTGCCCAGTTCCATTTGAGACCTCTGCAGCTTCACCTTCTGTCAGTATGGCACAAGAACCCAGCATCCTTGGACGGGGTCTGTGTGCTTCCCCCCTCGGTCAGACAGTCCCTTGCTTGGTGGCTGGACCATGGGAACTTGATAGGGGGCAGGTCTTTTCTGGCCCCCTCCTGGGAGACGGTCACAACGGATGCCAGTCTGTCAGGTTGGGGGGATTCTGGAAGTCCCTGCACTTCCAGGGCAGGTGGGGTCCTCTGGAGGCCCATTTACCCATCAACATTCTGGAATTGCGGGCAGTCAGGTTGGTACTGGAGCGGTTGACCCAACACCTGAGGGGTCTGTCGGTCCAGGTATGCTCAGACAGTTGCCTACATCAACCATTAGGGAGGGAACCGGAGCAAGGGTGCCCTCCAGGAGGTGTCTCAAATTCTGACATGGGCGGAGTCCAATGTACAATGCATTTCAGCTGTTTTCATTCCGGGGGCGGAGAATCTGCTAGCAGACGCCCTGAGCAGGGGGACGTCCCGTCAGGGGGAGTGGTCCCTCTGCAACAGGGTATTTCAGCTCCTGTGTCACCGTTGGGGTCTACCGGATGTGGACCTGTTTGCATCCCATCACAACCACAGGCTCCCGGCCTTCGTATCCCTGTCTCAGGATCCTCTGGCCTTGGCCACGGATGCCCTGTCCATGTCATGGAAGGAGTTTCGGCTCCTGTATGTATTTCCACCATTCCCCCTTCTGGGCAGGGTTCTGCGCAAGATTGCTCTGGAAGGGGTGCCTGTGATTCTAGTGGCCCCCAGGTGGCCAAGAATAGTGTGGTTCGCAGACGTGGTTCAAATGGCAGTAGACCAGTACGATCTGACAGGGGTGCCAGATCTGCTAACTCAGGGCTCCTTACGCCATCCCAATTTACAAACACTGGCTTTGACGGCCTGGCTGCTGAAACCTCCATCTTGATGGAGAAGGGTTTGTCTGCCTCTGTGGTAGGTACTATGGTGCAGGCTAGGAAGAAGACTTCTTCTGCTATCTATTATAGAGTATGGCGTACCTACATTGACTGGTGTGAGTCTAGGTCTCTTCCCTGTAGGGAGTTCTCTGTCCCTAGGTTTCTGGAGTTCTTACAGCATGGTTTAGAGTTAGGTCTAAAACTCAGTACTCTGAAGGGTCAGGTTTCTGCCCTGTCCGTCTTCTTTCAGAAGTCCTTTGCTCAGCATCATTTGGTTAAGACCTTCTTTCAGGGGGTCACTCATGCGCGTCCCCCTCGTAAACCTGTGGTCCCCGTTTGGGATTTAAACTTGGTTTTATCTGCCTTGCAGGGTGCTCCCTTTGAGCCTATTCATGATGCTGCTCTGGCTGTTCTCACCCTCAAGGTTGTCTTTTTGGTGGCCATAACTTCGGTTAGGCGTGTGTCTGAGCTGGCTGCTCTTTCTATTCAGCCTCCGTACTATGAGAGGCAGCAGGACAAGGTGGTGTTCCGCTTCAAGACAGATTTTCTGCCTAAGGTTGTGTCTGCCTTCATTGTGTCCCAATCCTAGCAACGACAAGGAAAGGGTTCTGCATTCCTTGGACGTGGTCAGGTGTTTGAAGTATTACCTGGTTGTCACTGCGGTTTTCAGGAAGACTGTTGCACTCTTCGTTGTGCCTTCTGGGCCTAGGAAGGGTTTGGCTCCTGTCAAGTCTACTATCAGCAAATGGATCCGTCAGGCTGTGATTCAGGCCTATTCTGCTAAGGGGAAGAGTCCTCCTTTCCGTCTTACTGCTCTTTCTACTCGTGCTATTGGGGCCTCCTGGGCCTTCCAGCACCAGGCTTCTGTTGAACAAGTTTGCAAGGCCGCTACTTGGTCTTCTGTTCATACCTTTTCAAAGTTTTACAAGGTTGATGTTAGGGCCTCAGCTGATGCTGTGTTTGGCCGCAAGGTTTTGCAGGCGGCATTAGTTTAAACTGCATGCTGTTGCTTTTTTGTTGGGGATCCCACCCTACTTTTATGGACACTGCTATTGGATGGTGGATAGTGTAAGTATTATATGTGGAGCAGGACGTACTGTATACTTAGAATAATACAATTCTGTGAAATACTCACCTGTAGAATTGGTATTATACGTATACAGTACGTCCTACTCCACCCCACCCTGTTGTTTTGCATTATTCTGGATCCCCTGTATGGTGATTGTTACCATGGTTGTTGTTAACAGTTCGGTGGTTAAATTCTCCCGGCTTCTTGTTTACTGCTTTTCAATGCTGGGGATTTGTGGGAGGTCCCCGGGTATATGATGGGCCGGGAGGAGCCTGTTTTTGCATGTCTGCAGTGCACAGCGCCATCTGGCGGAGGATAACCCAAGTGTAAGTATTATATCTGGAGCAGGACGTACTGTATACGTATAATACCAATTCTACAGGTGAGTATTTCACAGAATTGTATTTTTCATACTTCATAATCTGGTGGCTCCACTTAAGTTTGCATAATATGTCTGGTCCTTGTTAATCTTTGAATCCTAGTGGTTTTTCGATGTAGATGTCTTTTGTTAACTCGCCAAGTAGAAGTGCTGTTTGTACATCCAATTGTTTCGCTAGCATTTTCCTTGAGGCGGCTACTGACAGTCCATACTGGAGCATGTGTGACTACCGCAGCAAAAGTCTTATGATATATTTTCAGATTTTGGAGAATATCCCTGGGCTATTATTCTTGCTTTGCATCGTTCCACTGTGCCATCTGCATTGTACTTCACTTTAAAAGTCAATTTACAGCCTATAGCCTTCCTTCCAGGTGGTAGTTCTGTGTCCATGTTTTGGTGTCATGTATGGATTTTATCTCTTCCTTTGTAGTCTTTATTTATTTACTGGCTTCCCCTTCTGAATGCTGATGTATGTCTTCCAGAGTTGCAGGTTCATTAGTACTGCCAGTGCTTGCCTTGTATAAGAGACGTACATGTGGTTTGCCTTTGTTTTCTCTTGTTGAGTGTCTTGTTGCTCGGTCTGGGCTCGCTTTTGTCTGCTCTTCAGTACTGGTAGGTTCTGCACTCAATTCATATGTTTGTTCAGAAGTTACAGATGATGGCTGATCAGTGTCTGTTTTCTTTTCTGTTCTTACTTCCTCTGTTGTCATCACATTGTCTCTCAGATCTTCAACAAAAGTGATACTGTTGCTAATGGTAACCTTGTCTGTTTTGGAATTTAGGATTCTGTAACTTTTAACATTGTCACTTTATCCAACAGAGATTCTTTCAAATGCTCCGTTTTGGAGTTTGGTGCATTTTCCTCTGGAATGTACAAGGTAGATGAATGCTTTGCATCTAAAAACTCTTAGGTGTTTTAAACTTGGCTTTTCACTGTGCCATAGTTCATATAGAGTTTCCTTCACTGCTCCAGAAAAGAGACTGTTCTGCAAATAAGTAGCTGTCATTGCTGCCTCAAGCCAGTATTTTTGTGGTAGTGCAGTCTTGTCAGCATACATGGCACTGTCCCTTTATAAATTATTCCATTCTGCTTTAAGTACTCTTGTACTTTGTGTCCTGTGAATGCACCTCCATTGTCACTCCGAAGTATGAGAGGTTTCCTCTGAAACTAATTACTTGTCTTTGCTACATAATTTGTCAAGAGCTTCACTCTTGTGTTGCATTAGGTAAGTGACATTGTATCTTTAATAGTCTACGAAAGCCACTATGTACCTGCTGCCTCCAGGTGTAGGTGGCTTTAGGGGACCACATACATAAGCTGTGAACTAGGTCAAGTGGTCTTGAAGCTCTATTCTGACTGACTTTATGAAGTGTTGCTTTTGTAGCTATGGAACTGATGCAACATTCACACTTAAAGCGGACCTTCACTCTAAATAAGTCTATCTTATATGTTTTCCACACCCTGCACATACAGATTGCTCACATTAAAAATCATCCTACCTGCATCTACTGCATGTTATGAGCCTTTAAACATCCAAGATGGCGGCTCATGGAACATCAGGCAGCCTGCAAACAGGAAGTGCCTTCTGACTGTGCTGCTCTGCATTCTGGGACTGCTGAACTTTTCCTGATGCCAGCTCTGCTCTTTCTGAGCAAAGCACAGCTATAACCCGCCCCCCTGTACTTTATCCCATTCGCCTCTCCTCAGTAAGTGTGATGCTTCTGAGTCAAGATGGCGGCGCCCGTATCCTAAAGTCCTTAACAGTGTTGCAACCCAGTGGGGGAAAGAATAATAGATAATTGACTAAAAACTTAAAATATATTAATTTTAGATGCTGGGCTTTTTAATAAATCATGGTGAAGGTCCGGTTTAACAATAACTAAACAAGGGGACACTGTTAGATTCCTTGTCAGATTCCTCTTTTGTATTTTTTGCATGCATTCTGGGTGTCTGTGACCTAAACTTCTGTACCACATGTGTATCTTTGTGTATGGGTGCACAGTCTCACCTTTTCCTGTGTTGAGGTGATATAGACAATCATCCAGCTTGGCACTAGCTTCTGTCTGCTTTCCATCCAGGATAGAACACTTGCCCTTTGGCTGCCAGAGTCTTCGCAGAAAAGATTCTTCCTTCTAGATCAGGAACATAAAGCACATCTTATACTGGTATGGCTAAATTGTGTCCTGCATCATTGGGGCATACCAGGGTTCCATACCCATGTATTTTACTTCTATCTGCAAGGTAAAAAGTCTCTTTGCTATTCATATTCATGTGACTCGTGGCTCCCGAGTCAATGCATCAGCCTTGGAATGTATGGTTGCCTGTCACTTTAAATGTGGCATTCCAATTCCCTTCACATGGATCAGAAATTGTGGCTTTGACCTTATGTTTAGTATAAGAGGGACGTTGTCTCATTTGCTTTCCATATTGTACAGTCTCTCTTTATGTGTCCCTGTTTGTGGCATCTAAAACACACTCTCTGTCTGTTATATTCCCACTAACTGATCTGAGTTGTGCGATCACATGACATTTCTATATGCTCCTGCATGTCCTGCTCTCTACTAAGCATCAGTAGTGATCACCTCCCACAAGCCATCTCTGGATAATACCATTTCCACATTAAACTTCCATAGATGATGCCATTGTTCAGCTAGGCCACTGAGAGCGTAAGCTCTGAGCTGCAGGTCATTTTCCCTCCTTTATATAAGAACAGTCTTACATGTATACAGGAGATGTCTTGATTCTTTATGTAGATCACTGCATCAATGGGGCTGTCTCCTGTTCGGGGCTTCGCTTTGCCTGGGCCACCTCTGGTCACTGAGAGTCCCAGAGAGTATCTGGTCTCTGGGACTTCTTATGTCACTGGGCCCATAACCTGTTGCAGAGAGTGAGTGCTAGGTGCAGCAGAGTCAAATCCAGATAGTCGTAATCCAGATGTGGTGTAACAGCAACTAGCTTTACTGGAACACAAGTGCAGTGAGCGAAGGTCACCTTACATGTTTCCTGTGGAAGCTGAGGAAACTTTTGACACTACTGGTTATTCCCTCCTGGAGGAGGGGGAATTGTTCTCTGATTCAGAATCATCTGAGGAGCAGCCTAGGGTTTATGGTGGTACAGGGTCTCCCTTTGGGGAAGATCCATGGTCCTCAGATGACACTGACAGGCTTTTGGCTCATATTTTTGAAGTGCTCTGTATCTCCCCTCCTGCCGTGACTCCGCAGCAGCAGGGCTGCGGGAGCCGCGGTGTGTCCGGGTCGGTGGCCATGACTCGGGTGGAAGGGCCTGGATAGGCTAATGGCCCCGCTGGTGATGATAGGCAGGTGAACGTTTCCGTGCCGCCAAGGGGCGGAGCCATACGATGACGCGTTACGCGTCATCCCGACGCATTACGCGTCATCCCGACGTGGCCCGGCCCTCGAGGAACTAGCTAGAAGCTGTCCTGCGTGTGTGCCTGTCCATGTTGTTCCGCTGCTCTGCTGCCTGAATCACATCTTGAGACCTGTCGGTGTCGTGAGTCCCTCTTTTGAATGATTATATTGCTTATCATACATGTCGCTGTATAGGAGTCTGATAGCCCTTTTTTCTTTTTTTATCTTGCATAGGTCGTGAGCTTAGTGGTTGAGGGTTGTGGTTCCTCCCGGTCCCCCTTCCTTTTATTAAGAGGGATCATATAGGTTTGGGCCGTTAGTGCCTTGTAACCTTTTCAATTGACAATTATTAATCACCATAATGGAGGCATCTGGGGATAACGAGCTGGGGGCCCCATCTGGGCGGGTGAAGATGATGATGATATTTTTGATGATCTGGGCTCTGTGGAGAAAGGCGAGTTGCCAGATGATTCTCTTTCCACTGCGGATTATTCTGCTGGCGATGACAGTTTGTCTGGTTTCTCCTCGGATGAGGATGCGTGGCTCCCTGATGATACGGAGCAGTTGCTTACCTCAGTGTTTGAGACTTTACACATTAGGCTCGATTCAGAGAGACAAAAAAATCTTCCGTTTTAGTGCCGATCTGTTTTTTTTTTTTTAAATGTTTCGGTTCTCGTATGAGTGTACGAGCGATTCTATGCATGCATTGCAATCCTGTAAAGTTTCCGTCCGTTCGTACGGCAGAATACGAATACGAGGATGTCATTTTCCATCGTGACTTTTCCCGTTTCATTTTCTCAGGTTACAACGTAGGCTTTCGTTTTTGACCTTTTCCCATCGTATCCTCCCACGAATCCTTTACGTTTCCCGTTAGATTCTGTTTCCCTTTTTCAATAAATATTCGTCCGGACGGAAATCCTTACGATCTTGCGCCTGCGCACTACAGACGTAACTCATTAAAGTGCTCGCCTACATATTTGCCACCCTCACTTCTACTACAATGTTTAGCTAAATCACTTAGCACTATCCTCCATCTTCCCTTTTGGACCCTTAAAGCTCACCCAAACCACTTAGCACTATCCTCTAGCACTATCCTCCATCTTCCCTTTAGGACCCTTAAAGCTCACCCAAACCACTTAGCACTATCCTCTAGCACTATCCTCCATCTTCCCTTTAGAACCCTTAAAGCTCACCCAAACCACTTAGCACTATTCTCCATCTTCCCTTTTGGACCCTTAAAGCTCAACCAAATCACTTCTCGGTCATGTGAATATTCATCTTTAAATATTTCTGGGCCCATTCGTTTTGTGTTAATGTATTTTGTAAATGAAATGACACTGTAACATTTTTTTTTGGATTCCATCATAAAATATAAAATGTTGTAAATATTTAGAAAATGTAAAATTTTTACAACTATAAAAAACAAAATACATAGCAATGGCAGGCCACATAACATTATTCTTCATCTGTGGTCCCCAACGAGTTGCGCAGCTCCTGCATCTCGCCCACCAACTGAAGGACCCTGACACTCAGTTGTGCCACTCTGGCACGTGTGGTCCCTGTTAAAAAACGGAAATTAAAATATTGGTATAACCTTGCTGGGGTCATACTGCAGTGCCCCCCCCCCCCCTGTATGGTCCAAACACCTAAATCTGGACTTCAAAAGCCAGAGGGCCCTCACCACCACGGCCCGGGTTTTGCATAGTGCCCGATTAGAGAACCCCTGGCCCGCATTCTGCAGGCAAAGAACGGGCATCAGGAGCAAGGGCAGGAGTGGATATCCTGAATCCCCTGAAAGTATTTAAAAATACTAACATAAAATACACATTCTAAGCTACAATATTGTTTAACATGTCATCAAGGGCTATAAACAGCCATAGGTTAAGGCATGAGTCATCAACTATATTCATTGCCATACAGTGAAAATGGATTGATGGAATGTGAGCAAACTTACCCAGGAGCCATCCACCAGATAATTCTCCAGACTCAAACTGACGAAATAAGCCGGAGCTCTGCAATATATAAGCATCATGGGACGACCCTGGATGCCCTGCAAGAACACTGAGGAATCGCATATCCAGACCAAACCGACTAAAACAATAACTCCTACAACAAATTAAGATTCAAGTTCAACAATCCAAATATAATTCACAAAGGACATAAGTCTAAAAAAATCTAGCAATTATATGGATGTGTGGGAAAATAAATGTTTACATGCTAAGGACTAATTAAGGTCAGCATTAAATGCTTCTATAAGGCATACATGAAATGTATTGATTCAGGTATGCATTGCTATACAATTTATGGGTTCGGCCATGCTGATACATGCAATGCCTTGGTGCTAAAGGCACGCAGACTCCTCCACATAGCCGCAAAACATGTCCAACAATAGCAATCCGAGCCCTCAAAGGTCCCCCGTAAGTGGATCGGAAATGAAACGGATTTATAGGGTGGTGGTCCGTCGGAAATCAGCTCTCTGAATCAGACGTAAGCCCATCCCAACAACGTAAGTTATCTGAACGAACGAAAAATATCAGATTTTGTTTGGAAAATGATCCGAATTAATGGAAATGTTCCGATTTGCTTCCGTTCATCGAAATCGCATATACACATTTTCCCGAACGTTCGTACGAATGAAAAATGAACGAAAAAACCCCAAAAATGATAAACACCCACCAAAACTTTCACAGACAGCTACGGAAGTCCAGACGAATGTGTCTCTGAATCGAGCCTATTGTTCCTCCCAGAGCGGCTAAGAGGAAGCAAGGTGATTTGTTTAGGCCCGAGAGACAGCAGAGGGTCGTTCCGGCGCAGGCCCATTTTTCTAATATGATTTTCAAGAAATGGGAAAGGCCTAACAAGATGCCGTTGGTGCCTAAGGGCCTGGATAGGCGGTATCTCTTCCCTGAGGACTTGGTTCGGCTATGGTTTTGTCCTCCCAAGGTGGATTCCCCCCTGTGTTGGGGTTGTCCAACACTACTATTATGCCATCACCTGATACCGCTTCCTTACGTGACAAGCGCATGGATCAGCTGGTCTGTCATATTTTTTACCTTTGCTGGTGCCTTGTTTCGTCCTGTGTGTGCCACGGCTATTGTCTCCCTGGCCATCAGAAAGAAGGTGAGACATCTTGTAGATAGAGCTAAGGCTCGCAAGTGGGCGGAGGAGTATAAAGACCTCAAGGCCTGCGTGGATTTCATTGCCTTTGTTGTCTCTGCCATGGACGATGGAGTCCGGCTTGGTGCCAGCATTTCGGCCCTGCTTGTTGTACTTCGCCACTCGCTCTGGTAGCGACAATGGTCGGCTGATGCCGTGGCCAAGAAGTTGCTTACGAGTATCCCCTCCATGGGGCACAGGTTGTTTGGGGAGCGCCTGGACCTCCTGGCCAAGGATGGTAGACTTCCTCAGAGACGGAAGCCTGCTCGGCCTTTTCGGAACTTCTCTGCTTATCGCTCCTTTCGAGGAGGAAAAGGCTCTTCATTTTCAGGTGGCCGCAGAGATACCTGGGCTAGAGGTAGGTTCCGTGGCCGACCCAATCCCGCTTGGGGAGCCAGGTCCAAGCCCCTGCCAAGTCCCCTCAGGCATGAGGGGGTGCCCTCACCCATCCGTCTGGGGGGGGGCGGCTTCTACTGTTTGCTCAGATTTGGAGACGGCACGTCTTGGATCGGTGGATTCAGGAGGTAGTGTCCTCCAGTTACAAGATAGAGCTGGCAGTCAGGCCGCCCACCAAATTTCTTCGGTCTCAGATATCCCAAAACCTATTGAAGGGACAGGGCTTGAGAATGGCCGTGCAACACCTCCTGCGGTTAGGTGTGATTTGGCCTGTACCTCGTCAGGAATAGGGTCAAGGTTTTTACTCCAACCTGTTCACGGTTCCGAAGAAGGGTGGAACTTTAAGACCTATCCTGGACCTGAAGGGTCTCAACAGGTTTGTAAGAGTCAGATATTTACGTATGGAAACCTTACGATCAGCGGTGAGCTCGCTTCTGCCCGGCGACTTCATGACCACGGTGGACATCAGAGATGCTTATCTGCACATCCCGATTTTCCAGGGGCATCAGAAGTTCTTGAGGTTTGCTCTGGAGGATCAGCATTACCAGTTTGTGGCACTTCCATTCGGGATATCCTCAGCCCCCCGTGTCTTCACCAAGGTGCTGGCGGGTATCATGGCTATCCTGAGGAACCAGGGCATTCGTGTGCTGCCCTATCTGGATGATTTGCTGATTGCGGCCCAGTCCCTGCAACAGGCCGAGAGCGATACTCGGACGGTGTTGTCAACACTGGAGGCCTTCGGCTGGGCAGTCAATTACCCCAAGTCTTTTATCACTCCCTCAACAGTGATATCTTTCCTGGGAATGACGATAGACACCGCTCAGGGAAAGGTTTATTCTAAGTATACAGCACGTCCTGTTCCAGAATATTCCTTACACATGGGTAATACATCCACAAGATGGCGCTGGACTCCAGAAAAACAGCTTGTGGCTCCTCCCGGTCCTATATAAGTCAGGGACCTCCCACAAATTCCCCAGTTCTTTTCTGCAGTCTGCGCTGAGAAGATAGAAGACAGCTCTCTTGTGGTGCAGGTGAGTGGGGCTTATTGCCTGCGGCCCTGCAGGACTATTCCCACCCGTTCCGTCCCAGTTACTGTCTCCCAGCCTCGGCTGATAAGGTTCGGGTGAAGGTAGGCTATTGAAGCACTATGGTGCTGAGGAGCTAGGCTCCTACCGCAGTCCCTGCTCTAACAGGGTAGGCTGTTTAGGCTAATGGTGAGCCTTTTGGGATGCCCCCACTGCCTCATGGGCTTTGCCAGGTTTATCCTGTGCAGTTAAACCCTATTCCCATCATGTCCCCCCTCCACCCTCACTCCTCATCTTAGTCCCTGGGCGCCGTGTCTCCCTGGAAATTTTGCCGTTATCCTCCCTCACTCTCCCCTTGGGAGATCTCGGGGGGGGGGGGGGGGTTGTCTAGTGGTTTAAGACTGTAGACATATGTTGTGCTTTGTCACTTTTATTAAACGCTCCGCCACGCGTTTGTACTACGCTCCGTGGCTGGCAGCCCCATTCACCTCAGAGATGCCGGTCCGCTACTGGCCGGCCGGATCACGTGGGCGCATTTCGCGCTCTTCGGGGGGGGGGGGGGGCGGGCTCTGTGGATGATGCATTTTACCTCATATCTCCACGGCATGCCCCTCGAGGTCTGTGGACGCCATTTTGTCTCCTGCTGCGTGCTGCTGGCTCTCTGCGGTGGGGTGATTTTTTTCAGTCTTTTTCTTATGCCTTATTCTCATGGGAATGTTTGATTCTGTCTTTCAGGCGGGTTAAAGCTTCGGTCCTGTGGTTTCTCCCGGCCTTCTCCCCTCATTATCTCCCACTTCCCTAGCGGTTTATTGGGGGCATCCCGGGTAGCTCTTTAGCGTTAACCCTTACTGGCCTACGGTGGGGATAATGGGCCTGGGGTTCCTTCGGGGCAAGCCCGGCTATGTGTTGCATGTGGGGTGTCCCCAATCGGTGATGATGTCAGGGTATGTGTATCCTGCACCCAGCAGGTACTTGCACTGCAGTCTGGGTTACCTGTTGCTGGGCCTGCGCCCCCTCGGGCTTCGCTTACCCCCCCACGCCTACATCTGACCCCCTGCGAGGAACATACCAACGGGGAGTCTCAGCCTGATTTGGCTACACGGGTGGCCAGCATTGAGAAACATATTGCTGGGTCTGCCTCACTAAGGCTTCTGCTAAGAAGAGGCGATTATCTTCCGCCGTTTCCCTCTTTCCTGTGGAAGCTGAGGAAACTTTTGACACTACTGGTTATTCCCCTCTGGAGGAGGGGGAATTGTTCTCTGATTCAGAATCATCTGAGGAGCAGCCTAGGGTTTATGGTGGTACAGGGTCTCCCTTTGGGGAAGATCCATGGTCCTCAGATGACACTGACAGGCTTTTGGCTCATATTTTTGAAGTGCTCTGTATCTCCCCTCCTGCCGTGACTCCGCAGCAGCAGGGTGAGCTTTTTCATACGGTTAAACCACGTTTGGAATTCCTGGAGCAGTCGCACTTTAATAATCTGGTGCTCAAATAATGGGAGCGGCCTAGCAAGCTGCCAGGGGTGCTCAAGAGTTGGGACAAGAGGTATCCCTTTCCTGCTATGTGATTAAATGTTGGTCATGTCCTCCCGAGGTGGACGCGCCTGTTCTGGGGCTGTCCAATACATCTGTCATGCATTCTCCTGACACTAATATCCTGAGGGATGGTGAGGACCGGCGCATGGACCAACTGGCTTGCCATGCTTTTGCCTGTGTGGGGACTGCGCTATGCCCGGTTTGTGCCTCTGCCATTACAGCTATTGCTATTAAGGGTTTGCTTAAGAGTCTCTTAGAGGGGGCCTCTGATGACACGGGAGGAGAAGAGTATAGATCTCTCCTGCTTTGCTATGAATTTGTTTCATATGTTCTGTCTGCCATGGATGATGCCATTAGAATGTGTGGTAGGACTTCTGCCCTGTTGGTGGCTATACGCCACTCTGTCTGGCTACGTCAGTGGGTAGCTGATAATGCTGCTAAGAAGGCTCTCACTGGTTTCCCTTTCAAGGGCCTGCGCCTCTTTGGTGACCGCTTGGATTTGTTAGCCAGGGCTGGTAGGTTACCTCAACGTAGGAGGCCGTCCCGGTCCTTTCGGGGGATGGGTGCCTTTCTCCCATCCTTCCGTGGTTCCAGAACTAGCCGAGGAGTTTCCTTTACTGGGGCCTGCGGAGATCACTGGGGAAGGGACAGAGGACGTGGCCGTCCTGGCCTCTCCTGGGGTCCCAAGACAAAATCCTCACCCAAGTCCCCTCATGAAGGGGCGCACTCACCCATCCGGGTGGGGGGACGGCTTCAGCTCTTTGCTCACATCTGGAGGCTTCACGTCTCAGACCGGTGGATTCAGGAGGTAGTGTCCTCCAGTTACAAGATTGTAGAGTTTGCAGCCTGGCCGCCCCCAAGATTCATCAAATCCCGGATGGCTCAAAACCCCCTGTCAGCTCAGGGTCTGTGCCTTGCTGTCCAAAACCTTCTGGAGTTGGGGGTCATCTGCCAGGTGCCTTTGAGGGAAAGGGGCAGAGGCTACTATTCCAATCTTTTCACTGACATTTTCGCATGGAGACTGTGCGCTTAGCTGTCAATTCACTACGCCCAGGGGACTTCATGACCTCTGTAGACATCAAGGATGCTTACCTTCATGTACCAATCTTTCCAGGTCATCAGAGATTCCTCAGGTTCGCTCTGGAAGATCAGCACTATCAATTTGTGGCCTTGCCTTTCGATATCAGCTCGGCTCCCAGGGTATTCACCAATGTGCTGGCAGGCGTACTGGCTCTGCTGAGATCTCAGGGCATTCGCATCCTTCCTTACTTGGATGGCATTCTCATCATGTCTCAGTCCCGAGCTGGATACTCAGCTGGTGGTGTCCACACTGGAGTCCTTCGGCTGGGTGACCAACCACCCCAAGTCTTTCCTGTCACCGTCAATGGTGAGGTCCTTTCTGGGCATGACTTTGGATACATCTCAGGTTAAGATTTTTCTCCCTCAGCAGAAGGTGGAGAGTCTTCAGACCCAAGCCAGTTTCCTTATGTCTTGCCCTCATCCCTCCATCCGGCAGGGGATGCAGCTGGTGGGCTGTGTGTCTTGCTGTCTTGCTTCGAGGCGGTTCCATATGCTCAGTTTCACATGAGACCTCTTCAACTTCACCTCTTGTCAGTTTGGGATCGGGACCCTCGGTCCCTGGATCAGGTGTTAGCTCTGTCCCCTCTGGCCAGACGGTCTCTCTCGTGGTGGCTGGACTCAAGAAACCTGTTGGTGGGCAGATCCTTTCTGACCCCGAGCTGGGAGACAGTCACCACAGATGCCAGTCTGACAGGTTGGGGGGGCTTCTGGAAATCCCTGAAATTCCAGGGTCAGTGGGTCCCTCAGGAGGCCCACACCCCTATCAACATTCTGGAATTGGGAGTGATAAGGTTGGTTCTCGCCCAATTGACTCCACACCTTCGAGGTCGGGCGGTTCAGGTCCGCTCAGACAACCAGACGGCGATTGCCTACATCAATCATCAGGGAGGGACCCGGAGCAAGAGGGCCCTCAGGGAAGTGTCCCTGATACTGTCTTGGGCGGAGGAGAATGTTCCCTGCATATCAGCTGTGTACATCCGGGGGGGTGGAGAATCTGGAGGCAGACTCCCTCAGCAGGGGGATCTCTCGCCTGGGAGAATGATCCCTCAGCAGCAGGGTGTTTCGCTCCCTGTGCCACCGCTGGGGTCAGCCAGATGTGGATCTGTTTGCGTCCCGTCACAATCACAAGCTTCCAGTCTTTGTCTCTCTGTCCCAGGACCCTCTGGCCTTGGCCATGGATGCACTAGCAATGTCTTAGAAGAGCTTTAAGCTTCTCTATGTGTTCCTTCCTTTTTCCTCTGCTGGGCAAGGTGCTGCGTAAGATTGCTCAGGAAGGGGTGCCAACCATTCTGGTTGCCCCCCTGTTGGCCAAGAAAAGGGTGTGGTTCGCAGACGTCGTGCTGTTGGCAGTAGATCAGTATGCTCTGCCCAAGGATCCAGACCTGCTCACTCAGGGGCGGCTACGTCATCCCAATTTACAAACGCTGAAACCTCCATCTTGATGGAAAAGGGGATGCCTGCCTCTGTTGTTAATACCATGATTCAGGCTAGGAAGAAGACCTCATCATCCATCTACTATAAGGTCTGGCATGCTTACATCGACTGGTGTGAGTCTAAGTCACTTCCCTGTCGGGTGTTTTCTATCCCTAGGATTCTGGAATTCCTGCAACATGGTTTGGATTTGGGTCTTCAACTTAGTTCCCTCAAAAGTCATGTTTCTGCTTTGGCCATTTTCTTCCAAAGATCCTTTGCTCACCATCGTCTGGTTAAGACTTTCTTCCAGGGGGTTACTCACGTGCGTCCTCCACGTAAGCCTATGTTACTAGTCTGGGATTTGAACTTGGTTTTATCTGCCTTGCAGGGGTCTCCCTTTGAGCCTTTGCATGAGGCCCCTTTGTCCATTTTGACTCTTAAGGTAGTCTTTTTGGTGGCTATCACTTCTGTTAGGCGTGTTTCTAAGTTGGCGGCGCTTTCCATCAAATCCCATTTCTTTGAGAGACACCAGGACAAGGTGGTGTTTCGTTTTAAGCCAGATTTTCTGCCTAAGGTTGTGTCTGCTTTTCATCTCAATCAGGACATTGTTTTGCCTTCTCTGTGCCCTAATCCTAATAATCCTAAGGAGCGGGTTTTACACTCTGGATGTGATCAGGACTCTGAAGTTCTATTTGGTGGCTACTGAATCCTTCAGGAAGACTGATGCTCTTTTTGTGCTCCCGTCTGGACCTAAGAAGGGTCTGGCTCCAGCTATGTCCACTATCAGCAAGTGGATCCGTTAGGCTGTGGAACAGGCCTATTCTGCTAAGGGGAAGGCGCCTTACTGCTCATTCTACTCGTGCTATTGGTGCCTCTTGGGCCTTTCAGCGCCAAGCTGCTTTTGAACAAGTTTGCAAGTCCGCTACATGGTATTCTGTTCATACCTTTTCTAAGTTTTACGAGGTTGATGTTAGGGCCTCAGCTGATGCTGCTTTTGGTCGCAAAGTTCTGCAGGCGGCAGTGGTTTAAACTGCCCGCTGTTACTTTTTGGGTATCCCACCCTACCTTACGGACACTGCTATTGGATGTCCCATGTGTAAGGGATATTCTGGAACAGGACGTGCTGTATACTTAGAATAATACAGTTCTGTGATTACTCACCTGTTGAATTGGTATTATACGTATACAGCACGTCCTGTTCCATCCCACCCTTTTTATCATTGTTCCTAGTTACCTCTGTATGGTGATTGTTCATATGTTCATTTTTGAATTCTGGTTATTATTGTTCTCCCGGCTTTTTGTTTACTGCTTGTCAATACTGGGAAATTTGTAGGAGGTCCCTGACTTATATAGGGCTGGGAGGAGCCACAAGCTGTTTTTCTGCAGTCCAGCGCCATCTTGTGGATGTATTACCCATGTGTAAGGAATATTCTGGAACAGGACGTGCTGTATACGTATAATACCAATTCTACAGGTGAGTAATCACAGAATTGTATTTTCTGCCACAACAGAAGGTTTCGTGTCTCCAGTCGCAGGGGCAGGCCTTGCTGTCCTGTCAGCGGCCTTCGATACGTCTGGGGATGAGATTGGTGGGCCTAATGGTGTCATGCTTCGAGGCGGTGCCATTCGCCCAATTCCACATGAGACCTCTTCAAATGAACCTGCTGACCAGCTGGAACCGGATGCAGGAGTCGCTGGAACAGGAGTTTTCGCTGTCCCCCCTGGCCAGACAGTCCCTCTTGTGGTGATTGGACTCCAGGAACCTTTTGGTGGGCAAGTCCTTTCTGACTCCCCGTTGGGAGATAGTTACCACGGATGCCAGTCTGATCGGCTGGGGAGGTGTGTGGCAGACTCAGAAGATCCAGGGTCAGTGGGGTCCGCATGAGAACCGCTTACCCATAAATCTCCTTGAGCTGAGAGCAATCCAGTTGGTGCTTCTTCGCTTGGCTCCCCATTTAAGGGGTCCTGCGATCCAGGTTCGCTCGGACAATCAGACGGCTGTCGCCTACGTCAATCACCATGGTGGGACTCGGAGCAAGCGAGCCCTCAAGGAGGTGACCCAGATTCTGACTGGGGCAGAGGAGAATGTTCCCTGCATTTCAGCGGTCTACATCCCCGGGGTGGAAAACCAGGAGGCAGAGTCCCTGAGCAGGAGCGCTTTGCGCCTGGGGGAATGGTCTCTCAGCAACAAGACCTTTCACGCTCTGTGTCCTCGCTGGGGTCAGCCAGATGTGGACCTGTTTGCGTCCAGACACAATCACAAGCTTCCAAGTTTCGTCTCCCTCTCAAGAGATCCTCTGGCCATTGCCAGAGTTCAAGTTCCTTTATGCTTTCCCTCCGTTTCCACTCCTGGGCAGAGTGCTGCACAAGATAGCCCAGGAAAGAGTGCCGACTATCCTGGTGGCTCTTCGCTGGCCGACAAGGAGTTGGTTTGCGGACATAGTTCAGATGTCAGTAGATCGCTACATCATGCCCGACGACCCAGGGCTTCTCACACAGTGGTTGCTGCAGCACCCCAATTTACGGGCGCTGGCTTTGACGGCTTGGCTGTTGAAACCTCAATCCTGACAGAAAAGGGGCTGTTGGCCACGGTTGTACATACCATGATACAGGCACGGAAGAAGTCTTCCTCCATTATGTACTACAGAGTTCGGCACGCTTATATTGCTTGGTTCGAATCCAAGAGTCTCCCTTGCCGCACATTTTCTATTTCTAGGATTCTGGAGTTTTTACAACACGGCTTAGACTTGTGTCTCCAGCTATGCACCCTCAAGGGCCAGGTCTCGGCCTTAGCCATCTTCTTCCAGAGATCCATTGCCAACCATAGGTTGATCAAGACCTTTTACCAGGGAGTCACCCATGTCCGTCCACCACGTAAGCCGGTAATGCCGGTGTGGGACTTTAATTTAGTACTGTCTGCTCTTCAGTGTCCTCCCTTCGAACCATTGTGCGATGCTGCATTGCCTATTTTGACTCTCAAAGTGGTCTTTTTGGTAGCGATCACCTTGGTGCGTTGCATGTCAGAGCTGGCCGCGCTTTGTATGAAGCCTCCCTATTTTGAGCAGCATAAGGATAAGGTGGTTTTTCGCTTTAAACCTGATTTTTTGCCTAAGGTCGTTTCTCCCTTTCACCTTAATGAGGAAGTTGTCTTGCCTTCCTTGTGTCCAGCATCGACTAATTCTAAGTAAAGGACCCTCCATGCCTTGGATGTGGTCAGAGCCATTAAGTATGGTTGCGACTGAATCCTTCAGGAAATCGGATTTGCTCTTTGTCCTAACAGAGGGATCTAGGAAAGGTTTGCCACCAGCCAAGTTCTCTCTCAGTAAGTGGATCAGACAGGCGGTGGTGCAAGCATATTCTGCCAAGGGGAAGGAACCCCCTTTTCGGATCACAGCTCATTCTACCAGAGCTATTGGTGCCTCCTGGGCTTTTCAGAACCAGGCATCGGTTGAACAAGTTTGTAAGGCCGCCACTTGGTCTTCAGTTCATACTTTTACAAAGTTCTACAAGGTTGATGTTAGGCCCTCAGCTGATGCTGTCTTTGGCCGAAAGGTGCTTCAGACAGTAGTGAAATGAACTACATGTTGTTCCGCACTGGGGATCCCTTCCAAATAGACACAGCTTTTGGATGTCCTACATGTCACTACTGGAACAACCTGGGCTGGATATAGTGAAAAATACAATTCTGTGAAACTCACCTGTAGAATTGTTTTTGAGTATATCCAGTCCAGGTCGTCCCACCCCGCCCTTTGTTCATTATCTCTTGTTTGCCTGTTATGGTGATTACCATTTTTTATTCATTGGACTTGTATCCTTAAGTTTTGTTAGAGAGAGTACAAGCTGAAGCTATGTGAGGTAACATGGTTTCTTGGCCTCCCGGCCTGTCTTCTTTTGGTTTACTGCTTTTTAACCACTGGGGAATGATAGAGGGACACCTGCCTTTATAGGGGGCCGGGAGGAGCAACATCTTTTGATCTTGCAGTCGAGCGCCCCCTGGGGGCGGAATACCCACATGTCATCACTGGGAAGACCTGGACTGGATATACTCAAAAATAATTCTACAGGTGAGTTTCACAGAATTGTATTTTTCAGTTATTATTCCATTTACAGATGCTGGATTTAACAGTGTGCTGTGAGATGTTCAGAGCTTGGGCTATTTTTTTAAATAAATAACCTAACCCTGCTATAAACTTCCCCACAACTTTATTTTTGAGCAGATTGGTGTGTTCCATGTTTTTATTCACTAATGTTCTCTAACTAATCTCAGAGTCCTTCCCAGCTGTAGAAAATAAAATTTAGTGCCTACAAGTGGAATATTTACTGACTAAATGACTTCTAAAAGTAATTTAGTCACAATGGAATTTATTTAGCAGATTAGATTAGATTTTTGCCCCCAAAAGGAGGGGGGGGTATCGGTGTCTTACTGAGCGAATATGTGTGTGTGTGTGTGTGTGTGTGTGTGTGTGTGTGTGTGTGTGGTGGCTTTCCTTGTTAAAGGTAGCTTTCCTTGTGGTGATCACCTCCATATATTGGGTTTCGGGGCTGGCATCGCTTTCAATCAGATCCCCCTTTTTGGTGCTGCATAAAGCTAAAGCAGGATTTTTTGCCCAAGGTGGTCTCTCTCTTCTATCTTAATCAGGAGATAGTGCTACCCTCCTTGTGCCCACGCCCCACTTAGGAAAGACTCTTACATTCCCTTGATGTGGTCAGGTCATTAAAGTATTAATTGGCCGCTACTTGAGAGGTACGTAATACGGATGTCTTGTTCGTTATCCCAGAAGGAGGACCTTGGTCCTTCTGGGATCACAGCCTGGCCTGTATAGGTTGGGGGAAGCTATTTTTTTTCTCTCTTGCAGTCCCTGCCTATGGCTGAGATTAACCCACTTGTTACTTACTCACTGGTAAGTTTCCTTTCTCGTCCTCTTCCACCCCCGCCCTTCTGTTGTGTTATGACTGCATTGGTGGATGTTGATGCCTTCTACAAGGTTTTAGTTTTGTTGCACTGTTTTCTAGCATTATGCGCAGGTTAAAGTTTTCCCCTCCCAAAGCTGTGGCTGAACTTCTTTAATTAATTAACTGAGTTGATCCTGCCACAGCCTGCCCTATATAGGCTGGGAGGAGCTAGTTTTTTCCTATCTTGCAGTCTTGCCTACCGCTGAGATTAACCCACCCATTGCTACTGGTGGTGCCCAGAAAATTTACAAAGGACATTTACCGGTGAGTACACAAATTGGTCCACTGGGAAACTTATCCTACCTACTGGGACTTTGGGTTGGATACAATTTTAAAGGGTCGGCAAGTGCATGGATCTTAGATGTGTTCTGCTTTTATTTCTGACAGGTTGTTAGTGGCGCTCATTCCAGTATTCTCTTGCTATTCAAATTAGCCGCCTTTTTTCCTAATGAGCAGCGCTCCTTTCTGACAGAGACGCTGTGTATTATCATTACCGATATTGGCAGCCTCCACTCTGAGGCGAGGAGAGCGCTGATTGGTTGATTGGCTTTCTTGCTGCAGCCTGTGAATGTAACTTACCAGACTGAGTGGTGAAGCCATTCTCATGCCTTCGGCTTCTCAGAGGAAGAGATCGGGTCCTCACTTTCCTATGAGAATTACTATTTTTAAGGTTTTACCTAATTCCTTTACCCCTGTGGACATATTTTCAGTCCTCATTGCAATCTGATTTTCCTTGTTTTTATTTCAGATTTCTCAGTCCTTACTACTTATGAGAAAAAACTACAGTATGTACTTTTTTAGTCATTGTCATTAAAGGGAAGCCTGTATGGTGATGTATATTTTTATGTCTTGCAGAAGTCTGCCATTGTTGTAATTGAGCAAGCTGCATACCCCCACTGCCATTTTATTGTTTCTTAACTGGGGGAAAAAAGGTAGACCGCTTGGCTCAGTAATCAAAATGTCACAGCAAGACAACAATAGCTTCTCTAATACTGGTGCTCTAACTCTCGTGAGTTTGCCAAAAACAACCTTTCACTCCTGCTGGGGATAGGGTGACATGTTCAGAAGTCTGTTGCTGCAATGATGCTAATCAGGAACAGTCCACTAGCGCAGCAGTTGGTTTGCCCTTACCTGTGATGCATATGCCATGTGTGAGGATCAGCTCTGGTAGACAGCAGGATGTTAGCAGTATAGAGGCTCAGAGGTGAAAAGGTTCAACTTAAAGTCCGTGTTTATTTACACAAAAAGTCCATAACACAAAATATCCTTTTTGGGTTGCATCACCCTTTCAGGAAAAATGCCACAGAATTGCATCAGACAGGCAACGCCCCTTTTTAGTTTTTTGTCCAAGCTTGCACACTTGTAGCCGAATCCACCTCGGGTCCACATTAAATAGCCTGTATAAGAGCTTTCAGACAGGCACACAGAGTCTCACTCCACAAGTGAGCTCTAGACACAGCCAGTGCACAGCGGACTCCCCAGGCTATTTATGCGGCCCGGAAACCCGGACCTGGGTAGGGGATGGAGTCCCACCCTGCTCTACTCCATCCCAGTAAAGCCGTCCCGGGTTGGCCTTTTGGCTATACTAAAATTTCGGCAGAAGACTGCCATTAGCAGCTGATGCTGGAGAAAACTACACAGCTTTACTGCACCAAGGCCAGGTACCTTGTTGCCACATACCTACCGTCAATGACGGCACCTTGCACCTTACCACACATGCTGGCAACATTTTCATCCCTTTGCTGTGATGGCTTAGGCCATATATGCAATCTAATTTTTTCTAGAATCGTATTCTAATTTAGCTCATGCAGGTAGCGGTATTAAGGGCCCTAGACCTTGTAGCCAGACACCTGTTTTTACAAAGAATTCTGGTAAGGAGAGCATGAAACAGCCCAGACATTCATCGTCTTTGGACAAATTAGTTATGCCGTTGTCCTAACGTTTAGCTGAGGCTCCACTTGAAGGTGATAATTATCATTCTGACTTCGAAGTGGCCCCAGGCGACAAGGATATTTCTTTAGTTGAAATTTCCTGAGACTAAACAGACTGAACAGAATCCTGTAGGTGAACCTGAGTTGTCCCAAATGGTGCAACATAAATTAGTCTTTCCTGATCATACAGAATTTAAAAAGAATTCAGAAACCAAGGTTACTAAAGTTTCTAAGCACCAGGACTCTTGGCGTCACTTTCCTCATGATTGACTTGAATTCCAAAAGAATGATGGTTTTCTCTCTCTTATTGAGGTGTAAGCTATTTGGAGATCTTGAGGCATTAACTAAAGAAGGCACAAGAGGAATAAGTACTCTTTTCCCTCAGAGAAGAGCTTTTGACACTTCAAAAAGAAATTCAGGAACCTGCCCCTTTTGATTTTCAACAAAACTAAAGACAGAGGAAAATTGCAGTGGAAACATAAAACTAGCGCTCATCCTAAATTTTCCACCGCCTGAAGTGATGCTCTTACTCATGTGCGTGTTATCCTACACTCTGAAGTCATTGTCAACAGTTCCTGCATTAGAACATGAGATATTATTCTATTCCAATTTCTTTATTGTTCCCAAAAATAAGGAATCTTTTAGGCCTCAAATATCTACACCCATATAAGTGTTGTCTTCCCTGATACACGGGAATTCCTGGCCGCAATAAACATTAAGAAAGCTCATATACACATTTCTATACGCCTAATTGACCAAAGTTTTCTCGCATTTGCTATCCAAGATTATCACTTTCAATTTGATACACTACATTTTGGGTTAGCCCTGGAACCTAGAGTCTTTACCAAGATTCTGCCCACCGTAATAACGATCTTGAGGTGCAAGGGAGTTCAGGTGACTCCATACAGGGAAGACCTTCTGATAGGGGGAATGCCCTTGGAGGAAGCTTTGTATAGGGTATTTCTGGTGTTATCAGCCCTGGATAAATTTGAATGGCCAGTCAACCACAACAAATCCTCCTTAGTTCCATCCAATCGGATCACCTTTCTAGGAATATAAATGAACACATCTCAGGCAAAAGGCAAAGACACTGATTCTAATGGAGGTAATATAAAATGTAATTTCTATCCAGGTACTCACTTTTAGGAAATACACAAGAGTCCTGGGACTCATGGTGGCAGCAATGGAGGGAGTTCCCCCATCCGTTTTGAACCAGACATCTACAACTATTTAATTTGGCAAAATGGGACACCATCTCAGAAGTCACTGGACAATCTCTGTTGCCGAGGATCATAAATTAAAACTGACATGGTGGCTTTTTCCTGTTCAGTGAGTGGTGAATAATCATCTGAGATTGAAGTTGAACAGGAACCGGGGGGGGGGGGGGATTATGGAGAACCAGTTGGTACAGGGACAGTGGTCAATCAACAAATAAAAAGATGAAAGATCAACATTGTGGAAATTAAACCAGTGCTGATATCGTTGGTCACTGGGTATAGACCCTTTCCAGCTACCTCATCCACATAGAGTTGGACAAGACAGTGGCTTACATAAATCATGAAGGGGGGCACCTAGAGCACAGCTGCCCTCACTTGGGCAGAGACTCACGTGATAGCTATCTACACAGTTCACATTCCCAGTATAAAGTATTCTATGGTGCATTATCTCAGCCGCCAGGAGGTGAGATGAGAGGAGTGGACATTAGTAATTATTGGGGCACTCCAGACAGAGATCTACTGTATTAGCATCAAGATTCAACAAAAAGTCAGAATTTCGTGTGCAGAGTAAGAGGTTCTATAGCTCTGGGAATGGATGTCCTAATGACCCCTAGGTCTTGTTTACGCATTTCCTCCTCTGCTGCTCATGCATCATCTTCTTCACTGGCTATATGTGGAATGGATCAAGATGATTCTCATCGCTTTAAAATAAGACCAGGGTACACGCATCTAGTGAAACTTGCAATGGATGATCAAGGTTGTCTACCTGTTTTTCCAGACCTTCTTTCACAGGGACTGATTTACACCCCAATTTAAAGTCTTTTTCTTTGACAGGGTGGCTAATGAAAGGTAATTTACTGTTATTTTCACCTTACTAAGTGAATGCAAATCTTTCTCCTGTGATGTCAATTATGGATATTGGAAATACTTTATGAGATGATGTGACAATTATAATTGTTTAGTTACCAAAGATTCTATCCCCAATTTTCTCCCCAAATTTTCTTGAACCTTGAAGAAAGAAAGCCTTATCAATCTTAAAAGGCTAGTCTCTGCATTTCCCATTGTCTTTCAGAGACCAATTGCAGAAAACTACTCTGTTAGGACTTTTCTTCAAGGAGCAATCCTAGTGTCTCCTCCCTTTTGTAAACAAACGGAGCCTTGGAATCTCAATGTAGTCCTTTCAGCCATTTAACACACTCCATTTGAATCACTGGATTCAGTTTCACTGCTGACTTTGTCTCAAAATGTAGTTTTTTTAATGGCAATAACTTCCATTTGGAGAGTTGATGGCCCTCTCCATTGGTTTATTATACAGACAAAGTGGTCTTTAAATTAGCTACCGTTTTTTTTTTCCGAAGATAGTGTGCCTGAATGAAGAATATGTGTCACCGTCTTTCTGTCCTAATCCTTCTCTGTCCCAGGAGAAGTTATTTCACCGGCTTCATGTGGCTTGGGCCATAAAATTCAACATTCATAAAGCTAAGGAAATTCAAAAAACTGTTTCTTTATTTATTCGTTTGGATGGGGGAATCATGCCCTCCAAAAACATTTACAAAATTGATAGCGTGGCATTGACTAATTGGGAAGAAAATAGCATATTGTATTTTCATTAAAAAAAACTGTTGCTATTTTATGGTTTTGGCTTTTGACAGTCAAGTGATGCTGTTACGTTTCCACCCTACTTATTACTGCTTGGAGGATACCAGTAGTACTTACTGCAAAGGTCTTTCCTTCTGGGCATGTGGAGGGTGCAGCTCCCTTCCTGCTGATATTGAGGGCCTCAGACTGACTTTCTAGTTGGTTCATTTTTTCCCCAGGGTTTGTATACCTCTGTTACTAATTTTTACGAACGGTCTACAGTAGCTGGGGGAGGGTGTGGTATATCCAGATTTGAATCAATGGGATATTGGAGACATTCCTGTCCTTTGTTCATAATATGATTAAAATGTACATAATTGCTCACTGTCTACCTCAAACAATACCAAACATATAAAATGGGTATATGTATTGCTAGACTAGAAAATTGTGAAGCAACACTTGATGAGAATTGCCAACTGTATACCATTCTCTTGCAATACATGAATAAATATATTTCACATAAAAAAGTGTCCGCAATATCCTATGGATACCCCAGTAAGCCATACGTATACGTAATAAATAAAAAAGCGCTGCATCCTTCAGAAGAGAACATTTTTATGGTGAGTACTAAAATTCTTTTATTTAGTCTTCAAAAATGCCCCATCACCGGCACTTGTTGTTTTCTTGTGAAAAACTGCTAAACATTTGCTGTGGCACTTTTTTGTGTGTTAAAATTGCTCACACTGCTCATTGAGATGCAGGTTGCTATTTTCTCTGATAAATATCAATTTTTTTACATATACAAATTTTTTGTGGCCCAAAACATGTTTGGGGGCTATTCTAAAGTAGTATGCTTCAGAAAAACAGTGGTACTGCAGACATAATATGGAATTAGTTCTAATCCTTTCTTGTATTTAAAACTAAAGTTGTGACACTAATTAGGCTTTTAAGGTACCTCTTTTGTAAGTGCAAGAACATAGTGCTAGTTGTAGTCAGTGACGCCCAACTTCTCCATATGCTGTGGAAGTTGATAGGAAGTAATTACCTTGAAAGTAGCAGGGCCTTGGAGCTACAGCATGTGAAAGTTTATTATCCAATAACCCTTTTAGTGCCAAGCAGGTAGATTCTACGTGCTTGCTTCCACTCCACTTAAGTGCCAAGCACGTAGAATCTACGCGCCTGACTTTCCCCCCTGCTACAGTAAAAGTAAACACTCAACTGACCCCTCGTTCGATCCACCCCGGTCTCCTCTACATCTGGGGGGGCTTCGATCCCCCACCCCGGTCCCTCCGGCTGCAGGGGAGTGCCCGGAATAGCCGACCCCCGCTTCAGTAGCCGCCGGCATTACATGTAAAAAAAAAAAAATAATAAAAATTACATTTACTCACCTCTGTGCCTGATGGCTCCCGCCGGGTCTCCTCTTCACCAGGGGGGCCTCCGATCACCCCCCCCCAGCTCTTCAGCTTCAGGAGAGAGCCTGACAGGCCCTCTCCCCCTCCTCTCCCAACAGGCGCCGCCATCTTTGCGATAAGCCCCACCCCCTTGAGGGCGGGGCTAATGACATCACCACATCCCGGGTGTTCAGCTCTCAGAAGCGGTGATGGCTGTTCAGAGGAGGGAGCAGGAGATGCTCCGATCCCCTGCCTCCCCTCCCCCCTCCAGCCATCACCGGCATCTGTCATCGGATCAGCGAGGGACACAGAAGCTGACAATCGGAGGTGAGTAAAGTAAAAAAACTTTTTTTTTTATAAAGTCATTTTTTCTTATGCGTGTGGTGTTTTTATTTTTACTGTTAACCCTTTGTGAACTGGTAAAGGGTCCATGAGACCACTATACCAGTTCACAAGGCTGGGGGCTGGCAAGTCACCTGCAGATGGTGGTTGACTTGCCATTAACCCCGAGCCCCCCAATTACCTGCCTCCACAAAGGCCAGGGGGGGGCAGAAGAGCCCGGGATATTAGGCTTTGGGATTGTAGCTGGCAGGGCGGGGGGCCACCAAACCTGGCCCCTGCACCCTGTTCTACAAGCCCCATAGCTGGTGCCTGGGCTGGTTATGCTGGGTTGGGGGACCTCGTGCCATTTTTTGGGGGGATTTTTAACCCTTAAAGTTCCCCAAAAATTGGGTCTCCCCCCCTGTGAAGGGGGACCCAACGCCATTTTTTTTTGTAATTAACCCTTTATAGCATGGATAGTAGTTGTATCTTATTTGTAAATGTTATAAAGTGCTCTTTTCAGTTGGGGGGGTCTCCTGGACAGGAACGGGGAGCTACCAATACATATGTGGTACTGTTGTAATCGGGAGAATTGGGGCTATCACATGTAATATGGTTTTCTTTTATAAAATAAATGTTTTATTTAAAATAAATGAGACAATTTAAAAAAAAAGAAAACTCTGCCGCAAAAAAAAAAAAAATATATATATATATATATATATATATATATATATATATATATATATAATTTTCCTGGAAATTCCTGCAAAAATCATGGTTAAACATTGCGCAAAGTGGTGAAAAATGACCTGTCAACAGAGGGAGACAAAATCTCAAGTAGGCTGGCAATTAAAAGGGTTAAAATTAGCTATGCATGTTGGGTATTGTTCTGTTCGGAGGACCTTGCGCTTTCAATCTTAGCTTGTTTTTTTTTTTTTGTTGGCATATTGATATTTTAGGAAAATGTGTTTTTTATTCTGCTTGTTTATACATTTTTTAGGGAAACCCTGTGCAGCCTAAGAATTATTCGAAGAATTACTTCCAGAAAGATAAACCCAGTACAACAAGCTGGGTACTATTAGAAAGCTTAACATGTGTTCAGGTAATTTACTTTGGGGTGTTTGCCAACTCTTCCCTTGACAGGGCCTATGCATGTTGGATACTGTTCTGTTCGGGAGATGTTGCTTTTTCAGATTCAACTTGTTTTTTTTTGTTTGCATATTTTTTTTAGGAAAAATGTAGCTTTGATTCTGCTTTTTTATAGTTTTTTTTTAGGAAAACCCTGTGCAATCAAATAATTCATTGAGGGATTACTTCCAGAAAACTGCATCTATGTCAACAAGCCTGGTATGCCTAGAAAGCTTGAGGTATGTACTTCCAGAAAATATATAGTTGTTGGGGGTATTTAAAATATAAAGGGTTGTTTTTCTTGAAAAACTGCACGGTGCGCATATTACATAGCATAATTGTATTTTATCTGAAAATCTCCTAAAGCGCTGATTCAGTTTGGGGGAGTCTTCTGGGCAGGAAAGGGTGTCTATCAATACATATCGGGTACTGATGTAACCAGGAGAAATGGGGCTTTTACACGCAATAAGATTTTATTGACAAACTTAAATTTTTTATTACAAAAAAACACTACAAATTGTAAAAAATAGATTTTTCCAAGCATACAGCACGTCCTGTTTCACTAATATTATTTACGCTTGGGATATCCGCCACGAGGTGGCGCAGTGGACTGCAGAAGAGACTTGTGACGTCCCCCGTCCCCATAAAAGGACAGGAACCTCCCACAAATTCTCAGTTTCCTTCTGCAATCTGAACTGCGAAGATAGAAGATGGCTCTCTATATTACGCAGGCGAGCAGGGCTTACCAGCCTGCGGCCCTGCAGGACTATTTCCAATCGTTCTGGACCCACTGCCTCCCAGCCTTGGCTGCCTGGTTCGGGTGAAGGTAGGACAGCGCCAGGATCAGGTGCTGAAGGAGCGCTGCTCCAACCGCAATCCCTGTACCTGCAAGGGTAGGCGGTTCAGGCTTATGGTGAGCCTTGTGGGATGCCCCTTCCTGCCTTATTGTGGGCCTTCCCTTGCCCCCCCCCCTCCATTTCCCCCCTCCTCCCTAGCTAAGCATGCTTTGGGTGCGCCTACCCTTGCTCTTCCCCGCCTCGCTCTCTCCCTGGGGAGCTCTCCGGGGGGTGGGGGGGGGGGGGGTAGGCGGTGTGTTTCACATTGTATTTTGTCTGCTTTTTACTCTTATTGTCCGTGCTCGCCGCCGCGCCGTTTTGTACGGCGCTCCGCGGCTGGTGGCGACATTCTCCTCATGTTTTGCTGCGCTGTCATTGGCGCTGGGGGGTCATGTGGAGCGCGATTCACGCTCTTCTGGGGGGGGGGCGGGTCCCGCGTATGACGTTTTTTGCGCCATACCTCCATGGCCTGCCCCTCAAGGTCCTTGCGGGCGGCATTTTGTTTGGAGTTTGTCTTCTCCTGACCTGCGGTAATGTGGCGCGCTACTGGCCTGCCTGGATGTGCGATCGGCTGCTTGGTCCGTAAATCCCCTTCGGGATTGTATTGTGCTCTTGTCACCACATTATGGGAATGTTATGTGTGGTTTTCTTTATCTTTCAGGCTGGATAAACGTGACTGTTGTTTTTTCTCGGCTCTCTTCCCTTCCTTCTCCCACCTTCCCTAGCGGGGTTTTGGGGCATCCCGGGTGGCTCTTGTTAGCCTTAACCCTATACTTGCCACTATGCTCACTCTAATCACCATATGGAGGTTTCCGGGGATAATGTGCTTGGGGTTCCTTTGGGACAAGCTCAGCTGTGTGCCGCAAGTGGGGTATCCCCTGTGAGTGACGGTGTCGGTATGTGTGCCCTGCGCTCAGAAGGTACTAGCGCTTCAGTCTGGGTTGCCTGCTACGCTGCCCAGCTCTGCCCCCCTTACCTACCCCCGCGCCTGCATTTGACCCCTAGTGAGGAACATGCTAGTGGGGAATCAAACTATGACTTGGCCTTGCGGGTGACCAGCCTGGAAAGGCATATGGCTGGGCCGGTCCCCTGTAAGGCTTCTCGCAAGAAGCGGCATTTAACTCCCGCTGTTTCCCTTTTTCCTGAGGAGGATGAGGGACAGTTTTCTTTCCCTGGCCTGTACCCCCTAGAAGAGGGGGAACTTTTCTCTGATTCTGATTCCTCTGAGGAGCAGCAGAAGGTTTATGGTGGTACTGGGTCTCCTTTTGGAGAAGATTCATGGTCTCCTGAGTATACTGACAGGCTGTTGGCTAACATTTTTGAAGTACTGTGTATTACACCTCCTGTCCCAGCTAAGAGGCAGCAGGGTGAGCTTTTTCACACTGTTAAACAATGCTTGCAGTTCCCTGAGCAGTTCCACTTCAATAATTTGGTGCTCAAGGAGTGGGAACGTCCTAGCAGATTGCCCCCGGTGGCTAAGAGTTGGGACAGGAGGTATCCATTTCCTGCTGATGTGGTTAAGCGCTGGTCGTGTCCCCCCCGAGGTGGATGCTCCCATGCTTGGGTTGTCCAATACCTCGGTCATGCATTCCCCTGACACTTCTACTTTGAGGGATGGTGAGGACCGGAGTGTTGATCAGCTGGCCTGTCACTCATTTGCTTGTGCAGGGACTGCGCTGCACCCTGTGTGCACTTCTGGCATCACGGCTCTTGCTATTAAAGGGCTACTCAAGTGTCTTCTGGATAATGCCTTGGATGCCAGTATGGGGGAGGAGTATAGATCCCTCCTGCTTTGCTATGAATTTGTAGCATTTATTCTTCTGCTATGGATGATGCGGTCAGGATGTATGGTAAAACTTCTGCCCTTTTAGTGGCTATACGCGGCTCTGTTTGGCTGGGTCAGTGGGCGACTGATAATGCTGCTAAGAAGGCTTTCACTGGCTTCCCCTTTACTGGGCTATGGCTCTTTGGGGAGCGTCTGGATCTGTTTGCTAAGGACGGTAGGCTGCCTCAACATAGGAGGCGGCCGCGGCCCTTTCGGGGGGCTGGTTCTTCCCTCCCCTCCTTCCGTGCTCCCAGGTCCAGTCGGGGTGCACCATTTGCGGGGGCACGTAGAGACCCTTGGGGCCGGGGTAGAGGCCGTGGTCGCCCCGGTCTCTCATGGGGTCCCAAGTCCAACTCTTCCCCCAAGCCCCCTCAGGCATGAGGAGGCGCCCTCACCCATCTGGGTGGGGGGACGGTTGTGGCTCTTTGCTCACGTTTGGAGACTGCGCGTCTCAGACCGGTAGATTCAGAAGATGGTGTCCTCCGGGTGCAAGATAGAGTTTGCAGCCTGGCCGCCCCCAAGATTCATCAGATCCCGGATGGTTCAAAATCCCTTGTCAGCTCAGGGCTTGAGGCTTGCGGTCCAAAGCCTTTTGGATTTGGGGGTCATTTGCCTGGTGCCCTTCCAGGAAAGGGCCAGAGGTTTCTATTCCAATTTGTTCACTGTTCTCAAAAGGGTCCCTGAGGCCCATCCTGGATTTGTAGTGCCTCAACAAATTTGTCAGGTTCAAGCATTTTCTCATGGAGACTCTGCGCTCGGCGGTCAGTACCTTGCGCCCGGGTGACTTCATGACTTCTGTGGACATCAAAGATGCTTACCTTCATGTTCCTATCTTTCCAGGTCATCAGAGATTTCTCAGGTTCGCTCTGGAGGATCAGCACTACCAATTTGTGGCCTTACCTTTCGGTCTTACCTCAGCCCCTCGGGTCTTCACCAAGGTGCTGGTGGGGGTGATGGCTCTGCTGAGATCTCAGGGCATTCGCATCCTTCTTTATCTGGACAACATTCTGATTGCGTCTCATCCTTCCATCTAGCCGAGCTGGATACCCAGATGGTGGTCTCCATGCTCGAGTCCTTCGGTTGGGTGATCAACTTCCCCAAGTCTTCTCTGTCTCCGTCCTTTCTAAGCATGACTCTGGATACATCTCAGGTCAAGGTTTTTCTGCCTCAGCAGAAGGTGGAGAGCCTGCAGACACACGGTCTCTGATTTCTTGCCCTCATCCCTCCATTCGGCAGGGGATGCAGCTGGTGGGCCTGATGGTGTCATGCTTCGAGGCGGTTCCCTATGCTCAGTTTCACATGAGACCTCTTCAGTTGCACCTCTTGTCAGTTTGGGATCGGGACCCTGTGTGCCTGGATCAGACATTTGTTCTGTCCCCTCTGTGGGCAGGACATTTCTGCCTCCGTGCTGGGAGACTGTCACCACAGATGCCAGTCTGACAGGTTGGGGGGGGGTTTGGAAGTCTCTGAAGTTCCAGGGTCAGTGGGGCCCTCAGGAGGCTCATGGCCCCATCAACATTCTGGAACTGTGGGCGATAAGATTGGTCCTTTCCCAGTTGACCCCACACCTTCGGGGTCAGGCGGTTCAGATCCAATCGGACAACCAGACGGCGGTCGCCTACATCAATCATCAGGGAGAGACTCGGAGCAAGCGAGCCCTCAAGGAAGTGTCCCTGATACTGTCCTGGGCGGAGGAGAATGTCCCCTGCATCTCGGCAGTTTACATCCCTGAGGTAGAGAACCTGGAGGCAGACTCTTTGAGCAGGGGGATGTCTCGGCTGGGGGAGTGGTCCCTCAGCAACAGGGTGTTTCACTCCCTGTGCCACCGCTGGGATCTGCCGGATGTGGACCTGTTTGCTTCACGTCACAATCACAAACTTCCATTCTTTGTCTCTCTGTCACAGGATCCTCTGGTCTTTGCCACGGATGCGCTGGCGATGCCTTGGAAGGGGTTCTGCTCCTCTATGTGTTCCCTCCGTTTCCTTTGTTGGGCAGGGTGCTGCGCAAGGTAGCCCAGGAAGGGGTGCCAACCATTCTGGTGGCCCCCTGTTGGCCAAGAAGGGTGTGGTTCGCAGAAATCATGCAGTTGGCAGTAGATCAGTACATCCTGCCCAAGGATTCAGATCTGCTCACTCAGGGGCAGCTGTGCCATCCCAATTTACAAACGCTGGCTTTGACGGCTTGGCTGCTGAAACCGCCATCTTGATGGAAAAGGGTTTGCCTGCCTCTGTTGTTGATACCATGATTAGGGCTAGGAAGAAGTCCTCGTCCTTTATCTACTACAGGGTCTGGCATGCTTACTGGTGTGAGTCCAAATCTCTTCCCTGCCGCGTGTTTTCTGTTCCCAGGATTCTGGAATTCTTGCAACATGGTTTGGATTTGGGCCTTCAACTTAGTACCCTCAAAGGTCATGTTTCAGCTCTGGCACTTTTTTTCCAAAGATCTTTTGCCAGTCACCGTTTGGTTAAGACTTTTTTCCAGGGGGTTTCTCATGTGCGTCCGCCACGTAAACCTATGTTACCAGTTTGGGATTTGAATCTGGTGTTATCTGCTCTGTAGGGTCGTCCTTTTGAGCCTCTCCGTGAGGCCGCTTTGCCCATCTTGACTCTTAAGGTAGCCTTTTTGGTGCCTATCACGACTGTCAGGCGTGTTTCTGAGTTGGCGGCGCTCTCCATCAAACCTCCTTATTTTGAGCGACACCAGGACAAGGTGGTGTTTCGGTTTAAACCCGATTTCTTGCCTAAGGTTGTGTCTGCTTTTCATCTCAATCAGGACATTGTCTTGCCTACCTTGTGTCCTAATCCTGCTAATTCCAAGGAGAGGACTCTGCATTCTTTAGATGTGGTCAGGGTTCTGAAGTTTTACTTGGTAGTTACTGAATCTTTCAGGAAGACTGATGCTCTTTTTGTTCTTCCTTCTGGTCCTAGGAAGGGTTTGCCTCCGGCTAAGTCCACTATCAGCAAATGGATTCGTCAGTCAGTGGTGCAAGCCTATTCTGCTAAGGGGAAGGAACCTCCCTTCCGCCTTACTGCTCATTCCACTCGTGCTATTGGTGCCTCTTGGGCTTTTCAGCACCAGGCTTCTGTTGAACAAGTTTGTAAGGCCGCAACTTGGTCTTCTGTTTATACTTTTTCCAAGTTTTACAAGGTTGATGTTAGGGCCTCAGCTGATGCTGCTTTTGGCCACAAAGTTCTTCTGGCGGCAGTGGTTTAAACAGCCCGCTGTTGTTTTTGGGGATCCCACCCTACTTTACGGACACTGCTTTTGGACGTCCCAAGCGTAAAGAATATTAGTGAAACAGGACGTGCTGTATACTTGGAAAAATACAATTCTGTGAGTACTCACCTGTAGAATTGATTTTGTAGTATACAGCACGTCCTGTTTCACCCCTCCCTTGTTATCATTATTCTTGGTTACCTCTGTGTGGTGATTTGTTCAGATGTTTGGTTGGGGTTTCCTTCATTATTTTTCTCCCGGCTTCTTGTCTAACTGCCTTGTAACACTGGGAATTTGTGGGAGGTTCCTGTCCTTTTATGGGGCTGGGATATGCCACAAGTCTCTTCTGCAGTCCACTGCGCCACCTTGTGGCGGATATCCCAAGCGTAAATAATATTAGTGAGACAGGACGTGCTGTATACTACAAAATCAATTCTACAGGTGAGTACTCACAGAATTGTATTTTTTTTCTTTGCACATATTAAACCCAAAAATATTGAGAATACACCTAAAGAATGACACACAAGACAATTCATGTTAAAGCCGAAATCCCTTCAAAAATCACAGTTGAACATGCGGAGCGCAACATAGTGCAAAATGGTCTGGCAACAAGGGTGACAAAATCTCAGGCTGTCAGCGAAAGGGCTAAAAGCCTAGCAGGAACCACCAGTCAAAAAAAGTTTAGTAAATTGCTTCCCCTCTTTTATGATCAGTGGCATAAGTAGTTTGATAGGGCTTAACCTCATGCAAATGTTTGTGGAATAGCATAAAGATTATTCACTCTTGAATTACATGGGAGCGGCCATCTTGCCACATACCTGCTTACACACGAGAATTAGGGGCGTGCCTCACGTCATGTCAGAAGCAATTCACACCAAATTGAGAGAGATATATTCCTCAGCTAATGTAGCTAGAGAAATCTGTGTGAGGGAGTTGTTACAATGTACATGTACAATGCCACAATGTAACTATAACGGTGGTTTGCGCAAAAGTATATAGTCAGAGAAAAATGTATTTTGAAGTTGTTAGCGGCTAGCAAAGCAAAGATGAGTTATTACAGCTGAAGACTTTCTAGTTCTGGCTATTATGGCTAGAAAAAGAGCCGATTGCAGAGATATGAGGCAATTTTGACTCCAGAACTCAATTTATCAGAATCAGCTCCTTCATATGTGTGGCAAGATGGCCGCTGCCATGCGTGTTTAAGAGTTCAGAATCTGCCTGGTATTCCAAACACCTGCATAAGTGTTAATTCCTGTCAATAAGCTTATGTCACTGAGGGGCTTTAGTGGAGCAATTTACTAAGCTTTGATTTTTTTGACTGGAGGTCTGCTTTAAATCTTATATTGCTATTTCCAAAAGTAATTATTTTTTGCCTAGAGAACTGTAAATCCTACTCATGAAGACCCACAGAATCTGTAGTTTTAAAGGATTCATTATAATAAATGAAAACAGGAACTGTCCTCCTCTGCCTCACCAGTCAGCCCTTCTGTGCTTTTAAAATTCTGGATAAAGCATGCACAAAATGTATTACCGATTTAGTACATCACATACTGAAAAGGCTGGACATGTAGTTCTAAATGATGTGTTATTCCTCTGTTAAACATATTGAGTCAAGCAGTTAAGTAGTGAGAAAATATAGCCACAGTTATACACAATCGACTGATTGAATAATCTTTACAGTGACGCACCAAACCTTATTTTGAGAAACAAATAGCCTTGGCCCTTATGTATGCTTGTCCACAGATTGTATTCTAGCATAGAATGTTATATTTAGATTTTTTTTGTAATAGAGCGACAAGCTGACCTGTTAACAAATTTACACTATATAGTTGATGATATAGACAGTATGAAAGTCTAACAGAAAACTGAAAGTATAACATGCAAGTTGTTGGGAGTTGTTGAGAATTTAGAAAGAGTTAACCTTTTTAACAAAGCTTATAAGAATAACTGAAAAAATGTTATAAGCAATAGACACTTATTTTTCAATGAATGCAAATATAGTTAAAAAAGAAAAATCGACTTTTGATGGCATTTTTGGAAGTATGTATTTTTTGTGTTAAAAGGACGTCCTCAAGGTGCTGAACTTATCTAGTGTTTTTTCATTTTTTTTCTTATATTCTTATGGAACCAGTTTTTACTACCTCCAGTCTGTTGCTATTGACAACTCTTGACACCAGTTAGAGTGAACTGAGTCCTTTACACACAGAATGCTTCTGCTGTGGGCACTGCTGGGGTGAGGGAGATTTCTCAACCTTACACATCCCTAGCAGCAGTGTTCTGTGTGTACATGACTTACATGTTCTGGTAGATCTTTGCGTACAGACTTGGTGTATGGTTGCCAATATCAACAGATTGCAGAGATTGAAAAACGCTTCCATAATAAATAAATTGCTAACATAAGAAACAATAAAATAATACTAGAGCAGCTCAGCAACATGAGGGCATCATTTTAGCAGCAGAAATATACACTATCAGAAGGGGACTTTCCCTTTAATTTTATATTGTGAGCAACAGCTTCATCAAGTTGATCGACACAGGAGATTTTTTGTTATTTTACTTTTTATTGAAAAAGACCAAAGTATTTAGGGGTATGCCCAAATCCCTCAAATATGCCAGAAATAAGGACTTCACCACCAATAGGTTTAAAAGACAAATTTACACAAACCTTTATTATCCAAAACATTTCAAAAAATCTTTTTAAAAAACATATATGACAATATGACACAACACCAGAGCAGTGCTACCCAATATCTCCCATAGCCCATCAGAAGTTGTCATAATAAACCTCTATTCCCTCTATCATTATCTAACCCTCAATGATCCCATAAAGGGCATGTGACCACATATCTGAGATATCCAACAAATATCTAAAGTGCATCAATTTCCAGTAGAATTAAATAATTGTGCAAAATTGTAACTGATTCAAAGAGGACCACAATAAGGAGAGGGTTAAACATATATCATCAATTTACATCACCAGCAAGCCTCCTGGCAGCACAACCCCCCGCTGGCCTACGCGTTCCGTGACGGCTTCCCCGTCACTTCCTCAGGGCAATGGGAGGTGAGGGTGATGCAGTCTTGATAACAAATGTTTGTATTGCTGAGAGCAAAGTTAAGCCATGGAAGCCATGTTTTATGTCATTAAGTTGAGCAGTCTTGGAGAATGGCCATTAGGCTCTCCATTCTCATATATTCCTGAGTCTTAACAAGTCAGAGATCTAGTGAAGCAGAATAGGTTTGCCTCCATAGGACTAGGATGCAGGCTTTTGCTGTGTTAAGGAGATGGCGTATACCAAGGATTGTGAACACTTACTTTTAGACAAATTATTTAAATATAGGAGGAAGGCTGCCGGGTTGTTCTTTAGGTTCACCCCTGTGACCTGTAGGATGATGTCCCCCACTTCCTAACAAAAACGTGTTATTTTGGCGCAGGACTTAAAAATATGTAGGGTGTCTCCTCCTCCTCTAACAAGCATTAGGGATGCTGGGATTGAACTGTGGGGTAAAGGTGCATCCTAAATCTCTCTCCCAAGATGACTTAAAATGGTCTTCTGGGATAATTAAAGCAGACCAAAACCCACTGGGCTTGTGAAATACATTTGGCCAAAGCCCCTGCCAATACTCCCCTCTTAGGGTGTAGAACTAGAAACGGATATTTTCCTAGTGCACAGCACGGCCTGTTTCATGTAGTCCTTACATCCGGGTATTCCGCCACAAGGTGGCGCAGTGTACTGCAGAAGATTTGTGGCTCCTCCTGGCCCCATATAAAAACCGAAATCACCCATAGACCTCCAGTGTTTCCTCTGAAGTAATGCTGTGAAGATAGAAGATGGATCTCGCAGGCAAGCGGGGCAACCAAGCCTGCGGTCCTGCAAGTTTATTTCCACCTGTTTCCGGACCCTATTTGCCTCCCAGCCTCGGCTGTCGGATCGGGTGATGGTAGAGGAGCACCAGGGTCAGGTGCTCGGGGAGCGCTGCTTCATGCCGCAGACCCTGTACAACAAAGGGTAGCCGGACACAGGTTTTTTTATGGTGAGCCTGCTGATGGATGAAGAAGCACTGCTGTCGCTATGGTGTAGGGGGTGAGTTGTGCTTGGGGAGTTGGCCAGTATTCCCTTTTTTCTGTCTGTCTTTCTTCCTTGGGGAGTGTTTGTCTCTCTTGTCCCCCATGCCTTTCCCCTGGGCCCCTTTTGGACGGTTCCCGCCGCTGCCTGCCTCTCCTCCGGTCCCCCACTCCCCGACGGCTGTTGTCGGGGGGGGGGGGGGGGTGGCTGGCGGCAGGTGACGATCTTCCTGATCTACCCTCTGCGGATCCTTTGACTGTATTCCGGTCGCCTGTGGGTGCTGCGCGCGTTGTGCTCTTGGTCTGTGAGTCCCATATGGGGGTTTCTTCTTGTGGGGCGGGATACTTATGTGTCTTTTTTGATTATGTCTTTCAGGCGGTATAACAGTGTATTGTGGTTTCTCCCGGTCCTATCTTCCCCCCCCCCCGTGTTTCCTCTCTGTGGGCATCCCTTGGGGGGCATCCCGGGTGGCTTTTATTAGCCTTACCCTATACTGGCCTATCGGGCCTGTGATAATCACCATATGGAGGCTTCTGGGGATAGCGTGCTCGGGGGTCCTTCGGGGCAGTCCCGGCTATGTGTCATGTGTGGGGCATCCCCTTTGAGTGGTGGTGGCGCGGTTTGTGTGCCGTGCGCCCAAGGTATTATTGCAGGCCAGGCTGGGATGGGTGCTTCTCTTCCCAGTTCTGCGCTCCCTCCGGCATCTCCTACTCCCCTGCGCCTGCATTTAGCCCCCAGTGGGGGGGGGATACTAGCAGGGGGTCCCAATCTGATATGGCGCTACGTGTGGCCAGCATTGAAAGGCAGCTGGCCCGTCCGGTGTCGGGCAAGGCCTCTGGCAAGAAGCGGCATCTTGACGCAACGCCTTCCCTCTTTACCGAGGAGGATGAGGGCCTTGATGTGTTTGGCGGCCGTGACTCTCTAGAGGAGGGGGAGCTTTTCCATGATTCAGACTCCTCTGGGAGCCAGCAGGAAGGTTACCACAGTGACCTGGGGTCTGCCTCTGATGAGGATACCTGGCCCCCTGATGACACTGACACCGACTATTGTCGGACATTTTTGAGACATTGCACATCGCCCCCCCTAAGGTGGCGAAGAGGAAGCAGGGTGAGCTCTTTCGCCCTGACAAACAACGGAGCAGGGCCATTTCTCCATTATGGTGCTCAAGGAGTGGGAACGTACCTAACAGATTGCCCACGGTGCCCAAGGGTTTGGACAGAAGGTATCCCTCCCCGCCTGATCTGGTCAAGCGCTGGTCGTGTCCCCCTTAGGTGGACGCTCCTGTTCTAGGACTGTCTAATACTTCGGTCATGCCGTCCCCTGACACTACTACACTGCTTGACAGCGCGGACCGGCGTATGGATCAGCTGGCCCTGACCCTTGAAGCAGCATGGGGGCTGCGTGCGCGGGTAATTCTTATTGAGGGTGGCCAGACCATTGCCCTGGATGATACCTGATCACGTGAAATAATATTGGATGTGTTGTCTACCGGCACTTGCATTGTATCATATTTTGTTGGTTTACATTTATAGCCACACTTGTATGGGCTCTTTGTGCAATATTAGGAGGATTGAGGGGTTGTTTTTCTTTTGTATGCACTTGCACTTTGAGTATTTGAGTCTTTTTGGATTGCTGCATGTTTATAGTACAGATAGGTTTATTTCACTTAGTAATCTTATTGTGGCACTGTAGCGTATTTATGTATATATATTTTTTGATTATTTGGTTGATATATATATATTTTTTAATTATTTATTAGTAATAGTGATTTGAGGAGCACACACATACATATATAATTGGTTATTAATTTTTGTGCCGGCACAAAAAGACAACAGGATAGGGCATCATATATATATATACACATTTTGTACAAATAAGAACATATACATTCTTCCACCCATGGGCAAGATAATTATTGGATTGCCCTTTTTGGGGGCAGCTTATATTGAGTCATGGTTTCTGGTCATACTGATTGTTTTTAAATTGTTTTGTGGTGTCTATATGTTGTTTAATGTCTATTTTTAATTTTTGTACTAATAAAGCATTACATTTTGATTGAGATTTCAGTGGTGCTTCCTTTTGGAGGAAGGTGTGCATTTTGCACGTCCACTCTAGGTGTTGTAGAGTGGATCAGCTGGCCTGTTATGCTTTCACCTTTGTAGGTGGAGCCCTGCGTCCGGTTTGTGCCGCAGCCATTACGGCCATTGTTCTTAAGAAGAAGCTCAAGCGTCTCGCTGATGGCGCCATGGCTGGTAGGAGATTTTGTTGCCTTTGTGCTTGCTGACATGGATGATGCCGTCCGGCTGGGCTGTAGGGCTTTGGCTCTCGTGGTGGCTATGCGCTGGTCTGTTTGGTTGCGCCAGTGGGCAGCTGACACTGCAGCTAAGAAGTCCCTCATCGGGCTCCCCTTAGCGGGGCTTTGTCTCTTTGGTGAGCGTCTAGATGTTCTGGCCAAGGATGGTAGGCTACCTCATCGTGGCGCACACTTTTTTGGTAGCCGCAGAGACTCCTGGGGCCGTGGCAGATCCCGTGGTCGTCCCGGTCTTTCATGAGGCTCCAAGCCTAAACCCCCTCCCAAGGCCCCTCAGGCATGAGGAGGCGCCCTCACCCGTCCGGGTGGGGGGACGGCTTCGGCTCTTTGCTCACATCTGGAGACATCGCGTCTCAGACCGGTGGATTCAGGAGGTGGTGTCCTCTGGTTACAAGATAGAGTTTGCAGCCTGGCCGCCCCCAAGATTTCTCAGATCCCGGATAACTCAGAATTCTCTGTCAGCTCAGGGGCTGCGCCTAACAGTGCAACGCCTGTTGGAGTCTGGGGTCATCTGTCTGGTTCCTCATCAGGAACAGGGTCAGGGGTACGATTCCAATCTATTCACGGTGCTCAAAAAGGACGGTTCTCTGAGGCCCATCCTGGACTTGAAGTGTCTCAACAGGTTTGTCTGGTTTCAAGCATTTTCGCATGGAGACGCTACGCTCGGCTGGCAGTTCCCTTCGGCTGGGCAACTTCATGACCACTGTGGACATCAAGGATGCCTATCTTCACATACCAATCTTTCCAGGTCATCTGAGATTTTTGAGGTTCGCTCTGGAGGATCAGCATTACCAATTTGTGGCCTTACCGTTCGGTATCACCTCGGCCCCTCGGGTGTTCACCAAGGTGCTGGCGGGCGTAATGGCCCTTCTGAGGAACCAGGGCATTCGCGTCCTCCCTTACCTGGGCGACATTCTGATTGCTGCTCAGTCTCTTCATCAGGCCGAGAAGGACACTCAGGTGGTGACCTAAGACTAATCCAAGTCTTCACTGTCTCCGTCTTTGGCGAGGTCCTTTCTGGGCATGACTCTGGATACCTCTCAGGTCAAGGTGTTTCTCCCTCAGCAGAAAGTGGAGGGCCTTCAGATGCAGGCACGGGCCCTGCTCTTGTGTCCTCATCCCTCCATTCGGCAGGGGATGCAGTTAGTGGGACTGATGTTGTCCTGCTTCGAGGCGGTTCCCTTTGCTCAGTTCCACATGAGATCCCTTCAGTTGCATCTTCTGTCAGTTTGGGATCGGGACCCTGTTTACCTGGATCGGGAATTTGTTCTGTCCCCTCTGGTCTGGAAGTCCCTCTCGTGGTGGTTGGCTTCGAGGAATCTACTAGTGGGCAGGACCTTTCTGCCTCCGTGCTGGGAGATTGTCACCACAGATGCCAGTCTGACTGGTTGGGAGGGAGTTTGGAAGTCTCTGAAATTCCAGGGTCAGTGGGGCCCCCAGGAGGCCCATGCACCCATCAACATTCTGGAACTGCGGGCGATCAGTTTGGTTTTCTCCCAGATGACAACCAAGCTAGTCGGGGGGAAGATCAGGAGCAATGTTAGAAAATATTATTTTACAGAAAGAGTAGATGCTTGGAACAAACTTTCAGCAGAGGTAGTTGAAAAATCAACAGTCACTGAATTTAACCCTTTAAGTGCCAGCCTACCTTGAGATTATGTCACCCTTTGTTGCCAGACCATTTTGCACTATTTTGCGCTCCCCATGTTCAACTGTGGTTTTTGAAGGGATTTCCAGGGATTTCCCAGGAAAGTGATATATTGTTTTTTTTCCGCAGAGTCTGGGCTTTAACATGAAATGTCTTGTTTGTCATTTTTTAGGTGTATTCTCAATATTTTTGGATGAAATATGTGAAAAAAAAACCCCAAAAAACTATTTTTTACAATTTGTAGTGTTTTTTTGTAATAAAAAATGTAAGTTTCTCACTAAAATCTTATTGCGCGTGAAACACCAATTTATCCCGGTTACAGCGGTACCACATATGTATTGGTAGACACCCTTTCCTGCCCAGGAGACCCCCCCAAACTGAAACAACGCTTTAGGAGATTTTCAGATAAAATACAACTATGCTACGCGCTAAGCGCACCTTGCAGTTTTTCAAGAAAAACAACCCTTTACATTTGAAATACCCCCCAAAAACTATATATTCTCTGGAAGTACACACCTCAAGCTTTCTAGACGTACCAGGTTTGTTGACATGGGTGCAGTTTTCTGGAGTTAACCCCTCAATATATTCTTTGGTTGCACAGGGTTTCCCTAAAAAAGAATAAAAATGCAGAAGCAAAACCACATTTTCCTAAAAAAAACTATATGGAAACAAGAAAAAAACTGAAAATCTGAAAAAGCAATATGCCCCGAATAGAACAACACCCAACATGCATAGGTCCTGTCAAGGGAAGAGTTGCCAAACACACCAAAGTAAAGCATGTGCGTAACAGCAATTTTACTTCAAAATTTCAGCTCTGCAGACAATGTGCGCACCTTGTGCTTTTTCTACCAAAACATGCCTTTACATTTGGAATATCCCCCATAAACCATATATTCCCGGAAAGTACACATTTTACGCTTTCTAAGCGTACCCAGCTTGTTGTCGTGGGCTCATCTTTCTGGAAGTAATCCCTTGAAGAATTCTTAGGTTGCACAGGGTTTCACAAGAAAATGTATAAAAAAGCCGAATAAAAAACACCTTTTCCTAAAATATCAATATGCAAATAAGAAAAAACAAGCTAAATCTGAAAGCGCAAGGTCCCCCGAGCAGAACAATACCCAACATGCATAGGTACTATTAACCCTTTTAATTGCCAGCCTACTTGAACTTTTGTCACCCTCTGTTGGTCATTTTTCCCCATTTTGCGCCATGTTTAACCGTGATTTTTGCCGGAATTTCCTGGAAAATATATATATATTTTTTTTTGCAGCAGAGTTTAGGCTTTAACATTAAATGTCTTGTTTGTAATTTTTCTGCTGTTTTTTAAATATTTTTGCGTAAAAAAAACAAAAAAAATAAATAAAATAATATTTTTTAAACAATTGTCTCCTTTATTTTAAATAAAACATTTGTTTTAGTAATGAAAACCATATTGCATGTGATAGCCCCATTTCTCCTGATTACAACGGTACCACATATGTATCGATAGCCCCCCATTCTTGCCCAGGAGACCCCCCAAACTGAAAATAGCACTTTATAACATTTAAAAACAAAATACTACTATCCACACTATAAACGCAAGGGGTTAATTTAAAAAGAAAATGACATAGGCACCCCCCTCCCAGGGGGGGGGGACCCCGTTTTTTTTGGAATTTTAAGGGTTAGGGTTAGGCTAAGCCTAACCCTAACCCTTAAAATTAAAGAAAAAATGACATAGGATCCCCCCTCCCAGGGGACCCCATTTTTTGGGGGGAATTTTAAGGGTTAGCGTTAACCTAACCCTAACCCTTAAAGTGGACCAACACCCAGGATTTTCACTATCCTGGGTTTTGTTCCACTTCCGCGGGGGGTGCCCCGCTGCGTGAAACCCCCGAGAAAGGTATAAAAAAACTCACCTCACCCCGCTCCTACGGCGCATGCGCGAGCGCTCGTCCAATCAGAGCGCTCAGAGCCGCTGTGGTATGCACGGACAAGGGACGGACAACCACAGCAGCTCCGAGCACGCTGGCAGCCGCATCTCGCGCTTCCCTCTAACAGGGAGCGTGCCCGCGCCGGCCATTCACAAACGGCGCCCTGCTAGACAGAAGCATGAGAGGCGGCGGAGGCCCGCGCATGCATCGTTGGAACGGGGATAAGGTAAGGCGAATGGGGCGTCCTGGTGGGTTTCACACAGCGGGGCATCCCGATTTCGGATGCCCCGCGGTGAGGGATCTGATCGGCCCTGGAATCTTATAGATTCCCGTGCCGATCAGCCTGGGTGTTGGTCCACTTTAAAAAAAAAAAAAAGAAAGACGTAGCATCCCCCCTCCCGGGAAGGGGGGGGGGGGAACCCATTTTTTGGCAGAATTTTAAGGGTTAGGCTAACCCTAACCCTTAAATTTTTTTTAAAATATGAAGTAGGGTCCCCCCCCCGCGGGAGGGGGGACCCTACGTCATTTAAAAAAAAAAATTAAGGGTTAGGGTTAGGCTACCCTAACCCTTAAAATAAAAAAAAAAAAATGACGTAGGGTTCCCCCTCCCAGGGGGGGGGGGGGACCTCATTTTTTTTTGAATTTTAAGGGTTAGGGTTAGGGTTGACGTAGGGTCCCCCCTACCCGTCATAACCAGCCCGGGACCAGCTATGGGGGCTTGTAGGCACAGAGTGGGGGGGCCAGCTTTTGTGGCCCCCCCACCCTGCAGCCTACGAGCCCACATACCCTATGTGGACCCGGGCTCTTCTGCCCCCCCCTGGCCTTTGGGGAGGCAGGTAATAGGGGGTGCCTCGTGAACTGGTATAAGGGGTCTCATGGACCCCTTACCAGTTCACAAGGGGTTAACAGTAATAAAACACACTGACACTTTAATAAAAAAATTTATTAAAAAATAAAAACTTTTTTTTACTTTACTTACCTCCGATCGTCAGCTCCTTTGTCCCTCGATGTGATGACAGATGCGATCATGCTGGCTGCAGTAGCAGAGGGGCAGGTGATGATCTGATCACCTGCCCCTCTGCTCCTGTGGCCAGCATGATCGCATCTGAATGAACAACAGCCGGGAGCCAGGACGACACCCGGTGAGTGACGTCACAAAGGGGGCGGGGCTCCGAGTCAGGACCGCGATAAGCCCCTCCCCCAAAGGGACGGAGCTTGCGCGAGGGACGCGATAAGCCCCGCCCCCAAAGGGGCGGGGCTTATCACAAGATGGCGGAGCAGGAGGGGGGAGAGCCCTTTCAGGCTCTCCCCTGAAGCTGAAGACCCAGGGGGGGGGGCGATCGGAGGCCCCCCCAGTGAAGAAGAGACCTGTCGGGAGGCAGCGCGACCTAAGGTAAGTGAATGTCATTTTTTTTTTTTTTTCACAGATAGCAGCTGCTGCTGCCGAAGCGGGGGGGGGGGCACTATTCCGGGGGCTCTCCTGGAGCCATCCGAGACCCCACGGGGGATCGGATGGCACCAAATTAAAGAGGAGACCCGGCCGGATCTAACGAGGGGTCAGGTGAGTATTTTTATTTATTTTTTTGCCCACTAGCAGGGGTAGATGCCAGGCACGTGAATTTTACGTGGCTGGCACTTAAGTCCAGGAGAAGCAACCACGTAAAATTTACGTGGCTGGCATTTAAAGGGTTAAACATGCCTGGGATAAGCATCTATCCTAAGATAAAGAGTACATACAGTATACACATATGGGCAGACTAGATGGACTGTATGGTCTCCTTCTGCCATCAACCTTCTATGTTTCTATGTTTCTATCAGGGAGGGACTCGGAGCAAGCGAGCCCTCAAAGAAGTGTCCCTGATACTGTCTTGGGCGGAAGAGAATGTTCCCTGCATCTCGGCGGTCTACATTCCGGGGGTGGAGAATCGGGAGGCAGACTCCCTGAGCAGGGGGACGTCTCGGCTGGGGGAATGGTCTCTCAGCAACAAGATTTTTCAGTCCCTGTGCCGTCGCTGGGGCCAGCCGGATGTGGACCTGTTTGCGTCCTGTCACAATCACAAGCTTCCAAGATTTGTCTCCCTGTCTCAGGATCCCCTGGCCTTCGCCACGGATGCGCTAGCAATTCCTTGGACAGAGTTTCGTCTCCTCTTTGTATTTCCTCCCTTTCCTCTGCTGGGCCGGGTGCTGCGCAAGATAGCCCAGGAGAGGGTACCGGCCATTCTGATGGCCCCCTGTTGGCAAAGGAGGGTGTGGTTTGCAGACGTCCTACAGTTCGCAGTGGATCGGTACGTCTTGCCCAAGGATCCAAAACTTCTCACTCAGGGGCAGCTGCGCCATCCCAATTTACAAACGCTGGCTTTAACGGCTTGGCTGCTGAAACCTCCATCTTGATGGATAAGGGGTTACCGGCCTCTGTTGTTGATACCATGATTCAGCCTCGGAAGAAGTCCTCGTCTTTTATCTACTACAGGGTCTGGCATGCTTACATTGCCTAGTGTGAGTCTAAGTCGCCTTGTCGGGTGTTTTCTATCCCCAGGATTCTGGAGTTTCTACAACATGGTTTGGATTCGGGCCTTCAACTTAGTACCCTCAAGGGACAGGTGTCAGCTCTGGCAATTTTTTTCCAAAGATCCTTTGCCAATCACAGTATGGTTAAGACCTTCTTCAAGGGAGTTACTCATGTGCGTCCGCCGTGTAAGCCTATGTTACCGGTTTGGGACTTAAATTTGGTGTTGTCTGCTCTACAGGGTCCTCTGTTTGAACCTATACGTGCCGCTGCATTGCCCATTCTGACTCTTAAGGTGGCCTTTTTGGTGGTTATCACTTCGGTCAGGCGAGTTTTTGAGCTGGCGGTGCTTTCCGTGAAACCTCCTTATTTTGAACGGCATCAGGATAAGGTAGTGTTTCGGCTTAAACTGGATTTCTTGCCCAAGGTTGTCTCCGCTTTTCATCTCAATCAGGACCTTGTTTTGCCTTCCTTGTGTCCTAACCCTGCTAATTCCAAGGAACGGACCCTTCATTCTCTGGATGTTGTCAGGGCATTGAAGTTTTATTTGGCTGCTACCAAGACTTTTAGGAAGTCTGATGCTCTTTTTGTTCTTCCTTCTGGACCTAGGAAAGGTTTGCCTTCGGCCAGGTCTACATTCAGCAAGTGGATCCATCAGGAGGTGGGTCAGGCCTATTCTGCTAAGGGGAAGGAACCTCCCTTTCGGGCTACTGCTCATTCCACTTGTGCTATTGTTGCTTCTTGGGCTTTTCAGCACCAAGCTTCTGTTGAACAAGTTTGTAAGGCCACTACTTGGTCTTCTGTTCATACTTTTTCCAAGTTTTACAAGGTTGATGTTAAGGCCTCAGCTGATGCTGCTTTTGGCCGCAAGGTACTTCAGGCGGTAGTGGTTTGAACTGACCGCCGTTACTCTTTGGGGATCCCACCCTACCTTACGGACACTGCTTTTGGATGTCCCAGATGTAAGGACTACACGAAACAGGCCGTGCTGTGCAGTAGGAAAAATACAATTCTGTGAGTACTCACCTGTAGAATTGTTTTTACTATGTACAGCACGGCCTGTTTCATCCCTCCCTTGTTATCGTTATCTTTGGTTGCCTTTGTATGGTGATTTGTTCCAAATTAGTTGTGAGGGTTCTTTTTACCTTTTTTTACCTTTATTACCTCCCGGCTTCTTGTATAACTGCTTTTCAACACTGGAGGTCTATGGGTGATTCCGGTTTTTATATGGGGCCGGGAGGAGCCACAGATATTCTGCAGTACACTGCACCACCCTGTGGCGGAATACCCAGATGTAAGGACTACATGAAACAGGCCGTGCTGTGCATAGTAAAAACAATTCTACAGGTGAGTACTCACAGAATAGTATTTTTCACTTTTTGAACCGTCCTGGAACACTTTTTTTCTGTTCCTCACTGTAAGATGGCAGGCGATCAGTCATTGAATAAGTGTAGCATTGACATCATTGCCACATGCAACAGTGGCAATGAAAGGATGCGAAGCTTTACAAATAAAACAGGCACTATTAACTGGGATTAGAGTGAAGTAGGGGCAGTGAAATCCTCATAGGGGGAGCAATTCGGAGGGCACAGTTAGGGAATGGAGGAACAAGCTCTCACACCCCAGCGGAAAAGCTGGGTTTGAGAGAATAGGAATCGGCAGGGAGTGTTCTGGGAATTCCCTGTTCTTCCAAGCCAATTTCTGGAAAATATTCCATGTTGCCCCTATCGTGGGATGTGATCTGATCACCTCAGGAATTAACTTCCCTATCCAGGGGCTCATCCAACTATACCTTATCAGGTGCCGCTTGACAAGGCTGCAGACTGACCGACAACCTGATATGCTGCCATCTATACCTGTACAACATTGCTCCAAAAGGTTATACAAATATGTCTGTGTATTTTTGGTGTGTATCCTGCACTTTAAATGGCTGTGTTTTTACCATAGTTTTTAGTTTAATGACATCCCATATGTACTAGCCAGGTGGTACTTGAGATGATTAGAAAATGGAAAGTGATACTTTATGTAATAAAGGTTGGGAACCCCCGCTCTAGAGCTATTCACACTTTGGAATCTCTATGTCTGCACCAATCTATGATACAGTAAAGATGGGCGGCCCAATAATACTTTTTCAGGTCTGGGACCCCTAAACCACCCAAGAATTTGGGGAATGAGAGATAGGCTTAATCCTTGTCAGTTTTGTTAAAGAATGACCTAGGTATAGCTATGGGTATAGTTTGCAACAGGTACGATGTTCATCTTGAGGATACTGTAGAGAACCAGGAGAAGATCTGTGCACCCCATTTGTCAAGGTCTCTTTTAATGAATGAGAACAGTAGAAGGAAGTTGGCAGAAAAGAGTTTGTTAAGGTCAGGCGGAATGGACTCCGAGCTCCATCTAACGCCAAAGCCAAAGTAACGTTAATGTTTTGTAAGCTCTTGGATGGTGTTCTGCCTTATTGTTTTCCTCTTCTCGCGTTTGTGATCCCAGGGTTACACTTAATATCTGTTTTTAAAAATCAAATCAACCAGAAGGACCCAAGACGTTAAAAGCAGACCAATCCCCACATATTTAACTAGCATCCCCCGAATTACTCCTCCCATGAGGAATACCTTTTGCCAACTTTTAATGCTTCTGCTTCACTCTAATGCCAGATAATGGTACCTGTTCTAGCTGTAAAGCCCCCGCCTCCTCCATACATTTCCACTGTTGTAGGCAATGACTGACCGCCTGCCATCTCACACCGACGGGCAGCAAATAAATCAGTGTTCCGGGGCAATTCGAAAAGTGGAAATATCCATTTCTAGTTCTACACCCTAATAGGGGAGTATTGGCAGGGGCTTTGGACAAATGTAATTTACATGGTTTGTGGGTTTTGGTCCACTTTATCTGAATGGAGCATGCGCCACTAATTGGCTCAGCGGTCCTCGCATGCACTAAGGTAACAAAATAAGTTGAGTTTTCAGGTGATCTTGGGGGATTCAGATAATGGGGCATCCCAAACTGGGATGCCTCAGACAAAAAATGAAAGACCCCTGGGTAGTGTCCCTATTTCAAATAATAGCATACAGTAGATGTTAAGGCTATGTTCAGTCAAAGGCAAAAAGCGTTTGGAAGGTTAACTGCCAGTAACGTGTATATGTGAGGTTTTAGGTCACTTCGATTCAGGAGATGTTCTTGAGTTGGGGGATGACAGGATGTAGCTACTAATTTAAAGGGGAATTCCTAGAATGGACTGGGTCACCTCTTTTCACATTCTCCATTTTCTCCATAGAATATTAATTAATGACTGTGTGTTACATATAGTGTTATATTGTGTAATAGTATATAATGTTATATAGTATTACAATAGTTTTATCAGCCATGCTATTATGTGTATGCACAAACCTTTAGTATTTGCCTATTAGCATTTTATGGGTGTTCAATGTATTGATTATTCAAAGCAGACACTCATTTTCTGTTATTTGTTTTGCAAAATAATTTTCAGTTAACTCATGTTTTGGTATTATGCTCACTGACTCATTTCTCTTTTCTGAAAATACTTAGGACTTTATGACAAATGTACTTACACCTCTAATGACCGTGGATGGGTACTTGGAATTAAAGCCATGAGTGACAAGAGTACAAGAGATCCACGCTATTTCTTCTCTTTAAAGACAGATCGTGCTAGAAAAATGACTACCATTGCTGCTCATCGCAACTACCTCCCAAACCAGTGGGTCCATCTAGCTGTAACCTACAATGGTCGCCTATTAAAATTATATGTCAATGGGGCACAAGTAGCAACAAGTAGTGAACAAGTTGGCTCAATTTTCAGCTCTTTTGCTCAAAAATGTAAAGCTCTTATGATTGGTGGAAATGCACTAAATCAGAATTACAGAGGTTATATGGAACATTTTAGCATCTGGAATACAGCTCGAACACAGAAGGAAATATTGCTTGACATGAGCCAGACATTTCATGGATGGAGCAATTCTCTACCTCAACTTGTTCTTCAGGATAGCTTTGAGAATGTGAAAAACAACTGGTCTTCTATGAAAGATGGTAAAATCCCACAAACAAAAAATATCAGCTTCCACATATCTTTGTTGGATGCTAATTTAGACCTGCCCCAGTGTGGACAAACCGTTTGTGACAATATACAGGTGATTTCTAGCTACAACAAAATTGCAGGCTTTCGCCGACCAAGAGTTGTCCGTTATACGGTGGTCAATGTGTTTGATGACAACCATGAAAACCCAACAGTTACCAAAGAACAAATTGAGCGTCAACATAAAAAGTTAAATGAGGCATTTAGGCCCTATAATATCACTTGGGAACTGAATGTATTTGAAAGGGATGACTCCTTCCTTCGACGCAGACTTATCCTTGCCAACTGTGACACTACAAAAATTGGTAATGCTGCATGTGATCCTGAGTGCAACCATAAACTTACTGGATATGATGGTGGAGACTGTCGTGTACGTAGCTCTTGTTTGTACTCCAGTAGGAAGGAAAACAGTGTATGTGATATGGATTGCAATATTCAAGATTTAAATTATGATAGTGGAGCTTGCTGTAACCCTAATGTTACTGATGTGGCAAAGACTTGCTTTGATCCCCAATCACCTTACAGGTAAGACTGTTTTAAATGTTATGTTTGCAAGTATTTTTCTCTAATAATACCTATTACATACAAAACATTTGCATACATATAATTGAACTAGAGATTAGCAATTTTTTGAAAAGTTCGGTTTGATGATTCACTGTAGTTTTTCGAAAAAGTTTGGTTCGGTCCGATCTAGATCGGGACGAACTTTTGTTTAAAATGCATATAAAACAATGGCTGATGGCCATAAAAGTCCTTTATGACAATCTGAAGTCATCCAAGGCTGTATAAAAACATGTTTTAGTAGACTAATTAGCCTTTAAATTGGCTGCAGCTAATTAGCATACGGATCACCCACGACTTAATTATTTCAATAACCCACTGTTGTCTTTGATAGTTTAAAGCACACACAAAAAAATGGAAGAAGTAAAAGGGTTTGCATTCCAGCAAAGTGAAAAGAAGTAATGGCTTTGTACAAGCGTTGAAAAATGTACCCATTTTGGACATCACAGGGGTGAGACCTGTGGTTGTGCAGGGCTGGCAGTAGCAAGCAAGCTCTGGCTTTTGTGTGTCAATGGCTGAGAAAAGTGCTCATTTTGGGCATCACAGGGTTGACCTGTGGCCTGGCAGTAGCAGAGGGTGGCAGACTAGCAGAGGAGGTAATCTTGGTTGTCGTAGTAGTAGCAGCATTAGCAGAGCCTGCATTTGCAAGACTAGGCCGTGGCACAGAAAACCTGTGGTGGTTGTGTAGGCCCAGCAGTAGTGAGCAAGCCCCCCAAAATAATCCAATTTTTACAGTGGTAGCAGCAGGATTGGCATCTTGACAACTTAGTTGAAGAAGACCACACAATGGCTTTTTTTTTACAAGCCTTGACAAATGTACCCATTTTTGCATCAAGGCCTGCACCTGCGGTTGTATAGACCTAGTAGTAGCAGAGGGTGGCAGCAGAGGTGCTGTTGATGGTAGTAGTGGCGTTAGCAGCACTGAAAGACTTGGCAGAAGGACAGGAGACCTGTGGTGGTTGTGTAGGCCCAGCAGTAGCGAGCATGCTCCCGAAAAAATAATCCAATTTTTATGACAGTAGCAGCAGGATTGGCATTTTGACAACTTAGTTGAAGAAGACCAAACGATGGCTTTTTTTATACAAGCCTTGATAAATGTACCTATTTTGTGCATCAAGGCCTGTACCTGCGGTTGTATAGGCCTAGTAGTAGCAGAGGGTGGCAGTGTAGGTGCTGTTGTTTTGGTAGTAGTGGCATTAACAGTACTGAAAGACTAGGCAGAAGGACAGGAGACCTGTGGTGGTTGTGTAGGGATGCCAGTAGCGAGCAAGCCCCCGAAAAAATAATCCCATTTTTACAGCAGTAGTAGCGGGATTGGCATCTTGACAACTTAGTTGAAGAAGACCAAACAGTGGTTCTTTTTTTTTATATATGTACCCATTGATAAATGTACCCATTTTGGGAATCAAGGCCTGGACCTGCGGTTGTATAGGCCTAGTAGTAGCAGAGGGTGGCAGCGAAGGTGCTGTTGGTGGTAGTAGTGTTATTAGCAGTACTTGCTAGGACAAGGCAGAGGAACAGGAGACCTGTGGTAACTGTGTAGGGCTGGTGTTAGTAGGCGACAGCAGGGATGATGGTAGTGGTAGCATTAGCAAAGGCACATATTTTAAAGACTAGGCCAAAGGACAGGAGACCTCTGGTTGTTGTATAGGCCTTGTGTATGTCTGGCGCTGGCAGTAGCTGGCAAGCATGATCCCATTTTTAGAGTGGTAGCAACAGGATTTGCCTCCTGGAAATTGAAGAAGGGCATTTTGATTGTCACACTTAGCTTGGTGATGCCGCTCCAGGTGCCTATGTAAAGCCGTAGTTTCTAGTCCTATATTTGTGCCCTGGCTACGGCTAACTTTCTCCTTGGGAAGTTGCCACACAGAAGCGTACAGTAAATAAGAAGATCTAGAATGTCCACCACCAACATCTGACCTTGCTCCTCCTCTGGCAGGCTTTTTTCTGGAGTCTGCAAAAGTAGGATCAAAGTCACTTGCTTCTGAGTGGATCATAGCAGCAGACTTTGCCCTGTGCCATTTTGCAAATGATCTGGCCCTACCTCTTTGTTGCTGCCAGTGCCAGAATTACCCTCTTGCTATGACAATGTCCCTTCCTTGTGGCCCGGTTCACAGGTCCTGTCCAAAATGGAATCTTCATGCTCCTCCTCCTGATCCTTGTCACTTCCCTGTTCTGATGTTTTATCATGGTCTACTTGCCTCCCCACACCACAACTAACTTCATAACTGCCAGTATGTCCATGTCTGCCACCACCCCCACTGCCACAGCTATACGCCTCGGACACCGCTTCCACCCCCACCACCTCAACAACACACTCCAAAGTCTGACTGTTGTCAAACAAATTCTCCTCATCACTATCCATAGCAACTGGGCTACAGAGAAAATCTGGTGCTCCACTAGGAGGGGCCAGTAAAGAGACATATGATGGAAGAGAAAGGCTTCTTTTACTGTGACATGTAGCTTTAGTGGAGGAAGAATCCACTGAAACCTGCCTCAAAGTCATTGCGTCAGAGTCTTCTCATCTTGAGATAAGTGAGAGTGAGTCAACCAGTCCACAGTGGATGCAATGTCTGAAATAACATGCCCACTGACAGAACACGCCTACTGGAGGAAATGAACAACTCTGGCTTGCTGATGCTACTACCATGTACATTACTGCTGCTGCTACTGCTACCGCATACATTTCTGCTACTGCTACTACTAGCAGTGGCAGGCCTGGGCAAATGGATGCTGCCACTGCTATGGCTAGGCTCTGGCAAATAGCTGGTGCTACTTTTACTGGGCCTGGCCACATGGCTGCTGACTAAAGTGTTGGTACTGGCACCTATCCTTATTCTTAGTGGCAGAAGGAATTGCAGGGATGTCTTTTCCTTTCCCCTGTCCTTTCCAACCCCTTCCTTTCCCACACATTTTCTAAGTATATAGCACGTCCTGTTTCACAAATATTCTTTACGCTTGGAATATCCACCACAAGGTGGCGCAGTGGACTGCAGAAGAGACTTGTGGTGTCTCCCGGCCCTATAAAAGGACAGGAACCTCCCACACATTCCCAGTTTCCTTCTGCAGTCTGGACTGCGAATATAGAAGATGGCTCTCTATATTACGCAGGCGAGCGGGGCTTACCAGCCTGCGGCCCTGCAGGACTATTCCCACCCGTTCTGGACCCACTGCCTCCCAGCCTCGGCTGCCTGGTTCGGGTGAAGGTAGGACAGCGCCAGGGTCAGGTGCTGGAGGAGCGCTGCTCCAACCACAATCCCTGTACCTGCAAGGGTAGGCGGTTCAGGCTTATGGTGAGCCTTGTGGGATGCCCCTTCCTGCCTTATTGTGGGCCTTTCCCTGCCCCCCTCCACTGCCCCCCCTTCCCCGTTGCTTCCCCGCCTCGCTCTCTCCCTGGGAAGCTCTTCGGGGGGGGGGGGGGAGCGGTGTAGTTGCACATTGTATCTTATCTGTTTTTTACTTGTACTGTGCGCACTCACCGCCGCGCCGTTTTGTATGGCGCTCCGCGGCTGGTGGCGACATTTGCCTCATGTGTTGCTGCGTTGACAATGGCACTGGGGGGTCACGTGGATGACGCTTTTTGCGTCATTCCTCTGCGGCCCACCCCTCAGGGTCCTTGCGGGCGCCATTTTGTTTGAAGTTTTACTTCTCCTGACCTGCGGTACTGAGGCGCGCTGCTGGCCTGCATGGTTGTGCGATCGGCTTCTTGATCCGTGAGTCCCCTTCGGGGTTGTATTGTGCTCTTGTCACCACATTATGGGAATGTTATGTGTGGTTTTCTTATGTCTTTCAGGCAGGATTAACGTAACTGTGGTTTCTCCCGGCCCTCTTCCCTTTCGCATCTCCCACCTTCCCTAGCGGGTTTTGGGGCATCCAGGGTGGTTCTTGTTAGCCTTAACCTATACTGGCCAGTTTCCCACTCTAATCACCATATGGAGGCTTCCGGGGATAATGTGCTTGGGGTTCCTTCGGGACAAGCCCAGCTGTGTGTCGCGTGTGGGGTATCCCCTGTGAGTGACGGTGTCAGGGTATGTGTGCCCTGCGCCCAGAAGGTACTTGCGCTACAGTCTGGTTTGCCTGCTACACTGCCCAGCTCTGCGCCCCCTTCTACATTACCTACCCCCCTGCGCCTGCATTTGACCCCTAGTGAGGGGCATGCTAGTGGGGAATCAAACTATGACTTGGCCTTGCGGGTGGCCAGCCTGGAAAGGCATATGGCTGGGCCGGTCCCCCATAAGGCTTCTAGCAAGAAGCGGCATTTAACTCCTGCTGTTTCCCTGTTTCCTGAGGAGGATGTGGGACAGTTTTCTTTCCCTGGCCTGTACCCCCTAGAAAAGGGGTAACTTATCTCTGATTTTGATTCCTCTGAGGAGCAGCAGAAGGTTCATGGTGGTACTGGGTCTCCTTTTGGAGAAGATCCATGGTCTCCTGAGGATTCGGACAGGCTGTTGTCTCACATTTTTGAAGTACTGTGTATTACACCTCCTGTCCCGGCTAAGAGGCAGCAGGGTAAGCTTTTTCACTCTGTTAAACAACGCTTGGAGTTCCCTGAGCAGATCAACTTCAATAATTTGGTGCTCAAAGAGTGGGAACATCCTAGCAGATTGCCCGCGGTGCCTAAGAGTTGGGACAGGAGGTATCCATTTCCTGCTGATGGGGTTAAGCGCTGGTCGTGTCCCCCCGAGGTGGATGCTCCCGTGCTTGGGTTGTCCAGTACCTCAGTCATGCATTCCTCTGACACTTCTACTCTAAGGGTTGGTGAGGACCGGCGTGTTGATCATCTGGCCTGTCATGCATTTGCTTGTGCAGGGACTGCGCTGCGCCCTGTGTGCGCTTCTGCCATCTCAGCTCTTGCTCTTAAAGGGTTACTCAAGTGCCTTCTGGATAATGCCTCGGATGCCAATAGGGGGGAAGAGTATAGATCCCTCCTGCTTTGCTATGAATTTGTGGCATTTATTCTTTCTGCTATGGATGATGCGGTCAGGATGTGTGGTAAGACTTCTGCCCTTTTGGTGGCTATACGCCGCTCTGTTTGGCTGTGTCAGTGGGTGGCTGATGATGCTGCTAAGAAGGCTCTCACTGGCTTTCCCTTTACTGGGCTATGGCTCTTTGAGGAGCGTCTGGATTTGTTTGCCAAGGATGGTAGGCTGCTTCAACGCAGGAGGCACCCGCGGCCCTTTCTGGGGCCTTGTTCTTCCCTCCCCTCCTTCCGTGCTCCCAGGTCCGGTCGGGGTGCACCATTTGCGGGGGCACGTAGAGACCCTTGGGGCCGGGGTAGAGGCCGTGGTCGCCCCGGTCTCTCATGGGGTCCCAAGGCTAAATCTTCCCCCAAGCCCCCTCAGGCATGAGGAGGCGCCCTCACCCATCCGGGTGGGGGGACGGTTGCGGCTCTTTGCTCACATTTGGAGACTGCGCGTCTCAGACCGTGGATTCAGGAGGTGGTGTCCTCCGGGTACAAGCTAGAGCCTGGCCGCCCCCAAGATTCATCAGATCCCGGATGGCTCAAAATCCCTTGTCAGTTCAGGGCTTGCACCTTGCAGTCCGAAGCCTTTTGGATTTGGGGGTCATTTGCCTGGTACCCTTCCAGGAAAGGGGCAGAGGTTTCTATTCCAATCTGTTCACTGTTCCCAAAAAGGATGGGTCCCTGCGGCCCATCCTGGATTTAAAGCGCCTCAACAAATTTGTCCGGTTCAAGCATTTTCGCATGGAGACCCTGTGCTCGGCAGTCAGTACCTTGCGCCCGGGCAACTTCATGACTTCTGTGGCCATCAAAGATACTTACCTTCATGTTCCTATCTTTCCAGGTCATCAGAGATTTCTTAGGTTCGTTTCGGAGGATCAGCACTACCAATTTGTGGCCTTATCTTTCGGTCTTACCTCAGCCCCTCGGGTCTTCACCAAGGTGCTGGCGGGGGTGATGGCTCTGTTGAGATCTCAGGGCATTCGCATCCTTCCTTATCTGGACGACATTCTGATTGCGTCTCAGTCCTTTCATCAAGCCGAGCTGGATACCCAGATGGTGGTCTCCACACTCGAGTCCTTCGGTTGGGTGATCTACTATCCCAAGTCTTTTCTGTCTCCGTCCTTGGTGACGTCCTTTCTGGGCATGGCTCTGGATACTTCTCAGGTCAAGGTTTTTCTGCCTCAGCAGAAGGTGGAGGGCCTGCAGACGCAGGCACGGTTTCTGATTTCTTGCCCTCATCCCTCCATCAGGCAGGGGATACAGCTGGTGGGCCTGATGGTGTCATGCTTCGAGGCGGTTCCCTATGCTCAGTTTTACATGAGACCTCTTCAGTTGCACCTCTTGTCAGTTTGGGATCGGGACCCCGTGTCCCTGGATCAGACCTTTGTTCGGGCCCCTCTGGTCAGTCAGTCCCTCTCGTGGTGGCTGGACTCAAGGAATCTCCTAGTGGGCAGGACCTTTTTGCCTCCTTGCTGGGAGACTGTCACCACAGATGCCAGTCTGACAGGTTGGGGGGCTTTTGGAAGTCTCTGAAGTTCCAGGGTCAGCGGGGCCCTCAGGAGGCCCATGTTCCCATCAACATTCTGGAACTGTGGACGATAAGGTTGGTTCTTTTCCAGTTGACTCCGCACCTTCGGGGTCGGGTTGTTCAGGTCCGCTCGGACAACCGGACGGTGGTTGCCTAAATCAATCATCAGGGAGGGACTCGGAGCAAGTGAGCCTGTCCTGGGCGGAGGAGAATGTTCCCTGCATATCGGCAGTTTACATCCCGGGGGTGGAGAACCTGGAGGCAGACTCCCTGAGCAGGGGGATGTCTCGGGTGGGGGAGTGGTCCCTCAGCATCGGGGTGTGTCACTCTCTGTGCCACCACGGGGGTCTGCTGGATGTGGACCTGTTTGCTTCACGTCACAATCACAAACTTCCATTCTTTGTCTCTCTGTCTCAGGATCCTCTAGCCTTTGCCACGGATGCACTGGCAATGCCTTGGAAGGGGTTTCGGCTCCTCTATGTGTTCCCTCCGTTTCCTCTGTTGGGCAGGGTGCTGCGCAAGGTAGCCCAGGAAGGGGTGCCAACCATTCTGGTGGCCCCCTGTTGGCCAAGAAGGGTGTGGTTCGCAGACATCGTTCAGTTGGCAGTAGATCAGTACGTCCTGCCCAAGGATTCAGATCTGCTCACTCAGGGGCAGCTTTGCCATCCCCATTTGCAAACGCTGGATTTGACGGCTTGGCTGCTGAAACCACCATCTTGATGGAAAAGGGTTTGCCTGCCTCTGTTGTAGATACCATGATTAGGGCTAGGAAGAAGTCCTCGTCCTTTATCTACTACAGGGTCTGGCATGCTTACATTGCATGGTGTGAGTCCAAATCTCTTCCCTGTAGGGTGTTTTCTGTTCCCAGGATTCTGGAATTCTTGCAACATGGTTTGGATTTGGGCCTTCAACTTAGTACCCGCAAAGGTCATGCTCTGGCAATTTTTTTCCAAATATCTTTTGCCTGTCACCGTTTGGTTAAGACTTTTTTTCCAGGGGGTTTCTCATGTGCGTCCGCCACGTAAACCTATGTTACCAGTTTGGGATTTGAATCTGGTGTTGTCTGCTCTGCAGGGTCGTCCTTTTGAGCCTCTCCGTGAGGCCGCTTTGCCCATTTTGACTCTTAAGGTAGCCTTTTTGGTGGTCATTACTTCTGCCAGGCGTGTTTCTGAGTTGGCAGCGCTCTCCATCAAACCTCCTTATTTTAAGCGACACCAGGACAAGGTGGTGTTTCGGTTTAAACCAGATTTCTTGCCTAAGGTTGTGTCTGCTTTTCATCTCAATCAGGACATTGTCTTGCCTTCCTTGTGTCCTAATCCTGCTAATTCCAAGGAGAGGACTCTGTATTCTTTGGATGTGGTCAGGGTTAAAAAATTTTACTTGGTAGCTACTGAATCTTTCAGGAAGACTGATGCTCTTTTTGTTCTTCCTTCTGGTCCTAGGAAGGGTTTGCCTCCGGCTAAGTCCACTATCAGCAAGTGGATTCGTCAGGCGGTGGTACAGGCCTATTCTGCTAAGGGGAAGGAACCTCCCTTCCACCTTACTGCTCATTCCACTCATGCTATCGGGGCCTCTTGGGCCTTTCAGCACCAGGCTTCTGCTGATCAAGTTTGTAAGGCCGCAACTTTGTCTTCTGTTAATACTTTTTCCAAGTTTTACAAGGTTGATGTTAGGGCCTCAGCTGATGCTGCTTTTTGCCGCAAAGTTCTTCAGGCGGCAGTGGTTCGAACTGCCTGCTGTTGTTCTTGGGGATCCCACTCTACTTTATGGACACTGCTTTTGGACGTCCCAAAAGTAAAGAATATTTGTGAAACAGGACGTGCTGTATACTTGGAAAAATACAATTCTGTGAGTACTCACCTGTAGATTTGATTTTATAGTATACAGCACGTCCTGTTTCACCCCTCCCTTGTTATCATTTTTCTTTGTTACCTCTGTATGGTGATTTTTCAAATGTTTGGTTGAGGTTCCTTCATTTTTATTCTACCGGCTTCTTGTCTAACTGCTTTGTAACACTGGGAATTTGTGGGAGGTTCCTGTCCTTTTATGGGGCCGGGAGACGCCACAAGTCTCTTCTGCTGTCCACTGCGCCACCTTCTGGCGGATATCCCAAGCGTAAAGAATATTTGTGAAACAGGACGTGCTGTATGCTATAAAATCAATTCTACAGGTGAGTACTCACAGAATTGTATTTTTACTTAGTATTTTAAAGAAAAAAAAATATTCAGAGCAGCGCACACACCAAAGTGACACACTTGCACAGCCCAGCTAAAACGGACAGATGTGCCCTAAAATATTACTTGGCAGGTAAATAAGATTTTTTTTTAAACTGTTTTATACACTTAGGTACCATGGACCCCAACTTAGAGAGAGATTGGCCCTGCATACCTAAAACAGAGCTGCCCCCCCCCAAAAAAAAAAATTTGGCAGATGAAAAAGGTTGTTTTTTTAACTGTGCTATGTGAAACCCCCTGGATCGCCGATTCTCACTCACTCTTCCCTGGTCCTAAGGGGCATGTGCAGCCTCTCGTTAAGTCAGCGCACTCAGATCCGCTCCTGCCCCTTCGTCCAAGAGCTTGTCTAAAATGAGTGGATCTGAGCACGCTGGCGGACGCTTTTCTTGCTTCCTTTTAACAGGGAGCATGCCCACGCCAGGCATTCACAAGTGCCTGGCGCGGCCACACAATACGTACTGTATTATACACTGAGGCACCATGGACCCCAGCTTAGAGAGAGACGGGGCCTACACACTTAAAACAGAGCTGCCCCCCCAAAAAAATTCCTTGGCAGGTGAAATATATTGTTTTTAATGCTGAGGCACCATGAACCCCAACTTAGAGAGAGACAGGGCATGCGCACTTAAAGCAGAGCTGCCCCCCTTGTTTTTTCTTTATTGCATGGCATGGCCCGCTTCGTTATTCATAACAGTTGGGTTATTCTGCCACAAGGTGGCGCAGTGGTACTGCAGAAAAGCTGTGGCTTGTCCCTGCTCCCTATAAAAACGGGCTTAACCATAGAGTTCCCCAGTGTTCCTCTGCAGTGGAATGCAAAGTTGGCAGATGGCTCTCTCTCTTGCGCAGGTGAGCGGGGCAACCAAGCCTGCGGCCCTGCAAGTCTATTTTCATCCGTTTCTGGACCCTCACTGCCTCCCAGCCTTGGCTGACAGATCGGGTGAAGGTAGAAGAGCACTAGGTTCAAGTGCTCCTGGAGCGCAGCTCTAAGCCGCAGACCCTGTAACACAAAGGGTAGCCGGCCATAGGCTTTATGGTGAGCCTATTAGGGATGCAGAGTTTCTGTCCTAGCTTCTGAGGGGGTAAGTAGTTTGAAGACTGTGTCCTCTCTTTTTCCTTTGGGTCCCCCCCCCGCGCCCCCCCTACCTCTCTGAAGCAATGGCTGCTCGCCGCTGCTTCTCTCTCTCTCTTCCCCCCACCTCTAACTTAGTTGGGGGGGAGGGGAGGGGGTGGCGGCGAGTAGTCATATCTGTGGTGTTTTTAAGTTTTTTGGTTTGTTTTCTGGTGTTTTTAGCTGCCGCACCGCTTTGTACTGTGGCTGTGGGCGCTATAACCTGAGGTTATTTTGCTTTGTCATGGCGCCGCCCAAATCACGTGAGCGCAGTTTTTCGCGCTCTTCGGGGGGGGGGGCGGGGCTGGGTGATGACGCGTATCGCGTCGTTCACCTCATGGCTCGTCCCTCGAGGTATCTCTGCCGGCGCCATTTTGGACGAGCTGCGTGTCCAGATTTCTCACTTCCTGGCTGCAGCGCTGCTTCCTCCGGCGGGTCGTCTTATTCAGCGGCCTGTGCCTGTGTGCTCCCGCGGTGTCTTTGGTTCGTGAGTCCCCCTTGGGGGGTTTTTAATTGAATTGGGGTATTTTGCTGCGGGATGCTTATGTGTGATTTTACTTATGTCTTTCAGGCGGGATACCATTGGGTTGTGGTTTCTCCCGGCTCCACTCCTTTTCTCCCCCTCATCCCCCCTTTATTAACTTCTGGGGACATCCCATGGGAGGGCATCCCGGATGGCTTCTGTATTAAGCCTGTACCCACTGCTGGCCTATTGCGCCTGTGCTAATCACCATTTGGAGTATTCTGGGGATAGCGCACGGCTGTGTTCCATGTGTGGGGTATCCCCTGTGAGTAACAGTGTCACGGTGTGCGTGCTGTGCGCTGAAAGTGTCCTTGCGCTTCAAGCTGGTTTGCCTGCTTCGCTTCCCAGCTCTGCGCCTCACTCGGCTTCACCTACTCCCCCGCTCCTGCAATTGGGCCCCAGTGAGGGGAATGTTGGCAGGGAGTCACATTCTGATTTGGCTCTGTGGGTGGCTAACATTAAAGGCAGCTTGCCAGGAATGCTCCTAGGAAGGCCTCTGGCAAGAAGAGACACCTGGACCCCAGGTCTGCTCCCCTTACTGAGATGTGTGTGGGGATTAATGAGCTTGGTGACTGTCACCCCCTTGAGATGGGGGAGCTTTCCCAGGATTCTGACTCCTCTGGGAACTAGCAGAAGGGTTGCGATAGTGACCCTGGGTCTGCGTCTGGAGAGGAATCAAAGTACCCTGAGGACACTGATAATCTGCTGTCACATATTTTTGAAATTTTGCACATTGCTCCCCCTGAGGTAGCTAAAAGAAAGCAGGGGGAGCTTTTTCGCCCCGGTAAACAGCGTCTAGAGTTCCCTTAGCAGGAACATTTTACCACCGTGGTGCTTAAAGAATGGGAACGTCCTAACAAGTTGCCTGCGGTGCCCATGGGTTTGGATAATAGGTATCCCTTTCCTGTTGATCTTGTTAAGAGGTGGTCATTTCCCCCTGAAGTGGACGCTCCCGTCTCATTGCGTCTCAAGCGTCTCATTGATGGCACAACAGCTGGTAGTGTGGGGGAGGAATATAGGACTCTCTTTGCACTGATTTTTTAGCCTTTATCCTTACTGCTATGGATGATGCTGTGCGGCTGTGTGGAAGGACCTCTGCGCTCTTGGTGGCTATGCGCCGCTCTGTCTGGTTGCACCAGTGGGCAGCTGACACTGTGGCTAAGAAAGCTCTCACTGGCCTCCCCTTCGTGGGGCTGCGGCTGTTTGGGGAACGTCTTGATGTTCTAGCCAAGGATGGAAGGCTGCCTCAGCGTAGGAGGCAGTCTCTGCCCTTTCGGGGGTCCTCTGCCCCCCTCCCTTCCTTTCGCATTCCCAGAGGGGGCCGTGGTGTTCACCAAGGTGCTGGCGGGAGTGATGGCTCTGCTAAGCAACCAAGGCATCCGCATCATTCCTTACCTGGACGACATCCTGATTGTGGCCGAGTCATTTCCTCAGGCCGAGCGGGACACTCAAATGGGGACATCCACGCTGGAGTCTTTCGGCTGGGTGATCAACTATCCCAAGTCTTCTCTCTCCCCGTCATTGGTGAGGACCTTTCTGGGCATGACGCTGGATACCTCTCAGGTCAAAGTGTTCCTTCCTCAGCAGAAGGTGGAGGGTCATCAGCTGCAGGCTCGGGCTCTGCTGCCGTGTCCTCATCCCTCCATCCATCAGGGGATGCAGTTGGTGGGCCTGATGGTGTCCTGCTTCGAGGCAGTCCCCTTTGCTCAGTTTCACATGAGACCTCTTCAGTTGCACCTCATGTCAATTTGGGACCGGGACCCTGTGTCCCTGGATCAGGAATTTGTTCTATCTCCCCTGGCCAGACAGTCTCTCTCGTGGTGGCTGGACTCAAGGAACCTTCTGGGGGGCAGGACCTTCTTGCCCCCATGCTGGGAAACGTTCACCACGGATGCCAGTCTGACCAAACTTCTGGAAGTCCCTGAAGTTCCAGGGTCGGTGGGGCCCATGCTCCCATCAACGTCCTGGAACCGAGGGCGATCAGGTTGGTTCTTTCTCACCTCCAGGGTCGGGCTGTTCAGATTCGCTCAGACAACCAGACGGCGGTTGCCTACATCAACCATCAGGGAGGGACTCGGAGCAAGCCTTCAAGGAAGTGTCCCTAATTCTGTCTTGGGCGGAACAGCATGTTCCCTGCATCTTAGCGATCTACATCCCAGGGGTGGAGAACCAGATGGCGGACTCCCTGAGCAGGGGGGCGTCTCGTCTGGGGGAGTGGTCTCTCAACAACCAGGTATTTCTCTCCCTCTGTCACCGCTGGGGTCAGCCGGACGTGGACCTATTTGCGTCCCGTCACAATCACAAACTTTCCAGATTTGTCTCTCTGTCTCAGGATCCTCTGGCCCTCTCCACGGATGCCTTGGCAATACCTTGGATGGAGTTTCAGCTTCTCTATGTGTTCTCTCTGTTTCCTCTTAGGGGTATGCGCAGGATAGCCCAGGAGCGGGTACCAGCCATACTGGTGGCCCCTTGTTGGCCAAGAAGAGTTTGGTTTGCAGACGTCGTGCGGTTGGCAGTAGACCGGCACGTCTTGCCCAAGGATCCAGATCTTCTCACCCAGGGGCAGCTACACTATCCCAATTTACAAACACTGGCTTTTACTACTTGGCTGCTGAAACCTCCATATTAATGGAAAAGGGGTTGCCTGCTTCTGTTGTTGATACCATGATTCTGGCTAGGAAGAAGTCCTTGTCCTTTATTTATTACAGGGTCTGGCATGCTTACATTGCCTGGTGTGAGTCTAAGTCTCTTCCCTGTCGGGTGTTTTCTATTCCCAGGATTCTGGAATTCTTGCAACATGGTTTGGATCAGGGCCTTGTTTCAGCTCTGGCAATTTTCTGGCAATTTTTTCCAAAGATCTTTTGCCAATCACCGGTTGGTTAAAACCTTTTTTCAGGGTGTTTCTCATGTGCGTCCACCCCGTAAGCCTTTGCTACCAGTCTGGGATTTGAATCTGGTGTTGTCTGCTCTGCAAGGGCCTCCCTTTGAGCCTATCTGTGATGCTACCTTGTCTATTCTGACCCTTAAGGTAGCCTCTCTGGTGGCTACCACTTCTGTAAAGCGAGTTTCTGAGCTAGCGGCACTTTCCATCAAACCTCCTTATTTTGAGAGACATCAGGATAAGGTGGTCTTCCTGCCAAAGGTTGTGTCTGCCTTTCATCTTAATCAGGACATTGTCTTGCCTTCATTGTGTCCTAATCCTGCTAATTCCAAGGAGTGGGCTCTGCATTCCCTAGATGTGGTCAGGGCTCTGAAGTTTTATTTGGTCGCCACTGAGCCTTTCAGGAAGTCTGATGCTCTTTTTGTTCTCACTTCTGGACCTAGAAAGGGTTTGCCTCCAGCTAAATCCACTATCAGCAAGTGGGTCTGTCAGGCGGTGGTTCAAGCCTATTCTGCTAAGGGAAAGGAACCTCCCTTTAGGATTACTGCTCATTTCACTCATGCTATTGATGCCTCTTCAGCACCAAGCTTCTGTTGAACAAGTTTGCAAGGCCGCTACTTGGTCTTCTGTTCATACTTTTTCTAAATTTTACAAGGTTGATGTTAAGGCCTCAGCAGATGCTGCTTTTGGCCGCAAGGTGCTTCAAGCGGTAGTGACTTGACCTGCTGGCCGTTACTCTTTGGGGATCCCACCCTACTCTGAACACTGCTTTTGGATGTCCCAACTGTTATGAATACCGAAACGGGCCGTGCCATGCAATAAAGAAAAAAGCAATTCTGTGACTACTCACCTGTAGAACTGTTTTTGTTCTTGCATGGCACGGCCCGCTTCGCCCCACCCTTGTTATCGTTATTCTTGGTTGCCTCTTTATGGTGATTGTTCCAAGTTAATTGGGGTCTTTTACCTTTTTCACACTTTTTACTTATTCTCTCCCGGCTTCTTGTCTCACTTGTTGTGTACGCTGGGGAACTCTATGGTTAAGCCCATTTTTATAGGGAGTCGGGACAAGCCACAGCTTTTCTGCAGTACCACAGCGCCACCTTGTGGCGGAATAACCCAAATGTTATGAATACCGAAGCGGGCCGTGCCATGCAAGAACAAAAACAATTCTACAGGTGAGTACTCACAGAATTGCTTTTTTTCTAAACTGTATTTAACAAAGAGGCACTGTGGACCTCAGAGCCTGCACAGCTAAAACAGAGCTGCCCCCTTGTTTTTTTTGTATTTAACTGTATTTGGACCCCAACTTAAGAGAGAGAGACGGGGCCTGCACACTTAAAGTGTATCAAAACCAAGGATTTTGACTATCCTGGGTCTTGGTCCTTGCCACGGGGCACCCCAATTGAGGATGCCCCGCTACGTGAAAAGCCCCAGATCGCCGATTCTCTCCCTTTCCCGGTCCTACGGCGCATCTGCAGCCTTTCGTCCAGTCAACGCGCTCAGGTCTGGCAGCTCTTTGCCCCTGGGGGAGCGAGTATGCCTGCTCTGGAGTCTCACAGACTGTAGGATGGGTTTTGGTCCACTTTAAAACAGAGCTGTCCCTCTTGTTATTTTTCTGTATTTAACAAAGAGGCACAGTGAACCCCAACTTAGAGAGAGATGGGAGATTCACACTTAAACCTTCAGCATAATTTAATGAAAAGCCCAAACCCCTCAAAAACTATTCCCCAGCATCTAAAATTAATATATTTTACATTTTCAGTTGCTTACATTTTATTCTTTCCCCCACTGGGCTGCAACACTGTTCAGGGCTCTAGGATACGGGCGCCGCCATCTAGACTCAGAAGCATCACATACTGAGGAGAGGAGAGCTGGATAAAGTACAGGAGATGTGCTCTTTTCGCTGTAAAGCACCCTAGCATGAGGGAGATGAGGCACACTGCTACAGGTCCCTACGATCAACACAAGAGAGGCACCAAAGGGCCAGTTTTGAATTATTGTTCACTGCACTTGCTAATATGCGGCCACACTTAGACAAGTCCCAGAGCTCAGTCTGTGGCAGTGCAGGAAGTCTTTTGTGGAAGGTAGAGGGGAGCATGGCCTTAAAAGGGCAAGGGCTCTCACAGTACACAACCAAAAAGTTGAGTGCAAGGAATTGCATTGGGGCCAGAAAAAACTGTTGCAGGATCATGCACATTCCACCGCTGGCAGAATGCATCCACATATTAACAGGGAAAGCAAAATTACCCTTCTAGTCTGATGGGGGCCGCTTTCCAGGACCAGTCAAGATGTTTTGTGGTATACTTCAGGTGCCTAGTCATACTCATACTATAAGTCATAAGTCATACTATGTCATACTATATTCAGTAAAGGAACCCATTGAACCCCCCTTTCCCTCAAAAGCATTCCTGGTCCCTGGAAGTGTGACAGACAAAAATCACAAGGAAAGTTTTTGTTGAAAAAGGTGTACAATGTAAGGTAAGAGTGAGTGTGTATTAACACAACACTACTTAGTAGGCTAGAAGCTCAACACAATCCTTTGTCACCCGTTGCTCTCTGAGGCTTGCTAAGACAATAGTCCTTACTGTACAGTACCCTAGCAGAAGGAAGGTGGGGGTATAGGCAAGACATACTTCAGGAACACAGATGGGAGAGGGTTACATACAGTAGCACACTGCTTCAGGTTGTTTTGGCTCATCCAGCCCAGACCAAAGGCTAGGGGGTCTTTTGCTTAGCCAGCCTGGGCTGAGCTTTGGTTCAGGGCAAGGCTATATGGTCTTTGGCTCAGTCAAAAGCTAAGGGACCTTTGGCTCAGCCAGCTCAGCCTAAGACTAATGGGTCTTTGACCCAGCCAGCATGGCCTGTTCCTTGGCTCAGCAAAGGGGGCTTGGTCTCTGCCAGCTAGTTCTGTGCTTTGGCTAAGGGATATTTGGTTAAGCCAGCCTGGACTGTGCTTTGGCTCAGCTAAAGGCTAAGGAGGTGGCAGACTACCCGTTCAGGTGAACTATTGAGGCTGCATGGCTACATCTAAAGCATGGGACAAGATTCATTTCGGTTTATAGCTGCCACTGAAGGAAGCCTGTGAAAACTGTACATTACTGTACAGAAAGGGCCACATCTGGCATGTGTGCAAAATGATGGGAATGGGTCTCTATTCAGCTGCATTTCTGCCTTTAGACCAAAGAGTCACAATGTAGCAGTGTAAGATGTCCCATCTTTTCAAGAAGCAAGTCATCCTGATTGCTTGAGTGGACTGTTACGGCCACATGGCTTCACATTTATTTTTTTCAAAAAGGCAAGCCTATTTCCATTTGGGTGGATCGTTATATAGAGTGACACTGTGGATAAGAATAAAGAACCAGTGAAGACTGGGGCAGCATGAGGGAGAAAAAACGAGGGGGAGGGGCACACAGATAGCAAATCGAGCTGAACTGCAACCCACAGTCTTGAGCAAGGGTTCCCAAAGGTGGTACTAGTACCACTGGTGGTACATGAGGTCCCCGCAGATAGTACTCTACAAAGCTGGAGACATGTCCTGCACCTGTACCCCAACCTGATCTGCTGCTGTCTGCCAGTCAAGCGTGAGTTGCACCATAAATAAAAAAAACACGTGATTCATTTACTTTTAATGGCTGTTTTGTATGTTTTGATTATGGGTTTAGGTGACTGACAATGGCCATGTACCACCCAGGTGGTACTTGGTTTAATGAGAAATCTGGGTTCCATGGCAGGAAAAGAGTATTCCACCCATGGCTGCCACACCATAATACATTTCTATTTTTTACCATGCTGGTTAATTTCTCATAGATAAAGAAATTGTTCAGACGAAAACAGGACTGGGAAGCCTGTTAAACCCACATCCCCTGAATTCCCGATTCCCTAAGTGTAATTGATGGGCTCTGAGCTTGTGTCCAATTTCATCTGCATGGTTGCATTCAAAGCATTTAAAAAAAGATATATACCGTATATACTCGAGTATAAGCCGAGTTTTTCAGCCCACTTTTTGGGCTGAAAAAAGCCGCCTCGGCTTATACTCGAGTCCAGGGGCTGGAGGGTGAGGGGCGGCCGCTGCGGGTCCCTGCTGTACCCGCTGCTGCCGCCGCTCTCATGCATACAAACACTCACACACTGACCGGCGCCACCTTCCTCCCGCCGGGCTGCCTTCAGTACTGCCTGTAGCCTCTCTTCACATCGGTCTGGGCGGGGCTTGTGCTGGATGGGTGTGAAGCAAAACAGGCAGTGTGGCAGCCACGCTTGCGGTGAGGTAATGGGCTGTAGGTAGGGGAGGCCTTTCGGCTCCGGTGTCTTCTCCGGTCCCTCAGCCTCCCGCCCCGTTCTCCCTCTGCTCGCCGTAACACCGTGTGCGGGAGCCGCGAGCTTATGAGTTGCTGAGCCTCCGCGGGCATGTCGCAGAATCCCATGGACAGGACAATAAAGGTGGGTGCGAGGCGCCATTGTGTGCCCGGCAGGTCCCTCACCTGGGGGATGGAGGCGGGTGTGTGTGCCAGAGACACATAGCTCAGTGTGCAGCCACTGTCAATGGGGGCATTTAGCTGTGGCTGCTCTTCTATTGCCCTGCTCGGTGAACTGTATGAGGGGCTGGAGGGTGAGGGGCGGCCGCTGCGGGTCCCTGCTGTACCCTCTGCCCCTCTGCAGGGTAACCTCGGCCAAATCCTGACCCCCGACACCTGAGCGGCGGCAGCAGAAGCAGGTACCCACAGTGTGTGTGTGTGTGTGTGTGTGTGTGTCTCTTTCTGTGTGTGTGTCCCTTTCTGTGTGTGTGTGTGTGTCTCTCTTTCTGTGTGTCAACTCCAATTCCAATTGAAAAAAGCCGCCTCGGCTTATACTCGAGTCAATAACTTGTTCCATTTTTTTGTGGTAAAATTGGGTGCCTCGGCTTATATTCGGGACGGCCTATACTCGAGTATATACGGTATATAGATTTGGCTTCCTTAATCCATCTGGTGGTTCACAGTTGAAAAAACTTTCTTGACCCATTGTGACATTGCCTGTGATTGCTTTAGCGCAACCCTGAGCCGGTGAAAAATCGATTAACTCGGATCCATCTGTACAAGAAACATATTGTGACTGGTGTGCATAACAACGCTATTTTTTGCAATATAAAATGCATTTAGGGTTTAGGTGATTACAATAACAAAACAAATGTTCCGAACCAGTTGGATGAATATGACAGCTCCCAAAAATAAATATGACAACACCATGGCATAAAAAATGATACCCACTACCAGAACATTACCTTTCCTTGATTGACCTGGCAGGGCCCCAGATGCTGGTAGTATATTTCCCCCTGTGCACACTGCACCCGGCAAGGAAGTTGTTCTCTGTGTCTGTATTCAGCTGCATTTCTGCTTCTAGAACAAACGGTCTTAATGTAGTCGAAGTAGGATGATGCCCCATCTTACCAGGAAACAAATGAAATGAAATGTTGTAGCCACATGGCTTCACAAGCCTTTTCTAAACAGGGCTTGGAAGCCTGTGAAACCCGACACCACCGGTAGCCTTTCTTCTGGGAGACCAGATTGTTGGTGGTATAATTTGGCTTTCTTGATTGTATGGTGGCTTACTGTGAACAGTGATCCATTTGCCATCTGGTGGTGGAATAGAAGCATGACTGTTATTTTCAAAGATGGAAAAACTGTCAGTGTTACATCACCTGCAATCACATTAGCGCAACCCAGCATCGGTGGAGGAACTTTAAAACTATGAGCCATCTGTACAAGAAATGTATTGTGACTGCTGTGCATAAAAAGTGAATGCAAATGAACTGTCACAACTAACTTACCTCCAGTCTGGTCCCGCGACGTCCGTGGGCAGCGCAGGCTCAGACGGCCAGCGGAGACTCCTTTCGTCCGGCAGGCAGCTCGAGCGGCACCGAGTGCGCCCACCTCCTCCTCTCCTCGGCTGCTTCCATGCTCATGCGCGAGCACGGTTTTCTTATGGATTAGTTAAGAGGTCAATGAGTCCTAATATTACTTTGGGCGTAACACCCAAATAATGATATTGGGCAATCAGCCCACAGGTTGTTAGCTGGGCCTATTAGCCCGAATGTTTCCCCTGGCCAATCCCGTTAGTTCCTGTCCATTAAAGGTTCGCCTCCACACTGTCTCATTGCCCATGATATCGTGCTGCTGGGTGTGAGAGAATCTGCTATCCTTTTTCGTTTCCATTGCCCACCTCGTCTTGCTTGACCATCCCGTGACTGCCTCCAGGACTGACGTCTGCTTGTACCCTGACCATGAATCTGTCTCATCCCTTGTGCTGCGTACTCTTGACCTCCCAGCTTGACCCCTGGCTTGACCTCGACTCTTCTCTTGTATCTCCCTTTGGTGCTGCCTCTGATTCATCCGCCTTCACCCCTGTAGGTTCACAACCTTTGTGCTATGAAGTCCTGGGGGCAACTGTGTCTGACAAGGCATGTAAAACAGGGGCTTGGCTATAGGTGAAGTTAGCAGCGAGTTTGTGGGTTGTGGACATACCTAGAAGGTGGGTGTCCCATGGGGCTTGACATTATCATGGGCCAAAAAGATGGAAGAACTTGTGCAACAATTGCAGGCCATGGTAACCACCATCAACCAGCTGGCTCCACGTGTGGCTGCCCAGGAAAACCATCAGCTACCTGCACCACAATTATCCTCACCTGTTGTCGAACCGAAGGTTCCACTTCCTGAGAAATTTTGTGGGGATCGTACTAAATTCTCCAACATCAAGAATTCTTGCGAACTTTACTTCAGATTGTGGACCAACTTTTCTGTCACAGAGATGCAAAGAGGGCTTTCGGACTAGCATTCACCGATGGCTGCTTTCTTCTCTGCCTTGGAGTTCCTGTATGCGGATCCTGACAGGGCTTCAACTGCGGACAATAAGTTGTGAAGCCTGAAATAAGGGAAACGCTCGGCCGAGGACTACAGTGCTGAATTCCTGATCTAGCTCTCTGCAGTCAATTTAGAATTGGGCTCTCAGAGAGCATTAAAGATGCTTTGGTGAATTTCTCCCAGCCCAAGAACCTGAAAAAGTATATGCAGGTAGCCTTTAAGGTGGACAAGCATCTCAGGGAACGACGACTAGAAAAAGCTAAAGAAAAAAGAAAAAGCTAATTGGGTCTCCTATGGGTGCCACCTCCTCCTTGTCAGTGCCAGAGGAGCCCATGCAACTTGGCACGACTCGCCTCTCCCAGACCGAGAAAATGAGGCGTCAGACACAGGGTCTTTGTCTGTATTGTGGTAAATCTAGAATAAATGATTGGTGGCACACTCTTATTCAAGTATTATATAACAGACTTTAACTGAAAATACCAGGGTGCTGCCTGATGGGATAATTCCTCATACCCCACACACCAATTCAACTAAAAAAGAGTTTTTTTACTTTTTGGTAATGCAATTAAACTCATATAGGCATATACAAAATTGATACATGATCACAAGGTAATATATTTACAAAAGTATCTACATGTGTATCAAGGGCAGTCTCCTGTGTGAACTCAGTTTAAATCTATGAGCATCCAAACTGCACCATCTGTTCACAGCACAGTGGTGAGATAATCAGCACAATTCTATTCCAACACAGAGTCCATACCAAGAGACACCAAATGCACAGTCTCTCTAAACATCTATTTATATAGGCTTCTCGCTGCACACTTCAAAAAATAAGGTCCGCGTGCCATGTAATCAACCATATAGCTCACATGTACAGATGTAAACAAAAATAAGCATTAAGAAGATGAACTTTTAGCATAAGTTCATTAGTATGCATTTAACAGATTACATGCAACACAGTGTACATAGCAAAGACAGCATATTACCCAAGTGCGTATAACATATAGTATAGGTGGGGGCAATCCTCCCACATTCCGGGGATCACGTCCCCTTTCTCAAGGAATAGTGCCCTACCTCATCCAGCCATTCGCGCCTTTTAAATTGAGAGATCCCCCAAGCCGGCATCGTGATCGATCGCGGCGTCGCGTCACATCCGGTGCGGCGCTGCGCGTCACATCCTGTCTCGGCGAGTCCCGATCTAGCACCAATCGGAAGCCAGACACTGTGACCTCATCAGATGGGAGGCACATTGCATCCAGACTCCAACTGCGCAGACGCACGGGGCCCGTACGGACAGCCATGTTTGTGAAGCCCAAAAAATGACACTTCAGCATTTAAAACAATGATAAAGCAATGTATCTCATTTTCATCATTCATTTGTTCAGGGATCTTCTCAGGGGGATAATCTTCATATGGCTTGGCTGTACCTCCTATATGAACAATAAAACAAAAGTTTTAAAACCATTTAAAAACAATACTATAGGGTGCAATCTTACATGGTGCAATCCACTACTGCCACCTACAGGTACTTAATATACATAACACACCAACCTCATTAAATGTTACATGAATTTTAACTTATATATACTAATGTAAATAGGTGACCCTATATCTCCCATATATTAATATTCCAATCCTAGATCCTTAATATTTTCAATCCTAATACTCTATAAAGGGAAGTACCGTATTTTTCGCCCTATAAGACGCACTTATTTTTCCCCAAAAGTGGGGGAAAAATGTCAGTGCGCCTTATCGGGCGAATGTAAAAAAAAAAAAAAAAAAAATTAAAAACAAAAATTAAAAAAAAAAAACTCACCCGTCCCCGGCGCTCCCGCGTTGTCTGGCACACTGCGAGAGGCCAGAGGAGCGGCGGGGGCTCTGTCCCGGCCCCGCCGCTGCGATCGCTGTCTTTTCAGGCAGCGATGACAGCGGCGGGGCCAGAGACAGAGCCCCTGCCGCTCCTCCATCTGCTGCCGGGCTCAGAGCACATGCGAGCACGAAGGTCCCGGCAGTGAGTGGGCGTGGCCTGCACCGGCGCAGGCCACGCCCACCCGCTGCCCGGACCTTCGTGATCGCATGTGGAGAAGCAGATGGAGGAGCGGCAGGGGCTCTGTCTCTGGCCCCGCCGCTGTCATCGCTGCCTGAAAAGACAGCGATCGCAGCGGCGGGGCCGGGACAGAGCCAGCTCGTGAATGGGGTGGGCGTGGCCTGCGTCGACGCTGCGGCGCAGGCCACGCCCACCCCATTCACGGAGCCGGCCGCTCAGCGCAGCGGTGTCAGTGGACAGGTGAGTTTAAGTTTTTTTTTTTTTTTTTACTATGGCGCCTGCCTGTACTAATGGGGGGAGGGGGTGGGAATGGGGGGAGAGCGGCCACACTGCCTATGGGAATGGGGGGATGGGGATGCCACACAGCCTATGGGAATGGGGGGATGGGGATGCCACACAGCCTATGGGAATGGGGGGATGGGGATGCCACACAGCCTGGGGGGATGGGGATGCCACACAGCCTATGGGAATGGGGGGAGGGGTATGCCACACAACCTATGGGAATGGGGGGATGGGGATGCCACACAGCCTATGGGAATGGGGAGAGGGGTATGCCACACAGCCTATGGGAATGGGGGGATGGGGATGCCACACAGCCTATGGGAATGGGGAGAGGGGGATGCCACACAGCCTATGGGAATGGGGGGATGGGGATGCCACACAGCCTATGGGAATGGGAGGAGGGGTATGCCACACAGCCTTTGGGAATGGGGGGAGGGGTATGCCACACAGCCTATGGGAATGGGGGGATGGGGATGCCACACTGCCTATGGGAATGGGGGGAGGGGGATGCCACACAGCCTTTGGGAATGGGGGGAGGGGGATGCCACACAGCCTATGGGAATGGGGGGATGGGGATGCCACACAGCCTATGGGAATGGGGGGATGGGGATGCCACACAGCCTATGGGAATGGGGGGATGGGGATGCCACACAGCCTATGGGAATGGGGGGATAGGGATGCCACACTGCCTATGGGAATGGGGGGAGGGGGATGCCACACAGCCTTTGGGAATGGGGGGAGGGGTATGCCACACAGCCTATGGGAATGGGGGGAGGGGGATGCCACACAGCCTATGGGAATGGGGGGATGGGGATGCCACACAGCCTATGGGAATGGGGGGATGGGGATGCCACACAGCCTATGGGAATGGGGAGAGGGGGATGCCACACAGCCTATGGGAATGGGGGGATGGGGATGCCACACAGCCTATGGGAATGGGAGGAGGGGGGTGCCACACAGCCTTTGGGAATGGGGGGAGGGGTATGCCACACAGCCTATAGGGATGGGGGGATGGGGATGCCACACTGCCTATGGGAATGGGGGGAGGGGGATGCCACACAGCCTTTGGGAATGGGGGGAGGGGAATGCCACACAGCCTATGGGAATGGGGGGATAGGGATGCCACACAGCCTATGGGAATGGGGGGATGGGGATGCCACACAGCCTATGGGAATGGGGGGATGGGGATGCCACACTGCCTATGGGAATGGGGGGAGGGGGATGCCACACAGCCTTTGGGAATGGGGGGAGGGGTATGCCACACAGCCTATGGGAATGGGGGGAGGGGGATGCCACACAGCCTATGGGAATGGGGGGATGGGGATGCCACACAGCCTTTGGGAATGGGGGGAGGGGTATGCCACACAGCCTATGGGAATGGGGGGATGGGGATGCCACACTGCCTATGGGAATGGGGAGAGAGGGATGCCACACAGCCTATACTAATGGGGGGAGGGGGAAAGCCACACAGCCTATGGGAATGTGGGGAGAGGGATGCCACACAGCCTATACTAATGGGGGGAGAGGGGGATGCCACACAGCCAATGGGTATATGGGGAATGGGAGGGGGGGATGCCACACTGGATATACAGGGAATGGGATGGGGGCATGCTACACTGTCTATGGAATGGGGGCATCCCACACTGCCTATGGTAATTGGATAGGGGAATGCCACACTGTCTGTAATGGTGCATTTTTGGTTTAAATTTTTTTTTTCTTATTTTCTTCCCCCAAATCCTAGGTGCGTCTTATGGGCAGGTGCGTCTTATAGGGCGAAAAATACGGTATGACCTGTATATTACCAAACCTTTATAAATAAGGAGAAAAATCTATCTCTTCATTGAGTCCTAATGGAGCTTTAGTTCTCAGACGATAAATCCAATATAACTCTCTCTGTAGGGTTAATCTCTCTATGCTACCGCCTCTTACAGGTTTTTTCACTATTTCTATCACAATGAACCTCAACTGCGAGACTTGATGTCCCTCTTGCCAAAAATGTCTGGCAACAGAGGATTCTATATCGCATCTCCTAATTGCACTTCGGTGCTCACAGATCCTGTCTCTAATGCACCTATTTGTCTTACCAATGTACATTTTGCCACATGGGCACTTTAGGGCATAAATAACGTTGCTTGTTGAACAATTAGCAAAAACGTTTAAGTTTATTGCCTGACCCGACTGTGGATGAAAAAACTTTTTTGATTTTATGACAAAAGAACATTGGCTACAGTGACCACATGGGTACATTCCTACAGGACTGGATAAAGTATTAAGCCAATTAGTACCTGTTCTAGATGTTTCACTAGTCATCAAGTGATTACTAGCCCTGATCAAACGATTCTTTATGCTCCTGGATTTCTTAAATGCAAACATTGGTGGATGTTGAAAAACCTCCTTCAATTTTTCATCACTAGACAAGATATGCCAGTTCTTCCGTATTATATGACGGACCTGTGGGCATTTAGTAGAATAAGTCAATATACAAGGTATTCTCTTGTTATCTTTTCTTGGATTATGGGCTAGAAGAGATGATCTGTTTCTGCTAAATGCTTCCTCCCTAGCTTTGTCAATTACTTCCAAGGGATAACCCCTCTTCAAAAAATTTTGTGACATTCCATGTGCTTGTTGTAAAAAAGTGGCATCATCACTAATTATGCGGCGCAGCCGCAAAAATTGACTAGAAGGTAAACCTTTTTTGAGGGGTATGGGATGGAAGCTGTCAAAAGCCAAATACGTGTTACGGTCAGTTGGTTTAGTGTAAACACTTGTATGTAATATGTTATCTCTCTTACTAATTAGTACATCTAAAAAGTGTACCTGTTCCTGATGCGCGTCGATTGTAAAGGAGATAGTTGGGCTTGCTGTGTCTAGATCCTCTTTAAACTGAATTAATTTGTCGTAGGGTCCCTGCCATATAAAGAAAACATCATCTATATACCGAACCCATAACAGTATATAGATCTCAAAATATGGGTGTTTATATACATATTGGGACTCAAAATGTGCCATAAATAAATTGGCATAGGATGGGGCCACATTGGACCCCATTGCTGTGCCCTGTACTTGTAAATAGAAACTATTCTTGTATTGGAAGTAGTTCTTCCTCAATATCAAGTTCATCAGATCCATATGAAATTTCTTATTATCAGTGGGCAATCCCATAGCATCTAGTGTCTGGTCAATAACCTCTAACCCAAGATCATGGGGTATGGAGGTGTACAGGCTATTGACGTCCATACTACATAGCCAACTGTCAACCGGTAAAGTGCCAAGGTCTTTAATTTTATTGAGAAAATCTCCTGTATCGATCAAATATGATTTAATTGAAATAACTTTTACCTGTAGGATCTTATCCAGGTATGTAGCTATAGGTTGGAAAATGGAACTAGTTCCCGCTACAATTGGTCTCCCCGGTGGTCTCTCTGCATCTTTATAAATTTTTGGGAGAACATAAAACAAAGGGATTAGTGGATCTTTACAGTTAAGATAATCAAACAATCTTTTATCTATATATTTTGCTTCTAAGCCTCCGCTTAAGATCTCATTAATCTCACCTTTGAGATCTCCAGTCGGGTCATTTTTAAGTCGAGTATAGATTTGTCGGTCATTAAGTTGGGACATGATCACTTCATCATAATATTGGCTATCCATAATTACAATTGCACCACCTTTGTCGGCAGGTTTTATTGTTATTGCATGATTTTTACTCAAAGAGTCTAACGCTGCCATTTCTTCTCTATTCAAGTTCGGGTGCATCTTGTTATTACGCCGCCACTTTAAATTCCCTATTTCTTTTTCAACAGTCTTAATAAATGCCTCTACTGTATGGAATAACGTTGGCGGCTGCCACTTACTTGGATTTTTACATTGTGTCAGGTCGGCACCTCGTATCACTGATGTTTTTCTCTCAATAGACGGATAGGGTGGTGTGGTATCAAAATATGCCCTCAGGCGTAGAGTCCTGAAACATTTTTGTAACTCAACATCAAGCTCTAGGTTTTAAAACTTTTGTTTTATTGTTCATATAGGAGGTACAGCCAAGCCATATGAAGATTATCCCCCTGAGAAGATCCCTGAACAAATGAATGATGAAAATGAGATACATTGCTTTATCATTGTTTTAAATGCTGAAGTGTCACTTTTTGGGCTTCACAAACTTGGCTGTCCGTACGGGCCCCGTGCGTCTGCGCAGTTGGAGTCTGGATGCAATGTGCCTCCCATCTGATGAGGTCACAGTGTCTGGCTTCCGATTGGTGCTAGATCGGGACTCGCCGAGACAGGATGTGACGCGCGGCGCCGCACCGGATGTGACGCGACGCCGCGATCGATCACGATGCCGGCTTGGGGGATCTCTCAATTTAAAAGGCGCGAATGGCTGGATGAGGTAGGGCACTATTCCTTGAGAAAGGGGACGTGATCCCCGGAACGTGGGAGGATTGCCCCCACCTATACTATATGTTATACGCACTTGGGTAATATGCTGTCTTTGCTATGTACACTGTGTTGCATGTAATCTGTTAAATGCATACTAATGAACTTATGCTAAAAGTTCATCTTCTTAATGCTTCTTTTTGTTTAAATCTGTACATGTGAGCTATATGGTTGATTACATGGCACGCTGACCTTATTTTTTGAAGTGTGCAGCGAGAAGCGCTCTGAGAAGCCTATATAAATAGATGTTTAGAGAGACTGTGCATTTGGTGTCTCTTGGTATGGACTCTGTGTTGGAATAGAATTGTGCTGATTATCTCACCACTGTGCTGTGAACAGATGGTGCAGTTTGGATGCTCATAGATTTAAACTGAGTTCACACAGGAGACTGCCCTTGATACACATGTAGATACTTTTGTAAATATATTACCTTGTGATCATGTATCAATTTTGTATATGCCTATATGAGTTTAATTGCATTACCAAAAAGTAAAAAAACTCTTTTTTAGTTGAATTGGTGTGCGCCTGAATCTTTAATAATATCTGTATTGTGGTAACCCAGGTCACCTGCCCCAAGTCGTTGGAGGGAAACTTCAGCGCCTAGACATGGTTGAGGGAACGCGTCTAGGTGTCCAGGTACTTTCCCCTCGTATTAATAATTTGCATTTGCCCGGTTTATACCAACCATAAAAACCTTGAGTATTGAATCAGCCCGTTTTTATTTTGTTATAACTTTTAAACCAGGAGCAAAAAATACCAAAGCGTATGCCTTATCGCGCATGTAAGTAGAATGTAAAGCTAGGTTTGATCAGAAGAAACCCATTTTACCCTCAGGTTGTGTAGTTGGTGCCCTTCCCCCTGATTTGTCCAGTTTTTTTAATACCATTTCAGGCAGATGCCCCTCGGGGTAAACTCCCTGGGTGCCAATTTGTTCCACCCCATCTGCGTCTCTTTGTCCTGCAAGATTTCATGATGCTAAAACCTCAGGTCATTTAGGTAATAGGAAAACACTGGCTCTTGCCAAGCATCATGTATAAAGGCCAACTATCAGGCACAATGTTACTGCCTTTATCAAAGCGTGTTCTGTGTGTGCCCGTAGCAAGAGCACACATACATGTCTAGTTGGGTTATTAGTAACTCTAGCGGTTCCTGGCGCATTTTATTCCTCTTCCATCGGCTCAAGATATAGTGTCTGATCAGGGGGTTCTATTTGTGTCTCGCTTTTGCAGGGACTTTTGTGCGCTATTAGGTATTAAAGTATCTCTGTTCTCGGTTTACCACCCAGAGTCTAATGGTCAGACTGAAAGAGTGAATCAGTCTCTGGAGCAATACTTGCGCTGCTTTGTCTCAGATTGCTAGGATCAATGGTCTGAATTTATTGAGTTTGTGGAGTTTGCTTTCAATAATGCGACTAGCGAATCAACGAAATCTAAAACAATCTGAAACTTGCTTCATTAAATAATCAGTATGACCTTCCCTGTAACTACAGCTGAAGAAGTGCAATGCAAAGAGGACTGAGGGCTACATGTAGCAACTGGAATTAGAAGTGTAGTACAAGGATGGTGGACCTAACTGGCAGTGCCATTTGCATTAGATTATGGCCGTTTGCATTTGGCTCTAAAATTTGGAGCAATGCATTCATCTTGTGATGTATGTCTAGGGTGTAGGTCTACTTTGACATATTTGATTGATTCCCTAGTGCAGGTTTGCACAACCTTTTTTGGTCTAAGGGCGGCATAATCTTATTGTTCCACTTTAAGGGCCGCAATAAAATGTAAGCTGCAAAAATGCAAACAGTTTTACTGAAGGCAAGCCTTTTCCTTAAAGCATTGCATATGCCTTGATATGATATAGTATTTAAGGTGAGCAGAGGTGAGAAGTGGCATGAACAGAAGATGGAAGAGGACCAGAGGTGAGGTGTGAAGAGGTTAGCAGAGGTTGTAGAGGTGAGAAAAAAGTCAGGTGGGAGGGATGAACAGAGGAAGGAGGAAGGGAGAGGTGAGGGAGGCAGAGTTAAGATGCAAAGAGGTGAGCAGATGTGGGTAGAGATAGGTACAGGTGAGGTAGGCTGATGTGAGTTGGTCAGAGGTGAGATGTTAAGAGCAGTTATGGATATAGGATAGCAGTTATAGCTAAGATGGGACAAGGTGGGAAGAGGTGAATAAAGGTAAGCAGAGGTGAAATGAGCACAGGTAAGGAGGAAGTGGTACGTAGACGTGAGGTGGGCAGAGTTTTGCTAGAAAGAGTCTACATAGGCATCTCCAGACAAACCAGTAGTAGTAGAAGTGGATAGTGTCACACTTTCTGCTTCTGGAATTAGTGATGTGATGCCTCTAGTGGCCAGTCACTTGCCTTGCCTTGCACTGTTGTCAAGGCAAGCTCTGCTCTCCAACTCCTTAGGTGGCCGGGGGATGTAGTTTAAGGCAGTGCGGGCCACAGTTTGTGCATCCATTTTTAGGGCAGTGGTCCTCAACCCTGTCCTCAAGGCCCACCAACATGTCATGTTTTTTGGATCTCCAAATAGCCAGCTCTATTGCTCTGCAGCTGCACTAATTACTCAACCTGTGCATCTTTGTGGAGATCTGCAAAACCTGGCCTGTTGGTGGGCCTTGAGGACAGGGTTGGGGACCACTGCTTTAGGGGAACTAGAATTTTCCAAGTATACAGCACGTCCTGTTTCACTTATTCCTTACGTCTGGGTTATCCGCCACAAGGTGGCGCAGTGGACTGCAGAAAGACTTGTGGCATCTCCTGGCCCTATGAAAAGCCAGGAGCCTACAACAAATTCCCAGTTTCCTTCTGCAGTCGGACTGCGAAGATAGAAGATGTCTCTCTCTCTTGCGCAGGTGAGCGAGGCAACCAAGCCTGCGGCCCTGCAAGTCTATTCCCATCCGATTCTGGACTCCCACTGCCTCCCAGCCTCGACTGACAGATCGGGTGAAAGTAGAAGAGCACTAGGGTCAAGTGCTCCGGGAGCGCTGCAGACCCTGTACTACAAAGGGGAGCCGGCCATAGGCTTCATGGTGAGCCTGATTGGGATGCGGAGTTCATGCACTGCCTTCTGAGGGGGTGAGTTATTTGGGGACTATGTCCTCTTCTATTACTTCTGGGGCTCCCCCCCTCCCATCCCTGGCCATGAATACTCGCCGCTGCCTTCCCTCGTCTCCCTCTCTTCTCCCCCCACTCTGACTCCGTTCGGGGGGGGGGGGGTAAGCTGGCAGTGGTGGTGTTTTCTGAGGTAATTTGGCGATTTTTGTACTACGCTCCGCGGCTGTGGGCGCTTTAACCTGAGGTGATTTTGCTTTGTCATGGTGCCGGCCAGGTCACGTGTGGTGATTTCTGAGGTAATTTGACGATTTTGGTGTTTTTAGCTGCCGCGCAGCTTTGTACTACGCTCCGTGGCTGTGGGCGCTATAACCTGAGGTAATTTTGCTTTGTCAAGGCGCCGGCCAGGTCACGTGTGGTGTTTTCTGAGGTAATTTGGCGATTTTGGTGTGTTTTTTGGTGTTTTTAGCTGCCGCGCAGCTTTGAACTACGCTCCGCGGCTGTGGACGCTATAACCTGAGGTAATTTTGCTTTGTCATGGCCCCGGCCGGGTCACATGAGCGCCGTTTTCACGCCCTTTCTCGGGGGCCGGGGCCCTATGAAAAGCCAGGAGCCTCCAACAAATTCCCAGTTTCCTTCTGCAGTCGGACTGCGAAGATAGAAGATGTCTCTCTCTCTTGCGCAGGTGAGCGAGGCAACCAAGCCTGCGGCCCTGCAAGTCTATTCCCATCCGATTCTGGACTCCCACTGCCTCCCAGCCTCGACTGACAGATCGGGTGAAAGTAGAAGAGCACTAGGGTCAAGTGCTCCGGGAGCGCTGCAGACCCTGTACTACAAAGGGGAGCCGGCCATAGGCTTCATGGTGAGCCTGATTGGGATGCGGAGTTCATGCACTGCCTTCTGAGGGGGTGAGTTATTTGGGGACTATGTCCTCTTCTATTACTTCTGGGGCTCCCCCCCTCCCCTCCCTGGCCATGAATACTCGCCGCTGCCTTCCCTCGTCTCCCTCTCTTCTCCCCCCACTCTGACTCCGTTCGGGGGGGGGGGGGGGGTAAGCTGGCAGTGGTGGTGTTTTCTGAGGTAATTTGGCGATTTTTGTACTACGCTCCGCGGCTGTGGGCGCTTTAACCTGAGGTGATTTTGCTTTGTCATGGTGCCGGCCAGGTCACGTGTGGTGATTTCTGAGGTAATTTGACGATTTTGGTGTTTTTAGCTGCCGCGCAGCTTTGTACTACGCTCCGTGGCTGTGGGCGCTATAACCTGAGGTAATTTTGCTTTGTCATGGCGCCGGCCAGGTCACGTGTGGTGTTTTCTGAGGTAATTTGGCGATTTTGGTGTGTTTTTTGGTGTTTTTAGCTGCCGCGCAGCTTTGAACTACGCTCCGCGGCTGTGGACGCTATAACCTGAGGTAATTTTGCTTTGTCATGGCCCCGGCCGGGTCACATGAGCGCCGTTTTCACGCCCTTTCTCGGGGGGCGGGGCCTGGTGATGCTGTGATGCTGTTCCCCTGCGGCCCACCCCTCGAGGTACCTCAGCCGGCGCCATTTTGTACAACCTGCGTGTCTGGTTTTCTTCATTCCCGGCTGCAGCACTGCTTTCCCTGGTGTATCGCTTTACCTAGCGGTCTGTGCCTGAGTGACCCCGTGGTGTCTTTTGTCCGTGAGTCCCCCTTGGGGGGGAGGGGGGGTTTATTGACCCTGGGATTTTCATGTGCTGCGGGATGCTCATGTGTATTTTTACTTTTGTCTTTCAGGCGGGATACCATTGGGTTGTGGTTCTCCTGGCTTACTTCTTGCTCCCCCTCACTCCCCCGTCACAAAATAGACTTCTGGGGGCATCCCGTGGGAGGGCATCCCTGGTGGCTTCTGTGTTAAGCCTGTACCCACTGCTGGTCTATTGCGCCTGTGTTAATCACCATATAGAGCCTTCAGGGGATAGCGTGCTTGGGGGCCCGGTGGGGCAAGCCCGGCTATGTTCCATGTGTGGGTATCCCCTGTGAGTAACAGTGTCACGGTGTGCGAATGCCGTGTGCTGACAGTGTCATTGCGCTACAAGCTGGTTTGCCTGCTTCGCTTCCCACCTCTTCACCTCCCTCTGCTTCCTCTACTCCCCCGCTCCTGCAACTAGGTCCCTGTGAGGGCACTGTTAGCAGGGAGTCTCATTCTGATTTGGCTCTGCGGGTGGCTAACATTGAGAGGCAGCTTGCCAGGCCTGTTCCTAGGAAGTCCTCTGGCAAGAAGCGGCACCTGGATCCCAGGCCCTCCCCCCTTGCTAAGGTGTATGTGGGGATTGATGAGTTTGGTGGCTGTCACCCCCTTGAGATGGGGGGACTTTCCCAGGTTCTGACTCCTCTGGGAACCAGCAGGAGGGTTGCGATAGTGACCCTGGGTCGGTGTCCGGAGAGGATTCATGGTACCCTGAGGACACTGATAATCTGCTGTCACATATTTTTGATATATTGCACATTGCTGCCCCTGAGGTGGCTAAGAGAAAGCAGCGGGAGCTCTTTCGCCCTGGTAAACAGCGTCCAGAGTTCCCTGAGCAGGAACATTTTACCATTTTGGTACTTAAAGAATGGGAACGTCCTAGCAGGCTGCCTGCTGTGCCCAAGGGTTGGATAAAAGGTATCCCTTTCCTGCTGATCTTGTTAAGAAGGCTTGTCCAATACTTTGGTCATGCCTTCCCCTGACACTACCTCTCTGAGGGATGGTGAGGACCGGCGCATGGATCAATTGGCCTGCCATGCTTTTACCTGTGTGGGGGCTGGATTGCGTCCGACCTGTGCCGCTGCCATTACTGCTATGGCTCTCAAGAGGCTGCTCAAGTGTCTCCTTGATGGTGCTACAGCTGGTAGCGGGGGGGAGAGGACTATAGTACTCTCTTACTTTGTTCTGATTTAGAGGCCATTTCGGGGGTCCGCCATCCTCCTCCCTTCCTTTCGGCTCCCAGAGGAGGTTGTGGCTCCCTCTTCTCTAGTGGCCGCAGAGATTCTTGGGGCCGTGGCAGATCCCGTGGTCGTCCTGGTCTCTCCTGGATACCAAGCCCAAACTCCCTCACAAGCCCCTCAGGCATGAAGAGGCGCCCTCACCCATCCGGGTGGGGGGACGGTTTCGGCTCTTTGCTCACGTCCGGAGGCTTCACGTCTCAGACCGGTGCATACAGGAGGTATTGTCCTCCGGCTACAAGATCTGAAGGGACTTAACAAATTGTCAGATTCAAGCATTTTCGTATGGAGACGCTACGCTCTGCTGTCAGTACCCTTCACCAGGGCGACTTCATGACCACTGTGGACATCAAGAATGCTTATCTTCATGTGCCTATCTTTCCAGGTCATCAGAGATTTTTAAGGTTCGCGCTGGAGGATCAGCATTACCAGTCTGTGGCTCTGCCCTTCGGTATCACCTTGGCACCTCGGGTGTTCGCCAAGATACTGGCGGGAGTGATGGCTCTGATACGGATCCAGGGCATCCGCATCATTCCTTACCTGGACGACATCCTGATTGTGGCCCAGTCCTTTCCTCGGGCCGAGCAGGACACTCAGATGGTGACCTCCACTCTGGAGTCCTTTGGCTGGGTGTTCAACTTTCCCAAGTCTTCTCTGTCCCCGTCCTTGGTGTGGTCCTTTCTGGGCATGACTCTGGATACCTCTCAGGTCGGGGTGTTCCTTCCTCAGCAGAAGGTGGAGGATCTTCAGATGCAGACTCGGGCTATCATGTCCTCAACCCTCCATCCATCAGGGGATGCAGTTGGTGGGCCTGATGGTGCCCTGCTTTGAGGCAGTCCCCTTTGTTCAGTTTCACATCAGACATCTTTAGTTACTCCTCTTGTCAGTTTGGGATCGGGACCCTGTGGCCTTGGATCAAGAGTTTGCTCTGTCCCCTCTGGCCAGACGGTCCCTCTCGTCGTGGCTGGATTCAAGGAACCTTCTAGTGGGCAGGACCTTCCTGCCCCCGTGCTGAGAGAAGATGCCGGCCTGACCGGTTGGGGAGGCTTCTCGAAGTCCCTGAGGTTCCAGGGTCGGTGGAGCCCACAAGAGGCCCATGCTTCCATCAAAGTCCTGGAACTGAGGGCAATCAGATTGGTTCTTTCTCGCCTGACCACTCACCTTCGGGGTTGGGCTGTTCAGATCCGCTCAGTCAACCAGACGGCAGTTGCCTACATCATTCATCAGGGAGGAACTCGGAGCAAGCGAGCCTTCAAGGAAGTGTCCCTGATCCTGTCTTGGGCGGAACAGCATGTTCCCGCATCTCAGCGGTCTACATTCCGGGGGTAGAGAACCAGGAGGCGGACTCCCTGAGCAGGGGGACGTCTTGTATGGGGGAATGGTCCCTCAACAACCGGGTGTTCTCTCCCTGTGTCATTGCTGGGGGCAGCCGGATGTGGACTTGTTTGCGTTTCGTCACAATCACAAACTTCCCAGATTTGTCTCTCTGTCTCAGGTTCCTCTGGCCTTCGCCACGGATGCATTGGCAATTCCTTGGAAGAAGTTTCTGCTTCTCTATGTGTTCCCTCCGTTTCCTCTCCTGGGCAGGGTCATGCACAAGATAGTCCAGGAGCAGGTACCTGCCATCCTGGTGGCCCCTTGTTGGCCAAGAAGGGTTTGGTTCGCAGGCGTCATGCAGTTGGCAGTAGACCGGTATGTCTTGCCCAAGGATCCAGATCTCCTCACTCAGGGGCAGCTACGCCACCCCAATTTTCAAACGCTGGCTTTAACGGCTTGGCTGCTGAAACTTCCATCTTGATGGAAAAGGCGTTACTTGCTTCTGTTGTTGATACCATGATTAGGACTAGGAAGAAGTGCTCGTCTTTTATCTATTACAGGGTCTGGCATGCTTACATTGAGTGTGAGTCAAAGTCTCTTCCCTGTAGGGTGTTTTCTTTTCCCAAAATTCTGGAATTCTTGTAACATGGTTTGAATTTGGGTCTTGAACTTAGTACCCTCAAAGGCCATGTTTCAGCTCTGGCAATTTTTTTCCAAAGATTTTTTGCCAATCAAGAATGAAAGAGTGCCAGCCATGGAGTGGGAGCCTTAAAATCATCGATCCTTTATTTGAAGCACTTAAAGTCATGGTATGCATGGTAAATTGTAAAAAGCATACAACGAGCAGGCCCCACGTTGACGCGTTTCGAGCACCAGCTCTTAATCATGACAATGGGACAACTTAAAAAAACGTAATTTATACACATGTTAATCACTGTTAATTACACAACACATTTCAACTGAGACAAAGACCCGGCATTATAAAAAGAAAGGGAAAAGCCGAGAAGTGATGAAGAAATGGCGTACCTGTATATATGTAGTCAGGGCTAAAATATGGAAGCTCCGTTCCTGAGTGTCCAGCTCCATAATGCGCACATCTCGGCTCCCTGCACACCATGGAAGATTCACTTCCGTATTGTGATGCGAGAGGGGAGACCTCCTCCAATCAGCTCGCACGAGTGACGTGTCAAGACTTCATTGGTGGCAGTGTGAACGTGTCATAGGACTGGAATGGAGCAGCCTGCATAGTGGACGCCATTAAGGGCACATTGAATACACAGGGAAACACATCTAAAGCTAGGGCAAAACTGTCTCCGTGCTCAGCGCCATTAAGGGCAGCTGTGCAGGGTAAAAGTGAAAAGGTTATTAATCACTAAAATCTGGATGTTAGTAAGTAAATCTATTTGCATGAATACGCCAATCAAAGCGTTATGTTCTATATTATAAATTATCACATTCTCTTGTTAAAATATCAGTCTACTTCCCTAAAACATTATGTCACCGGTCTTTGTCTTAAACCAAGGCACTATTAACAGCAACATTCAGCATATATATTGAATATACAACAGTGTCTAACTCTAATATATGACTTCAGCTCTAAATTAATAAAATACAGACAGTAAGCATTCATTACAATGTATATATTATTAATAATACAATTATATCCTAAGACATTAATAAAGCATTTATATATAGCTGATCCCTATTTATACTAAAATACTTTATTTATATTTATATAAGTAAAAGGATCATAAAGAATAAAAAGAGGAGGGAGGGAAAAGACACCAGAAAAAGACAGGAAAAAGACAGGAAAAAGAGGGACAATTTGTGATATCAGTGTGTTTATTTTAGTAACACTTTGCCACATAGTGGTACATCACAGTATATTGCTTACCGGTAATAGCATTGATTGATAACATGGAACTTGTTAAATCATACTTTGGAGGCACTACAGACAGCCAGGATAAGTTCAATTCGGTATTTGTGTCTGCCTCTTCATCACAGACTATCCCACTATCTAATGACCTCAGGAATATGGTCAAAGAGTATGAGGAAATGATGAAAAAGGAATTAAAAACATGGTGGGATTTAAGCTCCATTAATAAATACCTTCAGAATTGTATGATTCCCAGAGGCCAACGGATCAGAAAGGTCCCTACTACCATTTATTCTGATAAATTTAAACATGAATGGGATGAGATTTTGACCCAGGCTTCTCTTGATTTAATGAAATTGATTACTAAATATGAGGAGGAGAAGCTAAAAGATCTACAGGCTAGCATTGTAGAATTGGAAACAGCTCTCAAAGATTTTGAACCGGATCCTCATTTCAAAGATCATATGGAAAGGATGCAAAAATCTATAGATCTGATGGAATCTCAGATCATGGCGGTTAAGAAAACCAAATTTCAACGTGATACTGAGGACTATCAAAATAATAGAGTATATACCAGGAAACAATCCAATAGGAATTCTCGCCCGAGGTCAATATTAAAGAGCCCGTCTGGAGAGAAAGTGGTGTCTTTTAACATGACAGACTCCTCGGAGTGGTCCTCTGGAAGTGATAGGTCAGATGCTGAACAGGCAACCAGAAATTTTCAAGGGCCACGGACCCCAAGATCAAGGAAGAAAAGATCTTCAAGAGGACCCATAGAGCGGGGAGAAAACATAGATCCGGGCACACGTTACATGCTCAGGGGCAGGAGAACACAGGAGTAACAAGTGTTATTAACCTGTCGTCTCATCCCCTTTCTAATGTTGAATTGTCTGTTCTTTCCAGAGGTTTATCATTTGCGCCCACTTTCCACTTTAATTTGTTTGCAACTATTTTGGATATTAATAGATTTGTGAGAAACTTAACATTGCGTAAACATTTCTTTTGTGAGGCATCTGGTGAATTTGATTCTAATGCTTCTTTATTTGAATTTAATGGGGATGGAATTGAGGCAGGAGATGTAGTAGACAGGATAGGACTATTCCCTCTTTTCAAGACACTACTATACGTTTGTGGTTGGATAATTTATCAGAAGAGGGACCATCCAAGATCAGTGCCCCCTCACGTGTCACCTTCTCTAATAGTAAATTTATCCTATTAATTCCAGGTCCCCATTTTTGGATGTTTTTCAAGAGGCGGTGGAGGCTGACCTTACAGAGTTAGCTAATAAGAAACATAATCATATAAGTCGAATTTTACCAGGATGGAAAAGGAGGCATTAGAGGGTTTAAAGACAAATGATTCAATAGTTATACGTACAGCGGATAAAGGAGGGTGTATTGTAGTGTTGGACTCAGAGGATTATGAGAAAGAGGCATGGAGACAACTAGATGATTCGAATACATATATTAAATTGACTGGTAATCCGCTTATTAAATTCCAACAGGATCTTACCATGTTGCTGGAGGAAGGTATGGCATTGGCAGTGCTCACTAAACAGCAGACAGATTCCCTTTTGGTGGCCTCCCCCATTACCGCGGTCTTTCATCATCTCCCCAAGATACACAAGCCCCAACGTCCACCTGTTGGGAGGCCTATAGTGGCGAGTATTGGGGGGATGAATGAGAGGCTGGGGCAATGGGTGGATGCTCACTTGCTCCCTCTAGTTAGGAGACTCCCTGGCTTCTTACAAGATTCGCGGGATGTCATATGTCAATTGGAACATGTCCAGTGGGAACCTGATTTCCGCTGGTTAACCTGCGATGTAACATCACTTTATTCTATAATACCCCATGATTTAGCTCTGGAAGCTGTCCAGTTTCATTTGGATAATTACTCCTTGTATTCTATGGAACTTAAAACCTTCCTAATAATGGCCTTACAATTTCTGTTACAGCATAACTATTTCCTGTTTTCAGGACAGTATTTTTTACAGCGGTGCGGTGCCTCTATGGGGGCCCCTTTTTCTCCCTCTCTCGCTAATCTCTACATGGGATGGTGGGAGAGGGAGACCATATATGGCCACACAAATCCCTTTAGGAGAAATATACAATTGTATGGCCGTTACATTGATGATTTGATCTTCATATGGTCTGGTCAATCGGATACGGTCTTGCAATTTCTAGACTATCTTAATACTAATAAATTAAATTTGAGATTTACTTCAGAACAGAGTACTCTATCTATTTCATTTTTGGATCTGACATTGGAGGTCAGTGAGGATTTAAAACGTGTTGTAACCAAAACCTATAGAAAAGAGACTGCGGGGAATATGACCCTCAGAGCAGAAAGTTGCCACCCCCCCCCCCCCCCCCCCACACACTATTAGATCTATCCCTGTGGGGGAAATGGTCCGAGCTCGAAGGAACTGCTCGGAACAGCTAGCCTTTGAAGAGGAACTCAATCATATCTCTGATAGGCTGTCAGAAAGAGGGTATTCTCCTGATCTACTGACACGTGCGAGGGATATCGCCAGCGCAAGAGATCGAGGCTCAATGCTTAGGAAAGCGTCTTACTATAAGATGAATGTCCCCCAAATGAGGAGTAATAAGGGGCCCAGCAGAGATAATTATTTGGGCACTCGGTCCAATAATGTGACATTAGTCACGTCGTATAGCGAAGAATTTAGCCAGATAAAGACAATAGTTAATAAACATCTGCCACTTCTCAACTGTGATCCCCAATTAAAAGAGATCTTAAAGGATGGGGTTAGAGTGGTGAGCCATAGACCTCCAACATTGGGACAGAAGTTATCTCCAAGCCTATTTATGAAAGGCCCGAAGGGTATGACTACTTGGCTAAATCATCAAGGATCATATAGGTGTGGGACTAGTAGATGTGTGATGGTGTGTGTAAGTATATGCAAGTGGGCACATCCTTTGAGTCCACTATAACCCACCTGAAGTTTGAAATTAAACAGCTAATGAATTGTAATTCATCGAATGTGATCTATTTGATCACTTGTTCCAGTTGTAATATTCAATACGTGGGTTGTACTACGCGACCTTTGAAGAAACGCATTGCAGAACATATATACTCATCGTCCCCTGACCGCTTGACATGCACCTCTAATGTAGGCAAACATATTAGGGACTTCCACAATGGAGATTTGTCTCAATTTGTATGCATGCCCATAGAGAAGGTAAGATTGGGACCTAGGGGTGGAGACTTATTGGATAGGCTTCTTCAACGTGAAGTTTTTTTGATTTTTAAATTGGGATCTCGTATTCCTAAGGGAATGAATTCACGATGGGATGTAGATCTGTTCCTAAAATAAGGAGAGTAGTGGGGGGTTTAGTGTATTGTTTATAATGTGGCCCCTCCCTTTCCCCCCTGTCCCTTTTATCTGTCCCTCTTTTTCCTGGCTTTTTCTGGTGTCTTTTCCCTCCCTCCTCTTTTTATTCTTTATGATCCTTTTACTTATATAAATATAAATAAAGTATTTTAGTATAAATAGGGATCAGCTATATATAAATGCTTTATTAATGTCTTAGGATATAATTGTATTATTAACCCTTTAAGTGCCAGCCTACCTGGAGTTTTTGTCACACTCTGTTGCCAGACCATTTTGCACTATTATGCGCTCCCCATGTTCAAATGTGATTTTTGAAGGGATTTCCAGGGATTTCCCAGGAAAATGATATATTGTTTTTTTCAGCAGAGTCTGGGCTTTAACATGAAATGTCTTGTTTGTAATTTTTTAGGTGTATTCTCAATATTTTTGGGTGAAATATGTGCAAAAAAAAAAAAAAAAAAATTTGTAGTTTTTTTTTGTAATAAAAAATGTAAGTTTGTCAATGAAATCTTATTGCGTGTGAAATCCCAATTTCTCCCGGTTACAGCGGTACCACATATGTATTGGTAAACACCCTTTCCTGCCCAGGAGACTCCCCCAAACTGAAACAGCGCTTTAGGGGATTTTCAGATAAAATACAACTATGCTACGCAATATGCGCACCTTGCAGTTTTTCCAGAAAGACAACCCTTTACATTTGAAATACCCCCAACAAACTATATATTCTCTGGAAGTACACACCTCAGGCTTTCTAGGCAAACCAGGCTTGTTGATGTGGCCATAGTTTTCTGGAAGTAATCCCTCAATGGATTCTTTGGTTGCAAAGAGTTTCCCTAAAAAAAGGATAAAAAAGCAGAATCAAAGCCACATTTTCCTAAAAAAACTATATACAAACAAGAAAAAACAAGTTTAATCTGAAAACGCAACATCCCCCGAACAGAACAATACCCAACATGCATAGCTACTGTCAAGGGAAGAGTTGCCAAACACCCCAAAGTAAAGCATGTGCGTAACTGTAATTTTACTTGAAAATTTCAGCTCTGCAGACAAAGTGCGCACCTTGCGATTTTTCAACCAAAACAACCCTTGACATTTGGAATATCCCCATAAACCATATATTCCCTGAAAGTACACACGTTAAGCTTTCTAAGGGTACCCAGCTTGTTCTAGTGGCCTCATCTTTCTGGAATTAACCTAACCCCCCAACCGCTCCCCGGGCGCCGTAATTAGGGCAGCCCACCGCTCTGGGCATGTGTACACTCACTGCACGGATGGGTTAAATGCGGAAGATGAATTCCTATGTGTGTGCAAGCATACAATGGCGATCTATGCATTATTATTTATTATTATTACCTCAAAGAATTCTTTGCGCAGGGTTCATAGGGGTCATGGACCCCTTACCAGTTCACAAGGGGTTAAATGTAAAAAAAAACACACACACACAGAAAAAAATATTTTATTAATTTTTATTTTTTTTTATACTTACCTCCCATCCATCCTGGAGCACTCTGTCCCTCGGCGATCACTGGCTTCTGCTCACCTGCTGGAAGCCTTTTATAGCTGCTGGATGACAGAACACAAAGGGTTAATAAAAAAAAAATGGGGAGGGGGACCCCATTTTTTTTTATATTTTTAAGGGTTAAAAACCCTTAAAAATCAAAAAAAAATTGACGTTAGGTCCCCCTTACCCAAAGTAACCAGCCCGGGACCAGCTATGGGGGCTTGTAGGCACAGAGTGGGGGGGGCCAGCTTTTGTGTGTGCCACACACCCCGCTTCACCTTTAATTCTTCATGATTGGGTTACTCACCGCCAGGTGACGCTGTTGCAGAGAGGAAGTCTTGTAACGATCCCCCTTCCAGCCTATATATACCTGATACCTCCCATTTATCACCAGTGTTTTTCTCTCTGCATGACGACAAGACAGAAGATTGAAGTCTCCTGTTTGCAGGTAGCCGGTTTTACCCCGGCACCCCCTTTTGGTCTATTTCTGCCCGGTTTTGATTGTTTGTTACCTTTGTGGTGGAATGGAACCCTCCCAGCTGCTCACTGGGCAATTGGTAGACGGCACTATAGGTGCCTAGGAGCTTATCTCCTCCGCTCGACCCCCTGTTTTGGGGGCAATGCGGCTATCCGGCATGGTGATCCGGAGGTAGGATGCCCCTGTCCCGAGGGTCCCCTTGGCCCCTTACTCTCCCGTTGCGGTCCCTTCTCCCTTCACTATGGGGGGGTAGAGGGCTGTGTATGGTGTGTTTGTTCACTGTATGTTTGCTGCTGCTGGCCTGTAGGGCCAGAGCTTTGGGTCAGCTTTAGGGGGACTGGGGCGGGCTGTTTGGTTTCTGGCTTGCTGTTTGCGCCCTTTTCACCTTTTCAGCTCCCCCTCCCCCCCTTCCCCTTGTCTCTTTGTGCGGGCCGTGGGGATTTTCTGGGGCAGCTCAGGCTGCCTAGTGTCTCCGTTTCCCTCCCCCCTTTCTCCTTTTTACGGAGGGCTTGTTTTGCCCTCTGATTGCTTTTTTCCGCATATTTGGCGGGGGGGCGGGGCCCACATGATGTCAGGGGTGGGGGCGTGGTCCGGCGGCGCCTCGTTCACCGGCCCCAGCCGCACTTCCTCCCGGTTCATTAGGAGGCTGCGTGCGGGGCTCGGGGCCGCATGTCTCTGTTGCTGCTGCTACTGCTGCCCGCTCCGCAGCCTCTTCTGTGGACGTGCTCTGCAGCTTCGGCTCCACTGCTGCCATTGCGCTGACATTTGCTGCCAAGGTAAGCGGCCTCACCTTGCGTGATGCCGTCTATTTTTTTCATGGTCTCTGATTGTTTAGGGTTAAAAATTTGTATGGAGTAATACTTTTTTATTTAAAAAAAATAAATAAATAAATAAATCAGAGGCCAGGTTTTTCCTTGCCTCTTTAAAGCACTCTTGTGCTCTGTATTATGTGTTATATGCATGTTGCCATTCTGGGGGTCTGACTGTTGGTTTGTCTCTTCCCCACAGATCCTGGGATTCCCTCAATACAGTGGCCTCCCGGTTCTATTTTTGCCTGGCTAGTCTCTTTTCCTCCAAATTGGGACATATTTATATATTTATATATATATACTTGTATATACATTAAAAAAAAAAGGAATATATATATATATATATATATACTATTATCTTAAGGGGATCTTTATTATTAATTAAATCCTCCCTCCCGGGACATTAACATAAAGGGGCATCCCGGGTGGCTTATGCCTTAAACCCAGAATTTTGCGAATACCATAAATCACCATATGGAGGCTTCCGATAATACCGGAAATGGTTCTTCTGGGCCATCTAGGGTGTGTGGAGGCTGTGGGACTCCGCTCCCAGGTGATGATGTTTTTGTATGCATTCCTTGTGCAAAGCAGAGTATTGCGCGTCAGTCCGTTGCTCCGGCTGCTGGCTCTTCGCAACTTCCATCATCCCCTACCCCTCCCTCCCTATTCCGGACCCCGCGTGACATTGTCAAGAGTGGGGATTCGCAATCCGAGGTGGCGGCACGGTTGGCCAACCTCGAGAAGATAATTTCCGTTAAAGCAGGGTTAAAGGCCACTGCGAAACGGAAGCACCTGACTCCTGTACCTCCGGCTTCACAGGATGAAGTATGTGAGCCTGTGGATTGGTCCGATTGCTCCCTGGACGAGGAGGGAGAATTTCTGGTGGAGTCAGATGAGCCTGCAGATCAGCTTGAGGTTGATGCTATTGGCGATTTGTCTGCGGGGCGTTCTCGTGACACCCCCTCCATTCTGGCTCAAATGTTTGAAATTTTGAATTTAGATCCACCTGAGGCCGTCACCCTGCCTAAGGGTCAGTTGTTTAATGTGCCTCAGCCGCCTTTGGTTTTTCCCAGACAACACCACTTTGAGAAAGTTGTGCTCAAAGAATGGGAACATCCCACGCGGTTAACTGGAATTCCTTCCAGTTGGGAGAAACGTTATCCTTTTCCACCAGAATTGGTGAAGCTTTGGTCGGTTCCTCCTGACGTCGATACCCCTGTATTAGGGCTCTCCAGCACGGCTATGGTGCAGTCTGCTGAGACTACTGCCCTTAAGGATGGTGAGGATCGTCGGATTGACCAGTACGCTCGCCATGGTTTCAGTTATGCTGGGTCAACGATGCGCCCGGTGTGTGCTTTGGCGCTTCTTCTTTTGGCGGTTAGATCTGTAATTCAGGGTCTGTGTGTGGATCTTGATCCCACTTGCAAGGAGCTTATTGCTCTCAGACAGTGTGAGTCTTTTGTTTCCTATGTTCTGTCCGCTCAGGACGATGCGCTGGCTATGAGTAGCAAGACAGCTGCAATGCTGGTGGCTATTCGTCGGGCAGTATGGCTGCGCCAGTGGTCGGCGGACGCAGCTTCTAAGAAGGTGCTCACAGCTCTCCCCTTTTTGGGATTGCGGCTGTTTGGTGATAAAATTGATTCAGTTGCAAAAGGTGGCAAAATGCCGCAACGTAAGAGGCCTCGTCGTCCCTTTCGGGGGGCAAGTTCTGGTAGGCCTTCCTTTCGGGGATTCAGAGCGGGTAGGGGGGCTTCCTTTCCCGCTACCAGAGGTGCAGGTTGGACTCGGGGGAAGGGCCGTGGCCATCCCGCACAGTCCTGGGGCGCCAAGCTCAAGCCTGCCGGTAAGCTCGCTCAGCAATGAGGGGCTGCCCTCACCCGTGCGGGTGGGGGGACGATTACGACACTTCTCCCAGGTTTGGGACTAGGAGATTCCGGACAGATGGATCCGGGAGGTAGTGTCGTCCGGTTACAAACTGGAATTCGAGTCTCGCCCTCCTTCACGGTTCTTTCAGTCTCGGGTGCCCATCGATTCTTTGGCCGCATAGGGGCTCCTGGCGTCGGTAAAGAATCTGTTAGAGATGGCGGTCATCCGGCCGGTGCCGCGTTTTCGTTTTCCGTTTTCGGAAGTTTCGCATGTAAACTTTGCGTACGGCCGTCGGTTCCCTTCGGCAGGGGGACTTCATGACATCCATAGACATCAAGGATGCTTATCTTCATGTTCCCATCTGCCACGCTCATCAACGTTTTCTTCGATTCGTGATGAAAGATCAGCATTTTCAATTCGTGGCACTTCCGTTTGGCCTTACCTCGGCACCGAGAGTGTTTACCAAGGTGCTGGCAGGGGTGATGGCCATTTTCAGATCTCGGGGCATTTGGGTCGTTCCTTATTTGGACGACCTTCTCATCATGGCTCCGTCACTCAATCAATTGGAGACAGACACCAGGATGGTGGTCTCCACGCTGGAAAGCTTTGGTTGGGTGATCAACTTCCCCAAGTCCTCCCTCGCTCCGGCCAGGGTGGTGTCCTTTCTGGGGATGCAGTTGGACTCTCTTCAACACAGAGTGTTTCTCCCCCAGTCCAAAATTCATCTGATTCAGGAGTTGGCTCGGGTCCTTCTTTCCAATGCTCGGCCGTCCATCCGTCTGGGGATGAGGCTGGTAGGTTTGATGGTCGCCTCTTTCGAGACAGTTCCTTTTGCTCAATTTCACACGAGGACGCTTCAGCTTTATCTGTTGGCGTCCTGGGACCGGCAGCCTCGGTCGCTGGATCAGCCCTTCCAGTTGTCCTTCCGGGTCCGGCAGTCCCTCCAGTGGTGGTTGGTCGCGGCCAATCTCGTGAGGGGCAGGTCCTTCCTGACCCCTCTTTGGGAAATTGTCACCACGGACGCCAGTCTTTCGGGATGGGGCGGTTTCTGGAAGGAGTTTCAGTTCCAGGGGCAATGGGGACCTCAGGAGGCCCACTTATCCATCAATGTGCTGGAACTGAGAGCCGTCCGTCGGGTGCTTGCTCTCCTGACTCATCACGTTCTGGGCCTTCCGGTCCAGGTGCGTTCAGACAATCGAACAGCGGTTGCTTACATCAATCATCTGGGAGGGACTCGCAGTCTGAGTGCTCTCAGAGAGGTGTCCCTGATCCTGACCTGGGCAGAGGCCCATGTTCCTTGTCTCTCGGCGGTATACATTCCAGGAGTGGAGAACCAGGAAGCGGACCGGTTGAGCAGGGGCTCTCCCCGTCTGGGAGAATGGGCTCTCCATCCTCAGGTTTTTCGCTCACTGTGTCTCCGATGGGGGACACCGGAGGTGGACCTGTTTGCCTCTCGTCACAATCACAGGCTCCCGATCTTCGTGTCGCTCTCCCGGGATCCTCTGGCTCTGGCAGTGGACGCCATGTCCCTGAGCTGGGGGGATCTGGGATTTCTATACCTGTTTCCTCCGATACCCATGCTGGGCAGGGTGGTTCGGAAGTTGGCTCTGGAAAGGGTGTCCGCCGTTCTCGTGGCCCCAAGGTGGCCAAGGCGAGTGTGGTTCGCAGACATCTTTCGGCTGGCAGTGGACCAGTTCGTTCTGCCTCTTCGGCCCGATCTGCTCACTCAGGGTCGGTTGTGTTACCCCAATTTACCAGCGCTGGGTTTGACGGCCTGGCTGCTGAAACCTCCATCTTGAAGGAGGAGGGTCTTTCTGACTCAGTCGTTAAGACTCTGATCAGTGCCCGGAAGAGGTCTATTTCTATCATCTACTATAGGACTTGGAAAGCCTATATTGCTTGGTGCGAGATTAGATCTTTTCCTTGTAGGGTCTTCTCGGTCTCCAGGATTCTGGAGTTTTTACAATCTGGGCTGGACTCTGGTCTTCAGCTAAGTACTTTTAAAGGGCAAGTTTCTGCCTTATCTATCTTTTTTCAGAAGCGTTTTGCGCTTCATTCTTTAGTTAAAACTTTTTTCCAGGGGCGGCCTCCCAGGAAACCATTACTCCCAATTTGGGATTTGAATTTGGTTCTTTCTGCTCTGCAGGCTCCTCCTTTCGAGCCTCTGCAAGATATTGCTTTGTCTACCCTGACTCAGAAGATTGTCTTCTTGGTAGCTATCACTTCGGTCCGGCGTGTCTCAGAGTTGGCGGCCTTGTCTATCCAGGCGCCCTACTTTGAGAGGCATCAGGATAAAGTGGTCTTTCGGTTCAAGCCAGACTTTCTTCCTAAGGTTGTTTCTGCTTTTCATTTGAATCAGGATATTGTTCTTCCCTCCTTGTGTCCTAATCCTAAGAATGACAAAGAGAGGGTTTTGCATTGTTTGGATGTAGTACGCTGTGTTAAGTACTACTTGATTATCTCATTTTCGTAAGACGGATGCCTTTTTTGTTGTGCCCTGTGGGCCTAGAAGGGTTTGGCACCAGCCAAATCTGCCATTTGCAAATGGATACGTCAGGCCGTTACTGCGGCCTATTCTGCTAAGGGGAAAGTTCCCCCTTTTCGTATCACTGCTCATTCTACTCGCGCCGTTGGAGCGTCTTGGGCTTTTCAACACCAAGCTTCTGTTGAACAAGTTTGTAAGGCCGCCACTTGGTCTTCGGTTCATACTTTTTCTAAGTTTTACAAAGTTGATGTGCGAGCCTCAGCGGATGCTGTTTTTGGCCACAAAGTTCTGCAGACTGCAGTCATTTAAGTTATGCTTCACCTGGCCTTGAGATGCCCATCCCTTGTGGACTCTGCTTTTGGATGTCCCAATCGTGAAGAATTAAAGGTGAAGCGGGGTGTGTGGCACACCAAGAATAATACCATTTTGTGAGTACTCACCTGAAAAATGGATATTGTTGGTGTGCCACACACCCCGCTTCACTCCCACCCTTTTCGGTATTCCGAATCCTTTATATGGTGAAGCTTTTATTTATTTTGATTTATTTTGAGGTTACCGTTAATTTACTGGTACCTTGTCTTTCTGCTTTTTAATACACTGGTGATAAATGGGAGGTACCAGGTATATATAGGCCGGAAGGGGGCTCGTTACAAGACTTCCTCTCTGCAACAGTGTCACCTGGCGGTGAGTAACCCAATCGTGAAGAATTAAAGGGGAAGCGGGGTGTGTGGCACACCAACAATATCCATTCTTCAGGTGAGTACTCACAAAATGGTATTTTAATTTACGTTTTTTAACAGGGACCACACGTGCCAGAGTGGCACATCTGAGTGTCAGGGTCCTTCAGTTGGTGGGCGAGATGCAGGAGCTGCGCAACTCGTTGGGGACCACAGATGAAGAATAATTTTATATTTTATGATGGAATAAAAAAATGTTACATTGTCATTTCAGTTACAAAATACATTAACACAAAACTAATGGGCCCAGAAATATTTAAAGATGAATATTCACATGACCGAGAAGTGATTTGGGTAAGTTTTAGGGGGCTAAAATGGAAGAAGATCCTAACCAAGAAGTGGTTTGGGTGAGCTTTAAGGGTCCAAAAGGAAAGATGGAGGATAGTGCTAAGTGGTTTGGGTGAGCTTTAAGGGTCAAAAAGGGAAGATGGAGGACAGTGCTAAGTGGTTTGGGTGAGCTTTAAGGGTCAAAAAGGGAAGATGGAGGACAGTGCTAAGTGATTTAGCTAAACATTGTAGTAGAAGTGAGGGTGGCAAATATGTAGGCGAGCACTTTAATGAGTTAAGTTTGTAGTGCGCAGGCGCAAGATCGTAAGGATTTCCGTCTGGACGAATATTTATTGAAAAAGGGAAACAGAATCGAACGGGAAACGTAAAGGATTCGTTGGAGGATACGATGGGAAAAGGGCAAAAACTAAAGCCTACGTTGTAACGTGAAAATGAAATGGAAAAGTCCGGATGGAAAATGACATCCTCGTAATTCGTAATCTGCCGTACGAACGGGCGGAAACTTTACAGAAGGTTTTCAATGCATGCATTGAATCGCTCGTACGCTCATACGAGAACGGAAACATTTCACAAAAAAAAACAGATCGGAACTAAAACGGAAGTTTTTTTTGTCTCTATGAATCGAGGCTATTGTCTTGCGTTCATTGTGTCCTAATCCTACTAATTCCAAGGAGCGGATTCTCTATTCTCTGGATGTGGTCAGGGCTCTGAAGTTCTCTTTGGTTGCTACTGCGACTTTTGATGCTCTGTTTGTTCACACTCACTTCTCACTAGGAAGGGTTTGCCTCCGGCTAAATCCACTATCAGCAAGTGGATCCGTCAGGCTTTGGTGCAGGCCTATTCTGCTAAGGGGAAGGATCCTCCCTTCCGTCTTACTGCTCATTCCACTCGTGCTATTAGTGCGTCTTGGGCCTTTCAGCACCAAGCTTCTGTTGACCAAGTTTGTAAGACCGCAACTTGGTCTTCTGTTCATACTTTTTCCAAGTTTTACAAGTTTGATGTTAGGGCCTTAGCTGATGCTGCTTTTGGCCGCAAGGTTCTTCAGGCGGCAGTGGTTTGAACTGCCCGCCGTTGCTTTTTGGGGATCCCACCCTACCCTACGGACACTGCTATTGGATGTCCCAGATGTAAGGAATAAGTGAAACAGGACGTGCTGTATACTTGGAAAAATACAATTCTGTGAGTATTCACCTGTAGAATTGTTTTTGTAGTATACAGCACGTCCTGTTTCATCCCTCCCTTGTTATTATTACTTTTGGTCACCTCTGGTGATTTGTTCAAATGTTCATTTTGGGATTTCTTTCATTATTGTTCTCCCGGCTTCTTGTCTAACTGCTTTGTAACACTGGGAATTTGTGGGAAGTTCCTGGCTTTTTATAGGGCCGGGAGATGCCACAAGTATTTCTGCAGTCCACTGCGCCACCTTGTGGCGGATAACCCAGACGTAAGGAATAAGTGAAACAGGACATGCTGTATACTACAAAAACAATTCTACAGGTGAGTACTCGCAGAATTGTATTTTTCATGTTAACTTTTTAGTTATTATTTCAGCTACAGTGGAAATGGCACTTTCTTGTTTTGGCAACAGCTGTCCTGTTTTTAAGGTTTGATTTTTTATTTTTTACTTAATATATGGGTTTTAATTGACTGTCCTCTGATGGGTTTTAAAACTTCTTAAATTCTAGTGACACTATCTATTATCTGTGTCACAGTAGTTCTTTCTCAGACTGATTCAGGCTTTATGCTGCCAGAAGGAGAAATGTCTTTGGCATGTATTTCACAACAGTCAAACCTTAGCTGTTTTGCTTTTAAACTTTGTGTTTTAGGGAATGACACTTACATGGCAATACTCTTTTTCTTCTCTTTTTTTCTCTTACTCTTTTCCAAGCTTTTCTTTCTCCTGTCTCCAGTTACAAGGGGCCTCATTTTTCCACTTCTTGAAGCTGGCAGCAGTTGTATTTAATTTGTGTGTTCAGAAAGCCAATAGGGTCTCTACTGTGTGATGTTGACACCAGTATGCGTTCAGTAGTCTGCATTTGCAGCGAGAAGGTCTGTTTTTAGACTACTGGAGACATCCTTAAAGGAGAATCACGAAAAATAACTCAATGATAAAAAATCATATAAATATGCTAGATGGTGGGAGGAGGGGTCACGTATATACCCCGCATCTGGAAATATCCAGCCAAGCTTGTTTCTTTTATTTTAATGGAGGAAATCATGGGTGACAGGCTGTGTCACCCCTGATACACCAAACCTGTCACCCCTGGATTTTATTCCTACCAGGAGAGAATAAACCACAAGCTTGGTGGGAGTTTTATTCAGTTCGGGTGTATAAGTGACCCCGTCTCTCAATAGCCGACGTGTTTATATGGCTTTTTAATATTACACAATTTTGAGAAGTGCTTGTTTCAGAACAAGCACTTCTCAAAGGTTTCCAACCGGAAAAAATGTATACTCTTTACCTCGTTGTCATAAGCAAACTAAAGGCTTAAGGCTTGATTTACTAACTGTTTCGCCCATATCTGCTTAACATTTGTGGGTTTTCCTGCATTTGCCCCATTTACTAAACTAAATGAGCCATGTTTGCCTGACTATACCCATGTTAGCTGTATTTACCACTAGTTCAGCTTAGCTGGGTGAAGCTTTGGGCATTACCCTAGATTCAGAATCAATGGTTGTTCTACCAAAATTGTCTCGTTACTTGAACTTTGCATAGATTCTAAATATCTTGACTATCTGTTAATTTGAAAGTATTTGAAAAACCATTTATGAAACAGTTTTTTTATTACTTTTCACAATTTTTGTTAAACTCATTATATAAAGATTTCCCAAAAACCAAGACACTGCCAGGACACCACGCATATATTCTGAGACCCATACCATGCTGATATAAGCTGTAAAAGTGTGGCTTGCGCCAAACTGTTATCTTTCTAAGTAACAGTGTTTCACCCAGATGAAGTGCAGTAAAACCCAGCAGAGTGCCATCAAATGGTCAGTTCCCCCTACATTTGCCGCTACAATTATAGCTCTGTTTGCTAGAATTCTAGCTCAGTTTGCCAATATGTTTAGTAAGGTAGAGCGAAACAGTGAAAACCCGCAAACAAGGTAGATCAGGCCGAAAATACTTAGATACATGACACATGAACTGTCTGATTTTTTTAATTTTACACATAAATGTTTATTTCTACCCTTGTATAATTTCATGTTATATTTATGATTGTTACATAATATAAATCTGATTTTAATGCTTCTTTATTTTTATTGTAGATTTTCAAGCTCATAATAAAGAATATGTGTGTACTGAACTTATGTTGTCAAGTTTTGCTTACAACACTTATTTTTCCAAAAATCTGTTTTGGTCCTCTCTGGGTTTTTCACTGTGCTAATTGAGGGGATGGGTTTTGGACCAGTTTAAGCCAGAGTTTTGGCTGGGTCATGTCATCCAGGTTAAAGTTTAAAATCTGCTTCCTATTTTCCAACATTAGAGGATTTATTAATGGATAACTTGCGGGTCATACATTATTGTGAATAGATTTTTGGAGGGGTGTGTGGGTTCAGCTTAAATCCCCAATATCCTCTAAGCATATTCCTGATAGAGGAGAATTACTGACAAAGATTCCTTTTATTACACGGGGCATTCAGGTTCTTTAATCCTGCAATAGGTTAGTGTAGCATAGGGGTCTTACACCTTCTTGCCTTGAGAGCCACACTGAAATGGTTCCAAATAACAAAAAGTACTCAAAAGCATTAAACTTGCCTAGTGCATGTCACTCAACCTACCCCAATAGATACATGCTCCACAAGGTAAACGGGCAGGCTGATTCATTACTAGCGCCAGGTACCGACAGATGAGCGTCTGTAGCGCGCCATTGAGAGCGTCCGCTAGTAGTCACTGTGCTCGGCCATAGTTCGCTGTTTCAGAGCGTCTCAGTCGCTGGCCTGCATTGATGCAGCACCAGTACATGGGAGCGAACGGTAGCACCAGCTCAGTGCGACCGACACACACCATATTCATCAAAAAAACGGCCTCACACAGTGCCGGCCCTCAAAATCGGGTCGTTGTAGCCCAGAGCGCCAGAGGCTGTGTGATTAAAGTCTGTTTATAAACATGTATCTACTAGTAACAAAGCGAAACAAAAAGTTTCAAAAAACACTTTTTGTAGGCCATGAGAGATTACACAATTATTTGATAATTAAAAAAAAAGAAATTAAATACAACCCTGTTTAAAGAAAAGAGAAGCATCGTCCATTGAAATGTATGGGAGAGCGACAGGTAGCGACAGGAAATACCAGGCGCTCTGGAAGCCAGAGTGCCGTCAGTATACGGTGAGCCGTATGTGATGAATCAGTTGCTATGTGTCGCTGTTAGGGTCGTTCACCAGATTCGCTTTGATAAATGTGGTATTGCGCACAGCGCCCGGCAGTCACCGTTCACTACCTGTTGTTACGTGTCGCCGCTGATCGTTACCTGGCGCTATGGCTTGATGAATAAAGTGTGACACCAGAAGCTATAGAGGTACGTAAGCCTACAAATTTTGCCACCTATCTGATTCTGAATTAATCCCATGCATAGTGCTGATAGTTCCCAGCCCTAGATGCCATGTAAACCTTTAGCCTTAATAATGTGCTAGACAAGACCGGAAAATTTTGTTTCTAGCTGCCAATTGTTGAGCCACAGAATGTCCCTGTGACTCCTGAGCTAAAGTTTGGGGGCCAATAGTGTAGCATGCTAAATAATGATATGACATATATGCCAGTAGAATGTATAAAAAAAAATATGCTAAATGAGACGAGCATTGTGGGTGCCCCGCTGCATGAAAACCCCCAAATCGGCGAAGGTAGCTCACCTCTTCACGGTCCTATGGCGCATGTGCAGCCGCTGACATCACATTGTCTAAGCTTTCGTGTAAGGCCAGCGGCTCCGAGCACACATTTACAAATGCCTGGCACAGGCACGCGCCCTGCTAGAGGTGTAGTTTCACACAGATTTTCACAGCCGGGCATCCGATTTTGGATGCCCTGGGGGGAGGAAATCTATCTATCTATAAGAATCAGCGCAAGGATGTGTAAATTCAGAGCCTGGTTAGAAAGCTCACTTCTTTTTAGGAGAGAAAACTGTCATTCACTGTAAATGTCAGTGTACATTTTAATCTGGCTATGCATCAGCCCATAGATAGACAATAAAACTTGATGTCAATGTTCTCTCCTAAACAAGAAGTGAGTTTTCTCCCCAGGGTCTGAATCAACCGCAATGTGTTGTTCTTACCTGCCTCCAAGTAATGTGGTATGACAGAACCACTGATGGTGGAGAACAAGGGCTGCTTACATATTTCATATTATGAAAAGAATTCTGATAAAATGGCTGACCTGGGGGGATTCATGTGTTTCCTGTTTGTTGAGTATGATGCATTTTCTCATGACCTACATCCGCTTTTAGTGCCAATATACCACTTTTGATTTTTTGCCTTCCCTTCTGATACAAAGATATAAGCATGCGAAGGTGGGGGGGGCGTTATTTATGAAAACGATCGCGCTTTCCATCTGAGTAGACATTTTTCACATTCCATTTGGCTGTTCACAATAAAAATGTATTTTTTTTTACTGTTAACCCCTTGTGAACTGGTAAGGGGTCCATGAGACCATGAGGGTCCATGAGGGTATGTGGGCTTGTAGGCTGCAGGGTGGGGGGCCACATAAGCTGGCCCCTGCACTCTGTTCCTACAAGCCCCCATAGCTGGCCCCGGGCTGGTTATGATTGGTAGGGGGGACCCTACGTAATTTATTTTAGCCTAACCCTAACCCTTAAAATTACCAAAAAATATGGGGTCCCCCCCCCCGGGAGGGCGGACCATATGTCATTTTTTTTAAATTAACCCCTTATGCTCTGTTGCCCAGTAGCAGCAGGAGAGCAGAAACCAGATTGATCAGCGTGTGACACAGTGCCCAGTGATGGATGGGTAGGTAAGTATAAAAAAAAAAAATAAAATAAAATATTTTTTTCTCCATGCGTCTGTGTGGTTTTTTTACACTTAACCCTTTGTGAACTGGTAAGGGATCCATGAGACCCCTATACCAGTTCACAAGGCTGGGGGCTGGCAAGTCACCTGTGGCTAGCGTGCCATTAACCCCTGGGGGGGCAGAAGAGCCCGGCCCACAGAGCTTGTAGCCGGCAGAGCGGGGGGCCACCAAAACTGGCCCCTTTGCCCTGTTCCTACAAGCCCCCATAGCTGGTCCCGGGCTGGTTATGATGGGTAAGGGGGACCCCAGGAGGGGGGACTCTGTGTCATTTTTTTTTAAAAATAACCCCTTATGTTTTTAGTGTGGATAGTAGTATTTTATTTGTAAATGTTATAAAGTGCTCTTTTCAGTTTTGGGGGGTCTCCTGGGCAAGAATGGGGGGGGGGGCTACCGATACATATGTGGTACTGTTGTAATCGGCAGAAATGGGACTTTCACATGCAATATGGTTTTCATTAATAAAAAAAAATGTATTTAAAATAAAGGAGACAATTGTCTAAAAACTATTATATTCTAAGTATACAGCACGTCCTGTTCCAGAATATTCCTTACACATGGGTAATACATCCACAAGATGGCGCTGGACTGCAGAAAACAGCTTGTGGCTCCTTCCGGCCCTATATAAGTCAGGGATCTCCCACAAATTCCCCAGTTCTTTTCTGTAGTCTGCGCTGAGAAGATAGAAGATAGCTCTCTTGTGGCGCAGGTGAGCGGGGCTTATTGCCTGCGGCCCTGCAGGACTATTCCCACTCGTTCCGTCCCAGTTACTGCCTCCCATCCTTGGCTGATAAGGTTCGGGTGAAAGTAGGCTATTGAAGCACTATGGTGCTGAGGAGCTAGGCTCCTACCGCAGTCCCGGCTCTAACAGGGTAGGCAGTTTAGGCTAATGGTGAACCTTTTGGGATGCCCCCATTGCCTCATGGGTTTGGCCAGGTTTATCCTGTGCAGTTAACCCCTATTCCCAATTTCCCCCTCCACTCTCACATCTCATCTTAGTCCCTGGGCGCCGTTTCTCCCTGGGAATTTTGCCGTTATCCTCCCTCACTTTCCCCTTGGGGAGACCTCCGGGGGGGGGGGGGGCTTGTCTAGTGGTTTAAGACTGTATACATATGCTGTGCTTTGTCACTTTTAGTAAAACGCACCGCCGCGCGTTTGTACTGCGCTCCGCGGCTGGCAGCCCCATTCACCTCAGAGATGCCGGGTCGCTACTGGCCGGCCGGACCACGTGGGCGCGCTTTGCGCTCTTCGGGGGGGCGGGCTCTGTGGATGATGCATTTTACCTCATGTCTCCACGGCACGCCCCTCGAGGTGTGCGGACGCCATTTTGTCTCTTGCTGCGTGCTGCTGGCTCTCTGCGGTCCGTCAGGTTTCCTGTTTTTTTTCTTATGCCTTATTCTCATGGGAATGTTTGATTATGTCTTTCAGGTGGGTTAAAGCTTCGGTCCTGAGGTTTCTCCCGGCCTTCTCTCCTCATTATCTCCCACTTCCCTAGCGGTTTATTGGGGGCATCCCGGGTAGCTCTTTAGCGTTAACCCTTACTGGCCTACTGTGCCATTCAAATCCCCATATGGAGGCTTCTGGGGATAATGGGCCTGGGGTTCCTTCAGGGCAAGCCCGGCTATGTGTTGCGTGTGGGGTATCCCCGATCGGTGATGATGTCAGGGTATGTGTATCCTGCGCCCAGCAGGTACTTGCACTGCAGTCTGGGTTACCTGTTGCTGGGCCTACGCCCCCTCGGGCTTCGCCTACCCCCCCACGCCTACATCTGACCCCCTGCGCAGCGGGAAGTCTCAGCCTGATTTGGCTGCACGGGTGGCCAGCATTGAGAAAAATATTGGTGGGTCTGCTAAGAAGCGGCATTTATCTCCTGCCATTTCCCTCTTTCCTGTGGAAGCTGAGGGAGTTTTTTACACTACTGGTTATTCCCCCCTGGAGGAGGGGGAATTGTTCTCTGATTCAGAATCATCTGAGGAGCAGCCTAGGGTTTATGGTGGTACAGGGTCTCCTTTTGGGGAAGATCTATGGTCCTCAGATGACACTGACAGGCTCTTGGCTCATATTTTTTAAGTGCTCTGTATCTACCCTCCTACCGTGGCTCCGCAGCAGCAGGGTGAGCTCTTTCATACGGTTAAACCACGTTTGGAATTCCCGGAGCAGTCGCACTTTAATAATCTGATGCTCAAAGAATGGGAGCGGCCTAGCAAGCTGCCAGGGGTGCCCAAAAGTTGGAACAAAAGGTATCCCTTTCCTGCTGATGTGATTAAGCATTGGTCATGTCTTCCTGAGGTGGACGCGCCCGTTCCTGGGCTGTCCAATACATCTGTCATGCATTCCCCTGACACTACTACCCTGAGGGATGGTGAGAACAGGTGTATGGACCAACTGGCTTGCCATGCCTTTGCCTGTGTGGGGACCGCGCTACGCCCGGTTTGTGCCTCTGCCATTACAGCTATTTCTATTAAGGGTTTGCTTAAGAGCCTCTTAGAAGGGGCCTCTGATGACGCGGGAGGAGAAGAGTATAGATCTCTCCTGCTTTGCTATAAATTTGTTGCATATGTCTTGTCTGCTATGGATGATGCCATTAGAATGTGTGGTAGAACGTCTGCCCTGTTGGTAGCTATACGCCGCTCTGTCTGACTACGTCAGTGGGTAGCTGATAATGCTGCTAAGAAGGGTCTCACTGGTTTCCCTTTCAAGGGCCTGCGTCTTTTTGGTGAACGCTTGGATTTGTTTGCCAAGGGCGGTAGGTTACCTCAACTTAGGAGGCCGTCTCGGTCCTTTCGGGGGATGGGTGCCCTTCTCCCATCCTTCCGTGGTTCCAGACCTGGTCGAGGAGGCTCCTTTACTGGGGCCCGCGGAGATCACTGGGGAAGGGGCAGAGGACGTGGCCGTCCTGGCCTCTCTTGGGGTCCCAAGCCAAAATCCTCACCCAAGCCCCCTCAGGCATGAAGGGGCGCCCTCATCCATCCGGGTAGGGGGGCGGCTTCGGCTCCTTGCTCACGTCTGGAGGCTTCACGTTTCCGGATTCAGGAGGTAGTGTCCTCCGGTTACAAGATGGGTCCATCAGACCTATCCTGGATTTAAAGTGCCTCAACAAATTTGTCATATTCAGACACTTTCGCACGGAGACTCTGCGCTCCGCTGTCAATTCGCTACGTCCAGGGGACTTCATGACCTCTGTAGACATCAAGGATGCTTACCTTTATGTACCAATCTTTCCAGGTCATCAGAGATTCCTCAGGTTCGCTCTGGAGGATCAGCACTATCAATTTGTCGCTCTGCCTTTCGGTATCACCTCGGCCCCCAGGGTATTCACCAAGTTACTGGCGGGCGTCAATGTTCCCTCTAAGCCGGAGCAGCTGCTGTGCGGAGTAGCGAGGGAGCTGTGCAATGCTCGAGCGTGCTGGCGTTGGCATCCCCTGCCACCCTCTAACAAGGAGCACCTGTGCCGGCCATTCACAAATGCCTGGCATGGGTACGTGCCCTGCTAAAGGGATAGCGGGGATGCTGAGTTTTTGGGTGACCTGGGAGGTTTCACACAGAGGGGCATCCTGATTCTGGATGCCCCGGGAGGAGGGAATCAAGCAGCCCTGGAATCTTATAGATTCCCGAGACCATCTCTGTGGGTTTTGATCCACTTTAATGGAATCCCAGCCACACACATCCGCAGCAGGTGGCATCACTTGCATCCTTCAGCTGTGTGCGGCCACTCACAGCCGAAAGAAAATGCAAGTGATGCCGCTGCTGGTCGCACATGTGCCATGGGCTCAGACAGCTAAGATCTGTGGGCGAATGGCTGGGTTTCAACTTTCCTGGGTTTTGTTCCATTCCCCCAGGGCATCGTGAATCGGGATGCCCCACTACATGAATGCCCCCAGAACACCGCCATTTACTAACCTCTTCCTCGTTCCAACGGCCCATGTGCGGGTTCTCATCTGCCACAACTATGTCACATGCGCCACTGGAAAAAAGAAGAGGTGAGTGAATAGCAGTTTTCTGGGAGTTTCATACTGTGGGGCATCCCAATTTGGAATGGCCAGGGGGAGAGTCAGCGGTCAGCCATAGAATAGATTCCAGGGATGGTATGCATCCACACCCAGCGCCGGTCCCTAGCACCCTTGGTAAAGTTCACATTAAACAATTACCTGTCCTGAAGCGAAACTGATGAGGAGAGAGACACCGAGCACCTCTTCTCCAGACAGCGGTTCAGGGTCAGCCAGCATGTGTTCCTCTGTCATTGCTGTATCAGTGCTTTGCTCTCCGCACATCAGAGCACTGTCAGCATGCTGGTGGGAGCGAGTCGGCGCGGGAGGGAGAGATGGTCCCGCCCACATCCAGCCAATCAGCGTCTTTGCAGCGCAGACAGCCTGAATGAATCATTGATTCATTGGCTGTGCTGTCTGCCAGCAAACCCGAGGCCAGCCCCAGAGCATGTGATGGACCTCGCCGCCGGGTGCCAGTGCCGGCCCTACTGACAGCGACCATGCGCGGGCGGCAGGCGAGGCTGAGCGGAGGGGCTGGCGCGGGTGCACGGGCGCGCACGCGCGCACCTTACAGGGAACACTGGCGGGCGTACTGGCTCTGCTGAGATCTCAGGGCATTCGCATCCTTCCTTACTTAGACGACATTCTCATCATGTCTCAATCTCTCCAGCAAGCCGAGTTGGATACTCAGTGGGTGGTGTCCACACTGGAGTCAATGGTGAGGTCCTTTCTGGGCATGACTCTGGATACGTCTCAGGTCAAGATTTTTCTGCCTCAGCAGAAGGATGCAGCTGGTGGGCCTGATGGTGTCTTGCTTCGAGGCGGTTTCATACGCTCAGTTTCACATGAGACCTCTTCAACTTCACCTCTTTTCAGTTTAGGATCGGGACCCTCGGTCCCTGGATCAGGTGTTGGTTCTGTCCCCTCTTGCCAGACGGTCTCTCTCGTGGTGGCTGGACTCAAGAAACCTGTTGGTGGGCAGATCCTTTCTGGCCCTGTACTGGGAGACAGTCACCACAGATGCCAGTCTGACAGGTTGGGGGGGCTTCTGAAAATCCCTGAAATTCCAGGGTCAGTGGGGCCCTCAGGAGGCCCACACCCCTATCAACATTCTGGAATTGAGGGCGATAAGGTTGGTTCTCGCCCAATTGACTCCACACCTTCGGGGACGGGCGGTTCAGGTCTCGGACAACCAGACGGCGATTGCCTACATCAATCATCAGGGAGGGACCCGGAGCAAGAGGGCCCTCAAGGAAGTGTCCCTGATACTGTCTTGGGCAGAGGAGAATGTTCCCTGCATCTCAGCTGTGTACATCCCGGGGGTGGAGAATCTGGAGGCAGACTTCCTCAGCAGGGGGACCTCTCATCTGGGAGAATGGTCCCTCAGCAGCAGGGTGTTTCTCTCCCTGTGCCACCGCTGGGGTCAGCCAGATGTGGATCTGTTTGCGTCCCATCACAATCACAAGCTTCCAGTCTTTGTCTCTCTGTCCCAAGACCCTCTGGCCTTGGCCATGGATGCACTAACAATGTCTTGGAAGAGCTTTCAACTTCCCTCCTTTTCCTCTGTTGGGCAAGGTGCTACGCAAGATTGCTCAGGAAGGGGTGGCAACCATTCTGGTGGCCCGCCGTTGGCTAAGAAGGGTGTGGTTCGCAGACGTCGTGCAGTTGGCAGTAGATCAGTATGTTCTGCCCAAGGATCCAGACCTGCTCACTCAGGGGCAGCTACGCCATCCAAATTTACAAACACTGGCTTTGACGGCCTGGCTGCTAAAACCTCCATCTTGATGGAGAAGGGGCTGGCTGCCTCTGTTGTTAATACCATGATTCAGGCTCTCCATCTTGATGGAGAAGGGGCTGGCTGCCTCTGTTGTTAATACCATGATTCAGGCTAGGAAGAAGTCCTCATCATCCATCTACTATAGGTTCTGGCATGCTTACATTGACTGGTGTGAGTCTAAGTCGCTTCCCTGTAGGGTGTTTTCTGTGCCTAGGATTCTGGAATTCCTGCAACATGGTTTGGATTTGGGTCTTCAGCTTAGTACCCTCAAAGGTCATGTTTCTGCTCTGGCCATTTTCTTCCAAAGATCCTTTGCTCACCATTGTATGGTCAAGACTTTCTTCCAGGGGGTTTCTCACGTGCGTCCTCCACGTAAGCCTATGTTATCGGTATGGGACTTGAACTTGGTCTTATCTGCCTTGCAGGGGTCTCCCTTTGAGCCTCTGCGTGAGGCCCTTTTGTCCATTTTGACTCTTAAAGTAGTCTTTTTGGTGGCTATCACTTCTGTTAGGCGTGTTTCTGAGTTGGCGGCGCTTTCCATCAAACCCCCTTACTTTGAGAGACACCAGGACAAGGTGGTGTTTCGTTTTAAGTCAGATTTTCTGCCTAAGGTTGTGTCTGCCTTTCATCTCAATCAGGGCATTGTTTTGCCTTCTCTATGCCCTAATCCTAGTAACTCTAAGGAACAGGTTTTACACTATCTGGATGTGGTCAGGACTCTGAAGTTCTATTTGGTGGCTACTGAATCTTTCAGGAACACTGATGCTCTATTTGTGCTTCCATCTGGGCCTAGGAAGGGTCTGGCTCCAGCTAAGTCCACTATCAGCAAGTGGATTCGCCAGGCTGTGATTCAGGCCTATTCTTCTAAGGGGAAGGAGCCTCCCTTCTGCCTTACTGCTCATTCTGCTCGTGCTATTGGTGCCTCTTGGGCCTTTCAGCACCAAGCTTCTGTTGAACAAGTTTGCAAGGCCACTACTTGGTCTTCTGTTCATACCTTTTCTAAGTTTTACAAGGTTGATGTTAAGGCCTCAGCTGATGCTGCTTTTGGTCGCAAAGTTCTGCAGGCGGCAGTGGTTTAAACTGCCCGCTGTTACTTTTTGGGGATCCCACCCTACCTTACGGACACTGCTATTGGATGTCCCATGTGTAAGGAATATTCTGGAACAGGATGTGCTGTATACTATATAATAATACAATTCTGTGATTACTCACCTGTAGAATTGGTATTATACGTATACAGCATGTCCTGTTCCACCCCACCCTTGTTATCATTATTCTTAGTTACCTCTGTATGGTGATTGTTCATATGTTCATTTTTGAATTCTGGTTTTGTTCTCCTGGCCTTTTGTTAACTGCTTGTCAATACTGGGGATTTTGTGGGAAGTCCCTGACTTATATAGGGCCGGGAGAGGCCACAAGCTGTTTTTCTGCAGTCCAGCGCCATCTTGTGGATGTATTACCCATGGATAAGGAATATTCTGGAACAGGATGTGCTGTATACGTATAATATCAATTCTACAGGTAAGTAATCACAGAATTGTATTTTTGTAGGCAATAGAAATGAAACACTGACATGTATGCACCTCAAATTGGCTGCTAGAAAAACTTCAACTCCTCCCATAAAATTCAAGGCATGAACCAGCTACAGTGAATAAAAATGTAAGCGATGTGACTGCTGGAACACAAAGGGGGAAACAATTTACTGATCCTTAAAGCTTAAAGTAGGTGGGTCATTAAGGGGGGAAATAAGCATTTCATGTACCAACATAGAGGCTGATTCACTACTAACGCCAGGTATTGCCAGATGAGTGTCTGTATAGCCGCACTCAGAGCGATCGCTAGTAGACGCTGTAAGCGGGTATCGGGTGCTGTAACAGAGCATCTCAGTCGCTGTAGTAACCAGGCCGGCATTGATGAATATGATGTGTGTTGGGCGCTGTAACAACAGTATAGTGCTGCAGCGAGCTAGAGGTAGCGCCAGCTCAGTGCGTCCAGCACACCATGAACACTAGACACAGAGCGTCAGCGCTCTAAAGCTGGGAGCACAGAGCGCCAGACGCTGTGTGATTAAAGTCTGTTTTAGAACACATATACACATGTAACAAAGCAAAAAACACATTGAATGACATTGTTTTAACACTATGACAATAACACTTTAGTGCCAGACCTGTAAATGCAATTCTGCATAAAAATATTAAAAGTCAAAAAAGTTTCTAAAAGTGTTTGTTTGCAGCCAGGAGAGGTCACACAATGATTTGAGCAAAAATAAAAAATGTAAATTGCCAAACACACTATTTATACTAACTAATTAACTAACTAATGAAAGCCCATTGAAATGTATGTTAGAGCGCTACAGAGCGACAGATACTACACGGCACTCCTGAGTCTAGAGCGCCGGTGCTATATGCTGAGCCGTCTGTATTAATATATGTGACACTACATGGCGATGTTAGAGGCGCTCACCAGATTTGCTTTTTTAATGTGGTTTTACGCCCGACGTTCAACAGATGTTGCCTGCCGCTACAAAGTACTACCTGGCGCTATCTGTTCTTAAATAACCCCCATAATTTACTTGAGACTCAAAAGTGAGGTTTTCATCCATTTAATCATGATGGGGTTAAAGAAGATTCTGAAGAATGTGGCAGTAACACACAAGTTTGCATATTCCTGCATATTTCTTATATCCAGTGAACATTTGATGATGAAAAGTGAAGATAAAAAGTATGTCTTTGCACTGCATTCTTTTGCTTCATGTGCGTAGATTAAAATGTATGCTTCTAAAAAGATGATTGATAATTCTTAGAAGCATTGAATGAAAGGAGAAGCAAATTTATCAGTTAAAAAAATGTTCTAATTGCACATATAATTTTATCCTTGAATAACTCTTTATGAAGGCAAAATTCAAGCCCATATTAGATTAATCTAAGGCAATGAATCAAACTTGTCTTTTCATATTTTAAACTGATAAAGTTAAAGGGGCTGTCCAGGCAAAAAGAAAACTAATGATACTCACTTATTCTAAGCATACAGCACGTCCTGCTCCAGATATAGTAATAACATGTGGGTAATCCTCTGCCTGAGGCGCCGTGCACTGCAGACATAATCTCCTCCTGGCCCTACATATACCTCCCACAAATCCCCAGATTTCTCTGCAGTGCTGGAACTGCGAAGACATGAAGTATCACACTCTCGCAGGCGAGCGGGGATTTTCAGCCCGAGGCCCTGCGGGACTATTTCCACCCATCCTCTTGTGAAGAATATGCCTCCCAGCCTGGGCTGCGTTGGTCGGGTGAAGGTAGGCAGCACCTAGTGTGCTTACGGATCTAGACTCCACCGCAATCCCCCACCATAGGGTAGGCGGGCAAGGCTAATGGTGAGCCTTCAGCGGATGCCCCCCCACATCAGTGCCCCACGCCCCGTGTAGCGGTGAACCCCGAGTGCTGGGTCACCTTGTTCCCTAGTTCCTCCCGTTAGTGGGGGGAAAAAGAGGGGGGGGGGTTGTGTGTACGTTGGCCTGACCTTGCCCTATTACACTGTAAGCTTATAGCCCTTAACGGTTATCGGGGGTCAGAGCCGCACTCCAAACATTGATGTTAACTTTGGCCGCAGCGCCTTTATTGTACTTTGAATTGGCGCGTACGGCGGCTCTGTTTCGCTATGCTATGGCGTTTATTACTGTCTCCTTTTTCTGCCGCTTAGAGCTTTGCGCTCTCCGGGGGGGGGGGGGGCATGGTCCGGTTTGGCCCGCTCTGGCCCGTCCTTCGCGGTTCGCTTGTCGCCATTTTGTCGGTCTTCCCGTGCACGCGTGGTAACGATCCTCCTCTTCCTTGGTTTCTATAAGTGCCCTCACGGGCGTTTCGTTTTTTTGTTCTTCTTGTGCTGCGCATGGCTCTGACACCCACTCTTCTCCTTATGTCTTTCAGACGCCAAGATTCCAGTGGCTTCTCCTGGCCGGATATATATCTAAATTCTCCCACATTACCAGCGGGTCTTGGGGCATCCAGGGTTGCTTACAGCATAAATTCCTACTGGCATATTACTTAGATTAATTACCATATGGAGGCATCTCAGAATTATGTGTCCGGGGTCCCGAGGGGACAAGACCGGCTGTGTACTGCGTGTGGACAACCCCATGCTGATGCTGACAGAGCACGGGTCTGCGGGCCGTGTGCTGAACAAGTGCTGGCCCTGCAATCAGGTTTACCAGTAGCTGCACCTCGCTTCAATACACCTGTCTCCCCGTGCTTAAATGTCACTCCAGATGAGTCGCACTCGAGTGGGGAGGACCAGCAAGTGGTGCCGCGCAGGCTACCCACGGCGCAGCAGGTGATGTCCGGTTTGGCGGAGCGCTTGGGCTCTGGAAAGAAGCGGTCCCTGACGCCTCCTGGGTCTAGGTTTCCCGCTGAAACTGAAGAGTCTGCTGCTATGCAGGACCTTGATCCTTCTGATGACGATGAACTGTTCTCAGGGTCCAGTTACTCAGACGAGATGCCGTGGAGCCGTGACAATTCTGGCCCTGGTTCTTGGGGCCTGTGTGACACTGATGAGTTACTTATAAAGATTGAAGTCCGGGAGAGTCTCCCAAGCCCAAGAGGGAGAGTTTCCACATGGCGACGCCGCGCCTGGAATTTCTGGAACAGGACCATTTCCAGAATCTTATTTCTAAGGAATGGGAATCCCCTTGTAAACTTACAGGGGTTCTGGGGGTCTGGGACTGGAAGTACCCTTTTCCCCCTGATTTGGTTGACTGCTGGTCAGTCCCTCCCGAGGTGGATGCACCTATTATTGGGGTTGCTAACCCCCCCTTCATGGCAGCTTCTACTCATCGTACCCTTCGGGATGCTGAGGACCGGCGCATTGACAGACTGGCTTCCCACGCCTTTTCTAGTGCAGGGACGGCTCTGCGCCCGGTCTGTGCCGCGGCCGTAACTGTGGTGGCCGCCAGGACCCTTCTTAGGAAGATACTTGACCAACAGCCGGAGGATCTCCCTTGGTGTTTTATTTTTTTTGTGATGTTTTTTTGAGGTTTATTCTCTCAGCGATGGATGACACTATTAAAATGTGTGCTAGAACCTCGGTTCTTGTGGTGGCTATTCGCCGCCTGCTTTGGCTGCAACAGTGGGGGGCTGACAATGATACTAAAAAGGCTCTTCCCGGTCTTCCTTTTAGGGGACGACGCTTATTCGGGGCCCGGTTGGACCTTTTTGGAAGAAAGGGTAAGGCACCCTCGCGCAGAAGGCCGTCCCGGCCGCCCAGGGGCAGGGACACCCCTTCCCTACGTTAGTGTCAAGCGAGAACCAGAAGTGTGCTTCCAACTTTTTGGAGTCTAGGGCCGCCCCAGGGGGGGCAGGCAACGCCCTGGGACCTCCGGCAGGGCGAAGTCCAAATCTGCCAAAACCACTCAAGCGTGAGGGGACGCCCTCGCCCAATTGGGCGAGCGGGCTGCCGCAGCACTTGGCTCCTATCGCAGGGCGCCATGCTTCGTTCAGGTTGTTACAGGACATAGTCCCTCTGGATGCAGAATGGAGTTTGCTGGGCGCTCCCTGTCTGAGGTTGTCAGGGTTCTTCTAGTCCCCGCTTTTCCTTCGGGAGTTGAGGCAGGCCGAGTTCGGCGTGCAGGGTCTGGGCTCTCTTACAGGTTGGCCCTTGACTTGTGATTGCATCCACATTACCTTTTCCCTCTGGGATGAAGCAGTCTGACCCGGGCTGGCATTCTGGACCTAGCATTTACATTCTTACAGGCAGTTCCTACATGGTATCTACCTGTTAGGCCGCAGGAGCTCTTGTCCAGTGGACCTCTCGAGGCCTGTGAGGATCTATATCCCTTTTTAGTCCCCTGTGCCTTCAGGGCACCTAGGCCATTTCCAGACAGTGTTGCAGGACCAACTCTGCGGATTGGGGTCTTGTCTTGGGCCCCTCTCCTGCTCCCAGATGGCTCACCAAGGCGAGTGTGGGAGTATTGTCCTGGATGTGACCAGGTGACGTCCGCGCTAGGTTCTACTTGATTGTCATTCTTTTCCAATTTTTGCATCAGGCCGTGTTGGCTATTGACTTGGGGCTCCCTTGGAGTCCTTTGGATTGGTGCTCAGGCACATCACTTACTTAGTGTACCCCGGTTCGGTATCTCCCTACGGGGTGGCATTTAGATGGGTTCACATTAAGACCTTCCCTTCGGCTATGTGTGGCCTTGGTATGGAAGGGGCCTTGCCCTCCTTGTTGTCACACTACCTTCACCTTGCAGCTGGTGGGCCTGTTGGTGGCGGCCCAGATGCTGTCCTTTATTCTCAGATGCCCTTTGGGCCTGCGACACCTTAGGTTACTTATCCTGGACGGGGTTCCAACACCCCTGGAACTAGGTCAGTACGCTCCCCCTTGTTGCTGGGGTTCCTTTTGAGTTTGTAAATTCAAGGAAGATGTCAGGGACCTTCCCTTTCCTTCTTGCTTCTCCCTGAAGATGGTCACCATGGGGACCAAGTCTGGCAGGTTGACTAGGGGTTTTTTAATTCTTCTGAAATCCCCCGTGGTTCCTAAGGGGGTCCCCTTTGGGGGGTCCATTTTCATACGGTTTTTCGGTTATCACATTGAGCCTTTGTAGGCTCTAAATTGCTGGACTACTCCTCTTCAGGACTTTTTTTGGGGACTCATGGTCAGTCTGAAGACGGTGGCCTGTCCTTTTTTATCTGTGAAAGTCTCGGAACAGGTTGACCCTTCAAGAAGGGTCTGGTTCTGATCTAAGTGGGGGTTTACATTCCTTGCACTTCATTGGTATTGGCGTTATTGGCTGTCCTACTGTGCTAGGAGGGTCTATTTTAGTGTCTCACTGAGCCCCTACTGGTGTACCCCTGTGGGGCCCTGTTGCTATTACAGGGACTTTGTCCTGGGTTATTGTCCTGGGTTATTGTCCCAGAACTCGCTGGCCTTGGTTATGGGGGCCTAGTATTGCTTTCTGTCAGGACGTTATGCTCTATATGTCTTTCACTTCTTTCACCCTGCTAGGTGGGGTCCTGCACAAGATTGCTGTAGCAAGAGTGAATCGTTACGCTGGAGGCACTGGGTGGCCCAGTGGGGTGTGGTCCGCAGATTCTGCTGAAGACAGTCGTACTGTATGCCCTCTCACGAGGGCTGTTCTGCCTATTCAGGCTCCTTACTACGTCGCCCCTATCTACAGGCCTTTTTGGGCGATTGGATGGTTTGCTCTTCACCCTGTTGGAGATGGATATCTCTGGGTGTCTTTTCTCTGTTGGAGGGTTAGGCCTAGCTCCCTCCTCTTCTTCTTCTCCATTCTCTGCCGGCTATGTTGGGAGAGGTCGTTCTAGTTTGCTTTGCTTGGACTAGCTCTCTCTCCTGCGGGATGTTGCCTGATCCCTGGGTCCTAGAGTTATTAACAGCACGGTTTAAGTTGGCTCCCCAACTCAGTTCTCTGAGGGTTGTCAGGGCTCACCCTGTTCGCCTACTGCAGAAGTCTAGTTCAATCTTCTGTGTTGAGCATTCCTCATGGGTTGCTCAGCTGCATTCCCCAGGGACTTTATAAGCTCCCTTTTGGGGGGGGTCGCGTATCCTGATGCCCTGCTAAGGGTTCCCTTGGGTCTTATTCAGGTTCTGGTCTGAACTGTTCCTTCCCTCACATCCCTCTTCCGGGGCGGTGGCTTCTGTCAGAAGTGTGCCATAGGGGAGAGCTCTCCTCTCCTTAGCGGTCCTAGTCCTTATATATATATATATGTTTATAGATCTGTACACCATTAGGTGAGGGTGTTTCGCCTTACACCGAGTTTGGATCCAGGCGGAGTTTTTTATTCGCCTTATTCAAGACCCTCCGGCCTCTGGGCTAGTGTCTTGCTTACTCTGAGCTTAAGGGATCTGTAACCCTTAACAGGCGTTGGAGATTCCTGGACTGTTCCCTGTCCATGGTTGGGATTATGCCCCTTGGGGCTTATAGGCTTCTCCATCCTTATGTAACAGGATTGCTTGCTTCCACGGGTATAAAAGCCCTTTGGATTGGTCTTGCTCAGTTGGTTTGTCCTTCTGAGCCTAAAGTAAACTTTTCGGCTCTTGCTGATCTTTGTTAGCGTTGGTTTCAGTATTTCCGCCGGTCTCGCCTGAGACCAGGGTTCATATTCCCCGATTGGGAGGGTTCTAAGGTTGCCATGGCTACCCTTTTTTTGCAGTAGCATGGTTGGGCTGTTACCTTGGCCTACTCGTTTAGGGGAGACTCATTCTTCTCTCTTGGTTTTGTTCTATTTCTACTTGTGCTTGGCTTGGGCTTTTCAGCACTCGGTTCTGTTGAGCAAGCTGACTAGTTCGCTGCTTGTGTTTCACTCAGCCTTTGTAAGGTTTCATAAGTTTGCTCACGTTGCTCCTGGTAGCAAGATTGCGGGTGACAGCGCTGTTACTGTTGGCTGTGCCTTTTCTCATGGGGATCCCACCCTACTTTATGGACACTGCTATTGGATGTCCCACATGTTATTACTATATCTGGAGCAGGACGTGCTGTATGCTTAGAATAATACAATTCTGTGAAGTACTCACCTGTATAATTGGTATTATACGCATACAGCACGTCCTGCTCCACCCCACCCTGGTTTCACTTGTTCTGGATCCCCTCTATGGTGATTATTATCATTGATATTATTGCATGTTTCTGGGTGGTTGGTTTCTCCTGGCTTCTCCTTCTCACTGCTTTTCAATGCTGGGGATTTGTGGGAGGTCCCTCGGTATATGTAGGGCCGGGAGGAGCTTGTTTTCTACATGTCTGCAGTGCACGGCGCCTCAGGCGGAGGATTACCCACATGTTATTACTATATCTGGAGCAGGACGTGCTGTATGCGTATAATACCAATTCTACAGGTGAGTACTTCACAGAATTGTATTTTTGTTTCCCGCAGATGATTAATCCGGATTTTACGGTCTGTTTATTCATGCCCCATGTATTCAAGGCCCAATATACAGTCTCTGCCTCTGTGATCAGCGTCTGCTCCCCGACATTAGTCACAATTGATGCTGGCATGCTCACTCAATTTACTGCAATACAGGGGATTGCCAGGCTGGATGATGCGGGACGCAAACTCAGGATCAGATGGGATCCAGAGCATTGTAGTAGCAATCTGCCGGGAACGAACGTTGAGTATCAAGTGTTTTTTATTTTTGCATTGACATTCCCCTTAACCCTTTAAGTGCCAGACTATTTTGCGCTACACATGTTCAACCTTGATTTTCGAAGGGATTTCCCAGGAAAATTATATATTGTTTTTTTTTAGCAAATTCTGGGCTTCAACATGATGGCCTAAAATCTATTTTTTTCAATTTGTAGTTTTTTTTTGTAATAAAAAAATTTAAGTTTGTCAATAAAATTTTATTGCGCGACAAACCCCAATTTCTTCCGGTTACAGCAGTACCACATATGTATAGGTAGACACCCTTTCGTGCACAGGAGACTCCCTCAAACAGAAACAGAGCTTTAGGAGATTTTCAGATAAAATACAACTGTGGTATGCGCTATGCGCACCTTGCAGTTTTTCCAGAAAAACAACCCATTTGAAATACCCCCCCACAAACTATATATTGTCTGGAAGTATACGCCCCAAGCTTTCTAGGCGTACCAGGCTTGTTTATATGGGCGTAGTTTTCTGGAAGTAATCCCTCAATCAATCAACGAACCAAAGCCACATTTTCCTAAAAAAAACTATATACAAACAAGAAAAAACAAGTAAAATCTGAGGGAAGAGTTGGCAAACACAAAGTAAAGGATGTGCGTAACGGTAATTTTACTTGAAAATTTCAGCTGTGCAGACAAAGTGCGCACCTTGCAATTTTTGAACCAAAACAACCCTTTACATTTGGAATATCCCTCATAAACCATATATTCCCTGAAAGTACACATGCTAAGCTTTCTAAGCGTACCCAGCTTGTTGTAGTGGGCTCATCTTTCTGGAAGTAATCCCTCGAAGAATTCTTAGCTTGCACAGGGTTTCCCTTAAAAAATGTATAAAAAAGCTGAATAAGAAACATGTTTTCCTAAAATATCAATATACAAACAAGAAAAAACAAGCTAAATCTGAAAGCGCAAGGTCCCCCAAGCAGAACAATACCCAACATGCATAGGTACTATTAACCATTTTAATTGCCCGCCTACTTGAAGTTTTGTCACCCTCTGTTGACAGGTAATTTTCCCCCATTTTGCGGCATGTTTAACCGTGATTTTTGCCGGAATTTCCAGGAAAATTATATATATATATTTTTTTGCAGCAGAGTTTAGGCTTTAACATGAAATGTCTTGTTTGTAATTTTTCTACAGTTTTTTAAAATATTTTTGTGTAAAAAAACAAAATAATAAATAAAAAAATATTTTTTAGACAATTGTCTCCTTTATTTTAAATAAAACATTTGTTTTATTAATGAAAACCATATTACATGTAAAAGCTCCATTTTCCCCGATTACAATGGTACCACATATGTATCAGTAGCCCCCACCATTCTTGCCCAGGAGACCCCCCAAACTAAAAAGAGCACTTTATAGCATTTACAAATAAAACACAAATACTATCCACACTACAGGCTCGATTCAGAGAGACAAAAAAAGACTTTTGTTTTTTTTTTTATTTTCCCGCTCTCGTATGAGTGTGCGAGCAATTCGATGCATGCATTGCAATCCTTCTGTAAAGTTTCCATCCATTCGTACGGCAGAGTACGAGTACGAGGATGTCATTTTCCAGCGTGACTTTTTGCGTTTCATTTTCTCATGTTACAACGTAGGCTTTCGTTTTTGCCCTTTTCCCATCGTCTCCTCCCACGAATCCTTTACGTTTTCCGATAGATTCTGTTTCCCTTTTTCAATAAATAATCGTCCAGACGGAAATCCTTACGATCTTGCACCTGCGCACTACAAACTTAACTCATTAAAGTGCTCACCTACATATTTGCCACCCTCACTTCTACTACAATGTTTAGCTAAATCACTTAGCGCTATCCTCCATCTTCCCTTTTGGACCCTTAAAGCTCACCCAAACCACTTAGCGCTATCCTTCATCTTCCCTGTTGGACCCCTAAAGCTCACCACAACCACTTAGCGCTATCCTCTATCTTCCCTTTTGGACCCTTAAAACTTACCCAAACCACTTCCCGGTTAGGTTCTTCTTCCATTTTAGGCCCCTAAAACTTACCCAAGCCACTTCCCGGTTAGGTTCTTCTTCCATTTTAGGCCCCTAAAACTTACCCAAACCACTTCCCGGTTAGGTTCCTGCTTGGTATGGAGGGATTATTTAAAACGAGAGATAATTTAAAAGGAGGGATAAATTACAAGGAGGGATTATTTAAAATGAGGGATAATTTAAAAGGAGGTATAAATTACAAAGAGTGATTACTTAAAACAAGGGATGAATTTAAAGGATGGATAACTTACAAGGAGGGAATATTTATAAGGAGGGACATTTTACACAGAGGGACTTTTTTTAATTTTTATTTCATCAAAAAAAAAAAAAAAATATGACAGATTGTACTTGCCTGTAGATATACTCGTCGGCTGCCGGAGGCACCAGGGCAACGTGGGTGCAGTCAATGGCACCCATGACGTTGGGCATGTCGGGCTACCATGTCGTCAGGAAAACAAATATATTTCCGAGTAATGGTAGCCATGCCTTCCAAAAACTTGGATAGCGCGCGGCTCAGCGTACGCTAGGAGATAGAAACATAGCACCCAGCCTCTGGAACGAGCCGTTCGCCAAAAATTGCAGGCAGCCAAGCATCTTGGTCATACCTTAAATTGCTTCTCCCTTCCTTGTGGTACGGGCTAACCATGGCCGCAGCACACTATACAATTTATGGAGGGAAGCGCGATTAAGTCTGGTGAGCTCGAACAGCTCAACGTCATGCATGCCATCGATGTGCAAGCGTCGCCGGTGCCATCTGGTCTCAGCCCTCCGGACAATTTCAATGCCCATCCATCCATAGCTGCTAGTCTCGAGGTCAAAATGGTCCCGTAAGGGGATCGCAAAGGAAACGGATTTATAGGGTCGTGGTCCGTCGGCAATCAGCTCTCTGAATGAGACGCAAGCCCATAGCAATAACGTAACTTATCTGAACGAACGAAAAATATCAGATTTGGTTTGGAAAATGACCCGAACTAACGCAAATCTTCCGATTTGCTTTCGTTCATCGAAAGCGCCTATACGCATTTGCCCGAACGTTCGTACGAATGAAAAATGAACGAAAAAAAACAAAAAAATTACAAACACCCACAAAAACTTTCACAGACAGCTACGGAAGTCCAGACGAATGTGCCTCTGAATCGAGCCTTATAAACATAAGGGGTTAATTAAAAAAAAAAAACAAACAACATCGGGCCCCCCCTCCTGGGGGGGGGTGCATTTTTTGGGGAATTTTAAAGGTTAAAAACCCTTACAAATCCCAAAAAAATGACATGGGGTCCCCCCTACCCAGCTATACAGGGCTTGTAGAACAGGGCGCAGGGGCCAGGTTTGGTGGCCCCCCACCCTGCCGGCTACAAGCCCACATAGCTTCCGTGGCCCAGGTTCTTCTGCCCCCCCCCCCCCCGGCCTTTGGGGAGGCAGGTAATTGGGGTTCCAGGGGAAAGACAATGAGAAAAAATATTTTATTTATTAAATTTTTTTTTTATACTTACCACCCACCCATTCCTGGGCACTGTGTCCCACGCTGATCACTCTGGCTTCTGCTCTCCTGCTGCTGGAAGCCTTTTATAGCTGCTGGGCGAAGGAACATAAGGGGTTAATAAAAAAAAAATTACATAGGTTCCCCCTTCCCGGGGGGGGGGGACCCCATTTTTGGGGGAATTTAAGGGTTAAAAACCCTTAAAAATAAAAAAAATGACATGGGGTCCCCCTTACCCATCATAACCAGCCCGGGACCAGCTTTGGGGGCTTGTAGGAACAGGGCGCAGGGGCCAACTTTGGTGGCCCCCCACTGTGCCGGCTACAAGCTCCGTGGGCCCGGGCTCTTCTGCCCCCCCCCCCCGGGCTTTGGGGAGGGAGGTGATTGGGGATCCGGGGGTTAATTGCAAGTCAACCGCTAGCTGCAGGTGACTTGCCAGCCCTCAGCCTTGTGAACTGGTATAGGGGTCCCATGGATCCCTTACCAGATCACAAAGGGTAAAATGTAAAAATAAACACACAGACACATAGGAAAAAATGACATTTCTTTTTCTTTACTCGCCTCCGATCCTCCTCTTCCCCCTGGCGATCTGGTGGAGGGAGGCGGGGGGGTGAGGGATCACAGCCCTCTCCCCACCTCTAATCTCTCTCCTCCAAGCACCCGGCAAGACTGATTGTCTCAGTGAGGGTGAGAGAAGCTGGCTGCCAGGTGACATCATAATGACGCCACCTGGCCCTGCCCCCAGGCGGTGGGGCTAGCAGGCAAGAACCAGGAAGTGAAGGCGGTTTCTTGCCCTCTCCTCACCATGGAAGAGCCCGCCCCCCCTCAGTGAAGAGGAGACCCCGCGGGAGGGATCGCGGCCGCAGGTGAGTAAATGTCATTTTTTTTTTTTCTTTTTACAGTCAATTGTGCCATCGGTTGAAGCGGGGGGGGGGCGCTATTTTGGGCGCTCTCCTGAAGAGAGAAGAGCCCCGGAGGGGGGGATCGGATGCCCCTCGGATGAAGAGAAGACCCGGCCCAATCCAACGAGGGGTCAGGTGAGTTTTTAACTTTTATACTTTTTTTTCTGTGGGGGTTTAAAGTCAGCTGCGTGAGACTCATGTAGCTGGCACTAATAGGGTTAAAGCACAGGTGTCAAATTCCCTTCTGAAAGCCAGCAACAGGTCCGATTTTGCGTATCTCCACAAAGGTGCCCAGGTGGTTTAATTAGTGCTCATACAGGGCTATAGAGTGTGGAGAGCCGCAAAACATGACCCCTTTCGGAGTGAGTTTAGCATCCCTGCCTTAAACCATAGTTGCCTATTTATCTGCCAACAAATGTTGATGTTCTTCCTTACTAAATTATACAGGAATGTACATAGAAAACTACATTTCCCTATCAGACAGCATCATAACTGGATCATAACTGATGATACACCTTCTAATTTCCTGCTCTCTCATCTTATATACTGTATAACCAATGTAGTGGGGTGGAATGGGAACATTCTTCAGTTTTAAATGAAGCCTCACTAGGAGACGGAAATTTTGCTAATGCAGCTTTCCTCTTTATTAGTCATTTCTTCTCTTTATTTTTTCGCTATTACACTCCCAGCTGTGAAGTATTGGTAATTCTGTAGTCACCTAAACATGTCCACTGGGAAATGCAAGACAGAAGAGAATAACTGTGAATTAATACATGCAGAAAACATACTCCCAATATCAGATGCTTCCTCTCTCCATTCCCTGTTACTGACTTATTATGTCCCTTCCTATACTCTGCCCCTCCCCCTGACCCTCTCCCCCTCTTCGTCAGGTACAGTTATTTTATTGTAATAATTTTTTGCAACTCTTTGTAATTGTTTTTTTGCATGACTGTAACACACCCCGTGCTAGTGGCTACTATGTATAGTGGGCTCCCACTGTGCACTTTTTCATTCTGTTGCTATTAACGTCCCTTGTCTCATCTTGCTTTTCTAAGTGAAACCATCTTAGGAGTTTTTACTTTATGCTGAATACCAAGATCTCTGTACTGGGGTCTGGAGAGTTTGTTTTGGAAAGAAAGAGGGTGGTTTTCAATTGCAGTATCAGATGGAGGCAAGCGATAACTGATGCCCATATTTGAAGGCTATGCCTCATACTACAGAGGCAACAGCACTCACAGTGCTATATATTGCATAGGAAATTTGAAAAATCAGGTTGCAATTATCTCTCCCTCTTGCTTTTACTATATCAAACAAGAGTCATCCCGAAAAGCCTGTAAGCTCCCGGGTGAGAATTACTTTGTGTTCCTCTCTACGTGTATAGATCTTAGGAGTTTATCGGAGGGAGTGGGTGTCAGGCTTTATCTGCTGCAGTGTGATTTCATTTAATCAATGATTGCTTAAACTACTTAATAGGTTGGTGGCCTCTTTGGCAGGAGGCTACATCCAAATTCACAACTTGTCCTGCATATCTCAATCCACTCCATGTCCCAATCCGATCCATTCTTACATTATAGGAGAGTTGAGGCTACTTCAGCTAAATAATTCATTACATGTGTTCCCAAATGCTACAGATGTCACAAGATGCGTGAAGGAATTTCCACCAGCTGTTGCCCACGAACTGAATGTACCAGCCTCACAAATGCAGGCCACGTATACCACACCAGCTTAGGGTTTTCACATCCAGCATCCTTACCTCCAAGAGGTCTGAGACCAGCCACCGGGAAAGCTGCTGCACAAACTGAGAGAAACCGTCTCAGGGAAGCTCATCTGCATGCTTTGTTACCCATTGAGCATGTTTGGCATGCTCTGTACTGGCTTTTTCCAGTTCTTGCCAATATCCAACAAAGATTGAAAAGGAGTGGTCCAACAATCAACAACCCTTATTATATCTATGCCAAAGAGATGTGCTGCACTGCATGAGGAAAAAAGAGGACACACCAGATACTGACAGGTTTTGTGACCCTAATGGACCAACCGACTCAGTACAGTAAAACTGTACATTTTAGAGTGGCCTTTCATTGTGGCCAGCCTAAGGCATACCTGCGCAATAACCATGCTGTCTACTCAGTAACACAGATTCAGACAAATTTGTAAACAAAATTTGGGAAAAAAGGTGTACATAGAAAAATCCTTAGATCTTTGAGTTCAGCTCTTGAAAAATGAGAGCAAATTCAAAAGTGTTTTTTCATTACATTCACCGATCAATTGCCCTTCCCTCAATTTGACATCATACAAGTAATCAGGGATAGCCCCTCAGACTAGGTTCCTAAAATGCTTGTGCTGTGAGAATTAGCAGATAAAGCAGAAACCTTACTCCATTTAACAGCATACCCAGAATTATGTTCCTTGGTTAATGAAGATTTGCAAGAGCCAGTGGGCCAACTGAATGTCTTCAGGGGGTTTCCCAATGCCAGGAGTTCCTCCCTTGTGTAGGTCAGCACAGACATCAGTGAATAGGGAGGAACAAGGTGAAGAAAAATGAAAATGAATGGATCATGTGGGAAAGTGAAATTGCATGCAAGATTTTTTTCTGTGAAACAAGAAATTTTGGTCTGCGCTGAATCTACCCTGTTGACTTCAACAATGTATTCAAATTGAAACAAATGGCCTTTCGAAAATAAATATTTGAATTAGATTTAAGACTTTATTTGGTTTTAAATTATGTAACTGAAAAAATATATATTGAATTATAAAAGTTAAAGTTATCAACGTACTGATTTGTGTATAATTGTATTATAATCGTATTATTCAAATACGGCTGACTGTGCCTGGACAGGAACACATGCTGCACATCTTGCACCACTCAGCACGCCCCTTCCTTGCTGAGCCCCACAGCATTGAATAAGAGTTTTCTAAGACATGTAATTTAACAATTCACAAGAGGAAGAGAAAGTTTTATGAGAATTAATTTGGTACAAAATTATTATCATTATTATTATTATAATTATTATTATTAATAATAATAATAATAATAATAATGTGTTCAGTCTTCCTAGACTATATGATTTATGGCGAGAAAAGGGTTAAATGGCATTCATGATATCATGCATCGTATCATCGTATTTGGTGCTGTGGAAGCACCAAAAAAACTGTTGCCTGCCTATATTCCAGGCATCTTTTTGGGCATGCAAGCATACTTTAAAGCGGAACAAAACCCAGGATTTTGACTTTCTCAGGTTTTGTTCTATGCCCCCAAGATCGCCTAGAACAGCTCATCTTTTCCCGGTCCTATGACGAATGCGTAGTTTCTCTTCCAATCAGAGCTGTTTGTCACCGCTCCTGGGGCTGCAGCATTCACACAAACACCCAGGTCCCTCCCAGCTGCTCCTCCATCGTCTGGCCTACCAATGGTTGTGGCAGCCAGGCTAGCAGTGCAAGAGCACCAGTTTTATACATTTACTTTTTTTTTATATTCGCCCCATAAGATTAACTCACATTCCCCCCCCCCCCCTACTTTTGGGGTAAACTATGGTATATAGATTTTAGGAGAAAGAGCCTGAAGCCAACACGGTTTATACTGTATTTGGAAAGATATGCCTGATGTGTTTCCAGTGATAAAAAAGTTCAGGAGCTTTTTGTATACATGAAACACAATTTAGAAGTGGACCAAAACCCACCTTTTCCCTGAGCCCACAGCTCCGGTATCACCCACCACAACTGAATGGCTGTGCTCCACTCGCAAGTGCGGCTAGGATTTGAGTCTGCTGCTCTAGCCACAGCGTGTGCCCGAGTAGAGGTAATTGAATTCGTAAACCTGGGAGGATTCACAAAGTGGGGCACCCCAAACCGTCTTGGCCAAGGGGGACAGACCAAAACCCAGGATAGTGAAAGTGCTGGATTTTCACTATGGACTTTAGGATTCATGTACAGCTGCCTTTAAATTCCAGTAAAAAAAAAAAAATAAAAAATGTGTAAATTGCTCCCCTAAACCGCCCTCTGATGATTAGTGGCATAAACTGCTTGTGAGGGCTTAACCCAGTGCAGATGGAACAGCAGCATTTTAGTATTAAATTTGAGCAATCATCTTACTACACATTTGAAAGATTTACAGGGAAGCGTGTCTGTCATTCTACACTGAATAAACAAGTGCTAGAGGAAATCTGTGTGAGGAGGAATCTGTTAAATTGTTTTTATGTTAATTGTGCGGCAGCCACAGAGCATTAAGACAGTTTGTAATAATGTATCTTAATGTATGTATGTTTCTAGGAGCTCTCTGATGTGAGCAGAGCAATTAGGAGTCATTATAGCTAATGGCTTACTTCATCTGGCTGGAAAAAACTGATGATTGCACAGAGATGGCACAGAGATGTGAGACAATTTTGACCTTTTTTAGAACCAGGGCTCTTAGGTGTACACATCTATGCAGATGCAGTTGCTGTTTCTGTTCCACTTGCAGCCCAGGACCAGTATCCTGACAGGTATGAAGTCAGAAACAGCATCTGCACCTGATCTGCAACTGCATCTGCATACGTGTGAAATGGGGCTAAATCAAGATGGCCCATTTAGCTTAAGGGCACAGAATCTGCATGCTATTCCACAATATCTAGATTGGGCTAAGTTCTTTAAAATTGCTTACACAGCCAGAGGCGGCCTTTAAGGAGGAATTTACTAAGCTTTAATTTTTTTAACTGGAGCGCCACTTTAAGAATATGAGTTAGCTTATTGTGACATTCTCACTTTCTTTTTTTTTTAAAGATTTTATTTTGCGTTGTAACGTAGAAACAACATACATATACACGTCAAATTTTTCTGTATTTTAGGTGCCGCAGGCACCCAACATCAAAATGGCATCCTATCAGACAACCACAACAACCATTCACACCGGACCCAGGTTGTGCTAGAAACAAGCAGATCTCAGGTGGAGTATCTGAGAGGGTGGCAACCATTGGCCACCCTTTGAGGCCTATCCAGTCATGTTCCAGAACCATGCCCTCCCTTCACTCCACAGGACAGATATCGACCTTGGCTCCATCTTGCCGACTCCTGGCTCAGCAATAACCACAGCGCTGACAGTGTTCCCCCCTCCCTGGTTCACTCATCATCAGATGCCGACTCCTGACACTGTAGCCAGGGATCCCAGATCTTCTCAAACTTATCCGGCACCCCCCTCGCAGCATATGTCAATTTATACATAGCAAGTTTCTGGTTGACTAATCTTTTCCATGCTTGTACTGAAGGTTTAGCCGGGTGTCTCCAATTTAGCAATATGCATTTTCGAGCATAAAAGAGCAGCAGCCGAAGCAATGATTTTAATGCTCTGAGTTCCGATATTGACTCGACCACCTCCAGAAGACATAGTGAGATTGAACCCCTGATCCGAATTCCCACTACTTTGCTGATCAGATCCATGACACCCTCCCAGAAATTCATCAAGATCTCACACGACCAAGTTACGTGTACCCACATGTCCCTATCTAATAGACCCATTCTGTGAAGATGGACCGGAGTGATATACGCCTGGTGGATCCACTTAGTCTGAATGAACCTATCCCTTGCCTCCACCACTGATGTGTGCAGATTATCCATTATCTCCTCCCAGTCATCTTGATCCAGGTTTTGGTCTAAGGCCTGCCACTTCATTTCCACCCTATCCCTGGGAGCATCCAGCGTACACGTCAGGCACTGATACAGTGTGGTGACGGGTTTTGTTAGCTCCATCCCTCTAATCTCCTTTTCCATACGTGACATCAGTATCCTCGGACTCACCCTATGAAACTGGGCGTTCAGAGCGTGTCTAGACATTCTCACTTTCTAAATCTCTGTGTTAGCTGATGTTATACCAGACTTACTTTTAGCTGTCTGTGCTTATACTTGGTTTCTGACCTTGTGATGGAAAATCTCAAGAGCTTTTTTGAACAGGGTATGGAAGATATGTTTTTTTCAGAAATCTCTTTGAGCAATGAAAATTATGACCTTTTACAAAGGCAATGAATGAGGAAGTGAAATATATAATTCATAATAATCATCATCATTATATAATAATTGTCATTATTACAGATGCATTGATTCTATATAAATGATCATACAATCACAAGATTTTATGTTACAGGGCTTACTTAGATCTGAATGAGCTTAAACAACGTCTCAATGTGACTGGATCAACACAGCTTAACATATTCTTTGTAAATTTGTCAGATGAGGAACTGGCTGGGGTAGCCACATGGCCTTGGGAAAAAGAGGTTCTTACACATCTTGGTAAGATTAAGTGCATTAATTAATTTAAGAAATACGGTTCGTATTTGGCTGACCTTCCCTTGTCCCATACATGCCTATAATATATACATGCATCTTTGGCCTGAAAAGAAAATTCCAGCTTTATGCATTGACCAAAGGGCAGAATGGAAAAAAAAAAATGTGTGGGGGAAAGATGTTGACTTCAATTGAAGGGGCACTCACTGTTTTAGCATGCTTTCTATTTCAAATGAATTGAAGGGGCACTGTTTTAGCATGCTTCCTATTACAAATGAATTGAAGGGGCACTGTTTTAGCATGCTTGCTATTTCAAATGAATTGAAGGGGCACTGTTTTAGCGCACTTTCTATTTCAAATGAATTGTTTACATTTTATTTTGAGTATATGTTTAAATGCTACTTATACTAATTTAGATGTTAATGGGTTGCTTGATTTAATCTTTATATTCAAGTTTATATTTTTTTTTTATTATTTAAAATACAATAATGACACTCACTGAACACTTTATTACGAACACTGGTACACCTACTTACCTATTCATAGGATTGGCAGCCATAAAACAACACAAATACAAGTTTGGTGCTTTAACATAATAATCCATTGAACAAACCTGCCTTGTGTCAACAGTGCAGGCTGATGGTGATATAATGATGTGCCTAATTTCTTCTTGCCAAGATTTGGGCCTCCTAATACTAAGACACTTATTTAAGAAGCATCAGCGCCACTTTTGGGCCTCAGTGACACGGGGAGGCAGATTCATTAATAGCGGCAGGTAGCGACAGTTGAGCGACTGTAGCGGCATTTTCAGAGCGCCCACTAGTAGTCGCTGTGCTTGGCCGTTGTTCGGTAGTTGATAGCGACTCAGTCGGTTTGCCATAATGTTGAATATTGGGTGAGGAGTCGCTATATGACAGGTTCCGCGCTGTATGGGAGCGGATGATAGCGACTGGCCCTAGCGACCGGCTTCCACCATATTCATTAAAAAAAAAGATTCTTGCGCTGTAAAATGCATGTTTAAACCCCAGAGCGCTGGCGGCGATGGGTTAAAAGTAGTTTTTTAACCCCCAACCATATTTTTGGAAACCAAAAAAAACAAGTTTTTAAAATAATTTTGTAATATGAATACATTAATATCAGACCTGTAATATCAATTCTGTACAATTTTTTTTTTATTTTTTTAACCTTAAAAAATTATCTAAAATGGCAGAAGTGGTCACAGAATTTTTCACATTTAAAAAAAAAAAAAAAATAATAACAATTAATTATGAATATTTAAAGATTGTTCCATTGAAATGCATTGGAGAGCGCAGGGAGCGGGAGGTCATACCTGTCGCTGTTTAAGGTCGGACGCTGGCGCTGTGGGCTGAGGCTGGAATAATGATGAATGAGTGGCTATATGGCGCTATCTCAGTCGCTAAGCAGGATTGGCTTGATAAATGTGTGATTGTGGTGAGGAGCCGGCGTTCTCGTGGCGGGGTCCGTCATTACCGGCCGCTCACCAGTCGCTACCTGTCGCTATTCCTTCATAAATAAGGGCCTCAATGTCAGATTTGACAACTAAAAAGAACACTAATGCCGATGCGGCTGCCAGCTAGCATTGTATTTCATGCTAGTGCTGAAAACAATGAAACCTGGCGCTGTTGCTCAAGATCCCATAGAGCACAATGGGCACAAATAGATTGAAGTGTTTAATGCTTATAATTAATATTAAACACATATATTTGAGCAGAACTTGCATCGGAATTTGGCAATAATTGAAACACAGGACCGAGAAAATGTTTTATTTTTTGGGGGTTATGAAAATTGATTTTAATAGCTTTTTTTGCTATTAAAAATTAGTATTTTGGATACCAGCAACTAAAACACGATCAAAATGCACTGTAAAGTTTGTCCCTGGCATATTTCTTGTAACTGTAATGAAAAAAAGCTGACCAGTATGATGTTGAGTGCTGGAATAATGGCAGTACAAAGAGGTGCTCACTGGTCCTGGAATAATCGGATGGCAGGTCCAACAGACGCTGACATAGGTCGACCAATACAGGTGCAAGTGCAACAAGCAAAGCTAATTAGTGGCGCTTGCGCAGTGACTGCTAGCGCCAATGTAGTATGCATCACAGCACCAGATTAGACGCTAATGCAGGCGCCCCGAAACACTATTTGAGAGGGCTTAATTCCATGCAAATGTTCTGGAATAACAGTTCGATTCTTTTCTGAAGAAATGCATGGGAGTGGCCATCTTGTCACACACATGAGCATGAGTAACCAGCTGCTAGAGGGATTGTGTATGTGAAGGGAAAACAATGTTTCTTTATCACTGTTCACTGCGGACTCTGGATTTACTGAACACCCAATAGTCAGTGTATCTCCAAAAATGATACAGTTCTTTCAGTTGTGCAGGTCAATGAGTCTGATGGCTTTCTACTAGAAATTAAGAAGGATTGCACTCATATGTGAGGCAATTTTGACTGTGGGATAGGGTTTTGTACAAGCTGGACTGTATGTGGCAAGATGGCCGCTTCCATGCAGTTATGCAGCATAGAATTTGGCTGCTATTCCATAACAACTGCAGTTGTTAAGCCGTTTCAAAAAGTTTGTCACGGATTGCCAGAGGGGGGCTTGAGGGTACAAGGGTACACTTTACCGACTTTGCTTTTTTGACTTTTGGTCTGCTTTAAGATGTATAAGAATCTGCTATAATTATTTATAATTGATAATCAAATATATGAGTAATACCAATAACCTACAGTGCTCAACCATACCATAAGTAAATCCAATTACTGTAATCTTCATCTTATAAGACACAATGTTTTCTCTCCAAAAATGGAGGGGAAATGTCAGTGCGTCTTACTGGGCGAATGTAAAAAAAAAAAAGATTACAAAAGTATACTTACATGAGTCTTGTGCCCACTGTCCCCGCTCTGGCTTTCGCCGCCAGCTTCGCCAGCAGGGAGAGCTTTCATGTAAGTATACCTTTTTTCTGGGGGGTTGGGGGGTAATGCCACACTGATAAAGGGGATGGGGGGGGATGCCACACTGCCTATATGGGGAATGGGATGGGGGAATGCCACACTGACTATGGGGAATAGAAGGAGGGTGCCCCAATGCCTATGGGTAATGGGGGGAATGCCACACTGACTATGGGAATGGGAGGGGGGAATGCCACACTGCCTATGGGAATGGGAGGGGGGAATGCCACACTGCCCATGGGGAATGGGGTGGGGGATTCCACACTGTCTGTAATAAGGGGGGGGGGGTTAGCACAAAATTTGGTTTAGAAAATTGTTTTCCTTATTTTCCTCCTCCAAGTCTTAGGTGCGTCTTATATGGTGAAAATACAGTAAATCATAACATAATACTGTGTGCCCTGTACAAAAGAGAGAGGGACCCGGTCCCCACATGTTCTGCTGCTGCCCAGCCATGACCATGCCACTTCAACAAGGGTGAGACTAGATTATTTGATTATAATCGGATTATCTAGATTAGCTAAACAGATAATGTGGAGTGGGTTCTGAGCATCTTTGTAAGCAAGGAAATGTACCCTCTTGCCATCAGGATGGATTCTCTGCTCATGTTCGAAATGAGGTGATACACTATAGCAAGAGGGTCTCCAACAATTCATGCTTTGTGCATTTCCACATAGCCCTCTGGGCACTAATTACTCCACCTTTGCCTCTGTGTGGAGATGTGCAAGATCTAGCCTGTTGGTGGCCTTTGAGGAGAGGGTTGAGCATGTGTGCAATGTAGGAACCATACAAAAACTAAATAGATTTTAGTCCAGTTTTAGTACTGTAAAAGCATAGAGGCTTCACCCAGATTTTTCCTATCTCAGGATAAAAGGGACAGTTACATACATTTTGCTTATTTCTTTTATCAAGACCTTTATTCAAGGTGTCAATCACTTGGTTCCCCAGCATAAATCCCCCTTGGGCCTTGCACCTGGTATTCTTTGCCTTAAAGTTACCTCTACTTTCATTCATTGGACTCTGTTCCCCTGTTTCTTCTGCCCTGGAAAATTGGCCTTTTTAGTGGCAAACACCAAAGTATGACAACGTTTTTATTGATATTGCCGACATTACAGTACACTACATTACATTAGATTCATTAGATTTGAGGCAGTTTTTTTACCTGCAGCCAGATTTTCTAGAAAAGATTGTGTTGTTCTTCCATGTCATTCAAGTCGGGTACTTTCTATAGCTTGGCCCACTTGTATCCCACAGAGAAGCATTTGCATATCCTGTAATAGGGCTTCCCGGGGTCTTTTCCCTCTGGTGATGTCATTTGTCACATGGGGGTATTCCACAAAGGCTACAAATCAGCTTGGTGGGACGCTGAGGAAGGAGTGTATCCCACCCACTACAAGTACCATAATGGCTGCTACAATAGTGATCCCTTTACCATCAGCAGACCAGCACCTGCCATGCCAGGAGGAAGCCCCTGACCCAGCAGACCTGATAAGAGGATGCTTCCAGGCAGGGAAAAATACCATTTTGTGAATACTCACCTGTAAAATGGGTATTATAAGTATGTCACACACCCCGCTTCAAGAAATTCATAACGTGTGGGTAATACTGACCTGTAGAGGGCGATATGCAGAGATGCCAGGAAAAAAGAGAGCCCCTCCCGGTCCATAAATACCTGGGACCTCCCACTCATTACCCAGTATAAAGACAGCAGTAAGGTAAGGGACCAGGAAGAGCCCAACACAAAGCATAACAACGCAAAGTTCACCATATAAAGGATCCAGAATACAAAAGGGCAGGGTGAAGCGGGGGTGTGTGACATACTTATAATACCCATTTTACAGGTGAGTATTCACAAAATGGTATTATTCTAAGTATGTCACACACCCCACTTCAAGAAATTCATAACGTGTGGGACATCCAACAGCAGTGTCCAGAAAGGGCGGGGATCCAAAACAAGGCACAACTTAAACCACTGCAGCTTGCAGAACTTTGTGGCCAAACACAGCGTCTGCTGAGGCCCGAACATCAACCTTGTAAAACTTGGAAAAAGTGTGAACAGAAGACCAAGTATCAGCCTTACAAACTTGCTCAACAGAGGCCTGGTGCTGAAAAGCCCAGGACGCCCCAACCGCACGAGTAGAATGAGCAGTAACACGAAAAGAGGGTACCTTCCCTTTGGCAGAATAGGCCCCAACTATGGTCTGACGGATCCATTTACTAATGGAAGACTTGGCAGGCGCCAAGCCTTTTCGGGGCCCGGAGGGCACCACAAAAAAAGGGATCCGTCTTACGAAAGGAAGACGTTACCTCCAAATAATACTTCACAACACGAACCACATCCAAAGAATGCAGGGCCCTCTCCTTGTCATTGCTGGGATTAGGACACAGTGAAGGCAGAAACAACCTTAGGAAGGAAATCGGACTTGAAACGAAAAACCACCTTCTCCTGATGCCCCTCAAAGTATGGGGCTTGAATGGACAAAGCCGCCAACTCAGACACGCCTAACCGAAGTGATGGCTACCAAAAAGGCCACCTTCTGCGTAAGTGAAGACAAGGCAATATCATTCGGGCACACATCTCCGATTGCAACTGCCCGCCCATGACAACGTCAGACTGGGCACGAATCAAACTGGGAGGGGGGGGAGGAGAGACCGGCGGCGTAATAGTCTGCTGTGCGCATGGTATACACAGATATACATCATCGCCAGTAAGGGATGCCCCACACCCCATACACTTCCGGGATTGCCCCGAGGGGAGCCCGAGCCCAGTATCCGGGGATGCCTCCATAAGGTGAACTTATAGTTGGTTGCAATGACCGAGGGAATTACGCATATAAGCAACCCGGGATGCCCCTTTAATGTCCCAAGTGGGAGGATTTGCAGTAAGCCAATTAAGAACCCAGGGACCCTAGGACCGGGAGAAACCCCCTAACACCACTGTAGGTTATATCTGAAAGACATAATAAAAAAGGCTAATAAGAAAAGCGGAGTATAAAATATATATATATATATATATATATATATATGACATAAAAATATATAATTATAGGTGATGGGACAGAAGGGGGGCCCACCGGGCCACTCACTGTGGTCCTGAAGACAGCTTCCTCTCTCTGTGAGGTAAAGAGCAGCTCTGAGGAGAGAAGGGGGGCGTGGCCAGCTCCTTCTGAGGAAACAGGCACAGAGAAAAGCACCTCAGCGGTGCCTGTGACACAGGGGCGGGCCGCAACGCTGGAAAGCCCGGCCCCGCCCCCAAGATTGAAAGCGTGAGGGGAGAAGCTCCCCTCCGCCATGACAATGCAAAAAGGCCGGCACCGCAGCCATGTGCGGCCGCGGCGCCGGTCTCAGAAGAGACAGAAGGAGGGGAGCGGGCCGTGGCTTTGACCCTGACGCCCGGCCCTGCCCCTTTTACCTGAGGGAGAAAGCCTGCATAAAAATGGCGGCCACAGCGCCGTTCTGACACAGAAATACACGCTGTTATGAAGTAATAAATAAGTTAATAACTATTGGGAGGATAATTTAATAAATTAATACATTAAAACATTATTAAGAATTAATGATTACAAAATTTGGACCTAACACCGAATAAGGGGCCCTGCTCCTACCCTCCGCTATCCCGCTAGAGAGAGGGGCATTACCCAAAAGGGGGGACCACCCAAAGTGTAAGGCCAAGGGACGGGGCATCCCAAACCGGGGTCACCGCCCCGGATGACCGCCTACCCTCTTATATAGGGTCTCACGGGAGAGCATTTGCTCTTAAGCACCAAGGGTGCTTTTCTACCCTCACCCGGACCGTCAGCCTAGGCTGGGAGGCATGAGGTAACAGAAAAAAAAGATCCAGGCGGAAATAGATAACTAAAGGGCCGGGAGTCATCCCGGCTATCTGAAATCCCCCTGTGCAAGGAGGAGACCACATCTTCTGACTTGCTTGCCGACTGCAGAGATGAAGACTGGGTAATGAGTGGGAGGTCCCAGGTATTTATGGACCGGGAGGGGCTCTCTTTTTTCCTGGCATCTCTGCATATCGCCCTCTACAGGTCAGTATTACCCACACGTTATGAATTTCTTGAAGCGGGGTGTGTGACATACTTAGAATAGGAGGAAGATGCAGAAAGGTGAGCTTTTTTCCGATCCATGAGCTGGTAATGGGTCCAAGGAACCCTATAGCAGTTCACTTGTTGTGGCCAGCATACAACCTGCCAGCACCGATGGGTGGCATGCCAGGTGGTTTGACCACGATCTTGCTAGTATCCGGGATGGGGCAAGCCAGACGGCAAGATCTGTGTCAAATTTAGCTGGGCCTGGATCCGAGGGCCATCACTATTCAGGAGTTGCTAATGAAAAGAAGCCTTTTTGAACATGTGAGGGATTGACAGTTTTACTTGCTACACTATGAATATATGTTAATGCCTCACATCCAAGACATGTCTATATGTCAATTTTTATTTTGTAGACAGGTTAAATAATCATACATTTCCTGTTTAGATTAGTTGGTTAATAAAAACTGAGTAGAAATAATAATCATCATACTAATACATTGTACACATAATGCAGATCTGATCATCTATGATAGGGATATAGGTAAAATAAATATGTTATATATTTGAACCCATTTATATAGAAGATGTTCCTTTGGTTTTAAAGCGGAAGCCTTATTAACGAAAAGTTTTTATCCATGTTTTTTAATGCTTCTTTGCTTGACAGGAGGCATTGTTATAAACCCATCATTATTTGGAGTTCCTGGCCATACTCATACCATGATCCATGAAATTGGACACAGCCTGGGACTTTACCATGTGTTTCGTGGCATCTCAGAAATATTATCTTGCAGTGATCCATGCATGGAGACAGATCCTTCCTATGAAACTGGTGATCTTTGTCATGACACTAACCCATCCCCAAAGCATAAAACTTGTGGAGATCCTGTCTCTAATCTTGAAAATGAAACTTGTGGCTTGCAAACATTTGTCAATACTCCATATAACAACTACATGAGTTATGCAGGTGAGACATGTTAAACAATTTTTATACATGAAAAAGATGAATTTATGCTAAAAAATGATAACAAAATTCCTGATTCATCATTGTATTCTTACAGAGGAGATGAGACACTGAAGAAAGCTCTGCCTCCTGCTCCTCATATACGTTCTGTTTCAGGTATATGAATCTATGTTCTAGCTCTGTCTGAAAGAAGACGGGTATGATACCTGTCAGCAGCAGGGCTTCAATATGATGGCCGCCCCCATGAGTAAGGACACTGGCAGCAGCTTTAACAGTCCCAGTCCTATTCTGCCTCTGAGGCCCCTTGACAGACGAGCCTCCCCTCTGTCTGGGTGGGTGATATGAGGGTAAGGCGGAGGGGGGCCATCTGTCAAGGGGCCCCCAGAGACGGAAGCACTCCTAAAAGTTCGGGTCCCTTATTGATTTCAATGGGGTTCGGGTTCAGGTCAAATTCGAATACCCAAACCAAATTTTTGTTCAGCCAAACTTGCTGATCCCAAACTTCAAGGGGTTGGCCCAGTATTACTGGTGAGTGGTCCATGGGACTCCCATACTAGTTCAAAGGGTAGGGGGGCTGGTATGCCACCTGCTAGCTTTGGTGGGTGGCATGTGAGTACTGCCGCCCAATTACCCATACCTTCTCTTGGTTACTGGTGGTACAGAAGAACCCTGTGCCAGGGGCCAGCCGTTCGGCTTTAGAAACCTATGTTACCAGAGAAGGGGGGCACGGAAAAGGGAAAAAATCTGTTTCAGATTTCCAAAATGTTTGGGTTTCTTCAGTGAGTTAGAGAGGTTCACCACAATTTGAAATAAATTAAACCCCATTAGATTAAGTAAATAAGCCCCTGAATCACTTTTGCGTATTGATTATAATAACAGTGAATATTTTTCGTCTTTCGTCTAAAAGATTCAGTTCTATTTGCTGTATAAAGTACACAGCATTTTATAAGATGCCAAAACAATGTGGAATACTAAACATATACATTTTAGGTTAGTACAGGCAAGCAATTTTACATTGTGCACTGACAGAGTATATCTAATAAAATTAATATTTAATGTTGAGGTCCTCGACAGATGTTTGATATTGCACACTAACATTAGCAAGGGATTCCCATGACAATGCTAGTTACTCAAATATCCAATGGCTAGGTACACTGCAGAAAAAAATGCAGGCCTGTCTAAAAGGGGAAGAAACAGAAGGCTTGGCTGATTAGAGATAAGACCAAGATATGTGTTCGATGAAAACCTTTGTGAATTTTCATAAACCTTGATGTGACCTTAAAGGTTAGCCCGTTTTTTTAGAAAGCATTTGAGATGTTTCATTTTTTCTTTTCCTGCAGCAGAACAAATGTATTCACAGATCATTAACTCCCCAAAAATTAAGGAATGTTGTTTTTCTTTTACAAACTGTCCAATAAAATTGAATTTACATATCTTTGGTTTCCCTTTCAGATGATGACTGCACAGACTCTTTTACTCCCAATCAAGTTGCTAGAATGCACTGCTATCTGGACCTAGTATACCAGGACTGGCAGGCGTTCTCCAAACCTTCACCAGTAGCAATTGCTCCACAGATTATCGAACACACACACAATTCAGTAACACTGGAGTGGTTTCCACCAGTTGATGGGCACATATTTGAAAGGTGAACATGAATGAAGAGCTATTGCATGCTATTGATTTATATGTTTTTTTTTGCATTCAAATATGACATAATGGTATACCATTTATTTGCTGAGTATAATTGAACTTAAGCTTTTGAGGATACATCTTAGCTCAGATGTATTTATTTTGGAGGCTGTTTAGCCAAATGTGTTAGCCTATAGGTATTTTTTTTAAACTTAAAGCCAAGTACCTTAAAGTGGAACAAAACCCAGGATTTTGACTTTTACAGGTCTTATTTCTTGCCAACGGGGTACCCTGATTAAGCATGCCCCGCTGTGTGAAACCCCACAAATCACACATACAATTTAACATTTCCCAGGTCCAATGGCACATGCACGGGCTTTCATCCAATTAGAGCCGTCCGATGTTTCCATCGGCGAGGGAGCCAGGAAGCAGGTGAGTATTCTAAGCAGACAGCACGTCCTGCTCCAGACATAGTCCTTACATGTGGGTATACCTCCGCCTTCAGCGCCGTGCACTGCAGAACATGAAGAAAACAAGCTCCTCCCGGCCCTACATATACCGGAGGACCTCCAACAAATCCCCAGTTTTCTCTGCAGTGCTGGAACTGCGAAGACATGAAGTATCACGCTCTCGCAGGCGAGCGGGGCTTGACAGCCCGAGGCCCTGCGGGACTATTTCCACCCGTCCTCATTGTGAATTAATGCCTCCCAGCCTGGGCTGCGTGGGTCGGGTGAAGGTAGGCAGCACCTAGTGTGCTTACGGAGCTAGACTCCACCGCAATTCCCTTCCACAGGGTAGGCGGTTAAGGCGTATGGTGAGCCTTCTATTGGATGCCCATCCCGCACTAGTGCCCCTCGCCCGGCGTAGCGGTGAACCCAGTATTCTGGATCACCTTCCTCCCTAGATTTCCCCGTTAGTGGGGGAAAAAAGAGGGGGGGGGTCGTGTGTACGACGGCTAATCCTTGCCCTAATCACACTAGTCAGCCATTGTCCTTTTTTTTTTTTTTTTTTTTTGGCCTTGGAGTCAGAGCTGCGCTTCTCTCTCAGCCTTTTGCTTTCCTACTGCGCCTTCATGTATTACTCGGCGCATACTTCAGTTTTATTCTATAGCGTTTGCGTCCTATCAACGTTTTCACCCTGTCAGATCTCTCTGAGTGATGTTTCCCTGGCAATATCTGTCGCTTCTGATAGGCTGCGCACCCTCAAGCTTCGCGCTCTCCGGGGGGGGGGGGGGGGGGGCCTGGTGCAGTTTGGCGCGCTTCGCGTCATCGCCCACTCTGGCCCGCCCTTCGAGGTTTGCTTGGCGCCATTTCCTTCTCACATGCGCGTGGAGAAGACGGTCCTCCCCTCGCTTCTGTAAGTGCCCTCATGGGCGATCCCTTCCTAACTTGTCTTCTTCGCGCTGGCTCTGACGTCCCTTTCCCCTTGTGTCTTTCAGACCGTGGACTTCGGTGGCTTCTCCCGGCCGTTGTAAAGTCCGGCCCTGAACCTTTTAATCTAATCACTCCCACTTCCCAGCGGGTGTTTGGGGCATCCAGGGTTGCTTAACAGCGTCAATCCCTACTGGCATATTAAATATAATAATCACCATATGGAGGCATCTCAGGATATCGTGAACGGGGTTCCTTCGGGACAAGCCCGTCTGTGTGTAGCTTGTGGGGTCTTACCTAGCAGTGGTGACATTGCACGGGTCTGCGTCCCTTGTGCCCAGCAGGCGCTAGCTGGCCTACCCACCTCTTCAGAGGCTGGGCCCGCGCCTCTCCTTGTTTCTCCTACTCCCCCAAGCCTGAGTCTAACCCCCAACCCTGGCGGGGACTCCCATGCTGACTTTGCCGCTAGACTGGCTAGCGTAGAAAGTTTAGTCGCTGGCTCCTTGGCGCGCAAGGCTACCGCTAAAAGGCGCCACCTGAATCCTGAAGCCACTATCCTTCCTGTAGACTCGGATGATTTACATTGTCCTACGCACACTCCCCCTCAGAGGATGGGGAACTGTTTTCTGACTCGGGGTCCTACGACGATGAGTCCAGGAGTCAGGATGAATCTGGTTCTGACCTTTGGTCCCAGGATGACGTTGATAGATTGCTGGCCCAGATCTTTGACGTGTTATCCCTCTCTCCCCCGCCTGCGGCTCCTCGGCAAAGAGGTGACCTGTTCCATACCGCTAAGGTGCGGTTGGAATTCCCCGAACAAACTCATTTTAATAATCTAGTCTTAAAGGAGTGGGAACATCCCAGCAAACTCCAGGGGGTTCGTAAGACTGTGGATAAGAAGTATCCATTCCCTGCTGCCCTGGTCAAGTGTTGGACTTCGCCGCCCGAAGTCGACGCCCCGATCCTGGGTCTGTCCAATACCTCGATTATGCACTCCCCTGACACTACTACGCTGCGGGATCTGGAGGATCGACGGGTTGATCAATTAGCATGTCAGGCCTTTGCATTTGGGGGAGCCTCGCTCCGCCCGGTTTGCGCCTTAGCCATCACGGCGGTGGCGCTCAGGACTGTGGTTAAGACTGCTCTTGAAGGGGCGGATGACTTGCCATCCGATGCCGCCAATGCTTTGGTTACCTGTGAAACTTTTATCAATTATATACTGTCTGCATCGGACGATGCTATCAAGCTGAGTGCTAGATCCTCTGCTCTGGTGGTAGCCATACGCCGAGCGGTCTGGTTAAGCCAGTGGGCAGCTGACAATGTCGCCAAGAAGGCCCTTACGGGGCTTCCTTTCAAAGGGCTGCGCCTGTTTGGAGAAAGGTTAGATATCTTTGCTAAAGGGGGCAAGCTACCCCAGCGCAAGCATCAGACTCGGCCCTTTCGTGGCCCAAGCTCCCACTCGACCCCCTACCGCGGGGCTAAACAGGGAAGAGGGGTGTCCTTCGCCGGAGCTCGCACAGATTCCTGGAACAAGAACAGAGGTCGCCGCCCCAGCTCTTCCTGGGGGCCAAAGCCTCTCCCAAGACCCCCCAGGCATGAAGGGGCGCCCTCGCCCGTCAGGGTGGGGGGACGTCTACAGCATTTTCAGCATGTCTGGAAACGCCACGTCCCAGACCGGTGGATTCAGGAGGTAGTGTCCTCCGGTTACAAGATAGAGTTTGCTGTACTGCCCCCTACCAGGTTCGTCGGGTCCCGAATCCCACAGGATCCTGCCTCAGCTCAAGTCTTGACGATAGCGGTGCAGGACCTTCTAGACCTCGGGGTCATTTGTAAGGTCCCCTTAAAAGACAGGGGCGTGGGGTTTTATTCCAACCTGTTCACGGTGCCCAAAAAGGACGGGTCAGTCAGACCCATTCTGGACTTAAAAATCTTAAACAAATTTGTCAGAAACAGGCATTTTCGTATGGAAACTCTGCGCTCGGCCATTGCCTCGCTGCGCCCAGGGGACTTCATGACATCTGTGGACATCAAGGACGCTTACCTGCACTATCCGGTGTTCCCGGGGCATCAAAGGTTCCTCAGATTTGCGCTGCTCGATCAGCATTACCAGTTTGTGGCTGCCATTCGGACTTTTGTCAGCCCTCAGCTGGCAAGGTGCTGGCAGGAGTAATGTCTCTGTTGAGTCTAAAAGGCATACGAGTGTTGCCCTACCTGGACGATATACTTATCTCATCCCAGTCTCTGCAGCAGGCAGAGCTGGACACGCGGTTGGTGGTGACCACCCTGGAGTCCTTCGGCTGGGTGATCAATTACCCAAAGTCCTCTCTGTCCCCTTCCCAGTGACACCGTTTCTGGGGATGATTCTGGATTCAGTTCAGTCAAGGATATGCCTTCCCCCACAGAAGGTGGAAGCTCTGACAACGCAGGTCAGGTCCCTGCTCTCGAACCCTCATCCCTCTATCAGGCAGGGAATGCAGTTGGTGGGCTCGATGGTGGCAAGCTTCGAGGCGGTGCCATTTGCCCAATTCCATTTGAGAACTCTGCAGCTTCACCTTCTGTCAGTTTGGAACAATGACCCAGCGTCCTTGGACGAGATCTGGGTGCTTCCCCCCTCGGTCAGACAATCCCTGGCGTGGTGGCTGGACCACAGGAACTTGACAAGGGGCAGATCCTTCCTGGCTCCCTCCTGGGAGACGGTCACAACGGATGCCAGTCTCTCGGGCTGGGGGGGGATTCTGGAAGTCCCTGCGTTGCGTTTCCAGGGGAGGTGGGGTCCTCAGGAGGCCCATCTACCCATCAATGTCCTGGAACTCAGGGCGGTCAGGTTGGTGCTGGAAAAATTGACACAGCACCTGAAGGGTCTGGCGATTCAGGTACGCTCAGACAACAGGACGGCGGTGGCCTACATCAATCATCAGGGAGGAACCCGGAGCAGGGGTGCTCTCCAGGAGGTCTCTCTGATTCTAACATGGGCAGAGACCAATGTTCAATGCATCTCGGCTGTTTACATTCCGGGGACGGAAAATCTGCTAGCAGATGCCCTGAGCACGGGGTCGTCCCGTCAGGGGGAGTGTTCCCTCTCCAACTCAGTATTTCAATCCCTGTATCACCGTTGGGGTGTCCCAGACGTGGATCTGTTTGCGTCCCGTCACAATCACAAGCTACCGAGCTTTGTATCTCTGTCTCAGGATCCTCTGGCTCTGGCCACGGATGCTCTGGCAATGTCTTGGAAGGAGTTTCGGCTCCTGTATGCGTTTCCACCACTTCCTCATCTGGGCAGAGTGCTACGCAAGATCGCTCTGGAAGGGGTACCCACTATTCTGGTGGCCCCAAGGTGGCCAAGAAGAGTGTGGTTCGCAGACGTGGTTCAAATGGCAGTAGATCAGTACGATCTACCAAGGATTCCAGACCTCCTAACTCAGGGGTCTCTACGCCATCCCAATTTACTAACTCTGGCTTTGACGGCTTGGCTATTGAGACCACCATTTTAAAGGAAAAAGTTTTGTCCGCCTCTGTAGTGGCTACCATGGTCCAAGCCAGGAAGAAGACCTCTTCTGCCATATATTATAGGGTGTGGCATGCTTACATTGACTGGTGCTAATCCAGGTCTCTTCCCTGCCAGGAATTCTTAGTCTCCAGGGTGCTGGAGTTTTTACAACATGGTCTAGACTTAGGTCTGAAGCTTAGTACCTTGAAGGGCCAGGTTTCGGCCCTGTCTATCTTCTTTCAGAAGACCTTTGCCCAGCACTCTCTTATAAAGACCTTCTTTCAGGGTGGTCACTCGTGCGCGCCCCTCGGAAACCTATGGTTCCTGTTTGGGATCTGAATTTGGTTTTGTCGGCCCTGCAGGGTCCTCCTTTTGAGCCTATTCATGAAGCAGCTCTCGCTGTTCTCACGCTCAAGGTGGTCTTTCTGGTAGCCATTACCTCGGTGAGACGTGTGTCTGAGTTGGCTGCCTTGTCTATTCAGCCTCCCTACTTTGAGAGACACCGGGATAAGGTGGTGTTTCGCTTCAAGCCAGACTTCCTGCCTAAGGTTGTGTCTGCGTTTCATTTGAATCAAGATATTGTTCTTCCTTCCTTGTGCCCTAATCCTAATAACCCTATTCCCTGGATGTGGTTAGGTGAGTCAAGTTTTACCTGGTTACCACTCAGGCATTTAGAAAGACGGATGCTCTCTTCGTTGTGCCTCACGGGCCTAGGAAAGGTTTGGCTCCCGCCAAGTCTACCATCAGTAAATGGATTCGTCAGGCTGTGGTTCAAGCCTATACTACTAAGGGGAAGACTCCCCCCTTTCGTCTTACTGCTCATTCTACTAGAGCTGTTGGGGCTTCTTGGGCTTTTCAGCACCAGGCCTCTGTGGAGCAAGTTTGCAAGGCTGCTACTTGGTCTTCCGTTCATACCATTACAAAGTTTTACAAGGTTGATGTTAAGGCCTCAGCTGACGCTGCGTTTGGCCGCAAGGTTCTGCAGGCCGTAGTTGTTTAAACGGCTTGCTGTTGCCTTCTGTTGGGGATCCCACCCTTCTTTACGGACACTGCTATTGGATGTCCCACATGTAAGGACTATGTCTGGAGCAGGACGTGCTGTCTGCTTAGAATAATACAACTCTGTGAAGTACTCACCTGTAGAGTTGGTATTATATGCAGACATCACGTCCTGCTCCACCCCACCCTGGTTTCACTTTGTTCTGGATCCCCTGTTTGGCGATTGTTATACTTGATATTCTGTTTTGCCAGTTTTGGGTGGTTGTTTCTCCTGGCCTCTCCTTCTCACTGCTTTTCAAGGGGGATTTGTGGGAGGTCCTCCGGTATATGTAGGGCTGGGAGGAGCTTGTTCTCTTCATGTTCTGCAGTGCACGGCCCTGAAGGCGGAGGTATACCCACATGTAAGGACTATGTCTGGAGCAGGACGTGCTGTCTGCATATAATACCAACTCTACAGGTGAGTACTTCACAGAGTTGTATTTTTGTACCACACCTGAAGGGAGGGTTCCCACAGCAAATCCCGATTTGGGATGCCTCAGAGAAGGACAGTGGCTGACCCTGGAATATTTTAGATTCCAGGGCCAGCCACATTGGGTTTTGTTCCACTTTAAAGTTGGGTTTCGTTCCGCTTTATAGAGATGGCCATGCATGTAAAACAAACTCTGTGAAAGCAGTATTCTTACCTCTCTGATGATCCCACGGTGCATGAATGGGCTCTCTGGAACAGATTGCTGGGTGATCTATTATGAATGAATGGAGTGTTGGACACTTCCTGTTGTGTGTCCCTCTCTGCTGTAGTTGTGCGTGCATCAGCCAAGGTTGCTACCCGCACATGCTCAGCTGGATCGCTGGAACGAAATGTATACCAGGTGAATGGGGAGCTCTTGCATGGGGGAGCGTCCCAAATCTGAAATAATGGATTTTGGTATGCTTTAAAGTATGATGGGTATACAGCATTGAAGAGCATTAGAAAAATGCACCCCTTAAGCAATCCCAATAACAGTTCTTTCAGTTTGTCCTCCTTATCTCTTGACTGCAATTCATTTTTACCTGACCACAGAAAAGGGCTCCCCCTGCATGGCCATGGATCTCTCTTAAAGTGGACCAACACCCAGGATTTTGACTATCCTGGGTGTTGGTCCACTTAGGTGGGGCACCCCGATCGGGGGTGCCCCGCTGTGTGAAACCCCCCCGATCGCCGCAAAAACTCACCTCTCCCCGCTCCCACGTGACCTCGTCCGGCCAATGATAGCACTCAGAGCCGCTCTGGTATGCGCGTCCAAAGCCGCTTGGACGCGCATACCAGAGCGCTTTCATTGGCTGCGTCTCTCGCTTCCCTCTAACAGGGAGCGCGCCTGTGCCGGCCATTCACAAAACGGCCGGCGCGGGAGCGCGCCCTGCTAGAGGGAAGCGAGAGACGCGGCCGCGTAAGGTAAGGATTGTGGGCCTCCTGGGGGGTTCCTCCCCGCGGGACATCCCGATTTCGGATGCCCCGCGGGGAGGGATCTGATCGGTCCGGGAATCTTATAGATTCCCGGGCCGATCCCCCCTGGGTGTTGGTCCACTTTAAAATCACCCAGCAGCATGACTCTATAGGTTAATTCTGGAGCCTCAGAATTTCAATTGAATGGACTGGCAGCAGGAAAGCACATTAGACATTAATTGCAGACATAGATACTGTACATCAATGTTGTACAAAAAGTATGTGTCTCTTGCAGTTGCTGCAGAAAATAGAGGCACAAAAGACAGGCATCAGGTAAGCTATTTGCGGAATGATTTTTGCCATTGGGTTTAGGGTCCCTTTAAGTCAGTTCTTAACTAGACTTTCACATTAAAGGGATACAGAAGGCAAAGGCAATTGTTAGACCACTGTGTCTGTCCTAAACTGCTTTTCGTTTTTAAATTGACGAAAGACGAAATGGCAGGGATATCAAGTTTAACAGTTTCACCTTATGATTTATCTATTCTAAGTATACAGCACGTCCTGTTCCAGAAGATATTTCTTACTCTTGGGTTATACATCCAGTAAATGGCGCTGGACTGCAGAGGCAGAAAAGTGGCTCCTCCCGGCCCCATATATTTCAGGTACCACAAAATCCCCAGTTTTTCTCTGCAGTCTGGGCTGCGATGACTAGAAGATGGCTCTTTCTACTCGCAGGTGAGCGGGGCTTATTAGCCTGCGGCCCTGTAGGACTATTCCCACTCATTCCTGTCCTCTGCCTCCCAGCTTAGGCTGCGTTAGTCGGGTGATGGTAGGCAGCACCGATGCCAGGTGCTATGGAGAGCTGCTCCTACCGCAGTCCCCCACCAAAGGGTAGGCGGTATAGGCCCGTGGTGAGCCTTATGGGATGCCCCCCCCCCCGCGGCCGTGTGCCCTTCGCCCCCTGTCCCCTCAGTTAGGCTCCTTTTAGGCGGTCCGCTGCTTCCCCTTCGCTCCCCCTGGGTAGATCTGGGGGGGGGGGGGGGGGTGTATGTATATTAATATGTATTTTTATGTTTTGCTTTGCACTGCTTTGTATTATATGCCGCCGCGCGCTTGTACTCCGCTCCTTGGACGGCGGCGACATCGCCTCAGGCGCTGCTGCGCCGTCATTGGCTGGCCTTGTCACGGGGGCGCATTTTCGCGCTCTTCGGGAGGGGCGGGCCTTGCGGTTGACGTTTTCCGCATTACTTCTCCGCGGCCCGTCCCTCGGGGTATATGCGGGCGCCATATTCTAAGTGTGCCATACACTCCACTTCGATCTTCATGACATGTGGGTAATCTCCAGTAGAGGGCGAACTTGTGCAGAGATGAATATGCAAAAAAAGAAAGCCCCTCCCGGTCCATATATACCTATATATTCTCCTGTCAGCCTGGAGAGCTTCTCTCCCTCAGGCTGTGTTTAGATAAGGGGGCGGGGCCGGCGCTCGGCGCGGCCGCGGTAGCCACGCCCCCTCGTTCGGCGCATTTTCTGAAGGGCCTCCCTGGCCAGATCAGCGCTGCTGGGAGGGGAGTGGGGCCTGGAAAAGCGCGCCTTCGGCGCTGCCCGCCCCCCTTCTCTTCCTGCTTCTTCCTGATCACCTCAGAGATGGGGGCCATCTTGCTGCATTGCTGCTGCTGTCGTTTCTGGGGAACGGTAAGGGCCTGGTGTCCACTTCATTAGTTATTTGGGGGTCCCTCTCTTGTGGGGGGCCCCCTATGGGCTTATGCTTTTTTTGTCATTTTGGTATTTGTATATATATATATATATATATTTATTTATTTTGAATGATGTTGTTACGCTGTATAGTAACTGATATGCCTCATTGTGTGTTGCAGATTGCTTCATAATAGTGCATATTAAGGGGTTCCTCCTGGTCCTGGGGTCCCTAGTGTTAAATTGATCACCTTAAATCCTCCCACCGGGACTTTTTAGGGGCATCCCGGGTTGCTTAGGCATAATTCCCTGCGGTCTTGCGACTGACCACAAAAATCACCTTATGGAGGCTCCGCAGGATACTGGGCTCGGGCTCCCTCTGGGACAATCCGGGCCATGTGTGGGGTGTGGGGTATCCCTTACGGGGGAGAATGTGCTGATTTGTATACCATGTGCACAAAAGGCCATAACGGGGCAGTCCGGTACCCAGCCTTCTGGGTCGGCTCCTCCCGCTTCATCGCCTTCCCCTCCCCGCCTTATCCATACTCCAAGTGTCATTGGTGCCAGCGGGGGTTGCACTCTGATGTTTGTGCTAGGTTGGCAGCATCGAGAAATGTATTGTTAGCACGGTGGGCAAGAAGGCCCAGGCTAAAAAGAGACATTTGTCGTCGGCCCAGCCCTTGTGGGATGTTGACGATGATTCCATTGATTTGTCGGATTACTCCCCTTTACAGGAGGGGGAAATTGTATGAGGAAACGGAGACTGACTATGTACAGTCTGGTGATGCTGATGTCGGGCAGGCGCTGGGGATGTCGTTGATACGGCCACTGTTTTGTCACATCTATTAGAGGTGTTGGATATTGACCCGCCTGAGGCGCCTCCTCTCAAGAAGGGGGAATTTTTGGGGGCCCGCAAGCCCCGTCTGGAATTCTCTACCCAGGGTCATTTTGATGCTCTGATCCTGAAAGAATGGGAAAGGCCCAGTTGGCTTCATGGTGCGCCTCAGGGATGGGATAAGAAGTATCCTTTCCCGGTGGAGGCAGTTAAGCGATGGTCTTCTCCTCCCGAGGTCGATGCGCCAGTTTTGGGTTTGACTAACTCTTCTGTGCTGAACACCCGTGACGCCACTTCCCTTAAGGATGGCGAGGACAAGTGCCTTGATCAGATGACGTGTCACGCATTTGCCAGCGTGGGCTCGGCTGTGCGGCCTGTTTGTGCATCTGCTCTAGTGTCGCTTGCTACCAGGTCTCTTATCAGAGACTGGTTGAATGACGCTCAGTTTGATCCAGCTAGCGATGAGTTCGCTACCCTTAAGAGATGTGAATTGTTCATGGGTTTTGTCTTGGCTGCTATGGAAGATTCTATTGTCATGTGTAGCAGAACTTCAGCCCTATTGGTGGCTATGCGCAGATTGGTCTGGCTCCGACAGTGGACGGCGGATTTTGGGGCCAAGAAGTTGCTTACAGCTCTTCCCTTCCTGGGTGTGCGGCTGTTTGGAGATAAATTGGATGCTGTTGCTAAGGGAGGTAAGTTACCTCAGCGGAAGAAACAGCGCCGTCCCTTTCGGGGGGCTGGCTCGTTCACTCCTTCCTTTCGAGGGGCCAGAGCGGCTAGAGGTTTGGCCTTCTCGGGTGGCAGGGGCTCGTCCTGGAACAGGGGATTCCAAGTCCAAGCCCGCCATTAAACCGGCTCAGCAATGAAGGGGCGCCCTCACCCGCACGGGTGGGGGGACGGCTGCAGCTCTTCTTCCAGGTCTGGGCCCGGGAGGTCACAGGCAATTGGATTTTGGAAGTGGTCTCCTCCGGGTACAAACTGGAGTTCAAGTACTGGCCGCCTCCAAGATTCTTAAGGTCTTGGGTGCCCTCGGACCCTCAGGCTGCACAGGGGCTCCTGTTAGCAGTAAAAAAACCTTCTGGACATGGGAGTTATTTGCCCGGTGCCTCAGTTGGAGAGAGGCAGGGGTTACTACTCCAACCTTTTCACGGTTCCCAAAAAGGAGGCTTCGGTGAGACCCATTCTATATCTCAAGGTTCTCAACAGGTTTATCAGAGCCAAAAAAGTTCCGCATGGAGACTCTGCGCACGGCTATCAATTCCCTTCGCCATGGGGATTTTATGACATCCATAGACTTCAAGGATGCGTATCTGCATGTTCCGATTGCGGTGGAGGATCAACATTTTCAGTTTGTAGCCCTTCCCTTCGGACTGACCTCGGCGCCGAGGGTCTTCACCAAGGTCTTGGCGGTAATAATGGCTCTGCTCAGAGCTCAGGGCATTCACATTGTGCCTTATCTGGACGACCTGTTGATCTCAGCTTCTTCCCTCCGTCAGGTGGAGCTGGACACCCACCAGGTGGTGTCGACTCTGGAAAGGTTCGGGTGGGTGATCAACCGCCCCACGTCTTCTCTCTCTCCGTCACGAGTGATTTCATTTCTGGGCATGAATCTGGATACCATTCAGGCCAGAGAGTTTTTGCCCCAGACCAAGGTGCAGGGGATTCAGGATCTGATCAGCCTTCTTTGGGCCAGTCCTTGTCCCTCTATCCGACAGGGGATGAAACTGGTGGGCTTGATGGTGTCCTCCTTCGAGGCGGTACCGTTTGCACAGTTTCACATGAGATCTTTTCAACTTCACCTATTGACGCATTGGGACAGGTGTTCGCAGTCATTGGATCAACCTTTCAGGATGTCTCCCAGGGTTCGTGTTAGGGCGAGCGCTGCACGCCCGTCTCACAGCATTTCACCTACCTCCATGGCTGCATGCAGCCATCATCCATCTTCCCTCAGGGCTGCTTCCAGCTGCCGCCCTTCCCTCAATGCTTCCTCCTTGCATGGTCAGGTGCGCACATGTCTCCGTCCACTAGAGGGCGAGCGCACAGGATCCCTGAGATTTAAAGGGCCTGTACAGCACTGATTGGTGTTTATGTCATCCAATCCTGCATCATCTTCCCCTATTTAAACAGGCACTTCCTTCATTCAGTGCCGGATCTTGGTCTCTCCATGCTTGTTGAAAGTCAGACATACTTGGATTGCTCACCTGTGTACCGACCTCTGCCTGTCCCCGACTCTGAACCTTTGCTGCCTGCCCTGACCTCGGCTACTCACCTTTTCTGTGAACCTGTGCTGCCAGCCCCGACCTCTGCCTGTACTTACTACGCCTTTTGCCTGCCACTTGTGTGCCTCGCTGAACCTCGGCTGACTGTGGGACTGGGCCGCTGTTGGGGGGTAGCGACCTGGGGGTCACTCGCCGCACAAGACCAACCTGCCTTGCGGTGGGCTCTGGTGAATACCGGTGGCCCCTTAGACTCCGCTCCCCTGACACGGTACCCGCCATCGGTTCCACAGTTAAAGCGGATCCACACCCGAGTTCGCTCCATCCGGTCCGTGACAGTAAGATCCGGCCATGGATCCCGCTGAGGTGCCGCTGCCGGATGCCACTGAATTGCCTGCTATAGTGGCTATGCAGTCCCGCCAGATTAATCAACTCTCTGCCATGATGCAGCAATTATTAACGATTCAGCAACAGCAAGTTCCATCACCGGCTCCAGCATTGCCGCCACAGCCCCCGGTAGCATCTTCTGCCAGAGTCCGTCTCTCCTTGCCGGCTAAATATGATGGGGACGCCAAGTTATGCCGAGGGTTCCTTGCCCAATGTTCCGTGCACTTGGAGTTGTTGGCGGATCTTTTCCCCACTGAACGAGCTAAGGTGGCCTTTGTTATCAGTTTGCTTTCTGGAAAGGCTTTGGCCACACCCGAGTTCGCTCCATCCGGTCCGTGACAGTTCGGCAGTCCCTTTGGTGGTGGCTGGAGTCGAGCAACCTGTTGAAGGGCAGATCTTTTCTGGTCCCTTGTTGGGAGATGGTTACCACGGATGTCAGCCTGTCAGGCTGGTGAGGTTATTGGAAAAGTCATCAGTTCAGCGGGTTGTGGGGTCCTCAGGAGGCTCACACCCCCATCAATGTCTTGGAGCTCAGAGCCATCCAACTGGTTCTGGCACGGCTGACCTCAAATTTACAGGGTCTACCGGTTCAGGTTCGTTCAGACAACCGAACGGCGGTAGCTTACATCAATCACCAAGGAGAGCAATGTTCCTTGCATTTCGGCAGTCTACATTCCGGGAGTGGAGAACACGGAGGCGGATTCCCTGAGCAGGGGATCCTCTCGCCAAGGAGAGTGGTCTCTCAACCCCGAGGTCTTTCTGGATCTTTGCCACAAGTGGGGGACTCCGGAGGTAGATCTCTTTGCCTCGAGGCACAATGACAAACTTCCGGCCTTTGTGTCTCTTTCTCAGGATCCTCTATCTCTGGCAGTGGAGGCCTTGTCCCTTGCTTGGAAGGATCTGGGTTTTCTTTACCTGTTTCCGACAGTCTCCTTGCTGGGCAAGGTAGTTCTCAAACTGGTTCTAGAAGGGGCGCCAGCAATTCTTGTGGCTCCAAGGTGGCCAAGAAGGGTTTGGTACGCAGACGTTGTAAGGCTGGTCGTAGTTCAGTACCGGCTTCCCATGTTGCCGGATCTGTTATCTCAGGGTCTACTACTTTGCCCCAATTTACCAGCGCTGGCTTTGACGGCTTGCCTGCTGAAACCTTCATTCTGAAGGAGGAAGGTTTGTCTGCGGCCGTTGTTCAGACCTTGATTAGAGCTAGGAAGCGGTCCTCTTCTGGCATTTACTATAGGACTTGGAGGTCCTGTATTGATTTGCGTGAGGCTAGGGCCTTGCCTTGTAGGGTGTTTTCGATTCCTAGGATCTTGGAGTTTCTTCAGCATAATCTGGATCTTGGGTTCCAGCTTAGTACTTTGAAAGGACAGGTTTCTGCTCTGTCGGTTTTCTCCCAGAGGTCTTTTGCCTTACACCCGCTGGTTAAGACCTTTTTCCAAGGGGTCGCGCATGTGCGGCCCCCTCAGAAGGCTGTGGTTCCTGTTTGGGATTTAAATTTGTTTCTTTCGGCTCTCCAGGGTCCTCCTTTTGAGCCGCTACAGGATATTGCTCTTTGGGTTCTCACTCAGAAGGTTGCTTTCTTCTCTGTTCGCGTGTCTCTGAGTTGGCGGCTCTGTCGATTCAGGCCCCTTACTTTGAGAGACACCAGGATAAAGTGGTTTTTCGTTTTAAGCCAGATTTCCTTCCTAAGGTGGTGTCTGCTTTCCACCTCAATCAGGATATTGTTCTCCCTTCCTTGTGCCCTAACCCTAACAATGACAAGGAGAGGGTTCTGCACAATTTGGATGTTGTTCGCTGTGTGAAGTACTATTTGGTGACTACTTCTTCCTTCCGCAAGACGGACGCTTTTTTCGTGGTGCCCTGTGGGCCCAGGAAAGGTTTGGCGCCTGCTAAGTCTACGATTAGCAAATGGATTCGTCAGGCCATTGTTGGGGCCTATTCTGCTAAGGGGAGGACTCCCCCTTTTAGGGTCACTGCGCACTCTACTCGTGCTGTTGGTGCATCCTGGGCTTTTCAGCACCAGGCTTCTGTTGAACAAGTTTGTAAGGCTGCTACTTGGTCTTCCATTCATACTTTTTCCAAGTTTTACAAGGTTGATGTGTGGGCTTCAGTGGATGCTGTTTTTGGCCGCAAGGTTCTGCAAGCTGCAGTGGTTTGAGTTGGTACATTCTTTACTGTTTCTGGTTCCCACCCATGACGGACACTGCTATTGGATGTCCCACATGTCATGAAGATTGAAGTGGAGTGTTTGGCACACTTAGAATAATACCGCTTTGTGTGTACTCACCTGTAAAACGGGTATTATGAGTGTGCCATACACTCCACTTCGCCCCACCCCTTTTTTTCAGGTATTCTGGAGCTTTTATATGGTGAACCATTGGTTTTGATTGTTAAGGTTATAACTGGTTCTTCCTGGTCCCCTTACTGCTTTTTTACAACGGGAAATTGGTGGGAGGTCCCAGGTATATATGGACCGGGAGGGGCTTTCTTTTTTTGCATATTCATCTCTGCACAAGTTCGCCCTTTACTGGAGATTACCCACATGTCATGAAGATCGAAGTGGAGTGTATGGCACACTCATAATACCCGTTTTACAGGTGAGTACTCACAAAACTGTATTTTTGGAGCTCCTGCGCTGCGTGTCTGGCTTCTCCCTTGCACGGTCCGTAAGTGCCCCTGCGGGCTGGCTTTTCTTTGTATTTCATTGTATTATGCTTACGGGATCTTTGCTTTATGTCTTACAGGCGGGTCAAACTTTTTGAGGTTTCTCCCGATCCCATTCCCTTTTAGCGTTTACCCCTTATTGGCGGGCTTTTGTACTGTATATCTCCCACTTCCCTAGCGGGCTATTGGGGCATACCGGGTAGCCTTATTGGCGTCAATCCCGACTTGGCCTATTGTGCCACAATAATCACCATATGGAGGCTTCTCAGGATAATGTGCTCGGGGTTCCTTCGGGACAAGCCCGGCTGTGTGTGGCATGTGGGGTATCCCCTATAAGTGATGATGTCGCTTGCGCTGCAGTCTGGGTTACCGGCGGCTGGGCCTGCGCCCCCTCGGGCTTGGCCTACCCCCCCCATGCTTACATCTGACTCCTAGTGAGGTGCATACCAGCGGTAAGTCTCAACCTGATTTGGCTGCTCGGGTGGCCAGCATTGAGAGACATATTGCTGGCTCTGGCCCGCGTAAGGCTTCTGCTAAGAAGCTGCATTTATCACCTGGTGTTTCCCTCTTTCCTATGGAGGTTGAGGAATTTTCTGGCGTTACCGGTTATACCCCCTGGAAGAGGAGGAATTATTTTCTGATTCAGAATCATCTGAGGAACAATCTAGGGTGTATGGTGCCGATTCTGGGTCTGACCCATGGACTTCAGATGATACTGACAGGCTTTTAGCTCACATTTTTGAAGTACTATGTATCTCTCCTCCTGCCGTGGCTCCGCGGCAGCAGGGGGAGCTGTTTCATACTGTTAAACCACGCTTGGAGTTTCCTGAGCAAACTCATTTTAATAATCTGGTGCTCAAGGAGTGGGAACGGCCTAGCCGGCTCCCCGGGGTGCCAAAGAGTTGGGATAAGCGGTATCCCTTTCCTGCTGAAATGGTTAAACGGTGGTCATGTCCTCCCGAGGTGGATGCACCATTTCTGGGGTTGTCCAACACATCCGTCATGCATTTCCCTGACTCTACTACACTGAGGGATGGGGAGGACAGGCGCATTGATCAGCTGGCTTGCCATGCCTTTGCCTGTGTGGGGACCGCACAGCGTCCGGTCTGTGCTTCTGCCATTACGGCTGTTGCTATTAAAAGCCTGCTCAGGGGTCTCTTAGATGGAGCACCTGATGATGCAGGTAGTGAAGAGTATAGAGCTCTTCTGCGTTGTGAGGAATTTGTTGCATATGTTCTCTCTGCCTTGGATGATACCATTAGAATGTGTGGCAGGGCATCTGCCTTGTTGGTGGTGATACGCCGCTCGGTCTGGCTGCGCCAGTGGGCAGCTGACAATGCTGCTAAGAAGGCTCTCACTGGGTTTCCCTTCAAGGGGCTGCGCCTCTTTGGGGAACGCCTGGACTTGTTTGCTAAGGGAGGCAAGTTACCTCAGCGTTGATGGCAGCCCCGGTCCTTTTGGGGTTCAGGTGCTTTTTCTCCTTCCTTTAGGGGCTCCAGAATTGGACGGGGAGCTTCCTTTTCTGGAGCCCGTTGAGATTTTTGGGGCAGGGGCAGAGGACATGGCCGCCCTGGCCCCTCCTGGGGTCCCAAGCCTATGTCCTCCCCCAAGCCCCCTCAGGCATGAAGGGGTGCCCTCACCCATCCGGGTAGGGGGACTGCTTCGGCTCTTAGCTCATGTCTGGAGGCGTCATGTCTCAGACTGGTGGATTCAGGAGGTAGTATCCTCCGGTTACAAGATAGAGTTTGCAGCCTGGCTGCCCCCAAGATTCATCAAATCTCAGTTAGCTCAAAACCCCCTGTCAGCTCAGGGTCTGTCCCTGGCTGTCCAAGGCCTTCTGGAACTGGGTGTCATCTGCCGAGTGCCATTGAGGGAAAGAGGCAAAGGCTATTACTCCAATCTTTTTATCGTTCCCAAAAAAGATGGGTTCATCAGACCCATCCTGGAATTGAAGCACCTCAACAAATTTGTCAGATTCAGACACTTTCGCATGGAGACTCTGCGCTCAGCTGTGACTTTCCTACACCCAGGGGACTTCATGACCTCTGTAGACATCAAGGATGCTTACCTTCACGTACCTATCTTTCCAGGTCATCAGAGATTCCTCAGGTTCGCTCTGGAGGATCAGCACTACCAATTTGTGGCCTTGCTGTTCGGTCTCATCTCGGCTCCCAGGGTATTCACCAAGGTGCTGTCAGGAGTGATGGCTCTGCTGAGATCTCAGGGCATTCGCATTCTTTCCTACTTGGACGACATGCTTATCGCTTCTCAGTCCTTCCATTAGGCAGAGCTGGACACTCAGAGGGTGGTGTCCACACTGGAGTCATTCGGCTGGGTGATCAACCACCCCAAATCTTCCCTGTCTCCTTCCATGGTGAAGTCCTTTCTATGCATGATTCTGGATTCATCTCAGGTCAAGATCTTTCTTCCTCAGCAGAAGGTGGAGAGTCTTCAAGAGAAAGCTCAGCTCCTTCTTTCTTGTCCTCATCCATCCATCAGGCAGGGAATGCAGCTGGTGGGCCCGATGGTGTCCTGCTTCGAGGCGGTTCCATATGCTCAGTTTCACATGAGACCTCTTCAGCTTCACCTCTTGTCAGTATGGGATCGGGACCCTGTGTCCTTGCATCAGGTGTTTGTCCAGTCCCCTCTGGTCAGGCGGTCTCTATCTTGGTGTCTGGACTCAAGGAACCTGCTGGGGGGCAGATCCTTTCTGGCCCCCTGCTGGGAGACTGTCACCATGGATGCCAGTCTGACAGGTTGGGGGGGATTTTGGAAGTCCCTGAAATTCCAGGATCAGTGGGGCCCTCAGGAGGCCCATGCCCCTATCAACATTCTGGAATTGAGGGCGATCAGGTTGGTTCTCGCCCACTTAACCCCACACTGCGGGGTCGGGCTGTTCAGGTCCACTCGGACAACCAGACGGCGGTTGCCTACATCAATCAGGGAGGTACCCGGAGCAAGAGGGCCCTCAAGGAAGTGTCCCTGATGGAGGAGAGTGTTCCCTGCATCTCAGCTGTGTACATCCCGGGGGTGGAGAATCTGGAGGCAGACTCTCTGAGCAGGGGGACCTCTCGTCTGGGAGAATGGTCCCTCAGCAGCAGGATGTTTCGCTCCCTGTGCCACCACTGGGGTCAGCCTGATGTGGATCTGTTTGCGTCCCATCACAATCACAAGCTTCCAGTCTTTCCCCTCGATTCAAAGAGCAAAAGTTAATTGATTTCGGATCGAGAATCGTAAGTTTGGGTGGGTGTTAGTCATTTTTTCCTGTTTTTTTGGCCATTTCCGACTCGCACGAGCCTACGTTCGAATGCGTATATGCTCTTACGATCATCGCAAGTTCGTTCCTAAATTTTAGGATCAAATCGTAAAACTTAGGATCAAATCGTAAAACTTAGGATCAAATCGTAAAACTTAGGATCAAAACGTAAAACTTAGGATAATCGGATGTGTTTAGGTGTGATTCAGAGAACAGTTTTCAAACCTCTAAATACGTTTTAAAAGAAAGCCACTGCCGACACCTTTTAGCAGTCGGATTGCTGTTCTTGAACAGGTTTTTTGGCTATATGGAGGAGTCTGCGCGTCTTGAGCTCCAATGAACTGCATGTATCAGCATGGCCCGAGGCCATAAATTGTATAGCAATGCATACCTGATTCATGTATGCCTTATAAAAGCATTTTAATGTGGACCTTAATTCGTCCTTTGCATGTAAACCTTTATTTTGCAATATATTTGCGTTAATTAAAGAAACTTATGTCCTTTGTTATTTATTTTTAAATTGATGTACTAGAATAATATTTTTAGATTGCATTTATTGGTGTAGTTGTTTACCTTTGCTTTGTTTAATTATTTAAGCACATCTTTGGTCAGATGCATCACACTTACTGAGGAGAGGAGAGCGGGATAAAGTGCAGGATGTGGGTTACTGCTGTATTTTGCACAGACACAGCAGAGCTGGGGGCACGGAAAGGTCAGAAATCAAAGAATGCAGAGCAACACAGTCACAAGGCCCTTTCTGTTTGCAGGCTGCCCGAGAATACCTGAGCCGCCATCTTGGCTGTTTCTAGACTAATAACATGCAGAAGTTGCTGGGTGTTTTTTAATTTTTGAGAGCAATCTGTATGTAGAGGGTGTGGGTAACCACACCCAAAATTTTAAGTTGTACCATTTGAAGCCAAAATATTAAAATTAAATCCACAAGTAAAAAATGCAAGTTAACTAAAAATTAAACAAAGTAAGATTTACTTATGCAAATGCATTCATTAATGGTTGGTTACTACAAAATGATGGAAATAAAGAAAAATAAAAGACCAAATATTTAGAATGCACTTTAATGAGGTAAGTTTGTAGTGCGCAGCCGCAAGATCAGAAGGATTTACGTCCAGACAAAAAAGGAAAAAGGGCAAAACCAATGTTGCAACCTGAGAAATGAAACGGAAAATTCAGGATGGAAACTGACATAGGTCTGATTCCCGAACTGCCATACGAACGGACGGACATTTTAGGATAGAAACGTATTTGCTTATAGAATCACTCGCAAGTTCATACGAACGCACGAGCGTACGGGAAAAATAGGATGATCGGCACCAAAATCAAAGCTGTTACATGTTTCTTTGAATCGACCCTTTTGTCTCTCTGTCCCAAGATCCATGGATGCCCTGGCAATGTCTTGGACGGGGTTTCAGCTTCTGTATGTGTTTCCACCTTTTCCCCTGCTGGGCAGGGTGCTGCGCAAGATAGCTCAGGAAAGGGTGCCAGCCATACTGGTGGCCCCCTGTTGGCCAAGAAGAGTGTGGTTCGCAGGCATCGTGCAGCTGGCAGTAGATCATTACGCCCTGCCCCGGGTTCCAGATCTGCTCACTCAGGGGCACCTACGCCACCCCAATTTACAAACGCTGGCTTTGACGGCCTGGCTGTTGAAACCTCCATCTTGATTGAAAAAGGGCTGCCTGCCTCGGTTGTAAATGCCATGATCAGGGCTAGGAAAAGGTCCTCTTCTTCCATCTACTACAGGGTTTGGTGTACTTACATTGACTGGTGCGAGTCTAACTCGCTTCCCTGTCGTGTGTTTCCTATTCCTAGGTTTCTGGAGTTTCTGCAACATGGTTTGGATCTGGGTCTTCAGCTCAGTACTCTGAAAGGTCATGTTTCTGCCTTGGCTATTTTTTTCTGAAGATCCTTTGCTCAGCATCCCCTGGTCAAGACCTTTTTCCAGGGGGTTACTCACGTGCGTCCCCCACGTAAGCCCATGTTACCAGTCTGGGACTTGAACTTGGTCTTATCTGCCCTGCAGGGGTCTCCCTTCGAGCCCTTGCAAGGAGCCCCTTTGTCCATTCTTACGCTTAAGGTGGTCTTTTTGATGGCTATCACTTCTGTGAGGCGTGTTTCTGAGTTGGCGGGGCTTTCTGTATTTTGAGAGACACCAGGACAAGGTGGTGTTTCGTTTTAAGCCAGATTTTCTGCCTAAGGTTGTTTCTGCCTTTCATCTCAATCAGGACATTGTTTTGCCTTCTCTGTGTCCTAATCCTAGTACTTCTAAGGAGAGGGTTTTACACTCTCTGGATGTGGTCAGGACGCTGAAGTTCTATCTGGTGGTTACTGAATCCTTCAGGAAGACTGACGCTCTCTTTGTGCTCCCGTCTGAACCTAAGAAGTGTCTGGCTCCGGCTAAGTCCACTATCAGCAAGTGGATTTGTCAGGCTGTGATACAGGCCTACTCTGCTAAGGTGCCTTACTGCTCATTCTACTCGTGCTATTGGTGCCTCTTGGGCTTTTCAGCACCAAGCTTCTGTTGAACAAGTTTGCAAGGCCGCCACTTGGTCTTCTGTTCATACTTTTTCTAAGTTGTACAAGGTTGATGTTAAGGCTTTAGCTGATGCTGCTTTTGGCCGCAAAATTCTGCAGGCGGCAGTGGTTTAAATTGTCTGCTGTTACTTTTGGGGATCCCACCCCACCTTACGGACACTGCTATTGGAATATCTTCTGGAACAGGACGTGCTGTATACTTAGAATAATACAATTCTGTATATACGTATAATACCAATTCTACAGGTGAGTAATCACAGAATTGTATTTTTGAAATGTTTGGGTGTGGCCCTTGGCTTTGTGATGCTGCATAATAATTAGCATAGTCGGCAGTGTCTGTAAGACAGGCATTCTCATCACTTGGCTGTTCTTTCTCTCTCCCATTGTCTGATGATGCAGAGCATTAGACAACCAGCTTAACCCTATTATTGGTGGTCTATGGCAAAGAAATTAAGGGGATGTGCTATTGCGTTTTGCCATTTTTCTATTTTCAGAAGCAGCTGTGTTCTGACAGTAAGAGAGAGGGCAGCCATGATGAGGTGAGCTGCTGAATAACAGTTTATGCACTTTGCCAACAGAGTCCCTTTAACTCTATATACCAGCTTTAATGTGTATGGGGTACAATATCAGTGCTTTAAATGTCTCTGCAAGGGTTACTGCAAGCGTTACTGGATAATTAAGAAGAGCCAAGGGCACAATAGTAAAACTTGCAGACCAAGGGGAATTTCAGCATCACAAGCACAGAGCCAGCACCCATTAGGGTCTGAACTGGTGAAAGAAAAGGCATGTTTTGGATTTCAGGATCCTTGGTTCTTCTGATTTTTCCTTTCTTGGGCAGTCTTTTCAGCAGTGCTGGGTTACAACTGTTATTATGAACACTTATGTCTAGATTTAGGAGGAAAACAGACTATCTATCTAGCTATCTAATCATGTCCAATACTGCAAACTTGAATGTAACCTCCTCAGAGGTCAGTACTAATCAGCTAAAGTTAATTATCAAGATGTTCCAGTCAACATTCTGAAGCAGGTAAAACTGCCTATCCGAAAAGATTTTAAAAGTCAACAGTGCTATAAATCTGTGGTTGGCACCAAGCTATATAAGTGCACTACTTACCTTCTAAATAGATAGATTGTTTTGCAGTGGGAACAACTTTTCTGCCCAAAACAGGAAACCAATGCTTTGCATGGGATTGACCCATGGAGATGCGTAAAGAGATATTTAAAATAATTCTGCTAAAGGAAGAAGTCGCACCCAGTCAGTCTGGAATAATGAAGGAGTAACATCAAAGATTTTGTTCCACTGACTGCTTGACTCATTCGGTCTGGCCATTCATCTGCAGGTGGTAGGCACAAAGTGTGTTAAAGTAATTTGCACGGCTGACCAGAACTTAACTGTAAATTTTCGATCCAAGATAATCTTTGCCAGACCATGAAGGCAAACTAAACAAAGACATGCTTAATTCAGATGCTTTAATAGACCTTTAACAGGAACATATATAGTATACAATACATAATCCCCATCAACCCCTAAACCCTAGTAAATGTGCAGTGCTGGTAAAAAGTAACCACATTAGGATATATTTGATTCCAAGCGTTTTTGGTAAAAAGAAGCATAAAACTGGGTGTCTTGGAGCAAAATATCAAGTCCTAGGGTGAAATATGTTTGTTTCCCATAAGCATCACTCTCTTATTACCATCGTAATATTGCTGGTATGCAAGGAGGGATGATGAGGGCACCGGAGGATGTATGGAAGGTGGAGGGGGGGAGTTAGCTCACCAATAATAGGCTTGCTAGTCTCCAAAGAGTGCAGTCTTCTCTGCTATTAGAATAGCATTATATAATACAATACAACATAAACCTACTCTTAGGTCCAATCATGCCTCGGTATGGGATAAATAAGCATATAGTCTACTATGAAAAGTATTTACAGAGCATATACACATTTACAGTCAGGCATACCGCTAGTTAAGCTATAAAAAGCCCAAAACATCAAGTGGGAGAAAGAGGATATATAATCCCCAAAAAACACTACAGGAAAACCTGCAGCCGATGTAAGTTTTTAATCCTACTGAGAATTGAGTGTTTAACACATAATACCACCTTGCCTCCTTTTGTAAGAGGGTTTTATCAAGGTTGCCTCACCTAGGTGACAAGCACAGTTGGTTGATACTGCATACTAATAAGCCCAATAGATTGCACTGTGGCATTCCCAAGCATGCATTGCCAGGGGGATTATTCTAAGTATGTCTCACACCCTGCTTCGGAAATATTCCTTACACTTGGGTTATGTCCAGTAGAGGGCGAACTTCTGCAGAGATGAATAGAAAAAAAGGAGCCCCTCCCGGCCCATAAATACCTGGGACCTCCCACACATTCCCCAGTAATCGTCTCTGCAGACGGCGAGCAAGTCAGAAGATGAAGTCTCCTCCTTGCAGGTAAGCCGGGTTCACACCCGGCCATTTTTATCCCTATTTCTGCCCGGACCTATTTATACTTAAGTCCCCTAATGCCTCCCAGCCTTGGCTGTAGGTCCGGGTGACGGTAGGACTCACCTTAACAGGTGTACTGTTAGGAGCCACGCTCCTCCGTGTGACCCCATTACAAGGGGTAGGCGGCTACCAGGTTGGTGACCCTGGTTTAGGATGCCCTGTCCGTTTCCCCATGTTCTACTACTGTAGTCGGGGATCCCTCCCTCCCTTTACTTTAGTTCCTTTATTCACAATGGGAGGGGGGCCTGTGATTTCTCCCTTGTCCGTTTTATGTGGAGCATTGGGAAGTAATCCGTTAATGAATGGGTGTATGAGTGTGTTTGTGCTTTTAACATTCATCTTATCTTTCGTTTTATACATGCGGCGGCCGTTTTGAGAGCCAGCCGCCCTGTCATGGCTGCTATGGCTAAGTGTGAGCTTCTCCCTCTCCTTGCGGTGAGGAGAGGGGGCGGGGCTGGGCGCTCGGCGTGCTGGCGGCGGCCCGCCCCACTCTCTCTGGTGCCCTCGGCGGCGCCCGGTCAATGGCATCGCGTTGCTGGGTGAGGAGGGGGCTTCTTCCTTCTGCCATCAGCTGGGGATCACCTTCCGTTGTGCGGTGAGTGCCCTGCGTGGCTTTGCTTGTTGTCTGTGGCTTGAGTTTGCGCCTTATCCAGCGCAGCGACGGCCAAGAACACTGAGGAATCGTATTGTTCCATCTTGCGGTTTCTTGGTCTTGTTAAGATCAACCACAATTTTGTCAATGCCCACATGCGCGCTGGGCGTCATTAGTGTAACTCCAAAGCACCATAGCTAGAGCAGCAGACTCTGAGTGATGATAGATGGTAGATTGCTGGTTCAAGACTCCATTCATGCCAGTCCTCACGCTACTCTTTTATTGTACTATTTGCGCATACATTATGTTTATTACTTAAATGAAGAAATAGTATGCCATATTATTATTATATACATTACTATTAGTATTATATACTATATTATATTCAATGTTATATATTATTTTATATGTTTTGCCACACTCTTTGTACATTCTGCATGTATGAGTGGTTGTCTTGGTGTACCTTACTTACGGGGGCCCCCATTTTGTTGGGGTCCCTTGGCCAAAAAATAAGGGCTTGCAAATCCTCCCACTAACAGACTTAAGGGACATCCCCGGTAGCTTCTAGCGTAATTCCCGCTGGTCATTGCGACTACCATACAAATCACCATATGGAGGCTCCCCAGGATACCGGGCTCCAGCTCCCTTCGGGGCAGTCCCGACAGTGTGTGGGTTGGGGGGTATCCCTTGAGGGGGATAATGTGCTGGTTGCATACCATGTGTTCAGCAGGCCATAACACGGCAGTCGGGGGCCCAGACGTCTGGGTCAGTGCCGCCGGCCTCATCACCTACCCCACCTTGACATATCCGTACCCCCATTGACATGGTCATTAGCGGGGAGTCGCAATCTGATGTATGTGCTGGATTGGCCAACATCGAGAAATTGTTTTTTAGCTCTGAGGCCCCGGCTAAGAGAAGGCATCTGTCACCGGCAGTGCCGGTTCTTGATGATCATGATTCCCTTGACTGGTCTGTTTATTCTCCGCTGGCGGAAGGGGAACTGTTTACGGAATCTGATGGCTCTGAGGATCAGCAGTTTTTGGATGCTGATGCTGGGCAGGGGCTTGGGGATGCCGTGGATACCCCCAAGATCCTGGCCCATTTATTTGAGGTGCTGGCTATTCCTCCTCCGGCGGAGTCCCCTCCGCAGAAGGGGGAATTTTTTCCTTGGGACCTCTAAGCCTCGTCTGGAGTTCCCAAATCAGATTCATTTCCAATATTTGATTATTAAGGAATGGGAAGGACCTAGCCGGCTTCCCGGTTTTCCTCAGGAATGGGATAGGAAGTATCCCTTTCCGGTGGACGCGGTGAAGCGCTGGTCGTCTCCTCCTGAGGTCGATGCGCCCGTACTGGGATTGTCCAACACATCTGTGGTGCACTCTCCAGACGCCACCACGATTAAGGATCGTGAGGACCGTCATATTGATCAGTTGGCTTGACATGCCTTTGCTGGCGTGGGTTCTGCCTTGTGGCCTGTTTGTACTTCTGTACTCACGGTTGTGGCTATCAGGTCTGTGGTTAGGGGCCTGTTGAGGGGTCCCAGCTGGACCCAGCCAGTGATGAATTTGCAGCGCTTATGCGATGTGTATCGTTCATGACCATTTGTCTTGTCTGCCTTGGATGACACAATATGTATGTCTAGCAGAACCTTAGCATTGCTTGTGGCTATATGACGCTCTGTCCGGTTGCGCCAGTGGGCGGCTAACATTGCGACTAGGAAGTCACTTACAGGGCTACCCTTTCTGGGTATGCGGCTGTTTGGAGATAAATTGGATTCGGTTGTGGAAGGAGGAAGGCTTCCGCCACGCAAGAAGCGGCGTCGCTCCTTTCGGGGGGCAGGCTCCTCTAATCCTTCCTTTCACGGTGCCAGAGCAGGCAGAGGTGCTGCCTTCTCTATCTTCAGGTGATTCCTGGAGCAGAGGTGGAGGATGGGCCCGTCCAGGACCTGTCTGGGGTTCCAAGCCCGCTGCCGAGCCAGCTCAGCAATCAGGGGGCGCCCTCACCTTGGCGGGTGGGGGGTCGGCTGCGGCACTTTTTCCAGGTCTGGGCCTGGGAGGTAACAGACAAGTGGATCTTGGAAGTGGTCTCTTCCGGGTACAAGTTGGTGTTCGAGTACCGGCCTTCCCCAGATTCCTCAGTTCTCGGGTTCCCTCGGACCCCCGGGCTGCGCAGGGGCTCCTGTTGGCAGGGCAAAATCTTCTGGACATGGAGGTCATATGTCCAGTGCCTTTCTCAGGGAGAGGCCGGGGCTATTATTCCAACCTCTTTACGGTTCCCAAACAGGATGGATCCATCAGAACCATTTTGGTTTTTGAAGCTTCTCTACAGGTTCATCAGATCCCAGAAGTTCCGCATGGAGACTCTGCGCTCAGTCATCAATTCCCTTCGTCAGGGGGATTTTGTGACATGTTGTTTACCTTTATGTACTAATCTACCCCGCACGCCAGAGATTTCTCAGGTTTGTGGTGGGAGATCGGCATTTTCAGTTTGTGGCCCTCCCTTTCGGGTTGACTTCGGTACCAAGGGTGTTCACCAAGGGGCTGGTGGGCATAATGGCCCTTCTCAGAGTCCAGGGCGTATCTGGACGACCTACTCATTACAGCATCTTTTCTATGTCAGGTGGAGATGGACTCCAGGGTGGTGACGACGGTGGTAAGGTTCAGATGGGTGATCATCCACCCCAAGTCCTCTCTCCCCCCATCAAGGGAGATCTCATTTCTGGGCATGAATCTGGATACCAGTAAGGCCAGAGTGTTCCTTCCTCACCCAAAAGTGCAGAGGGTTCAGGATCCGATACGTATTCTCCTGGACAATCCTCGCCTCTCTATCTGGCTAGGGATGAAACTGGTAGGATTGATGGTGGTTTCCTTCGAGGCAGTCCCCTTTGCTCAGTTCCACAAGAGGTCGCTCTAACTCCATCTATTGCTGATCTGGGACGGATGTCCCCGGTACTTGGATCAGTCCTTTCTGCTGTCTCCCAGGGTCCGGCAGTCCCTTCAGTGGTGGCTGGAGCCAAGCAATCTGATGAGGGGCAGATCCTTTTTGGCCCCTTGTTGGGAGACGGTTACCACGGATGCCAGCCTGTCGGAGGTTTCTGGACGGATTTTCAGTTCCAGGGGCTGGGGGGTTCTCAGGAGGCTCACACCCCCATCTATGTCTTGGAGCTCAGAGCTATTCGGTTGGTTTTGTCATGCTTGACGCATCACTTACAGGGCTTACCGGTTCAGGTTCGATCAGACGATTGAACTGCGGTCGTTTACATCAATCACCAAGGAGGGACTCGCAGCAGGAGTGCCCTCAGGGAAGTTTCGCTGATTCCTGCATGGGCGGAGAGCGATGTTCCATGCATCTCAGCGGTATTCATTCCGGGAGTGGAAAACACGGAGGCAGACTCCTTGAGCAGGGGATCCTCTCGCTGAGGGGAATGCTCTTTCAACCACAAGGTATTCCGGTCCCTCTGTCGCAAGTGGGGGACTCCGGAGGTGGATTTCTTTGCCTCACGTTGCAATCACAAGCTCCCATCCTTTGGGTCTCTGTCTCAGGTTCCTCTGGCCCTGGCAGTGGACGCCATGTCTCTTGCCTGGAAGGATCTGGGGTTCCTGTACCTGTTTCCTCCCTTCTCCATGGTGGGCAAGGTGGTGCGCAAGCTGGCTCAAGAGGGTGCACCAGCAATTTTGGTGGCTCCAGGGTGGCCAAGATAGGTTTGGTTCGTACCACAGTTTACAAACGCTGGCTTGACGGTGTGGCTGCTGAAACCTCCTCCGTCTTATTAGAAGAAGGTTTGTCTGATGTTGTGATTCAGACACTTGTCTGGGCTAGGAAGTGATCTTCCTCTAACATCTTCTACAGGACTTGGAGGTCCTATATTGATTGGTGTGAGGCTAGGGCCTTGTCTTGCAAGGTGTTTTCGATCCCTAGGATTTTGGACTTTCTTCAGCACGGTCTGGGCCTGGGCCTGTTTGGGATTTGAATTTTGCATTTTATATGCTTACACAAAAGATTGCCTTTTTGGTGGCTATTACCTCTGTTCGCTGTGTTTCTGGGTTGGCGGCCCTGTCCATTCAGGCCTCTTACCTTGAGAGACACCAGGACAAGGTGGTTTTCCGCTTTAAGCTGGATTTCCTTCCTAAAATGGTATCTGTTTTTCCATCTCATTCAGGATGTGGTTCTCTCTTCCTTGTGTCCTTAGTCTAGCAATGACGAGAAGAGGGCCCTGCACTTTTTGGATGTTTGTGTGTGAAGTACTATTTCTTGGCTACTTCTCTTCGCCTTGTTTGTGGTGCCCTCTGGGCCCAAGACGGGTTTGGCGCCGCCAAGTATACCATTATTAAATGGATATGTCTGGTCATTGTTGGGGCCTATATTGCCAAGGGGAGGGTTCCTCCTTTCAGTTTACTGCTCTTTCTACTCGTACTGTTGGGGTTTCCTGGGTTTTTTAGCACCAGGCTTCTGTTGAACAAGTTTGTACAGCTGCTACTTGGTCTTCTGTTCATACCTTTTCCAAGTTTTTATAAGGTTGATGTGCGGACCTTAGCGGATGCTGTTTTTGGCCGCAAAGTTCTACAAGCGGCAGGGGTTTCATTTGTGCACTTTTGCCTGTTGGGATCCCCACCCTTTTTGGACACTGCTATTGGATGTCCCAAGTGTAATGAATATTTCCGAAGCAGGGTGTGAGACATACTTAGAATAATACCATTTTGTGATTACTCACCTGTAAAATGGGTATTATAAGTATGTCTCACACCCTGCTTCACCCCGCCCTGAGTTGTATATTGGATCCTCTGTTTGGTGATACTGTTTTTCTTATAGATTTTATTTGCTCTTCCTGGTCCCCTTACTGCTTTCTTATACTGGGGAATGTGTGGGAGGTAGTTAGATTTGGTTGTAGCACACTGAAAATAGGTAGCTTCAAAAGAGGAAAATGTAGATCAGCAGATCTTGGTTCAACCACCTCAATAGTGCCCTCTGCTTTTTGGACACTGGTACATATGTTAAAAAATATAAACTATGAGGTAATGAACACCATAAACAAAGTTATGCATGATAACACATGATTTTAATGCTTATGAGTCGTGAAAACAGATGTGCAAGCTATATACAGTGAAACATATAGGTTCTATGACAACCAAGTATATATACAGAAAATGGAGGGCATAATACACATAGGGCAATTGTCAGAAAGCAAGACAAGGTACAAAATCAAGTAGCACTTAGAAATAAAGGAAGCCCTGTTAGTGCTGCCTTCCAGACATAGAGCACCAAAGTATCAAGGTAACAAATGCATAACAAGCAAAATAAACAGCTAAGTCAGTACAAATGCTTACAGGCTGACCGCAGGTCGTCAAAATCCCTCAACGTTTCGATCTGCTATGAGATCTTTGTCAAGAGGAAAAATGCAGTCACTGCATTTTTCCTCTTGACAAAGATCTCATAGCAGGGATTCTCATTGAGGGATTTTGACGACCTGCGGTCAGCCTGTAAGCATTTGTACTGACTTAGCTGTTTATTTTGCTTGTTATGCATTTGTTACCTTGATACTTTGGTGCTCTATGTCTGGAAGGCAGCACTAACAGGGCTTCCTTTATTTCTAAGTGCTACTTGATTTTGTACCTTGTCTTGCTTTCTGACAATTGCCCTATGTGTATTATGCCCTCCATTTTCTGTATATATACTTGGTTGTCATAGAACCTATATGTTTCACTGAATGTGTGGGAGGTCCCAGTTATTTATGGGCCGGGAGGGGCTCCTTTTTTTCTATTAATCTCTGCAGAAGTTCGCCCTCTACTGGACATAACCCAAGTGTAATGAATATTTCCGAAACAGGGTGTGAGACATACTTATAATACCCATTTTACAGGTGAGTAATCACAAAATTGTATTTTTTCTGCTCCCCAAAGCACAAGCACAATTCACGCCTAGTTTTTTCAGCATCATTCTTTATGCACCTGCAAGTTATCATGTTATGTTATTTGTTTTTTTGTTTGTTTTTTTCTCTTTAATCTCTTTTTCTCTTTTTGTAATCTTTCTCTTGTATTGCAGGGTATAGCCCTGCATTAAAATATATTGGTTGCTCCCATTTAATAGAGAGCAGTTAACTGGGTGGGGGTGTTCCTAGCTAATTAGCGAATTCAGTAGCTTTTGCGAGTTCTGGTTATATTTCAAGTGAGGTTGTTTTATAGATGAGGAGAATTTTTATTGGGGGACTTTAATTGTTTATTGCCTAAGTGCTATAGAGCTAAAATAAGTTAAAAGCCAAAGTGCTGCAACTGTAAGCAATAAAATTGAGTTCTTACTGCTGTTTTTGTAACTGGGATAATGGCTAGCAATATTGGAGGTCTACTTCTGTGCACAATTTGCTGCTTCAGGGGCAGCAGTTCCAGGGTGAATACCGCTGTGATAAATGTGAGCATGTTGCAACCTTGGAAGCTCAGGTTAGAGATCTAGAGGCACAAAATGCAACACTGAGGAGGATTGACAATATGGAAAAGGGCATCCTGATCACTGAGCAGGTATTAAGTGGGGTAGATAAAGGGGGGTGGAGTAATGGGTCAGGAGGAGCAGATAAGTAGCTGGGTAAATGTAGACAGAGGGAGTAAAAAGGGTGCACAGAAAATGAAGGCCATATCTGTGTCTGTGCACCCTAGCAAAATTGCCAAGTTGGGTAACGATGCAAGAGTGTCAGTCTCAGAAATGGCAGCCCTAGCGGATACTGCTCTCCCTAACAGCCGGGAGGACAGCCCAGCTGGTGAGCAGGAGGTTGGGACTGCAAGTAGGACTAGACAGTTACTGGTAATAGGGGATTCTATTACTAGGCGGACTGACCACCTCAACCTAATAGTTTGCTGTCTCCCTGGATCCAGGGTTCATCATGTGGTGGAAAGGGTGGACAAATTACTGGGAGGGGCTGAGGATGACCCAGTTGTCGTGGTCCATGTGGGGACCAATGACAGAATTAATGGGAGATGGAGGATCCTTAAGAATATATTTAAGGAATTAGGCACCAAGTTGAAGAGAAGGACTTCCAATTTTGTATTCTCTGGAGTAGTGCCTGTGCCATGCACTACACATGAATGACAGAGGGAGCTTAGAGAGTTAAATGGCTCAAGTCCTGGTGCAGGGCAGAGGGATTTGGGTTCCTAGACCAGTGGGCTGACTTTTCATTGGGTATAAACTGTATTCTACAGATAATTTGCACCTGAATGGAAGGGGGGGGGGGGGCTGTGCTGGGTAAGAGTATACTAGAAGCTGTATTTAAACTAGAAAAGAGGGGGGAGGACTAGAGAGAAAATAAAGGGGAAGATAGGTTACTTAGGCGACATCATATGATGGTTGGTGGAGAATTAGAAGGGGGGGAGGACTGCTGTGATGGATAAGGAGATCCATGTGTTGCAACCAGCAGTGAAAAATTAGGTGGATGCATCACTGCAGAAGCAGTTGGCCTACTAGAGTGTGCAGGAACTGTAGGTGACTCCAAGCCCTCCTCTTCAGCGAGCTCCATGGCTGGTGGTGGTGCTGATTGAAAGGAGGAAGAGGACATTGGCAGGGTTTGGGGCCGCAGCCTTATACCCACACCCTGTCTTCTAGGCCCCACTGGTCGGACCCTTTGCCTCTGGGTGGGCTTGATACGCAGCCAAAACTCCCTAGCTATAAAAGAGAATATATTTTATATATAATATATAAAGCATGTAACTCATTACACTAATAGCTCACCTTCTCTTTTGTACATCCACTTACCTGGGAGGTTCTGGCAGTAGAACCTCCACACCCAGGGCCACTTTCGCTGTTTGAGGTCCGTCCAGTGCTGCATAATTTGGGCGAATGTGTAAGCCAAGGCTCCTCACCACCACCACCAGGCCAAGTAAAAAGTGGGACAACCTGAAGGTGGTGGTTTGGCGGAAACAGCACCAGATGGGCTGAGGGGTAAGTGGTGAACAACCAGAGAGCTGCTTGTAAAGGAAACATTGGACAACTCACTAAAGCTACCCCTTCCTTTGCTTGCAAACTGGGTGGGGGCCACCAAAACTCTACAATTTACCCATGCTGCGAAGCATCCCTAAAAACCTACCAAGGGGTGTTGGACACTGATAGGCAGCAGGTGCCCACCAGTGGCAAGACTTGTTATCAAATTGAGCAGCCCCACCACCAGCATATGGATGGTTGGGGCTCTGGTGGAGGCCAACCAGGTAGGCTTTGAAATCCTGGAGAAGCTAGAGGTCAACCAGTGACAATCAACAAGTGACAATCAACACACGATTAGAGAATAAATGCCAAAAACCTGAACTTTGTTTGGATGTTATTTAATCACACCCAGACAAGGCAAGTGATAGAATGAATTAAATGATATGACATAGGTAGACAAAAAAACAATTCAAGAAAAAGAGGTGTCCACCAAATGCTGGTGAATGCTTTTGGCCACACAGCTCTGGGTGCCAGCATACAGATGGGCAGGAGTATCTGGAGCAGAAGCAGGGGTTGTCTCCTCCTCCACCCTCTCGCTCAAGGCAAAATAATGAAGGCTGATGCACGCAAAGATAATTTTCATAACCTTCTCTGGCTTGTATTGAAGGGCGTCCCCTGTGTGGTCCAAATAGCGAAATCTGGCCTTCAACAGCGCTAAGGCACGTTCAACTACAGCCCATGTGCCGATGCGGGCCCCAATATAAGCCTCCTGGCACCACCAAGGCAGCAACAGATAACCAGAATCACCTAAAAGACAAATTAAAATGGAAATTAAATTGTCAACAGGCAAAAGAACATCATAACAGCCTAAACCAATATTAAATATTACAAAAGAGTAGGGCCAAACAAGCAAAAGATAAGGCAGGGTGCTCAGACTAAGCATTTGTAACTGCAATAGGGAGAAGGAAAAATTCAAAGAGGGGCATAGTCGGCGATGTGATGGAGGGCAGGGAGACCAACTGGCAAAACCAATAAACTTGGATCAATTACGAAAAGGAGGCACATAACAGTAATGAAAAACACATTGCAAATGCAACATAAACAATAAACACACAGATCCACTCCAGTAATAAACAGACTTACCCACAAGCCAACCGCCGGTCAGCTCGCCACTCTCAAAACAGAACTCCTCAAGATAAATGCATTGTGAGAAGAGCCAGGGAAGCGGGCCAAAACACTGAAATATCAAAGATCTGGCCCCACAACACCTTGAATGTTAAGAGATTGACCCATCCTGCGGTTGCTAAAAAGAAGCCAGAAATAAAAAAGGGCCATTAGACTGGCAACAACAAATGAATAGCAAAAATAAAGTAAAACAAGGTGCCAAGTGGGGTACAGGAAAGCAGTTTGGGGGGAGGGGAAGCTGGGTTAGCATCAAGAGAGGAGAGTGGGCTACAAGGAGGAGCAATTTGCACGTAAACAGACTGGAAAACAGGCAAACTGTTTGGGGGGAGGGGAAGCTAGGCTAGCCTCAAGAGAGGAGAGTGGGCAAAAAGGAGGAGCAATGTGGACCTAAACAGACTGGGATTCAGGGAAGCTGTTTGGGAGAGGGGAAGCTAGGCTAGCCTCAAGAGAGGAGAGTGGACAAAAGGGAGGAGCAGTGTGGACCCAAACATACCGAAACATATACTCCTGAGCAAGTGGGGGAACCAGAGCCACATACGTACGATCAATGGTGCCCACAACACTTGGCATATTCGCTATTTGAAAAAATTCAAACCTCCTCGTGTTCCAGGTTGCTATGCTGTCAGGGAAAGAGATGTATTTCTCCTGCAGGACAGCCATGCCATAGAGAAATTTAATCAGGGTGCGGCTCAGCGAAGGCTGGGACATGCCAACTGACAGAGCCCCCGAGCCTATGGAAGGAGCCATTCACTAAAAATTGGAGGCAGCCAACCAATTTGGTCACACCTCCAATTGCATGCCCCTTTCTTGTGGCGGGGGCCAACCACAGCTGCAACTTTGAGTAAAGCTTCGCAAGAGAAAGCCGGCTCAGTTCGGTCAATTCGAACACCTGCTGACCGGTCATGTGATCAATATCTAGGTGACGATGGGTACACCTAAGCTCTGGAGGGTACATGGTACAGCTCTCACTGCTTCAGGTTCTCATTTTCATCACAGAACTTGGCATCCTAGGTGCAGAGGCTGTATTTTAACTAGCAAAAAGAGGCCGTTCAAGTTTTCCTGCTGGCAAAAAGATACCGTAAGTTTGAACCGGAAACCTGCGGTTTTATAGGTCCAAAAATGCACAAATCAGGGCTCAGAATCAAGTAAAAGCACAGGCTAAACGCGTAAAATTACAGACACAAGGCCTTGACCTGTAACTATAAAATGAACACTTGGTTTGGTGTACGCATACTGTCATTTCCTGCAAAAAGGACAACTCAGCCAAAAAAACAAGGCTCTTAATCACCCAACATAGAAAAGGAGACCAAATATGATCCTTTAACATCATTTCCACTGGCGGGAATGCATGGGAGAGAGGCTTTGGCCAGCTACCATCGGGTGTATCCAAAATTAAAATGTAACATTTACTAAATATAATTAAAAGAATACATCCAAGCAGTATGACATCCTGAGATCACAACTCGTTTCAGGGGTTGGACAGCAGTCCCTTAGTCATGTGAACTCACCATATTTCATCAGGCTATTTAAAGTTCCCTGGAAAAGCCCAACGAAGAATTGTTGCATGTGATAGGTACAAGAGGAACCAGCCACAAGCGCTAATAGCCATACAAGAGACTAGCCAATAAGAAGCATCCCCCCACGCATATATTGTGATATACACAAGTAGATACACCAAATACGCCGCCCTTCTCAGCGTATGTAAACTAATATGTGTGATACAACAGATTGAATAGTTGAGCACGCTCATATCAATATCCAGTCTGCTGTTCAAGCCAGCTGGCATGCCTGTCCCAAAAGGAAGGATCCACCACGCCTCCCTTCCTAATAAATTTGCCTGCAAATTGACACCTCTTGGGCCTAAGGTGACACATTCCAATACTGCCACTGTCAAATGATCTAACTTAGATTCATGAACAGTAGAAAAGTGTTTGGTTACATTAGAAACTTGGTGTCATATACATGTTCCATTTTTTTGTTTCTTAAAGGGGCAAACTGTGTACTGTTATATTTCTTTTGCTTGCCTACGTTTCAGTCATGTGCAGATGAATCTATAGGGAACCAGTTTCAAACTTTGATTGTACAACGCCAGCATCATAATGAAACTTTAATCCACTCACCAAAAGACTAAAGAAAAAAAAATAAGTAATGAAATTGCAATGTTATTAAGAATGAAATAAATAGCAGAACAGAAGAAGATATTTTGGAACAGTAAAAAGAAAGAACTCAAGTGGACAGTATTAGCGAATAATTGTGAAGTGGGATTTAGTGAGGCTGAGGTGGCCATGCTGTCTCTATGAAAGGATGAGCTGGAGCAGCAAGTGAGTGATAATGGTGAGACAGTTAAGGTAAAGGGGCATTCAAGTCCCACTGCTTGGGGCATCCTGAATTTAGATGTCCTGCTGTGTAAAACCCTTCAGGTTGCCCACTGCACTTACCTGCTCCCCAGAGACCTTGCTGCCTTTTGGTGTCGTGGCTGCATGCCTGCTCACCTCTGTGTGAGTGACAGGACCAGGCCATTCTGAATGGGTGGCAAAGCCACTCCCACAGCTTTAAACTGTGGGGTTTAGTGGTGCACTTGGCTCTGTTTGGCTTTGTTCGGCAGCTTAGCCACTCAGGCTGCTTAGCCACTAGCAGAGCTGAAGGGAGCCAAGTGAAATCAAGCAAGCTGATTAGCTTGAAGAGGGTGGTATTTCACTTCAAAAGATGTCAGATTGATAATTTACACATTGGAACATGCATTGTTTCAGGTTAGCTAATATAAGTACTTATACCACTATAAGTAGGAGTGATGAAAGTAAGAAGGAGATGCACTTCAGACCTCCACTGGCAACCCTCACAATTCAAGTGTCAAATTCTAGGAACATTTAATGTCTCGGGCTCCCAATCGGATGAGCAATCAGATCAACAAGTTGGAAAATATAGTAATGCAATATAATTTGACTGATGTGGATGCATGGTCTCTGTTGAAGGCTACTAGCTAGCTATACAGGTATCATCAAATGCATTTTTCAAGCGCGAAAGGCAGGTGAAAGAATAAGGGTGTTACAACTGATCATTTGTAAGGGACAGGGGTGTGAGTATTTTGAAAAGAACTGGATTTTGCAGAGGAGACAGCCCAGTAATGTTTTGTAATGACTTTCTTTTAATGTATAGGGCAGTATAAGATTGTCCTAACATATTACCTGATGATAACAATTTTCTGTATTCACTGACAATTAATTGTCACGTATATTGGCCCACAATAATTGCCAGATCGTTCCAGATGTTTGTCAGTATATTAAGGGACTGGTATGAAAAATATCATAAAATGGGCCTGTTGGAAAACTGTGGAAATCTGCTATAGTTGTAAGTAACCAGGGCATATAATGAAATTATGTCATCCTACCCATAACATACCTGTGGAGTTAATTGAGAGTAATTTGCCTATGAATAGCCCTGAGTTTGATAGTACAGGTCAGCAAAACAAATTATGGGGTGGATTATATACCTGTCCACTCTTCGCTTGGCAGATACTACAGTCATCCAGGCTGAGTTTAAGCATTTTTATCGATCTTTGTGGAGTAGGTAAAAGGTTGGACTATTAAATGTTCCCACATATAGAAATGTATCAATAATAAGGCCTTCCTCCTTGGCCAAGTTGACACACTACCCGTGGGAGAGAAAGTTGATGCATGGCTTCGGCATGTACTGAGAAACCAGATTTCCTACTTTGTCACCCAATATAGGAATAATTTCCTAGGTAGCGGAACAAAATGACTAAAATTTTGGAAATGTAGTTAACAACTACCAGAAGAAACTTTCAGTCAGGGGAAGCTTTTCCACAAAATCAATTGAGATGTGTACCCATGGCTTGTTGGGTACTGGCCTGTAGGTTTACATAGGATGTGCTTTTCACAGGCTCAAATTTAACAAATGTCTACGTAGAGTTTCCGATGCTTCCCAAAACCCTAAAATGTCCAGCCAGTGGTTGACCATGAATATTTATTAATAACTTAGAATGCATGGCTTTGGAACAAAAATCATCCTTGACAGGTCTTGACAGATCAGAGGAAGCATTCCAATTACTAGAGATGAGTCTAAGTCAAGAAGTGACTAGGTTGTAAGATGTTGTGTTTTTTCCGGGTCAAAAAGTAGAGAACAAATGGGACGGAGTATCACTGACATTGATGGGGCCTTTACTGATGAGTTGGGCTTGTTATCATTCTCCATATCAGATGTACTGGTCAGTGGCTTACCTCTCTGATTGCATAGACAGGTTTTACTGTATGTCTTATGCATATTTGTTCTCAGCCTGTGTCTCTGCTCACCTGTGAGCAGTCTGTGACTCTGCTCACCTGTTTTCAGGCTTTGACTCTGCTCACCTTTTCTAATCCATGACTCTCAACAGCTTCACTCCTGGTCTTCCCCAGTTCCCAGTTGACACCCTTGTTCCTATTCTTTGCCTATAGTTTCCTGCCTAAGTGTTATCACAGCTATGACCACTAGGGAGGATTTAGACTCCTGACAGATATACAGTTCCTAAACCAGGAAATTCACAAACCTCCCTGAGTTCCTGATCTAATATGCTCAGGCCTGACAGCATTTATGTGATCAGGCCCATTAGTGATATGAAAATGTAACCTTGTAAAGAAGAGGACCAGTCCGCTTTTCTGGAATCTCTTGGTAGTGTGGAAGTATTCAAAATAAATAGCGCTCTTCTTCAAAAGATCACACTTCTGTTTTGTAGGAGATCCCTAGAAATTCCAGAGCCTAAAATATTCAGTCCCAACAACTGAACAAATCTACTCAAATTTACATTTTTAGCGTAGCATACAGATACTGCTGGTTATAGACATGGATCTGATGTTCTTGTAAGGATGAGGAGCAGATTACAAAGTCATTACCTCTCTGATTGCATAGACAGGTTTTACTGTATGTCTTATGCATATTTGTTCTCAGCCTGTGTCTCTGCTCACCTGTGAGCAGTCTGTGACTCTGCTCACCTGTTTCCAGGCTTTGACTCTGCTCACCTTTTCTAATCCATGACTCTCAACAGCTTCACTCCTGGTCTTCCCCAGTTCCCAGTTGACACCCTTGTTCCTATTCTTTGCCTATAGTTTCCTGCCTAAGTGTTATCACAGCTATGACCACTAGGGAGGATTTAGACTCCTGACAGATATACAGTTCCTAAACCAGGAAATTCACAAACCTCCCTGAGTTCCTGATCTAATATGCTCAGGCCTGACAGCATTTATGTGATCAGGCCCATTAGTGATATGAAAATGTAACCTTGTAAAAAAGAGGGACCAGTGCGCTTTTCTGGAATCTCTTGGTAGTGTGGACGTATTCAAAATAAATAGCGCTCTTCTTCAAAAGATCACACTTCTGTTTTGTAGGAGATCCATAGAAATTCCAGAGCCTAAAATATTCAGTCCCAACAACTGAACAAATCTACTCAAATTTACATTTTTAGCGTAGCATACAGATACTGCTGGTTATAGACATGGATCCGATGTTCTTGTAAGGATGAGGAGCAGATTACAAAGTCATTACCTCTCTGATTGCATAGACAGGTTTTACTGTATGTCTTATGCATATTTGTTCTCAGCCTGTGTCTCTGCTCACCTGTGAGCAGTCTGTGACTCTGCTCACCTGTTTCCAGGCTTTGACTCTGCTCACCTTTTCTAATCCATGACTCTCAACAGCTTCACTCCTGGTCTTCCCCAGTTCCCAGTTGACACCCTTGTTCCTATTCTTTGCCTTTAGTTTCCTGCCTAAGTGTTATCACAGCTATGACCACTAGGGAGGATTTAGACTCCTGACAGATATACAGTTCCTAAACCAGGAAATTCACAAACCTCCCTGAGTTCCTGATCTAATATGCTCAAGCCTGACAGCATTTATGTGATCAGGCCCATTAGTGATATGAAAATGTAACCTTGTAAAGAAGAGGGACCAGTGGAATCTCTTGGTAGTGTGGAAGTATTCAAAATAAATAGCGCTGTTCTTCAAAAGATCACATTTCTGTTTTGTAGGAGATCCATAGAAATTCCAGAACCTAAAATATTCAGTCCCAACAACTGAACAAATCTACTCAAATTTACATTTTTAGCGTAGCATACAGATACTGCTGGTTATAGACATGGATCCGATGTTCTTGTAAGGATGCGGAGCAGATTACAAAGTCATTGAGCTAGATGATGACAAAGGCATCAAGGTAGTCCTAAAAAACATTCAAAAAAGTTAAAATATTGCTGGCCATACAAGCAGCATCTCCAGGTACTTGAAATGGCTGTACTGGGTAAAGAAGGCTGTCTTCCATTCATCTCCCTCTCTGATTTGAATTACAGATAAAGAATTATTATACAGACCAGCAGGAGGGTTGTGATAGTGACCCTGAATCTGGGGAGGATTCATGGTATCCTGAGGACACTGATAATTTGCTGTCTCACATTTTTGAAATTTTACACATTGCTGCCCCTGTGGAGGCTAAAAGGAAACAGGGTGAGCTGTTCCATCCTAGTAACGAGCGTCTGGAGTTCCCTGAGCAGGGACATTTCACCACTATGGTGCTTAAAGAATGGGAACGTCCTAACAGGCTGCCCGCTGTGCCCAAGGGTTTGTATAAGAGGTATCCCTTTCCTGCTGATTTTGTTAAGAGGTGGTTATTTCCCCCTGAAGTGGACACTACCGTGCTAGGCTTGTCCAATACTTTGGTCATGCCTTCACCTGACACTACCACTCTGAGGGACAGTGAGGACCGGTGCATGGATCAGTTGGCCTGCCATGCCTTTACCTGTGTGGGGGCTGGATTGCGCCCGGCCTGTGCGGCTGCCATTACAGCTATTGCCCTTAAGAAACTGCTCAAGCGTCTCCTTGATGGCGCTACGGATTGTAGCGGGGGGGAGGAGTATAGGACTCTTTTGGTTTGCTCTGATTTTGTGGCCTTTATCCTTACTGCTATGGATGATGCTGTGCGGCTGAGCGGTAGTGCCTCTGCACTCTTGGTGGCTATGCGCCGCTCTGTTTGGTTACGTTCAGTGGGCAGCTGACGCTGCTGCTAAGAAGGCTCTCACTGGACTCCCATTCGCGGGGCTGCAGCTATTTGGGGAGTGTGTTGATGTTCTAGCCAAGGATGGCAGGCTACCTCAGCATAGGAGGCAGTCTTGGCCCTTTCGGGGGTCTTCCGTCCCCCTTCCTTCCTTTCGTGCTCCCAGAGGAGGCCGTGGCTCCCTCCTCTCTAGTGGCCGCAGAGATTCTTGGGGCCGTGGCAGATCCCATGGTCGCCCCAGTCTCTCCTGGAGTTCCAAGCCCAAACCCTCTCCCAAGCCCCCTCAGGCATGAACGGGCGCCCTCACGCATCCGGGTGGGGGAACGGCTTCATCTCTTTGCTCACGTCTGGAGGCTTCATCACCGGTGGATTCAGGAGGTAGTGTCCTCCGGTTACAAGATAGAGTTTGCAGCCTGGCCGCCCCCAAGATTCATCAGATCCCGGATGTCTTTAACCCTTTAAATGCCAGCCACGTAAAATTTCGTGGTTGCTTCTCCTCCACTTAGGTGCCAGCCACGTAAAATTCACCTGCATGGAATTTACCCCTGCTAGCGGGCAAAAAAAAAAATACTCACCTGACCCCTCGTTGGATCCGTCCGGGTCTCCTCTTTAATTTGGTGCCATCCGATCCCCCGTGGGGACTCGGATGGCTCCAGGAGAGCCCCTGGAATAGGCCGCCCCCTCCCCCCCCCGCTTCGGCAGCAGCAGCTGCTAACTGTAAAAAAAAAAAAAAATTAAAATGACATTCACTTACCTCCGTGTGCGCTGGCTCCTGCTGTCCCTCCTCTTCACCTGGGGGCCTCCGATCTCCCCCCCAGGACTTACCGATCTTCAGGAGAGAGCACGGGAGGCTCTCTCCCCTCTGCTCTTCCTTTGGGGGCGGGGCTAATGATGTCATCCCGGCCCCGATCACCGACTTCAGCTCTCTCAGCTGTCAGATGCCGGTGATCGGTGCCTGGGGAAGGAGGTGGCAGGAGATCCTCTGATCTCCTGCCTCCCCCTTCTCTGGATGCCGATCACCGGCATCTGTCAGCACAGCGGCGAGGGACAAGAGCTTACAATCGAAGGTAAGTACAGTAAAATTTTTTTTTTTTTTTTAATAAAATACTTTTGTGTGGTGTTTTTTTTTGAACAGTTAACCCTTTGTGAACTGGTAAGCGGTCCATGAAACCCCTTATACCAGTTCACAAGGCTCTGGGTCTGGCAAGTCACCTGCGGCTAGCGGGTGACTTGCCATTAACCCCCAGCCCCCCATTACCTGCCTTCCCAACGGCTGGGGGGGGGCAGATGGGCCCGGGCCACTTAGTGGCTATGTGGGCTAGTAGCCTGCAGGGCCAGAGGCCACCAACTCTGGCCCCTGCGCCCTGTTCTACAAGCCCCCATAGCTGGCCCGGGTCGGTAATGCTGGGTAGGGGGGACCCTACGTCATTTTTTGGGGGGATTTTTAAGGGTTTTTAACCCTTAAAATTCCCCCAAAAAATGCAGGCTCTGGCTCTGCTATTGTGCCCTCATCCCTCCATCCATCAGGGGATGCAGTTGGTGGGCCTGATGGTGTCCTACTTTGAGGCAGTCCCCTTGCTCAGTTTCACATGAGACCTCTTCAGTTGCACCTCTTGTCAGTTTGGGATCGGGACCCTGTGTCCCTGGATCAGGAATTTGCTCTGTCTCCTCTGGCCAGACAGTCCCTCTCATGGTGGCTGGTCTTAAGGAACCTTCTGGGGGGCAGGACCTTCCTGCCCCCGTGCTGGGAGAAGGTCACCACAGATGCCAGTCTGACCGGTTGGGAAGTCTTCTGGAAATCCCTGAAGTTCCTGGGTCGGTGGGGCCCACAAGAGGCCCATGCTTCCATCAATGTCCTGGGACTGAGGGTGATCAAGTTGGTTCTTTCTCGCCTAACCACTCACCTTCAGGGTCGGGCTGTTCAGATCCGCTCAGACAACCAGACGGCGGTTGCCTACATCAACCATCAGGGAGGGACTCGGAGCAAGCAAGCCTTCAAGGAAGTGTCTCTGATACTGTCCTGGGTGGAACAGAATGTCCCCTGCATCTCAGCGGTATACATTCCGGGGGTGGAGAACCAAGTGGTGGACTATCTGAGCAGGGGGACATCTCGTCTGGGGGAATGGTCCCTCAACTACCAGGTGTTTCTCTCCCTGTGTCACCGCTGGGGTCAGTCGGATGTGGACCTGTTTGCGTCCCGTCACAACCACAAACTTCCCAGGTTTGTCTCCCTGTCACAGGATCCACTGGCCTTCGCCACGGATGCACTGGCAATGCCTTGGACGGAGTTTCGGCTTCCCTATGTGTTCCCTCCGTTCCCTCTACTGGGCAGGGTCATGCGCAAGATTGCCCAGGAGGGGGTGTCAGCCATCCTGGTGGCCCCCTGTTGGCCAAGAAGGGTGTGGTTCGCAGATGTCGTGCAGTTGGCAGTAGACCAGTAAGTCTTGCCCAGGGATCCAGATCTTCTCACTCAGGGACAGCTACGCCATCCCAATTTACAAACGCTGGCTTTAACGGCTTGGCTGCTGAAACCTACATATTGACAGAGAAGGGATTGCCTGCCTCTGTTGTGGATACCATGATTCAGGCTAGGAAGAAGTCTTCGTACTTTATCTATTACAGGGCCTGGCATGCTTACATTGTCTGGTGTGAGTCCAAGTCTCTTCCCTGTCGGTTTTTTTCCATTCCCAGGATTCTGGAATTTTTGCAACATGGTTTGGATTCTGGCCTTCAACTAAGTACCTCAAGGGCCATGTTTCAGCTCTGGCAATTATTTTGCCAACCACCAGTTGGTTAAAACTTCTTTCCAGGGTGTTACTCATTTGCGTCCACCTCGTAAGCGTCCACCTCGTAAGCCTATGCTACCAGTCTGGGACTTGAATCTGGTGTTGTCTGCTCTGCAGGGTCCTCCCTTTGAGCCTATCTGTGGGCTGCTTTGCCCATTCTGACTCTTAAGGTAGCCTTTTTGGTGGCTATCACTTCTGTAAGGCAAGTTTTCTGAGCTGGCGGCGCTTTCCATCAAACCTCCTTATTTTGAGAGGCATCAGGATAAGGTGGTGTTTCGGCTTATGCCGGATTTTTTGCCTAAGGTGGTGTCTGCCTTTCATCTCAATAAGGACATTTGGGTTGATTCAAAGAAACATGTAACAGCTTGGATTTGGCTCACGATCATCCTATTTTTCACGTCCGCTCGTGCGTTCGTATGAACTTGCGAGTGATTCAATAAGCAAATACGTTTCTATCCTAAAAGATACGTCCGTTCGTATGATATCTCCCGAACTTGCCTCAGTCAGTTGCCAATCGTAAAAATCACGTTCATGTGCTCACCTGTTGCGGCGGCAGCCTGTTTTGTCGGCGGCTTCCATCGTCCAGCTCTTCCAATTACTTGCGTTTGCCTCTGGTTTTCATTGGTTTTTGGCCTCTTAGATTCGTGCGTTCTTATGTATATAAGATCTTGCGCATGCGCACCCTCAACCAGAAACTTACATAAACCCCGTAGCGGCTGCATCCAACTTCATTTCTCGGTCCATAAAACTTACCTAAACCCCTTAGCGCTTGCATCCAACTTCATTTCTCGCTCCCTCAAACTTACCTAAACCCCTTAGCGGCTGCATCCAACTTCATTTCTCGCTCCCTCAAACTTACCTAAACCCCTTAGCGCTTGCATCCCACTTCATTTCTCGCTCCCTCAAACTTACCTAAACCCCTTAGCGGCTGCATCCAACTTCATTTCTCGCTCCCTCAAACTTACCTAAACCCCTTAGCGCTTGCATCCCACTTCATTTCTCGCTCCCTCAAACTTACCTAAACCCCTTAGCGGCTGCATCCAACTTCATTTCTCGCTCCCTCAAACTTACCTAAACCCCTTAGCGGCTGCATCCAACTTCATTTCTCGCTCCCTCAAACTTACCTAAACCCCTTAGCGGCTGCATCCAACTTCATTTCTCGCTCCCTCAAACTTACCTAAACCCCTTAGCGGCTGCATCCAACTTCATTTCTCGCTCCCTCAAACTTACCTAAACCCTTTAGCGCTTGCATCCAACTTCATTTCTCGCTCCCTCAAACTTACCTAAACCCTTTAGCGCTTGCATCCAACTTCATTTCTCGGTCCCTCAAACTTACCTAAACCCCGTAGCGGCTGCATCCCACTTCATTTCTCGGTCCATAAAACGTAAGAAAATCACATAATTTACATATGTCTATATGTTTCTAAGTGTGTTGTTTCTGGTTTGTGTAATTTTTTGGGTGTGTGCATATTAGAAAAGACACATTTCGGAAGGCTTCAAATATAATTTATTTAAAATTTTTTCTTTGTTTGTTTTGGAATAAAATTCCAAATTTTTTTTTATAGTTTTTTTTTTTTTTTTTAAACCTTTTTTTTTTTTTGGCCTCGGTAAAACATATATAATTTTTTTATTTGTTTTTAACAGTAAAACACTTTTTGTTTATTTTGTGGGTTTTTTTGTTAAAAAAATATATATTTTTTTTTTTTTAAAACAATAAAAAACTTTCTAAAATTTTAACAACTTTAAAAACAAGTTAAACAAAGGAGCCAGGACCAAGGGCACTATTCATCATCCTCTTCTTCATCTGTTGGCCCCAACGTCGCCTGTATGGCCAGCAGCTCGGCCACCAACTCCTTCATTCGTTTTTTTTTTCCCGCCAAGGTTTTGGGGATCATCCCTGTAACCAATAGAGAAAGAAACATAAATAGGAGTCCCAGACCGGTTTGTATGCTGGAAATAGATTTAGGGTTAATCAAATACATGTAAATGCATGACATATGTCCTTCTTCAAAGGGATACAGTTAATGCATTTCCCACAGGTAAGTGTTTAAACTCCTTAAACCGGACCTTCAACATTATTTAATGAAAAACAAAAACTATTCACAAATGATTCTGCCCCACCTCAAAGTTAGTTAGGCTTTTTTGGGGATTACAGCGCCGCCATCTGGACTCTGAAGCATAACACTTAATGAGGAGTGGAGAGTTGGATAAAGTACAGGGGAGTAGGTTACAGTGGTGCGTTGGGAATCCAGAGCATAGCTGGGTTGAGGGAAAGGTCATCACTCACACAATGCATGGCAGCACCTTCCTTTTTTCAATCTGGATCCCATGCTGCCTGTAAATATTGTGCATTCCATATTCCCCAATATTGGTTTTGTTCTGTCTAATAACATGCATTAGATGGGTGAAGGGTGTTTTTCCATGTTTCTAATCTGTAGGTACAGTGTGATGGCTAAGTCTTTGGTTTTTAATACTAGTTTGGGTCCTCTTTAAGCTAACGAAGTGCCCACATGAAAGTGTGAACTACACTTTGGCTACGCCTTTAGTTATGTGTGTGTTATTAGCTAAGCAAACATTAATATGAATAATGGCATGGGGACTTACGGAGTTGGTGGCCGACAGATGGCTGGTTGGGGCCAACAGGCTGCCCTTGGTCCTGGCTCGGCTGTGAAGAAGTCCCTGGAGAAACATGTGACATTTGGTTAGTATTTGTAGATAGTCACTATCCCCAACATATCTGGCTCCCAGTCTGGCTGACATCACTCACCTTCGCCAGGATCGACTTCAAGCATCTCTGCTGCCTCCTCCTCCACTATCTCACCCGCTCCTGAAGCTTCTACAAATACATAATAAAGGATAACTTAGTTTTTGGCCTGCCATGTATATCTTTGTGCCTATACATGAAGAGTGACATACCAGAGCCTTCCCCATGCGTGGCCAGGTATGACTCCACGCCCACGCGCCTTGGCCCCTCCTCTGTGGTAAGGTCCAGGGGCTGGTCTGAGGAGGCCACAGAGGAGGGGTAGGTCCGTCGCCCGGGAGATCCACCACCTTCACTCACAGATGCAGAGTCATGCAGCACTGGTCGGCCTGTACGTCTCCGGGTGCGGCGAATTCTGAAATCCATTTCCAACACTACCAAAGAAAAGTCATTATAAATAAAGGCATAACTTAGACATTTGGAACATATACCATGCAATTGCTTAGTACTTACTTGGGAAATGGATCCCAAAAAACCTCCGCACCCGGGGCATGTGCAGACGCTTCAGGTCCGACCAATGCTGCATTATCTGGGTGTGAGTGAAGGTGGTGCTGGTCACACGGTGTATCTCCGCGATGATCTCCCGGGCGATGTCCCTTTTCTCGCACACATTGGGCGCGAAGTCATACCGGCGCTGAAGCATGATCTGAAAAACATAATGGACACAGAGCTTGTACTTTTACACACAGACCCATATGTGTTGCATCACAAGTTGAGTATTTAATGTCATTAACACACACATTTCGAATGGCCGCCATTTTTGGGGAGTGGCTTAAAGAGGACGTTGACTGTGATTGACAGTCTGGTCTTATGTTATATGTATCACACACCATGTACATACAGATAATAGCCAACATCAACAATCAGGCCACCTGCATCTATGGCATGTTAGGATGTTTTAAAGATCCAAGATGTAGCCTAATGCTTAGGCTTTTGGCCCACGTGTGTGGCTTCCCGTTGTGTTTTTATGGCTTAGGAAAACAGTGTTCCGCAAACATCCGCATCAAGGTCCGAGACAGGCCAGGTTTGACAGCTCGCCCCGCTACTCCACAGGTTAATTAACTGTTGCTAAGCCGGAGCAATTGGCCGAATTAGGACATCAGCATAGACAGGTGAAAACGTGGCCAGGCTCGGCCCTTGAGGATGAAGTGTGAGGAGCCAGTGATTAAACATTAAGAGACCCCAAACTAGTTCCCAACGCATCATTTACATTTAGGCCATCATTGACTATTCTATTAAAATGCACAGGCAGCCACTTACCAGCATGAGGATCTCTTCCTGTTGACGGGTGAAGATAGTGGGCGCCATCTTTAGTCTTCTTCCAGGCAGCAGATAAGTGAAACCCCAGCGGTTTCCTGGTTCCGCACGAACGTACGTCCGTACGAGCGCGTAGTCGTGCGCATAGGCGTCAGACGCTGGGCGCATGATTTAAAGGTCCCTGCACCCAAAGCTCATTCTCTTTGAGCTTTTGGACAAAATGGCACCAAAAAAGGCAGCAGCTAAACGCGGCCAGCAAAGCCAGACCTCTGAGGGCCCAACAACCAGGTCCCAGCAACGACCGAAGAAGCTAAGGTCCCAGAAGGCCCAGAAGGCAAGTACCACCTCGGCCCCACCAAGGGACACTGGACCCTCCCTTTCCCAAAAAAGGGCCCCAAAGGCACGTGCCCCTGCGGCCAAAAAACAGGCCACAGCAGCCACCACCACCTCTGCCCCCAGAAGAGGCCGCCCAAGGGAGCCCACACCACCCATGCTTTCAAGCCGGGCACTTAGCCAACCCAGGCCCCACAGCAGTGCCCGAAGCACATCCAGCCCACACAGAAGGGCCCGAAGCCCCTCCAGCCCGCACAGAAGGGCCCGAAGCCCCTCCAGCCCGCACAGAAGGGCCCGAAGCCCCTCCAGGCCGCGCAGAAGGGCCCGAAGCCCATCCAGGGCCAGAAGCCCCTACAGGGCCCGAACCCCATCCAGGGCCAGAAGAACCCCATCCAGGGCCAGAAGCCCAGCCAGGGCCAGAAGCCCCTACAGGGCCCGAACCCGATCCAGGGCCAGAAGAACCCCATCCAGGGCCAGAAGCCCAGCCAGGGCCAGAAGCCCCTACAGGGCCCGAACCCCATCCAGGGCCAGAAGAACCCCATCCAGGGCCAGAAGCCCAGCCAGGGCCAGAAGCCCCTACAGGGCCCGAACCCGATCCAGGGCCAGAAGAACCCCATCCAGGGCCAGAAGCCCAGCCAGGGCCAGAAGCCCCTACAGGGCCCGAACCCCATCCAGGGCCAGAAGAACCCCATCCAGGGCCAGAAGCCCAGCCAGGGCCAGAAGCCCCTACAGGGCCCGAACCCCATCCAGGGCCAGAAGAACCCCATCCAGGGCCAGAAGCCCAGCCAGGGCCAGAAGCCCCTACAGGGCCCGAACCCCATCCAGGGCCAGAAGAACCCCATCCAGGGCCAGAAGCCCCTACAGGGCCCGAACCCCATCCAGGGCCAGAAGCCCCCGACCTGGCACCAGCCGGGAACAGAGCCCCCGACCTGGCACCAGCCGGGAACCTAGCCCCCCAAGAGGGCCCCGAATTGCAACCATGACCACATCTACACCTGGAAGTTCGGTGGCCAGCCACGCCAGAACACCCAGTCCCTTGGCCAGTCCAGTCCAGTCATTGGGAAGCCACCAATCCGGCCATTCCCCTACCCAGCCCCAGGCCATAATGTCACCACATGTGTCTGCACACATGGAGGAGCAGCCAAGCCAACCATCTGGCCGCACATTGCGCCGCGGCCAGTTGAGTGGGAGATTCTCCCATGACCAAAATATGGCATTGGCTAGTGGCCTTACATTATACTATGACGAGCTATATGGGAGCAAATCCAAACACACCACCAAGCAGCGCAAGATGGCATTGTTTGAAACCATCCTCCGACAAGTAAATGCAGCGGGGGAAGAGAGGAAAGATGTGTCCCAAATTCAGAAGAAAATCTCTGATCTGAAGTATGCTGTACGGCAAAAAGAAATTAAAAGGCATAATTACAGGTAAATAAATGTTTTCGCTAAATATAATGTTTGGGATGTGCTGTATGCCCCTTTTCTGAATACCAAACGATTTTCTCTTTTCAGCATGAAAACTGGAGGTGGCTTTCCATCTAAATTGGAGTTTACCCCTGCTGAGGAGATTGTGCTTGGACTTCTCCATCCGGTCGCGGTCGGTGGACATGCTGGTCTAAGGGACACAGACTCCCCGACCCGTACCCACGGTGAGTACTATTAAATCTGCATGTTTGCCTGTTTGCTAAATAATCTACAGTTCACTAGTAACAAGATAACGGGATGCCCCTATGGTTTGCCTTGCTTGGCCTCGCACTACTGTGGCTGTTTGTGTCCTCTTTTGGTCCCTGTGAATCACACATTTAGGCCCACAGCCATTATGGCAAAGATCAAATGTCCAATTGTATTGTTAAAGTCATGAAGTTTCGCAAGATAAGTGAGATATTTAGAATCAATCACAAAACACACATCATTATGTATGGGTTGCCTTTTGGTTGTGTGAGTTGTGTTTGAGTTAACTATTTAATTAGCCACCCACAAACATATGTGACCAAGAGCAGCGAGACTCAACTGGCGGCCCGGGGTCCCAATGCGGACCTTGGCACCACATTCAAGGACCCCTGCCCAGACAGCCCTGCACTCAGTTACTTCTGTGTTGACGTGCTCAGAGCTGCCCCCTTGATCGGCCATGTAGTGGTTGGTCTCCTGCCCAATGTCATGGCTCCGTGAAACATAGCATTGCAATATGAAGTACTGCCCAGGAAGTGGCATTGCAAGGTACACAGTAACTTATTTAAATTTTCACTGGCCACAATCGTGTCCCGCTGCCCCTGCTCTGGCCCATGTGCCACAGTCCCCCCATGCCCCCCCCCCACATAAGCCCCATACATTTGTAACAGATTGGCTCCATCCATCACATCACCATCAATACGTTAACTCCCCCCTTTAGACATCCAATCCCTGTCCCCTCAGCTCTGGCCCATCCAGCCCAGCAAGGGCAAGCAGCCTTTATTAGTTGGCACTTTGAAAGCTCCAGCCCCTCCACCAGTGTCTTTATTTTTAACTAGACACCCCCTGCGTCAGCACCATGGCCAGACATTCACCTCTCACCACATACCTTTAAATGGGCGTTTCAAACAATTGTTTGAGTACCCCGGACCTAGCGAATGGTAGGCTAAATCCAAAAATGTGCCCTGAAAGTTGGATGCTGAATGGGTACACTTCATGACTTAGAACTGAGGTCACTTAGCAGTTTGTCCGAGCCATTGCACCTCTGTAAACTTGCGTGGGTTTGAACAAAGGTCACCATTGCTCTAGAGTTGAATAATATTACAAATAGAGCAATATTTGATTACCTATCCAAAAAAAGGTTATGTGTGTGTGTTTACGTGGTATTTTTTTCTCTTCTTCAGCCCAGCATGATCCCTCAGCAAGGGTAAACTCACCCCCCAGTTTGGTTATGCCTACCAGGTCCGTACAGCATCGGAGCCCAGATCAGAGATTTTCGGTAAGTTTATTTAGTAGCATAAATAATAACAAGTGCTTAAGAATGTGTTAAACTGTTGAAATCCTACATTGGGACGCAAACTTAGCCTTTTTTTTTTTGATATGTCCCTACAGACCCGCACACTCATGGAAGAGATCCAGGACATGGAGGAAGATGATGATGTCTCCGTACAGGGCACGTCGGATGAACTCCCCCTGGGTCCCAATTTGGAACTGCTCGATAATGTTTCTCTGGCCAATCCTCAGCAGCAGAGTGAATCTCCATCCATTGTGCTTGCACATGGGGAGACTGACACTACAGTCCCCAGTGTTCACTCTGCTGCTGAGGATTTGCAAAGCAGGCCGGTTGCTGTTGAGGGTACGACACCACGCGGCAGGGCACGCCCAAGAGCCAGGGTAATTGTGCGGCGGACGCCATTACGCCGCCCCACAATTTCCCAGGGGAGGCAGAGTGCCCTGCTTCAATTATGGACCCAACAAAGGGACTCTTATGACGCCCAGCTCGTTACAGAGCGTGAGCAAAGGCATGCAGACATGGTGAACATCCATACCAGTCTACAGGGCATCCTCGCGGAGTTGCGTACCCTCAACAGCAACGTGGCCAATTCAAGTAATGGCATCCAGTCAGCCATGGCTGAGATGACCAATATGCAGAGAAACATTGTGGAGCAGTTTCAAATTCACAATGCTGCCATGGCCCAGGCTAGGTCCCATTCCCATGGACCTCCACCTGGACCTCCACCTGGGTATTATGGGCAGCCACCCTATTAAGCCATGGGTGTGTGGGACATCTTTTCTCTTAACCCCCACTGTATTTACTTGTCCTTTGAGGTTTCAAACAATCCATTTTGTGTTGCTCTGGCAGGTTGTGTTTTGTATTTGCTCCCATATAGCTCCTTAGAGTAATGCTTAAGGCCACTAGCCAATGCCATAGGTCTATGTGGAGTTTATCTGGCCACTTATGGCTTTACCTATGTATTTGGTTGGTGCTCCTCCTGTTTGCAGACATGTTTGTGTGACATTATGGCCATGCCCAAATATCCCTGGGCACAGGCAATATTAATGACTGGACTAGGCTGGCCTTTGGACTGGGTGTCCTTGTTTGGTTGTGCCACTCACTTCCAGGTGTAGATGTGCTCGATGTTTTTTTTAATGTTATCCATTTGTTACCACAGATGTATGTGGACTGATTTCTGTTAACCACTATAATTTTTCATTTGCTAAGTAAAACAAAAATTTAACTTCCAATACTTGTGGCGTTTTTAGTGGGAAGACTTTTGTAACAGCTTGGGCTAAACCAGATAATTTTGGTTGGAAGAGGTGTAACAATGCACAGCGAAAGCTAAGGAAACTACATGAAATACATTAGGCAACAATTAAGGTCGAAATGTTTTACTTAGAGGTAATGCCACATTAGGGCAAAACAACATATGTTTCCAAAAGGATAACACAGACATACAGAATGGTGAGACAGGGAAAAAACTTAACTAAAATGCTGGCTGATCAGGTTGGCTCTAACAGATTGGCCAGACTCACTGGGGGGCCCCTCAAAATTCTCGGCTTCATCCTCGACGGCTGAAGAGGGCAGGCTGTCCACATAACGTGGGACACGTTCCAGGATGGCAAAATTGTGCAAAACAGCACATGCCATTATAATGTCGATCACTTTCTTGGGATCATATTGCAGGGCCCCCCCAGTATGGTCAAGGCAACGAAAACGTGTCTTCAGCAGACCAAAGGCCCTCTCCACAACAGCCCGGGTCTTGCGATGCGCACGGTTATACGCTTCCTGAGAGGCATCCTGGGGCCGCAGCACAGGCGTCATGAGCCAGGGTAGAAGTGGGTACCCGGAATCACCTTAAACAGAGAATTAAATGTAATCAAAAATAAAAAGGCAACACAACCAACACCAAAAAATTCACAGATATCATAATGATGTAAGGTAAAGTGTTCCCAAAAAAAAACAGGGCACATTAGGGCCCCCAAATATTGCACTAAGGTATAACCTAAATAAAAATGGCACTTCTATATACCAATTAATTAACAAACATCTGCACGGCCAAGGGTATTTGTATTTTACATATATTTGTAGTTTTCAGACATGTTACAATTAGGATGCTGCTGAGGGCCTATCCACATTTCACTGGAAACTACAATGTATGCAGTTTAAGTCCACTTTGACATTTAACGACCAATAGTACAAAAGGAGCCAAATGTCAAAGATCCCTAGCCACATTTCACTGGAAACTGCAATGTATGCAGTTTAAGTCCACTTTGACATTTAACGACCAATAGTACAAAAGGAGCCAAATGTCAAAGATCCCTAGCCACATTTCACTGGAAACTACAATGTATGCAGTTTAAGTCCACTTTGACATTTAACGACCAATAGTACAAAAGGAGCCAAATGTCAAAGATCCCTAGCCACATTTCACTGGAAACTACAATGTATGCAGTTTAAGTCCACTTTGACATTTAACGACCAATAGTACAAAAGGAGCCAAATGTCAAAGATCCTTGGGTATAAACTCCAAACCAATATATTTAGGCACAAGGAACTTACAGACATCCTAACTAAAGGGAAAACATTCTGAAGGCCAAAGCGAGACAAGGATTTTTTGGGTAAGTTCCTAATATATGAGCCAAGAAAAAGGCAGTTGGACGCTTCTGTCAAGTTTTCCAAAACAAACATATCAACAAATACAAGATTAATGCCACATTTAATAACACACAAATAGGACACACTTACCAAGCAGCCATGCCCCCGAAAATTCACCTGCCTCAAATCTCCGAAACAACCCAGATCGCCGGAGGATATAGGAGTCGTGGGACGATCCGGGGTAGCCGGCAAGGACACTCATAAACCGCATATCCGGACCAACCACGGCCTGGACATTAAGTGAGTGTCCCATTTTACGATTCCTTAAGGCAAAAACATACAAAAAGGGTAATTGATATTTGACCCAAAATAATAAATTAAACACAAAACATGTCTGCACTCTATTGGGAAATACTAATGAAAAGCCGAGATAAAGCAGCTACACAAATGAGGGATAAACAAATATGCTGCCGCAAAGGAAAGCAGGTGACATGACTCGTTGGGCAACATAATAACCAATCTCAATACCTATATATATACTCGTCGGCTGCCCTAGGTACGAGTGCCACATGTGTGCAGTCAATTGCACCAATAACGTTGGGCATGTCGGCCACATTATAAAACCCAAGCTTAATGGCGTTTCTGGCTGCCATATCATCAGGAAAATAAATATATTTTTGAGTTATGGCAGCCATGCCTTCCAAAAATTTAGATAGTGCGCGGCTCAGCGTAGGCTGTGACATCCCCACGGAGAGGGCACCCAGCCTCTGGAACGAGCCGTTCGCCAAAAATTGCAGGCAGCCAAGCATCTTGGTCATACCTGAAATTGCATGCCCCTTCCTTGTGGTGCGGGCTAACCATGGCCGCAGCTCACTATATAATTTATGGAGGGAAGCGCGATTAAGCCTGGTCAGCTCGAACAGCTCAACATCATTCATGCTATCGATGTTCATGCGACGACGCAGGGGCAATCTGCTCTCAGACATCTCGATCAACTCAATGCCAAAAAGCATAAGCCCTTGATGTGCCACAAACTCGCTCCGCTCCATCCTACTCCCGAGGCCAAATAGCTGCCGGCAAACATTTCGTAAAGCAGCTCTTTAATGGGCTTCAAAACAATTAGCAATCACCTCTCTGAATTGGGCGCAAGCCCATGTGAAGGACGTAAAAAATAGGATCGGACGCAAATAATACGATTTGGACGGGAAAAACACACGAACTAACGCAAATAATACGATTTGGACGGGAAAAACACACGAACTAACGCAAATTATACGATTCTCGTACGAAATGCGTATGTTCATATACGTCTATGCGCGAACGATCGTACGAATACGAAATGGCCAAAAAAACCAGAAAAAATGACAAACACCCACCCAAACTTACGATTCTCGATACGAAATCACTTAACTTTTGCTCTTTGAATCGAGGGGATTGTCTTCCATTGATTGTGTCCTAATCCGGCTAATTCCAAGGAGCAGACACTGCATTCTCTGGATGTGGTCAGGGCTCTGAAGTTTTATTTGGTCGCTACTGAGCCTTTCAGGAAATCTGATGCTCTTTTTGTTCTCACTTCTGGACCTAGGAAGGGTTTGCCTGCGGCTGAATCCACTATCAGCAAGCGGATCCGTCAGGCGGTGGTTCAAGGCTATTCTGCTAAGGGGAAGGAACCTCCCTTTAGAATTACTGCTCATTCCACTTGTGCTATTGGTGCTTCTTGGGCTTTTCAGCACCAAGCTTCTGTTGAACAAGTTTGCAAGGCCACTACTTGGTCTTCTGTTCACACTTTTTCCAAGTTTTACAAGGTTGATGTTAAGGCCTCAGCTGATGCTGCTTTTGGTCGCAAGGTGCTTCAGGCGGTAGTGACTTGAAATGCCGGCTGTTACTCATTGGGGATCCCACCCTACCTTTGGACACTGCTTTTGGATGTCCCAACTGTTATGAATACCGAAGCAGGCCGTGCCATGCAATAAAGAAAAAAGCAATTCTGTGAGTACTCACCTGTAGAATTGTTTTTGTTCTTGCATGGCACGGCCTGCTTCGACCCACCCTTGTTATCGTTATTCTTGGTTGCCTTTCTTTATGGTGATTGTTCCAAGTTAATTGGGGTTTTTTACCCTTTTTTACATTTTTTACATTTATTCTCTCCCGGCTTCTTGTCTCACTGCTTGTCTACGCTGGGAACTCTATGGTTGATCCCGTTTTTATAGGGGGCCTGGAGATGCCACAGCTTTCTGCAGTACCACTGCGCCACCTTGTGGCGGAATAACCCAACTGTTATGAATACCGAAGCAGGCCGTGCCATGCAAGAACAAAAACAATTCTACAGGTGAGTACTCACAGAATTGCTTTATATCACGTTCTAACTATTCAGGAATGAATGGATCTCAGTTTCTAATTCCAAACACATATTCAGTCCTATGAGGAACGGGAGTAGATAGAATCGTCTTTTACACAAAGGGAGGGGGGCAAATAAAACTGGGAATAAGAAATTATGGTCATTCCCCACTATGGAAAGAGTCCAGGGATATACAGATACTACAAAAAAAAAAATATGGAAAAAGGAAAGAAAGAGAAGGGAAAGAAGCGGAGGAAGAAGAGTTAGAAAGGCAGAAACTGAGATGAAAATTGATAGAAATTACAAAGGAGAGGAGGGTTTATATAGTCTAAGCAGCATAAATGTATGTGCAAATGAAGAGAATGTCTTAGATAGGCTTGAAATGTGGCCCTAATAAACGAGATCCTTTTCAATTATATGTGAATGCAAATATATATTTTTTTTAATAACAATAAATCTTTATTGAGGTAGAAAGGATAGCAAAGCACTCCATAGAAAAAACAAAAACAGTTTCATACAGTAGGGAGGTCCAGCGTATACAGCATGTAAAGCTACAATCCTGTTAATGACATACATAACCTCTGTGACCTTCGCTCCCTCGGCTATCCCCTGAGTGGAGCCTCGCCATGCCAGTCCACCTGATTTTCCTTTTAAATGGTAAAGAGGGAATTGGGGATCAGGTTGAAGATGAAGGGGGGTAGGAAGTGTGAGGGGGAAGGGAAAAAAGGGGAGGGGGAGGGAAAGAAAAGACTGAGGAGGAGGGGGGAAGCACCCCTCCCCGCCCGCCCCCCCGGGGCCGCCCCGCGCCCCACCCAGACGCATGCCACACCCTCCAGGTCAGATGCTCCACCCCGCCGTCCGCCTCTATCCGCCACAGCAAGGAATCATATCTTAATCCGCAGGTTCTTGCCTTCAACCTACTCCATGAACATGTCCCATGGCAACCACCGGTGTCTATGTTTTTCCTCAGAGCCCTTTAGTAGGGCAGTCATGTCCTCCATGCGCCTAATGTCCTCCACCCTGTGGATCCAGGAGCCTATGAGTGGTGTGGCTGCGCTCTTCCACTGGGCCGGTATACACGCCCTGGCCGCGTTCACCAGATGGATAGTCAGCGACCTTCTGTAGTTGCTGACCGTTCCTCCGACGGAATGGAGCAGGAGAGTTTCCGGGGAAAGCGGAATATCATCGCCCGTTATCTTACGGATCAGGTCCACCACGTTCCTCCAGAAGCCCTGAATTTTCTCACACTCCCAGAAAATGTGCAGAATGGTGCCCTGAGCCCTCTCACACCTCCAGCATAATGGCGAGACAGATGGGTAGAAGCGATGTAACGTCTGCGGAGTCCTGTACCAACGGCAGAGGATTTTATAGCCCGCCTCTTGGTAGGAGTTGCTGACCGATCCCCGCTGCGCCAGCTCCACGATTTTCTTAACCTGATTAGGTGGGAAGGTGATTCCGAGGTCCCTTTCCCACGCCCTTATGAAACCAGGCACAAAGGATTCTCCAGGATCCAGCAACAGCTGGTACACTTTGGATAGCGCCCCTCTAACAGGTTCCGGTGACAAGCATAACCGCTCGAAAGGTGATAGCGCCCTTCTGAACTCCCCTGGTGGGGGCAGGTTGTCCAGAAAGTGAGAAATCTGTAATGCTCTCCAGTGCGACAAGTGTGGAGGGTCCCCCCATGACATGATCTCCTGATGGGTCTTCCATCTGGAGCCGCACAGAAAGTCACGGGCAGCACCCCTACCGGGCGTCTTCCATCTCGGAAATCCTGCATCTAGTTGTCCCGGGACAAAGTCTAAAGCCCCTAAGACCGGTCTGAGCGGAGAGGGCGAGTGGGCCAGGTTCTCACTCGCTGCTTGTCTGGTCCAAACCTGCAGAGTGGGGCCTATAGTTGGGTGCGACCTGAGTGCACTTGGAACCGGGCCGGGGGAACAAGGTAAACTCGCCAATGGAACCTGGGACCATGTCTGTTCAATCTGGACCCAACGCTTGTGTTTCCCATGAAGGTTCCAGTCTACAATTCTACTCAAGTGTGCCGCTGCATAATACATTTTAATGTCAGCGAGTCCCACACCCCCCCTTGTCTTAGGTAGAGTGAGCAGTTTCTGTGAGACTCGCGGGCTCTTTCCACCCCACACGAACTTTATGAATTCCGCTCGAACGGTTTTCAAGAAGGAAGCTGCCAAGTGGATAGGTAACACCTGAATAGGGTAGAGTAGGCGTGGTAGGACGTTCATTTTGAGGACGTTACACCTGCCAAACCAGGACAATATCCTGTCCTTTCAACTGCTGAGGTCCTTCTTAATTGCTGTCAACAATGGCGGGAAGTTTTTAGCAAACAAGTCTTGCATGGAGGGTGTAATCTGTACTCCCAGGTAAGAGATTGATTCTGATGCCCAGCGAAAAGCGAAGCTAGACTCAATGATCCCCAGGAGTCTCGATGGCAGGGAGACGTTCAACGCCTCCGACTTTTGTAAGTTTATCTTAAAGTTTGAGAGCTCGGTATACTCCTTAAATTCTCTTAACAAGTTGGGAAGCGAGGTTGCCGGTTGGGTGACACAAAAAAGCAAGTCGTCCGCAAAGGCAGCAACTTTGTGCTCGGATCCGCCTCTCAACACTCCTTTTATGTCCGTGTTCGCTCTCACCCCACAGAGGAAAGACTCAAGCGTCAGAATAAATATGATCGGTGAGAGTGGGCATCCCTGCCTTGTGCCATTTGTGATCTTGAATGGCTTTGAGAGAATGCCATTGACCTTAACACATGCCGACGGGGAAGAGTATAGTGACAGTATCCAAGTCCTCATATTCTCTCGGAGGCCCAGATGTTCCAATGTGGCTCGGATAAACCCCCAGTGGACCCTATCGAATGCTTTTTCCGCATCCGTGGAAAGCAACATAGCTGGGATCCTCTCCTCGTGAATCAGATGAATAAGATTGAGGACTCTTGTCACATTGTCTCTCGCCTCTCTTTTTGGTGTAAAGCCCGCCTGGTCAAGATCTATTAGGTCACTTAGGTGCTCTATCAGTCGGTTTGCCAAAATTTTCGCGAACAATTTCAAGTCTACATTTAGTAGCGATATTGGCCTATAGTTCGCGCAGAGAAGTGGGTCCTTTCCCTGCTTCGGTATGACTGCCACTTGGGCCCTTAGCATATCGCTGGGCATTGCCTGTTCAGCCGAGATGGAGTTGAAGGCGGTCACTGCACGTGGGGTCAGGATGTCTCCCAGCTCCCTGTAGTAGGGCAGAGTGAACCCGTCTGGGCCCGGCGACTTGCCTGTCTGCGAGAGTTTAATTGCCTGAGCCCACTCTGATTCGGAGATAGGCTCCTCCAGGGTCTCCACTATCTCAGGGCTTAACGTAGGAAGGCCTGAAGTAGCCACATAGCCTTGTGCGTCCTGCAATAGGTGAGCCCCTCGCCAGGCAGGTTGTAGAGCTTACTGTAGAATTCCCTGAACGACTCAGCAATATCGTCTGGACCGGAACACACCCGTCCACCTGCTCCAAGGATCTGTGGGACGTAGTTCTTTGCCCTCTTTTCGCGGATTGCTCTCGCCAGGGAGCGGCCGCACTTATTTCCGTACTCGTAAAAGGAGTGCCGAACTCTTAGGAGGGAAGCTTTGGCCTTGACCATCAATATGTCTCTCAAGTTTTCCCGGGCCAGCGCTAATTCCTGTCCGACTCTCACTGCCTGTTGTCTTTTATGTTCGGCCTCTAATCTACCGATCTTCCCCAATAAGTCGCCGATGGTTTTCTCTCTTTCCTTCTTTCGTCTGGACGCTATCTTCAATATATGCCCCTGATATAGCATTTGTGGGCCGCCCACAGGTTGATGGGGCTCGTTTCTGGTCTGTCGTTCAATTCGAAGTAGGATCTAAGCTCTCTCCTAACCTCTTCTTTTACCAGTGGGTCCTGCAGCAAGGACTCGTTAAGAATCCACGAGCTTGGTCTAGCGGGCCACTCAGGTATTCTCACCGACAGTGAGATCAAGGCGTGATCCGAGATCGTAATGGAATCTATCGTGGCCTTCTGCACAAGCTGGAGGTATCTATGCTCTATGAAAAGGTAGTCGATCCTGGAATATGAATCGTGGGGAGCCAAGTAGAAGGTGTAGTCTCTCCCACGGGGGTTTTGTAAACGCCAAGGGTCTACCAACTGTGCCAACCTGAGTGCTGTTTTTAGTTTTTTGAGGGCTGAGAATGAGAGGTGAGAGGCTTTCCGTGACACATCGAGCAAGGGGTCCAACGCCACGTTGAGATCGCCTCCAAAGATCACCAGGCCTTCCGAGAAAGTCTGAAGGGCCTCAAGAGTTTGTTCTAAGAAGCGTGTCTGATCCGTGTTGGGAGCGTAGATGTTCGCAAGAGTGCACATTTGATTACCTACTCTCCCCTTGAGGAAGATAAACCTTCCCTCCTCATCTGACCTGCTATCCACTAAGGTCCAAGGGAGCGAGGAGGCAAGCAAAATGCCCACTCCTCTCGACCTTGCGTCGGGTGAGTATGAGTGGTAGCCCGTAGGAAAACGCTTATCCGAAAATCTCGGAGCCCTTCCTCTCTGAAAATGTGACTCCTGGATGAACACTACTTGGGCTCTTCTCTTCCAGAACAGGGACAGGCACATTCTCCTCTTCTCAGGGATGTTAAGGCCCTTAGCGTTGAAGGAGACAATTTGCAGGTCCATCGTGCGCACGGCACTTCGGTCACACGATGACGAGGCGGTACAAGACTGAGGCCACACACCCAACCGGAGAGAGGGCCCTAAAAGGGGACAGGGAAGGAGCGCGGGCCAGCCCGGGGGGGAGGGCAGCAGAGGACAGCAGCCCCCACCACCCCCCACAAATCAGGGGTAGCACAACGGGAGGGAGGGTAAGGGAAAAAGGGTAAGTAGGGAGAAGAAGAGAGATCGAAAAAGGGAGAAGGGATAAGCGTAAGCGTAGAGGGAACAAAGAAAAAACACCCGTCTAGAGAGGTCGCTCGGCCCCAGCATCATCAACCGGACCCGAGGAGCCGCCTGGCACAGGGCCCCCAGCGCCACCGCCCCACTGGCCAGGGAATGCGCAGCCAGCCAACAAGAAGGGGCTCAGAGCCCCTAGTAGTAACAGCAGTCAGCGCTGAGGCCCCGCCGGCGGCCCCCGGTGCGGCCCAGTCCCCTTCTATACGGAGCAGTCCATAGGCCAAAGCACGGCCACTCAGGAGGTCCGTCCGAGGACCGGCGTCACAGCGACGGAGATCCCGGCGCCATCCGACCCACAGCAGGCAGGGGGGCAGGACAGCGAACAGCTAAGGACCCGAGGCACAGGGCAACATTGGAAGTTACTCTTCTAGAGGAGGAGGATGATTCCCCCCTGCGCGGCGGCGCCCCCCGTCTAGGCGGGGCTCTCCTACGCCTGATCCTCTGCGGTAAAGGTTGAAATGATGGGAAGTCCAGCCAGTTGGGGACCTCCAGTGGAGCAACGCCCAGGAAAACGAACAGGCCATCAAGATCCCCGGGTGTTCGGAGAGTGAAAGACCCCCCGTTCTTGCGGACGATGAGATGGAAGGGGTATCCCCATCGGTAGACTGCTCCGCTGTCTTTTATTTTCTGCAGAAGAGGTTTCAGCTGTCTTCTCATCCAGAGTGTGGGACGGGCCAGGTCCGGCAAGATGGTTAATGGTTTGGAGTCATGGACGATCCGGCCCGCCTCCCACGCCCTCCTCAATATCTCTTCTTCTTCTGAAGTGATGGACCCTACAGAGAATGTCGCGAGGGGCCTCCGGGGCGCCCGGCGGCCGGCCTGCCACCCTGTGTATTCTATCCAGTTTGATGGCGGCAGTCGGAGGGTTACCCAGCAACTGATTGAAGACAGAAAGGGCAATCGATTCCAAGTCCGCATACTGCGGCAACTCAGGGAGACCCCGTATACGAAGATTGTTCCGTCTACTGCGGTTTTCTAAGTCGTCGTTTTGGATCTTCAAGATAGAGATTTGAGTTGCTTGAAGTTCGCTGGTCTGCTCCAGGTGGGTAAGACGGTCTTCCGTCGATGCTCTTGTGTTCTCCAAGGCAGTGACCCGATCCTCAACCGCCGCCACATTGTGTTGGACAACTTCCAGGTCTTTTTTGAAGGTTTTTTCGATTCTGGACATCATGGTTTCCAGGTCGGCCTTGGTAGGGAGGGAGAGGAGCACCGATCGAAGGTCCAGGTCCGGGCCCGTCAGATGCACGTTTGTGGGTGTTTGGAGAGGTCCCTCCCCGTCTTTCATCCAGGTATGAGCGGGGCCAGGGTCAGCAGGCGGAAGCCACCCACGTGTAGTCCATGAGTCACACGGAGATCCCCTCTCTACATAACCCCCAGAAGTGCTGGTCCCCATTCCGGTGTCTCGGGGAGGGGGGGGGGCGACGGGGGCATCCCATCCAAGGAGACGGACCAGGCCCGTGGAGTGGCCCAGTGCGCAAATGATGACTCCTCTAGAACTCCCGCCACCGCGGCTCTCGGCTCCCTACAATCAGAGCCAGGCTTTACATTCGGGGTACCCCCCTGTACAGCGTCTCCCAGCCAGCCCGCAGGGGGACCCCCAGGTGACCTCCTCCACTCGTCATGAGGCGAAAAGACAGGGGGATTATGGGCCATCAATGCATAACCAGCGGTGCCTGTCTCTTTAAAGCGCTCGTGCTGCTGGGCAGGGCGAACAATGCTGCTGTCTCTTCTGGCCGGGGACAATGCTGAGGATTCTCCCCATCTCTCCCCCTCATCAGCTTGTGATCCCCAGAAGCAGGGGGGGGAATGTAATGTCGGTCTGGTCGGTGGGTTGGGGGGGGGGCTTCTCCCCTCAGCTACCCCCAAAGTTCGCCTCAAACTTTTGTTTCCTGTGGGGTCTGGGGTTCCCCATCCCGAGATATGGGAATCCCCTCCATTCACACACCCTACCTCATGGCGTGCTGCAGCGGCGGATGGTTCCAGCCGCATCGTTGGCGTCTCCTCCCGCCGACAGCCGCCTCCCTCTCCCGCCCGGTCACACGGCGGGGACGAGCGCTGGGTGCGACCCGGACCGCCTGGGGCCTGCCTCCCCGTGGCAGGGGAATCCCCGTCTGGCGCGCATATCACCTCTCGCCGCTCTTCTACCGCGGCGGGTGTCGCTGACCACGTCGCCTCCTCCAGCTGACAGGCGTCGCTCCCTCCTCCTCCTCCCGCCCGACCACACATCGGGGACGTCTGTCGGTAGAGACATATCTCCGGCGGTGTCTGTATCCCCTCCGTGCGCCGACTCGCCTCCATAGCTGAGGTTCGCCCTCCTCTCTCCGTCCCGCCAGCCGCTTCCGCCGCCATCTTGCCTTGGCGCGTGGATGCTCCCGGGGGATCGCCCGGCCGCAGGAAACGGGCAATGCCGCCCCCGTCTTCTCTCTTGGGGTCCTTCGTTTGTCCACGCCGCTTCCCCATACTCGTCGGGGACAGGTAGGTGCTGCTGGCACACTGTAAAAGGGGCTCCTGGGCTGGGGTCACGGAAGAGCCTCAAGGTACACATCCACCCGCTGCCATGCCGCGGCCACGCCCCCCGAATGCAAATATATTTATTAGAAAACTAAATGCAACAAATATTTTTTGGCCCAAAGAAATGAAAATTGGTAAAAAAAAAACTCTAAACCTAATAGTAATTTCTCAGAACAAATAATAAATACGAATTTGAAGAGCAAATCAGTTTCTAATCCACTAATTCCAACAAACTATTTGTAAATACTTTTAAGCATCTGGTACTCACTAATATTAAGAAGGAGACAGGGAAAATATGATTAAGGCTAGAAAAATGAATAACATTTTCAATTCCACTTTTAGGATAGGTGTAAAGGGAATCCTCAAAAGTGAGAATGTAATTATAAAAAGTGCAGATAAGGGTGGGAGGATAGTTGTTTGGGATAAGGCTGACTACAGAATAGAGATGAAAAAGCTGTTGAAAGAAAATCAGCAATATATATATAAAAAAAAAAAAAAAAAAAACATGGACTTTGCTTGAGGAGGGCAAGGCTAAAAATATTTTGAGTGAACAATTTCTGGGGGTACTAACAATATACATACACCCCAAAATTCATAAAAATAGATCAAAAGCCCGGGAAGGTCAGTCATTAGTGGAATTGGATCAGTAACATTGAAATTAGGCCAATATTTGGACTATTTTTTTAAAGAACCTCCTACCATTCAATAAGGATAATCAACAGGTATTGCAAATGGAGGCATAAGGAGATATGACAAATGTTAAATATTTAGTTATTATAGATGTAACAACATTATACACTAAATATTACGCATGAGTTGGGAGTTGGGATTAAAAGCTATTTTCTTTAACCCTTTTGTTGCCAAGCCCGTAACACCTACGTGCTGGCTTGGCTGGGCCTTCAGTGCCAAGCCCGTAGGTGTTACGTGCTTGACTTTCCCCGCTCCTAGTTTAAAAAATAAAAAATACTCACCTGACCCCTTGTTGGATCGGGCCGGGTCTCCTCTTTAATTTGGTGCCATCCGATCCCTCGTGGGGGCTCGGATGGCTCCAGGAGAGCCCCCGGAATAGGCCGCGGCCCCCCCCCCCCCCCGATTTGGCAGCAGAAGCTGCTAACTGTAAAAAAAAAAAAAATGACATTCACTTACCTCCGTGTGCGCTGGCTCCCGCTGTCCCTCCTCTTCACCTGGGGGGCCTCTGATCCCCCCCCCCAGGACTTACCGATCTTCAGGAGAGAGCCCGAGAGGCTCTCTCCCCTTTCATCCTCGATGGCGGCCGCCATCTTGCCGCTAAGCCCCGCCCCCTTGGGGACGGGGCTTATGACGTCATCCCGGCCCCGATCTCAGGCTTCAGCCTTCTCAGCTTCTCAGATGCCGGTGATCGGTGCCCTGGAAGGAGGTGGCAGGAGATCCTCTGATCTCTGCCTCCCCCTTCTCTGGATGCCGATCACCGGCATCTGTCATCAGAGCTGCGAGGGACAAGAGCTTACAATCGGAGGTAAGTACAGTAATACAGTAATAAAATACTTTTTATTAACGTGTGGTGTTTTTTTTTTAACAGTTAACCCTTTGTGAGCTGGTAAGGGGTCCATGAGACCCCTGTACCAGCTCACAAGACTCTGGGTCTGGCAAGTCACTGCGGGCTAGCGGGTGACTTGCCATTAACCCCCATTACCTGTCTCCCCAAAGGCCAGGGGGGGGGGCAGAAGAGCCCAGGCCCACATAGGCTATGTGGGCTCGTAGGCTGCAGGGTGGGGGGGGGGCCACAAAAGCTGCCCCCCCACTCTGTGCCTACAAGCCCCCATAGCTGGTCCCGGGCTGGTTACCTTGGGTAAGGGGGACCCCACGTAATTTTTTGGGGGATTTTTAAGGGTTTTTAACCCTTAAAAATCCCAAAAAAATGGGGTCCCCCTCCCCGGGAAGGGGGACCCTATGTCATTTTTTTAAAATTAACCCTTTGTGTTCTGTCATCCAGCAGCTATAAAATGCTTCCAGCAGGTGAGCAGATGCCAGTGATCGCCGAGGGACACAGTGCTCCAGGATGGATGGGAGGTAAGTATTAAAAAAAAAAAATATATATTTTTTTCTTTTTGCGTGTGTGTGTTTTTTTTTACATTTAACCCATTGTGAACTGGTAAGGGGTCCATGACCCCTATACCAGTTCACAAGGCTGTGGGGATGGCAAGTCATCTGCGACTAGCGGGTGACTTGCCATTAACCCCTGGCACCCCCATTACCTGCCTCCCCAAAGCCCAGGGGGGGGGGGCAGAAGAGCCCGGGCCAACGGGCTATGCAGGCTTGTAGCCTGCAGGGCCAGGGGCCACAAAAGCTGGCCCCTGTGCCCTGTTTCCACAAGCCCTGCATAGCTGGTCCCGGGCTGGTTACTTTGGGTAAGGGGGACCCCATGTCAATTTTTTGGGGGGATTTTTAAGAGTTTTTAACCCTTAAAAATCCCCCCCCCCCAAAAAAAAAAGATGGGGTCCCCCCCAAGGGAGGGGGGACCCTATGTCATTTTTTTTTCTCAATTTAACCCTTTGTAGTGTGGATGGTAGTTGTATTTTATTTGTAAATGTTATAGATTACTTGTTTCAGTACTTCCAGAGAATCTATAGTTTGTTGGGGGTATTTCAAATGTAAAGGGTTGTTTTTCTGGTAAAACTGCAAGGTGCGCATAGCTCATATCACAGTTGTATTTTTTCTGAAAATCCCCTAAAGCGCTATTTCAGTTTGGGGGAGTCTCCTGGGCAGGAAAGGGTGTCTACCTATACATATGTGGTATCGCTGTAACCGGGAGAAATTGGGATTTCACACGCAATAAGATTTTATTGGCAAACTTACATTTTTTATTACAAAAAAACACTACAAATTGTAAAAAAATAATTTTTAAAATTTTGTTTTCACATATTTCACCCAAAAATATTGAGAATACACCTAAAAAAACAGACATTTCATGTTAAAGCGCAGACTCTGCTGAAAAAAAACAATATATCATTTTCCTGGGAAATCCCTAGAAATCCTTTCAAAAATGACAGTTGAACATGTGTAGCGCAAAATAGTGCAACATCGTCTGGCAACAGGGAGTGGAAAATGCTGCAGGTAGGCTGGCACTGAAAGGGTTAAATGAGGTAAGGTGCTGCACACAAATTCATTTTTTGTTGGAATGTTTCAGTTTTGCAGGCATAGCAATAGGAACGAAATATTCTTGTTTATGGGTATGTGGGAGGAAGAATTTGTTTATGCACATACACATGAAGGGCTTGGCTTTTACAACAGATATACTGCCGATATTTTTGGTGTGGAAATGAATGATCACTACAGACATTCAAAACTTTTATAAATAAGAACAATTGGGGAATTACTTGACTGAATTTAGTTCACATTTTCTTGATTTAGAATTTAAATGTTGCCAGTATTACAACAAAAACTTTAGTAAGTAAGGTCCAGTTGAAATCATTCAATTAAATGTGTTGGACGGAACCTGTGAGCGTGATGTGGATAGGTGGGCATGGCAGACGGGCCGGTGCGAGCTGCCTGTTTGATCCGCTGTGAAGGCTTAGATGAGGAGAGGACACATTAACTATACAAAGCCCCGAGGAACAGGTGGAGGAAGCATCGGGTGTTGATGAGAGCACTCATAGCGCACGCTTTGACAGCGGGAGGACATAGTCCTTGTTTTTGCTTTCTACAAGTTGTTTTAACCCTTTCGCTGCCAGGCTACCTGGAGTTTTTGTCACCCTTTGTTGCCAGACCATTTTGCACTATTTTGCGCTCCACATGTTCAACTGTGATTTTTTAAGGGATTTCCAGGGATTTCCCAGGGAAAAATAATATTCTTTTTTTCAGCAGAATCTGGGTTTTAACATGAAATGTCTTTTTTGTCATTTTTTAGGTGTATTCTCAATATTTTGGGGTGAAATATGTGCAAAAAATATATATATTTTTTTACAATTTGTAGTGTTTTTTGTAATAAAAAAAGTAATTTAGTCAATAAAATCTTATTGCATGTGAAATCCTAATTTCTCCTGGTCACAGCGTTACCACATATGTATAGGTAGACACCATTTCCTGCCCAGGAGACTCCCCCAAACTGAAACAGCGCTTTAGGAGATTTTCAGATAAAATACGAATATGCTAAGCGCTAGGCGCACCTTGCAGTTTTTCAAGAAAAACAACCCTTTACATTTGAAATACCCCCCACAAACTTTATATTCACTGAAAGTATACACCTCAGGCTTTCTAGGTGTACCAGGCTTGTTTACATAGGTGCAGTTTTCTAGAAGTAATTCCTCAATGAATTCTTTGGTAGCACAGAGTTTCACTAAAAAAGAATAAGAAGCATATTTTCCGGAAAAAAAATATGCAAACAAAAAAAAGTCACCTGCTAGCAGGTGACTTTCCAGCCCCCAGCCTTGTGAACTGGTATAAGGGGTCTCATGGAACCCTTACCAGTTCACAAGGGGTTAACAGTAAAAAAAAAACACACTGACACATTAGAAAAAATAAGCTTTATTAAAAAATAAAAACTTTTTTTTACTTTACTTACCTCCGATCGTCAGCTCCTTTGTCCCTCGATGTGATGACAGATGCGATCATGCTGGCTGCAGTAGAAGAGGGGCAGGTGATGATCTGATCACCTGCCCCTCTGCTCCTGTGGCCAGCATGATCGCATCTGAATGAAGAGCAGCAGGGAGCCTGGACAACACCAGGTGAGTGACGTCATAAGCCCCAAAGGGGCGGGGCTTAACGGCAAGATGGTGGCACCCGTCGGGAGAGGAGGGGGAGAGCCCTTTCAGGCTCTCCCCTGAAGCTGAAGAGCCAGGGGGGGCGATCGGAGGCCCCGCCAGTGAAGAGAAGACCCGGTGGGAAGCAGCGCGGCCACAGGTAAGTAAATGTCATTTTTATTTGTTTTACAGTTAGCAGCTGCTGCTGCCGAAGCGGGGGGGGGGGCAGCCTATTCCGGGGGCTCTCCTGGAGCCATCGGAGCCCCCACGGGGGATCGGATGGCACCAAATTAAAGAGGAGACCCGGCCGGATCCAACGAGGGGTCAGGTGAGTATTTGTTATTTTTTTAACTAGCAGCGGGGAAAGTCAAGCACGTAACACCTACGGGCTTGGCACTTAATGCCCAGCCAAGCCAGCACGTAGGTGTTACGGGCTTGGCAACAAAAGGGTTAAGTTGAGTATATATTCTAAGCAGACAGCACGTCCTGCTCCAGACATAGTCCTTACATGTGGGTATACCTCCGCCTTCAGCGCCGTGCACTGCAGAACATGAAGAAAACAAGCTCCTCCCGGCCCTACATATACCGGAGGACCTCCCACAAATCCCCAGTTTTCTCTGCAGTGCTGGAACTGCGAAGACATGAAGTATCACGCTCTCGCAGGCGAGCGGGGCTTGACAGCCCGAGGCCCTGCGGGACTATTTCCACCCATCCTCATTGTGAATTAATGCCTCCCAGCCTGGGCTGCGTGGGTCGGGTGAAGGTAGGCAGCACCTAGTGTGCTTACGGAGCTAAACTCCACCGCAATTCCCTTACACAGGGTAGGCGGTTAAGGCGTATGGTGAGCCTTCTATTGGATGCCCCTCCCGCACTAGTGCCCCTCGCCCGGTGTAGCGGTGAACCCAGTATTCTGGATCACCTTCCTCCCTAGTTTTCCCCGTTAGTGGGGGAAAAAAGAGGGTGGGGGGGGTCGTGTGTACGACGGCTAATCCTTGCCCTAATCACACTAGTCAACCATTGTCTTATTGGTCCTTGGAGTCAGAGCTGCGCTTCACTCTCAGCCTTTTGCTTTCCTACCACGCCTTCATGTATTACTCGGCGCATACTTCATTTTTATTCTATAGCGCTTGCGTCCTATCACCGCTTTCACCCTGTCAGATCTCTCTGACTGATGTCTCCCTGACAATATCTGTCGCTTCTGATAGGCTGGGCGCCTTCGAGCTTCGCGCTCTCCAGAGGGGGGGCGTGGTTCGGTTTGGCGCGTTCCGCGTCATCGCCTGCTCTGGCCCGCCCTTCGAGGTTCGCTTGGCGCCATTTCCTTCTCACATATGCGTGGTGAAGACGGTCCTCCCCTCGCTTCTGTAAGTGCCCTCATGGGCGATCCCTTCCTAACTTGTCTTCTTCGCGCTGGCTCTGACGTCCCTTTTCCCTTGTGTCTTTCAGACCGCGGACTTCGGTGGCTTCTCCCGGCCGTTGTAAAGTCCGGCCCTGAACCTTTTAATCAAATCACTCCCACTTCCCAGCGGGCGTTTGGGGCATCCATGGTTGCTTAACAGCGTCAATCCCTACTGGCATATTGAATATAATAATCACCATATGGAGGCATCTCAGGATATCGTGAACGGGGTTCCTTCGGGACAAGCCCGTCTGTGTGTAGCTTGTGGGGTCTTACCTAGCAGTGGTGACAATGCACGGGTCTGCGTCCCTTGTGCCCAGCAGGCGCTAGCTGGCCTACCCACCTCTTCAGAGGCTGGGCCCACGCCTCGCCTTGTTTCTCCTACTCCCCCAAGCCTGAGTCTAACCCCCAACCCTGGCGGGGACTCCCATGCTGACCTTGCCGCTAGACTGGCTAGCGTGGAAAGTTTAGTCGCTGGTTCCTTGGCGCGCAAGGCTACCGCTAAAAGGCGCCACCTGAATCCTGAAGCCACTATCCTGCCTGTAGAATCAGATGATTTACATTTGTCCTACGCACACTCCCCCTCAGAGGATGGGGAACTGTTTTCTGACTCGGGGTCCTACGACGATGAGTCCAGGAGTCAGGATGAATCTGGTTCTGACCTGTGGTCCCAGGATGACGTTGATAGATTGCTGGCCCAGATCTTTGACGTGTTATCCCTCCCTCCCCCCCCCCCCCTGCGGCTCCTCGGCAAAGAGGTGACCTGTTCCATACCGCTAAGGTGCGGTTGGAATTCCCTGAACAAACTCATTTTAATAATTTAGTCTTAAAGGAGTGGGAACATCCCAGCAAACTCCAGGGGGTTCCTAAGACTGTGGATAAGAAGTATCCATTCCCTGCTGCCCTGATCAAGTGTTGGACTTCGCCGCTCGAAGTCGACGCCCCGATCCTGGGTCTGTCCAATACCTCGATTATGCACTCCCCTGACACTACTACGCTGCGGGATCTGGAGGATCGAGGGGTTGATCAATTGGCATGTCAGGCCTTTGCATTTGGGGGAGCCTCGCTCCGCCCGGTTTGCGCCTTAGCCATCACGGCGGTGGCGCTCAGGACTGTGGTTAAGACTGATCTTGAAGGGGCGGATGACTTGCCATCCGATGCCACCAATGCTTTGGTTACCTGTGAGACTTTTATCAATTATATACTGTCTGCATCGGACGATGCTATCAAGCTGAGTGCTAGATCCTCTGCTCTGGTGGTAGCCATACGCCGAGCGGTCTGGTTATGCCAGTGGGCAGCTGACAGTGTCGCCAAGAAGGCCCTTACGGGGCTTCCTTTAAAAGGGCTGCGCCTGTTTGGAGAAAGGTTAGATATCTTTGCTAAAGGGGGCAAGCTGCCCCAGCGCAAGCGTCAGACTCGGCCCTTTCATGGCCCAAGCTCCCACTCGACCCCCTACCGTGGGGCTAAACAGGGAAGAGGGGTGTCCTTCGCCGGAGCTCGCACAGATTCCAGGAACAAGAACAGAGGTCGCCGCCCCAGCTCTTCCTGGGGGCCAAAGCCCCTCCAAAGCCCCCTTCCTCTTTGACACCGTTTCTGGGGATGATTCTGGATTCAGTTCAGTCAAGGATATTCCTTCCTCCACAGAATGTGGAAGCTCTGACAATGCAGGTGAGGTCCCTGCTCTCGAGCCCTCATCCCTCTATCAGGCAGGAAATGCAGTTGGTGGGCTCGATGGTGGCAAGCTTCGAGGCGGTGCCATTTGCCCAATTCCATTTGAGAACTCTGCGGCTTCACCTTCTGTCAGTTTGGAACAAGGACCCAGCGTCCTTGGACGAGATCTGGGTGCTTCCCCCCTCGGTCAGACAATCCCTGGCGTGGTGGCTGGACCACGGGAACTTGACGAGGGGCAGATCCTTCCTGGCTCCCTCCTGGGAGACGGTCACAACGGATGCCAGTCTCTCGGGCTGGGGGGGATTCTGGAAGTCCCTGCGTTTCCAGGGGAGGTGGGGTCCTCAGGAGGCCCATCTACCCATCAATGTCCTGGAACTCAGGGCGGTCAGGTTGGTGCTGGAACAATTGACACAGCACCTGAAGGGTCTGGCGATTCAGGTACGCTCAGACAACAGGACGGCGGTGGCCTACATCAATCATCAGGGAGGAACCCGGAGCAAGGGTGCTCTCCAGGAGGTGTCTCTGATTCTGACATGGGCAGAGACCAATGTTCAATGCATCTCGGCTGTTTACATTCCGGGGACGGAAAATCTGCTAGCAGATGCCCTGAGCAGGGGGTCGTCCCATCAGGGGGAGTGGTCCCTCTCCAAGTCGGTATTTCAATCCCTGTGTCACCGTTGGGGTGTCCCAGACGTGGATCTGTTTGCGTCCCGTCACAATCACAAGCTACCGAGCTTTGTATCTCTGTCTCAGGATCCTCTGGCTCTGGCCACGGATGCTCTGGCAATGTCTTGGAAGGAGTTTCGGCTCCTGTATGTGTTTCCACCACTTCCCCTTCTGAGCAGAGTGCTACGCAAGATCGCTCTGGAAGGGGTACCCACTATTCTGGTGGCACCAAGGTGGCCAAGAAGAGTGTGGTTCGCAGACGTGGTTCAAATGGCAGTAGATCAGTACGATCTACCAAGGATTCCAGACCTCCTAACTCAGGGGTCTCTACGCCATCCCAATTTACTAACTCTGGCTTTGACGGCTTGGCTATTGAGACCACCATTTTGAAGGAAAAAGGTTTGTCCGCTTCTGTAGTGGCTACCATGGTCCAAGCCAGGAAGAAGACCTCTTCTGCCATATATTATAGGGTGTGGCGTGCCTACATTGACTGGTGCGAATCCAGGTCTCTTCCCTGCTGGGAATTCTTAGTCTCCAGGGTGCTGGAGTTTTTACAACATGGTCTAGACTTAGCTCTGAAGCTTAGTACCTTGAAGGGCAAGGTTTCGGCCCTGTCTATCTTCTTTCAGAAGACCTTTGCCCAGCACTCTCTTATCAAGACTTTCTTTCAGGGGGTCACTCATGTGCGCCCCCCTCGGAAACCTATGGTTCCTGTTTGGGATCTGAATTTGGTTTTGTCGGCCCTACAGGGTCCTCCTTTTGAGCCTATTCATGAAGCAGCTCTTGCTGTTCTCGCGCTCAAGGTCGTTTTTCTGGTAGCCATTACCTCGGTGAGACGTGTGTCTGAGTTGGCTGCTTTGTCTATTCAGCCTCCCTACTTTGAGAGACACCGGGATAAGGTGGTGTTTCGCTTCAAGCCAGACTTCCTGCCTAAGGTTGTGTCTGCATTTCATTTGAATCAAGATATTGTTCTTCCTTCCTTGTGCCCTAATCCTAATAACCCTAAAGAGAGGGTTTTACATTCCCTGGATGTGGTTAGGTGTGTCAAGTCTTACCTGGTTACCACTCAGGCATTTAGAAAGATGGATGCTCTCTTCGTTGTGCCTCACGGGCCTAGGAAAGGTTTGGCTCCCGCCAAGTCTACCATCAGTAAACTGGAATCAAGATTAGGGGCTTTGGAAACATTTCAAGATGTAGTGATTGCACAGCTGTGTGACCTTGCCTCACTACCTAATAAGGGAATCAGGGGTAATTTATCACAGGAGAAAAAGACAGCGCTCCCTGATCTAACAAAGATAGTATAATTTGTACCGCTGACAATGGCAGTAGCATAGTTGTGATGAACCACACAGATTACATCTTACAGGCCCAGAGAAAATTGTCGGAAATGACAACCATCTAAAGAGTATATGTTGGCCCTAGAGACCCACTTAGATGAGGGAATAGCGCTAGGTATTGTTTCAATAAGGTTACAAGAACAATTATGTGTATCATGTTCCTCGATTTCTATTTTTCACTATCTACCAAAAGTGAATAAAGGGGAGTTACCCCCCAAAGGTCGAGCCATAGTTTCTGGTATTAGGGGTCTCAACGAGAGGCTGGGACAGTGGGTGAATTCCCAGCTCCAATCCCTCGTTTGCACTCTCCCAGGTCTCATTAAGGGCTCCACGCAGGTACTGGTGGTCATGGAACATTTACTGTGAGGGATAAATGTTGTATATGGCTTGGTGGGAGGAGCGCTGCATTTTTGAGATGGAGAATCCCTATCCCCAAATTCTAGAATTTTATGCTAGATACATAGATGACATCATATGTGTACACAAAGGCGAGGATATTCAGAATTTCCTGGGGTACCTAAATGACAATAATTGTAACCTTAAATATATGGGCACAAATATATGGCATTGTGAGGAAATTAAATTTTTGGATTTATTATTAAGATATAATCCCCTGAAAATAATTACTAGCACCTTTTGGAAATTGGTCAGAGAACACCATATTACATGCAAAAAGTTGTCATCCAAAACATACTATCTATGCTATCCCGTTTGGAGAATTTCTTAGGGTCAGACATAACTGTTCATCGGAGGAGGGTTTTACTATGGAACACACTAGGATAAAACATTGGTTGAAAGCAGGTCCAGGTGATATCAGCTGGACCAGATGATATCACGGAGAGTAAGAGTCCTCTCTAAAAGGGCGCCCCCCCTGGGTACACAGTTAGCCCCATCTATGATGGGGCAATGCCAAGTAGCTGCTTCTAAGGCCACCAAGATACCATCATGCATTAAAAGAGGCATGGAATCACGGGTTAGGGATGTAATTTTTCCTCTTTACAAGGTACTGGTGCGCCCTCACCTGGAATATGCCTTCCAGTTCTGGGCACCCGTTCATAGAAAGGACGTTCTGACTATAGAAAGGGGCAGAGGAGAGCCACCAAACTAATCAGAGGAATGAAAGATCTTAGTTATGAGGAAAGATTACGAGAATTAAATCTGTTTAGTCTTGAGAAGAGACGGCTGAGGGGGGACATGATTAACTTGTATAAATATATAAATAGCCCATACAAAAAATATGGGAGAACACTATTTCAGGTAAAATCCTCTCTAAAGACAAGGGGGCAAGCCGTTCGATTGGAAAAAAAGAAATTTAGTCTCCGGAAGCGACAATCATTCTTTACCATAAGAACTATAAATCTATGGAATAGCCTCCCACAGAAGCTTGTTACAGCATTTTTTAGAAGAAAATAAGATTAACAGTTACTATTAGCAGTTATCAGTAAAAAAAAAAATATATGTATATTTTCCCCTATAAAATAAAATAAAAAATAACTTCCCCTACCCCAACACTCTTGGTTGAACTTGATGGACATATGTATTTTTTCAACCGTATTAACTATGTAACTATGTAACTTTGATTTGTGATCCTCAGAAATTAGGACAGACATGGCTGACTATGAAAGGTTCTTTTCCCTGTGAATAGATGTACATGTTTCCAGTTTATCAGGCGAGAAGACCAATTCATGTCTATGGTTAATGGCAAGAAATATTAAATTTGGGGCTTATATATTTGTAATACTGAGGCAGTTATATATTTGATCACCTGTGAGGACTGTAGGGTGCAATATGTCGGGTGCATGCGCTCCCTGAAAAAGAGATTTAAGGAACATATCTATAGCACCTGCAGTCCCCCGGTTAGATCAAATGTAGCCCGACATCGCATAGATAAGCATTCAGGCAATGTATCATCGTTATATGTCCAAATCATTCAAAGTGTCCTGCTGAGGTCCAGAGGGGGGAATCTTCGCAAAAAATTGGAAAGTGCAGAGGCACAAAGGATTTACCGTATTTTTCGCCCTATAAGACGCACCTGCCCATAAGACGCACCTAGGATTTGGGGGAAGAAAATAAGAAAAAAAAAATTTAAAACAAAAACGCACCATTACAGACAGTGTGGCATTCCCCTATCCAATTCCCATAGACAGTGTAGCATGCCCCCATCCCATTCCCTGTATACCCATTGGCTGTGTGGCATCCCCCCCTCCCATTCCCCATATACCCATTGGCTGTGTGGCATCCCCCCCTCCCCCCATTAGTATAGGCTGTGTGGCATTCCTCTCCCCCCATTCCCATTGGCTGTGTGGCTTCCCCCCTCCCCCCATTAGTATAGGCTGTGTGGCATCCCTCTCTCCCGATTCCCATAGGCAGTGTGGCATCCCCCTCTCCCCATTAGCATGGGCTGTGTGGCATCCCCCTCCCCCCATTATTATAGGCTGTGTGGCCACCCCCTCCCCCATTCCCATAGGCTGTGTGGCATCCCCCTCTCCCCATTCCCATAGGCTGTGTGGCATCCCCATTCACATAGGCTGTGTGGCATCCCCCTCCCCCCATTCCCATAGGCTGTGTGGCATCCCCCTCTCCCCATAGGCTGTGTGGCATCCCCCTCCCCCCATTCCCATAGGCTGTGTGGCATCCCCCTCCCCCCATTCCCATAGGCTGTGTGGCATCCCCCTCCCCCCATTCCCATAGGCTGTGTGACATCCCCCTCCCCCCATTCCCATAGGCTGTGTGGCATCCCCCATTCCCATAGGCTGTGTGACATCCCCCTCTCCCCATTCCCATAGGCTGTGTGGCATCCCCCTCCCCCCATTCCCATAGGCTGTGTGGCATCCCCCTCCCCCCATTCCCATAGGCTGTGTGGCATCCCCCTCTCCCCATTCCCATAGGCTGTGTGGCATCCCCCTCCCCCCATTCCCATAGGCTGTGTGGCATCCCCCATTCCCATAGGCTGTGTGACATCCCCCTCCCCCCATTCCCATAGGCTGTGTGGCATCCCCCTCTCCCCATTCCCATAGGCTGTGTGGCATCCCCCATTCCCATAGGCTGTGTGACATCCCCCTCCCCCCATTCCCATAGGCTGTGTGGCATCCCCCTCCCCCCATTCCCATAGGCTGTGTGGCATACCCCTCCCCCCATTCCCATAGGCTGTGTGGCATCCCCCATTCCCATAGGCTGTGCGGCATACCCCTCCCCCCATTCCCATAGGCTGTGTGGCATCCCCCTGCCCCCATTAGTATAGGCTGTGTGAGTTAAACTCACCTGTCCGCTGACACCGCTGCGCTGAGCGGCCGGCTCCGTGAATGGGGTGGGCGTGGCCTGCGCCGCAGCGTCGACGCAGGCCACGCCCACCCCATTCACGAGCTGGCTCTGTCCCGGCCCCGCCGCTGCGATCGCTGTCTTTTCAGGCAGCGATGACAGCGGCGGGGCCAGAGACAGAGCCCTCGCCGCTCCTCCATCTGCTTCTCCACATGCGATCACGAAGGTCCGGGCAGCGGGGGGCGTGGCCTGCGCCGGTGCAGGCCACCTTCACCCACTGCCGGGACCTACGTGCTCGCGTGTGTTCTGAGCCCGGCAGCAGATGGAGGAGCGGCGGGGGCTCTGTCTCTGGCCCCGCCGCTGTCATCGCTGCCTGAAAAGACAGCGATCGCAGCGGCGGGGCCGGGACAGAGCCCCCGCCGCTCCTCTGGCCTCTCGCAGTGTGCCAGACAACGCGGGAGCGCCGGGGACGGGTGAGTTTTTATTTTATTTTTTTTTTAATTTTTATTTATTTTTATTTTTTTACATTCGCCCGATAAGGCGCACTGACATTTTTCCCCCACTTTTGGGGAAAAATAAGTGCGTCTTATAGGGGGAAAAATACGGTATACCCTAGACACATGCTTTCCAAATGGTTTGCACTTTGCACTTTTTTATTGTTATTATGCACCATATTAACCTTGGGACTCAGAATTCCACCTTAGGGATGCTAGTAGTGGCTCTGGGGTGGAGAGCAGCTGCCTTGTTTCCTCCCCATGCTATTGTACCTATTTCCCAGTATAACAGCTTCTCTCTGTGACAACACAGAGTTAACACCTAGGGGAAGAGGCGAGTGGGTGGGACTAGACCTCTCCATCTCGCTCTTGTCCAATCCTATCTCGCTGACAGCGTTGGCGCCGTGCACAAGTAAGATAGCGCCGGCCGCGGCAGAGGCAGAAGACAGACGGAGAAGAGGTTGTCGCCCATTTAGTGGAGTTGAAGTTCCCAGGGAATTCAAGGGGCATCGAACCCGAAATGCGTAACCTACTCCAGGGGCATTTGGAATCACTTAGAGAGCACGGGAATCATATGTTTTTAATTATTTACATTAAAAGTTATGTTTTAGAGGTCATTTTCCAGTGAGCTGGACTTTTTGCTATGGATGTAAAATATACTAGTTTGTGATTGATGGAATGTGCTTCAAATCCCTAGACATTTCACCTTGAACCCTGCTATGTTTAACCCAGGGATTGGGGCTAAATATACCTCATTCTCTGATTCCACCTCGTCGCTAGTGGCATTTCAAATATTACTTCATCTGCTGAGCGTGCCTGTGGCAGCTATATTTAAATGGCTGGGAGGGTAGGGCACACTGTTGGGGGGGGGGGGAGTGGCGAGCGGAATGTGCGAGGCATAGACTTCAATAAACATTCGAATTACATGGCAACATATTGTTGCCCACATTTAATGTGAACCACTGATTATTTTACTCCAAAACAAGGAAGGTGTCCAGCTCCCAGGATAAAACGTAACCTTTACTTGAGAATTCAATAATAAAATCCGACATGAAGATCCAAAGAAAGAGAGTGTCAGAGGACAGTGTGTCCCCTGTAATCCCCCACTGACACTCTCTTTCTTTGGATCTTTCATTCAACCTCCTGGGATTCATTCAGAATCTTCAAAATAACAGGTGTTGGGCGTACTAGTTTTGCCTTGCATGGCTTCCTCAGCGCCCCTTTCACTTTAAATACATAGCGATAACATTTGCATAGGTATAACATATATATGAACATGATGATATTTTCAATTTCAAAATTTCATATATTCATTGTACCTGTATTTCATGTCTGAAATTATTAACTCCCAGGAGAAAGTATTCTTAGGCACCGGGATATTCTTAAAATATCTCCTTGCAATGTGAGCACTTTTTTTGGACCTTATAGCAATTTCTATTCTTGTGCTGTAATGGGCATAATAATTGCATTAAAGACTAGTTATTTAAATGGAAAAGTCAGTGTCTTTTTAAAAAAAATTTCCAGACAGTGCTTGTTTTTTCTTTTTTGGGGGGGCTCAAGCAGCTTAGGGTCTTTACCATGGTAATTGAGAAAATGTTTCCCGATTGGGGTTTTTATATTACACGTTTTAATTAGAGATGAGCGAATCGATTCTGACGAACCCAAATTCGTTACGAATTTCATGAAATATTAGATTTGTTCCGATTCTGAATATCGCCGCGATTCGATCGCTCGAATCGCTTCCTTAAAACTCCATTTACTGCTATACAGTCCATCTAAAATGGTGGATCCACATGTCAGGACATGTCCCATGGGGCAAGGAATGCTGGGTAGGTGTCACATGCTACCTATCAGCAGACAGGCTTACCGATGATGTCACAGCCCCATATAAACGGCGGCCATCTTGCCGAAGGTCATTCCGACACTGTATTGCAGCCAGAGCAGATCAGGCAGGGAGAGAGCGAGGAATAGATAGATAGATAGATAGATAGATAGATAGATAGATAGATAGATAGATAGATAGATAGATCAGAAGAAGCGCGGGACAGATAGAGAAGGAGAGAGCCTGTGACAGTGACAGATAAAGACAGGGACAGTTTAAACTGTTTGCATTAGCTTTCAAGCCTATTTAGTGTTAATAACACTCCTGCCTATTTAGCTTTTTCTTTACCTGGTGTAATTCTTTAAAAAGCGTGCTAGCATTAATATTTCAAGACTACCTGTGTAATAACTGCTTGCATTTTATAATTAACGTCACTTTTCCACAATCAAGGGAGGCCTCCTCTGTATGTGAGCAGGGGACATCCCAAACACTAGCATAAATATTTCAAGACTACCTGTCTAATAACTGCTTGCATTTTATAATTAACGTCACTTTTCCACAATCAAGGGAGGCCTGCTCTGTATGTGAGGAGGGGGCATCCCAAACACTAGCATAAATATTTCAAGACTACCTAATAACTGCTTGCATTTTATAAGCAAAGTCACTTTTCCACAATCAAGGGAGGCCTGCTCTGTATGTGAGGAGGGGGCATCCCAAACACTAGCATTAACATTTCAAGACTACCTGTCTATTAACTGCTTGCATATTCTAAGTGTGCCATACACTCCACTTCGATCTTCATGACATGTGGTTAATCTCCAGTAGAGGGCGAACTTCTGCAGAGATGAATATGCAAAAAAGAAAGCCCCTCCCGGTCCATATATACCTGGGACCTCCCACCAATTTCCCAGTTCCTTCTCTACAGGGAAGGCGACAAGACAGAAGATGAAGACTTCTTTACTTACAGGTAAGCCGGGCCCGCAGCCCGGCCATTTATTGTCCCTATTACTGCCAGGACCCTTTCTAAATTGCCCCTATTTGTGCCTCCCAGGTTAGGCTGCGGATCCTGGTGAAGGTAGGCAGCACCCTATGGGTGCGGAAGAAGCACTGCTCCACCGTGAGACCTCGCTATGGGGTAGGCGGTTATCCAGGTTTTTGGTGATCCTGGTGTGGGATGCCCTGTCCCTCTATGCTTATGGCCGGATTCTGGCAGGGGGGGGTCCCTTTCTCCCCTCCAGGGGGGGGGGGGGGTTGCCTGGCCGTTAATTTGTTTTCGTTCTCCCATGCCCCTGTGTGTGTGGGTGTGTGATTTCACTGTGCGTGTGTGTGTGACTGACAGTGTGTGTTTTACTTCTGGAGTGCTCTGATTAGCCTGGGGGAGCTTCTCCCCCTCAGGCTGTGTTCAGGGAGGGGGCGTGGTAGCCCCGCCCCCTTATTTCGCGCAATTCTGTGGCTCGTTTCTAGGGGATCCGCATTGCTGGGAGGGGGGCGTGGCCTGGCAAACGTGCGTTCTGCGCTGGCCCGCCCTCCCCCTTCTCTTTCGGCATGAGGCACTTCTCGGGGGCCATTTTGATGCTGGTTCTGTGCTGCGCTCCGGGTGGTAAGGGCCGGATGGCCACTTCCTTAGATTATGTGGGGGCCCCTCTCTAGCAGGGGCCCCCCCCTGATTGCGGGCATGTGTGTGTGTGTGTTTTTTTGTGTTGGTTACGCATGTCTGGCTGGGATACATATATATATATATATATATATATATATATATATATATATATATGATACACATATATATATATATATATATATATATATATATATATATATATATATATATATATATATATATTTATATACATATACAATTAGGTATGTGTTATTGCTTTATATATGTAGGATTGCACTTATGTTGCCTGTTTTGTGTGTTACAGATTGCATTGTATATGTGCATATTAAGGGGTTCCTCCTGGTCCTGGGGTCCCTAGTGTAAATTTGTTCACCTCAAATCCTCCCACCGGGACTTTTAAGGGGCATCCCGGGTTGCTTAGGCGTAAATTCCCTGCGGTCTTGCGACTGACCACAAAAATTCACCATATGGAGGCTCCGCAGGATACTGGGCTCGGACTCCCTCTGGGACAATCCGGGCCATGTGTGGGATGTGGGGTATCCCTTACGGGGGAGAATGTGCTGATCTGTATACCATGCGCACAAAAGGCCATAACACGTCAGTCTGGCACCCAGCCTTCTGGGTCTGCTCCTCCCGCTTCATCACCTTCCCCTCCCCACCTTATCCGTACCCCAAGTGACATTGGTGCCAGCGGGGAGTCGCTCTCTGATGTTTGGGCTAGGTTGGCCAGCATCTAGAAAATTATTGCTAGCACGGTGGGCAAGAAGGCCCAGGCTAAAAGGAGACATTTGTAGTCGGCCCAGCCATTGTGGGATATTGACGACGATTCCGTTGATTTGGCTGACTATGTTCCGTCTGGGGATGCCGATGTCGGGCAGGCGCTGGGGGATGCTGTAGATACGGCCACTGTTTTGTCACATTTATTGGAGGTGTTGGATATTGCACCGCCTGAGGCGCCCCCTCTCAAGAAGGGGGGATTTTTTGGGGTCCGCAAGCCCCGTCTGGAATTCCCTACCCAGAGTCACTTTGTTGCGCTGATCCTTAGAGAATGGGAGAGGCCCAGTAAGCTTCCTGGTGTTCCTCAGGGATGGGATGAGAAGTATCCTTTTCCGTTGGAGGCGGTTAAGCGCTGGTCTTCTCCTCCCGAGGTCGGCACGCCAGTTTTAGGTTTGACCAACTCTTCTGTGCTAATCACCCCTGACGCCACTTCCCTTAAGGATGGCGCGGATAAGCGCCTTGATCAGATGGCGTGCCAGCCATTTGCCAGCGTGGGCTCGGCCCTGCGGCCTGTTAGTGCTTCTGCCCTGGTGTTGCTTGCTACCAGGTCTCTTATCAGGGACTGGCTGAATAACGCTCAGTTTGATCCAGCTTGCGCTGAGTTCGCTATCCTTAAGAGATGCGAATTGTTCATGGATTTTGTCATGGCTGCGATGGAAGATTCTATTGTTGTGTGTAGTAGAACTTCAGCCTTACTGGTGGCTATGCGCAGATTGGTCTGGCTCCGCCAGTGGACAGCAGACGTTGGGGCCAAGAAGTCGCTCACAGCTCTTCCCTTCTTGGGTTCGCGGCTGTTTGGAGATAAATTGGATGCTGTTGCTAAAGGAGGTAAGTTACCTCAGCGGAGGAAACAGCGCCGCCCCTTTCGGGGGGCTGGCTCGTTCACTCCTTCCTTTCGAGGGGCCAGAGCGACTAGGGGTTTGGCCTTCTCGGGTGTCAGGGGCTCGTCCTGGAACAGAGGCAGAGGTCGGGCATGTCCCACGGCTGCCTGGGGTTCCAAGCCCAAGCCTGTCGTTAAACCGGCTCAGCAATGAAGGGGCGCCCTCACCGCAAGGGTGGGGGGACGGCTGCGGCTCTTCTTCGTCTGGGCCCGGGATTCCAATTGGATCTTGGAAGTGGTCTCCTCCGGGTACAAACTGGAGTTCGAGTACTGGCCGCCCCCAAGATTCTTAAGGTCTCGGGTGCCCTCGGACCCTCAGGCTGCACAGGGGCTCTTGTTAGCAGTGAAAAACCTTCTGGACATGGGGGTTATAAGCCCGGTGCCTCCGTCGGAGAGAGGCAGGGGTTACTACTCCAACCTTTTCACGGTTCCCAAAAAGGAGGGTTCGGTGAGACCCATTCTAGATCTCAAGGTTCTCAACAGGTTTATCAGAGCCAAAAAGTTCCGCATGGAGACTCTGCGCTCGGCTATCAATTCCCTTCGCCAAGGGGATTTTATGACATCCATAGACATCAAGGATGCGTATCTGCATGTTCCGATTTTTCAGGCACATCAGAGATTCCTCCGGTTTGCGGTGCAGGATCAACATTATCAGTTTGTAGCTCTTCCCTTCGGTCCGACCTCGGCGCCGAGGGTCTTCACCAAGGTCTTGGCGGGAATAATGGCTCTGCTCAGGGCATTCGCATTGTGCCTTATCTGGACGACCTGTTGATCTCAGCTTCTTCCCTCCGTCAGGCGGAGCTGGACACCCACCAGGTGGTGTCGACCCTGGAGAGGTTCGGGTGGGTGATCAACTGCACCAAGTCTTCTCTCTCCCCGTCTCGTGTGATTTCATTTCTGGGCATGAATCTGGATACTATTCTGGCCAGAGTGTTTCTACCCCAGACCAATGTGCAAGGGATTCAGGGTCTGATCCGCCTTCTTCTGGCCAATCCTTGTCCCTCTATCCGACGGGATGAAACTGGTGGGCTTGATGATATCCTCCTTCGAGGCGGTACCGTTTGCACAGTTTCACATGAGATCTCTTCAACTTCACCTATTGACGCATTGGGACAGGTGTCCGCAGTCAATGAATCAACCTTTCAGGATGTCTCCCAGGGTTCGGCAGTCCCTTCGGTGGTGGCTGGAATCGAGCAATCTGTTGAAGGGCAGAACCTTTCTGGTCCCTTGTTGGGAGACGGTTACCACGGATGCCAGCGTGTCGGGCTAGGGAGGTTATTGGAAAAGTCATCAGTTCAGCGGGGTGTGGGGTCCTCAGGAGGCTCACACCCCCATCAATGTCTTGGAGCTCAGAGCCATCCGACTGGTTCTGGCTTGGCTGACCTCACATTTACGGGGTCTACCAGTTCAGGTTCGTTCGGACAACCGAACGGCGGTAGCTTACATCAATCACCAAGGAGGGACTCGCAGCAGGAGTGCCCTCAGGGAAATCTCTCTGATCCTGCACTGGGCGGAGAGCAATGTTCCTTGCATTTCGGCAGTCTACATTCCGGGAGTGGAGAACACGGAGGCGGATTCCCTGAGCAGGGGATCCTCTCACCAAGGAGAGTGGTCTCTCAACCCCGAGGTTTTTCTGGATCTTTGCCACAAGTGGGGGACTCCGGAGGTGGATCTCTTTGCCTCGAGGCACAATCACAAACTTCCGGCCTTTGTGTCTCTTTCTCAGGATCCTCTGTCTCTGGCAGTGGATGCCTTGTCACTGGCTTGGAAGGAGTTGGGTTTTCTGTACCTGATTCCGCCCGTCTCCTTGCTGGGCAAGGTAGTTCGCAAACTGGTGCTAGAAGGGGCACCAGCGATTCTGGTGGCTCCAAGGTGGCCAAGAAGGGTTTGGTACGCAGACGTTGCAAGGATGGCCGTAGATCAGTACCAGCTTCCCTTGTTGCTGGACCTGCTATCTCAGGGTCATCTACTGTACCCCAATTTACAAACGCTGGCTTTGACGGCTTGGCTGCTGAAACCTTCATCTTGAAAGAGGAAGGTTTGTCTGAGGCTGTTGTTCAGACCTTGATTTACTATAGGACTTGGAGGTCCTATATTGATTGGTGTGAGGCTAGGGCCTTGCCTTGCAGGGTGTTTTCGATACCCAGGATTTTGGAGTTTCTTCAGCATAATCTTGGTTCCAGCTAGTACTTTGAAAGGACAGGTTTCTGCTCTGTCGGTTTTCTTCCAGATGTCTTTTGCCTTACACCCGTTGGTTAAGACTTTTTTCCAAGGGGTTGCGCATGTGCGGCCCCCTCGGAAGGCTGTGGTTCCTGTTTGGTGCTTGCTTGGTGGCTATTACCTCTGTTTGGCGTGTCTCTGAGTTGGCGGCTCTGACGATTCAGGCCCCTTACTTTGAGAGACACCAGGATAAGGTGGTTTTTCGTTTTAAGCCGGATTTCCTTCCTAAGGTGGTGTCTGCTTTCCACCTCAATCAGGATATTGTTCTCCCTTCCTTGTGTCCTAAGCCTAACAATGACAAGGAGAGGGTTCTGCACAATTTGGATGTTGTTCGCTGTGTGAAGTACTATTTGGTGACTACTTCTTACATCCGCAAGACGGACGCTTTTTTCGTGGTGCCCTGGGGGCCCAGGAAAGGTTTGGCGCCTGCTAAGTCTACGTTAGCAAATGGATTCGTCAGGCCATTGTTGGGGCCTATTCTGCTAAGGGGAGGACTCCTCCTTTTAGGGTCACTGCGCACTCTACTCGTGCGGTTGGTGCGTCCTGGGCTTTTCAGCACCAGGCTTCTGTTGAACAAGTTTGTAAGGCTGCTACTTGGTCTTCCGTTCATACTTTTTCCAAGTTTTACAAGGTTGATGTGGGGGATTCAGCGGATGCTGTTTTTGGCCGCAAGGTTCTGCAAGCTGCTGTGGTTTGAGTTGGTACATTCTTTACTGTTTCTGGTTCCCACCCATGACGGACATTGCTATTGGATGTCCCACATGTCATGAAGATCGAAGTGGAGTGTATAGCACACTTAGAATAATACCGTTTTGTGAGTACTCACCTTTAAAACGGGTATTGTGAGTGTGCCATACACTCCACTTCGCCCCACCCCTTTTTTTCAGGTATTCTGGGGCTTTTATAAGGTGAACCATTGGTTTTGATTGTTAAGGTTATAATTGGTTCTTCCTGGTCCCCTTACTGCTTTTTTACACTGGGAAATTGGTGGGAGGTCCCAGGTATATATGGATCGGGAGGGGCTTTCTTTTTTGCATATTCATCTCTGCAGAAGTTCGCCCTCTACTGGAGATTACTCATATGTCATGAAGATCGAAGTGGAGTGTATGGCACACTCATAATACCCGTTTTAAAGGTGAGTACTCACAAAACGGTATTTTTATAATCAACGTCACTTTACCACAATCAAGGGAGGCCTGCTCTGTATGTAAGGAGGGGGCATCCCAAACACTAGCATAAATATTTCAAGACTACCTGTCTAATAACTGCTTGCATTTTATAATTAACGTCACTTTTCCACAATCAAGGGAGGCCTGCTCTGTATGTGAGGAGGGGGCATCCCAAACACTAACATAAATATTTCAAGACTACCTGTCTAATAACTGCTTGCATTTTATAAACAAAGTCACTTTTCCACAATCAAAGTAGGCCTCCTCTGTACGTGAGAGGGGGGCATCCCAAATACTAGCACGTGTCTTTTAAGAGTACTTGCCTCCTAACCTTTTTGCCTTTTGTATAAAAAAAAGTCTGGTTTACATGTTTAAAGCACCCATTGCCTTTCACCGGGGGCCATTGTCAGTGCTAGCACTTATACTCTAAGAGTACCTGCCTCCTAACCTTTTGCCTTTTGTATAAAAAAGTCTGGTTTACAAGTTTAAAGCACCCATTGCCTTTCACCGGGGTCCATTGTCAGTGCTAGCACTTATCTTTTAAGAGTACCTGCCTACTAACCTTTTGCCTTTTGTATAAAACAAGTCTGGTTTTAAAATTTTTTGCATTAGCTTTTAGCTACAGTGTGTGCCTTTTTTGATCTAACTTTTCTACACACCTGCTGTTAAAAAAATACTGTTGTAGGTGTAGTGTAGTATATTGTTTTCCCCTCCTAAACGCAGTCAAAATGTCAGGCAGAGATGCGCCAGGATGTGCACCAAGAAGAGGCCTAGATTCATCAGGCAGAGGTCGCAGCAGACTAGGGGCGAGTGGCAGCAGGAGTTGCGGTGAGAGGCCTGATCTCCCGTTATCTGCTAGCGATCGTGTCTCGACCAGCAACGCATCTGCCGTCATCGATTGGTTAACAGGGTCATCGACCTCATCACAAGTGACATCTGACACCCCCAGTCAACAGTCCGCAGGTTCCTCAGACACAACCCTGAGTTGGCATGGCCCAGGAGAAGCCCCTGTCCTACCTTTGCCTCTGTCCTACGCCCCCCCCCCTCCAGCCGCCGTATCTTATGCCTTGGGTTCAGCTCCACTATTCAGTGAGGACGATGTGTTAGAGGACAGTCAGCAGCTACTGCCCAGCCAAGAAATGGAGGAGACATCCATTGCTTTTTCCGCTAGGCAGACAAACACTGAGGAGGAGAGTGGCGTGGGAGGTGGTGTGGTGAGCATTCCGTCTCCTGCAGCACATGCTCTTGTGGAAAACGAGGAGGACATCAGTGACGTGCAGACAACTCGATGATGATGATAATGATGAAGCCGATCGCACTTGGGAGCCCGGTGCAGAAGGGGCTTCATTATCATCAGGAGAAGAGGGTCCCAGGTTGCCCCAGAGTCAGCAGCAAGGTGGCAGTAGGGTTGGCAGTCAGCATGGTGGCAGTAGGGTTGGCAGTCAGCATGGTGGCAGAATTGGGATGTCTGGAGCCACACTTGGCCGGGGGCGGGGTAGACCACCTGCTGCGCGGCAGGCTGCCTTCCCGGGAGGTAGTGGAGCAGGGGTTCCTGGAGTTGGCAGCAGTAGCAGTGAATTAGTGCGGACTGTTGGAGGGAAAATTAGCTACTCGGCAGTGTGGCACATTTTCCTCAAGCATCCGCAGGAGGGTAACCTGGCAACATGCAAGATGTGTAGACAGAAGATCAAGCGTGGCCAGGGCCTACGGCAACACATGCAGCATCACCATAAAGCGCCCTGGGAGAACCGAGGCGCCGAAGTGGGGGTCCAGCCTGCTGCGTCAGCCAGTGCCACGCTGCTTCCAATTTCACCCAGCCAAGGCTCAAGCACCTCAGCCGAAGGTAGCTGTGCGTCATACCCATCCTCTGCCGCTCCAGATGCTCCTGCTCCTCCTACTAAAAGTCACTCATCCCACCAGCAATCCATCAGCGAAGCCATGTCCAAGAGACAACAGTATGCGCCCACTCATCCTACGGTGCAGAAGCTAAATGTGCTCCTGTCCAAGTTGCTAGTGCTGCAGTCCCTCCCTTTCCAGGTGGGGGACTCTGCACCTTTCAGAGAGCTGATGGCTTGTGCCGACCCGAGGTGGAGAGTCCCAAGCCGTCATTTCTTTGCAAAGAAGGCAGTACCAGCCCTGCACAAATTTGTTGAGCAGAAGGTGGGCCAGTTCTTGAGCCTGACGGTGTGCATCAAAGTGCACGGCAGAGCCGACATCTGGAGCTGTAACTACGGTCAGGGACAATAAATGTAGTTTACGGCCCACTGGGTGAATGTGGCTCCTGCACAGCAACTTGGACATGTCACACCACTTCGGCCTTCACGCTCCCAGGCTGTTTTGCCTGTCACAGTGGGCAACTCAGCCTCCACTGTACGGTCAATTCTCAATGCCCCTTAAGCCTACCATGTGTGCAGGGCACAGCGGTGTCACACTGTGCTTCACATGGTTTGCCTTGGCGAACTGAGTCACACAGGGGAGGAGCTCCTGAAATTCATTCATCAAGAAATCAAAACATGGCTTACTCCGCGAAAATTGGAAATGGGTACCATGGTGACTGACAATGGGAGTAACATCTTGTCTGCGCTGAGACAAGGAAGCCTGAGCCATGCGCCCTGTATGGCACACGTGCTCAACCTAGTTGTCAAGCGTTTACTGAAGTCTTCCCCCCCATCTGCAAGACATCTTAACAACGGGAAGGAAACTTTGTATGCACTTCAGCCACTCCTATACCGCCAAGCACACCCTTCTTGAGCTACAGCGTCAGAACGGTATCCCCCAACATTGTATGATTTGCGATGTTCCCATCCGTTGGAATTCCACCCTACATATGTTAGATCGACTATACGAACAGAGAAAAGCCATCAGTGATTTATTTATGATCCAAGCGGATAGGGGGACTCCCCTGTGTGTCTTTCAGGCAATATATGAGCTCCATATGTTGCTGCTGCCAACTCCTGGGTGTGTCTTTCAGGCAATTTATGGGCTCCTAATGCTGCTGCCAACTCCTGGGTGTGTCTTTCAGGCAATATATGGGCTCCTAATGCTGCTGCCAACTCTAATGTGTGTTTTTCAGGCAATATATGGGCTCCTAATGCTGCTGCCAACTCCTGGGTGTGTCTTTCAGGCAATATATGGGCTCCCTATACTGCTGCCAACTCCAATGTGTTTTTCAGGCAATATATGGGCTCCTAATGCTGCTGATGCCAACTCCTGGGTGTGTCTTTTAGGCAATATATGGGCTCCTAATGCTGCTGCCAACTCCAATGTGTTTTTCAGGCAATATATGGGCTCCTAATGCTGCTGCTGCTGCTAACTCCTGTGTGTGTCTTTCAGGCAATATATGGGCTCCTAATGCTGCTGCCAACTCCAATGTGTTTTTCAGGCAATATATGGGCTCCTAATGCTGCTGCCAACTCCATTGTGTTTTTCAGGCAATATATGGGCTCCTAATGCTGCTGCTGCCAACTCCTGGGTGTGTCTTTCAGGCAATATATGGGCTCCTAATGCTGCTGCCAACTCCAATGTGTTTTTCAGGCAATATATGGGCTCCTAATGCTGCTGCCAACTCCTGGGTGTGTCTTTCAGGCAATATATAGGCTCCTAATGCTACTGCAAACTCTGTGTTTTTCAGGCAATATATGGGCTTCTAATGCTGCTGCCAACTCCAATGTGTTTTTCAGGCAATATATGGGCTCCCAATGCTGCTGCTGCTGCTGCCAACTCCTGGGTGTGTCTTTCAGGCAATATATGGGCTCCTAATGCTGCTGCCAACTCCAATGTGTTTTTCAGGCAATATATGGGCTCCTAATGCTTCTGCCAAGTCCTGGGTGTGTCTTTCAGGCAATATATGAGCTCCCTATGCTGCTGCCAACTACAATGTGTTTTTCAGGCAATATATGGGCTCCCTATGCTGCTGCCAAGTCCAGAGTGTGTCTTTCAGGCAATATTTGGGCTCCCTATGCTGCTGCCAAATTCAGGGTGTGTTTTTTAGGCAATATATGGGCTCCCTATGCTGCTGCCAACTCCACTGTGTGTCTTTCAGGCAATATATGGACTCCCAATGCTGCTGCTGCTACTGCCAACTCCTGGGTGTGTCTTTCAGGCAATATATGGGCTCCTAATGCTGCTGCCAACTCCAATGTGTTTTTCAGGCAATATATGGGCTTCTAAGGCTGCTGGCAACTCCAATGTGTGTCTTTCAGGCAATATATGAGCTCCCTATGCTGCTGATGCCGATTCCTGGGTGTGTCTTTCAGGCAATATAGGGGCTCCTAATGCTGCTGCCAGCTCCAATGTGTTTTCAGGCAATATATGAGCTCCTAATGCTGCTGCCAACTCTAATGTGTGTCTTTCAGGCAATATATGAGCTCCCTATGCTGCCGCTGCCAACTCCTGGGTGTGTCTTTCAGGCAATATATGAGCTCCTAATGCTGCTGCCAACTCCAATGTGTGTTTTTCAGGCAATATATGAGCTCCCTATGCTGCCGCTGCCAACTCCTGGGTGTGTCTTTCAGGCAATTTATGGGCTCCTAATGCTGCTGCCAACTCCAATGTGTGTTTTTAGGCAATATATGGGCTCCTAATGCTGCTGCTGCCAACTCCTGGGTGTGTCTTTCAGGCAATATATAGGCTCCTAATGCTGCTGCAAACTCTAATGTGTTTTTCAGGCAATATATGGGCTCCTAATGCTGCTGCCAACTCCAATGTGTTTTTCAGGCAATATATGGGCTCCTAATGCTGCTGCTGCTGCCAACTCCTGGGTGTGTCTTTCAGGCAATATATGGGCTCCTAATGCGGCTGCCAACTCCAATGTGTTTTTCAGGCAATATATGGGCTTCTAATGCTGCTGCCAACTTCAATGTGTGTCTTTCAGGCGATATATGGGCTCCTATTGCTGCTGCCAACTCCAATGTGTTTTTCAGGCAATATATGAGCTCCCTATGCTGCTGCCAACTCCTGGGTGTGTCTTTCAGGCAATATATGGGCTCCTAATGCTGCTGCCAACTCCTGAGTGTGTCTTTCAGACAATATATGGGCTCCTAATGCTGCTGCCAACTCCAATGTGTTTTTCAGGCAATATATGGGCTTCTAACGCCGCTGCTGCTGCCAACTCCTGGGTGTGTCTTTCAGGCAATATATGGGCTCCTAATGCTGCTGCCAACTCCAATGTGTTTTTCAGGCAATATATAGGCTCCTGATGCTGCTGCCAACTCCAATGTGTGTCTTTCAGGCAATATATGAGCTCCCTATGCTGCTGCTGCTTCTGCCAACTCCTGGGTGTGTCTTTCAGGCAATTTATGGGCTCCTAATGCTGCTGCCAACTCCAATGTGTTTCTTTCAGGCAATATATGGGCTCCTAATGCTGCTGCCAACTCCAATGTGTTTTTCAGACAATATATGAGCTCCCTATGCTGCTGCCAACTCCTGGGTGTGTCTTTCAGGCAATATATGGGCTCCTAATGCTGCTGCCAACTCCTGTGTGTGTCTTTCAGGCAATATATGGGCTCCTAATGCTGCTGCCAACTCCAATGTGTTTTTCAGGCAATATATGGGCTTCTAATGCTGCTTCTGCTGCTGCTGCCAACTCCTGTGTGTGTCTTTCAGGCAATATATGGGCTCCTAATGCTGCTGCCAACTCCAATGTGTTTTTCAGGCAATATATAGGCTCCTAATGCTGCTGCCAACTCCAATGTGTGTCTTTCAGGCAATATTTGAGCTCCCTATGCTGCTGCTGCTTCTGCCAACTCCTGGGTGTGTCTTTCAGGCAATCTATGGGCTCCTAATGCTGCTGCCAAATCCAATGTGTTTAAAAAAGACACATTGGGAGACCCCCCCCCCCCCCCCCCGGTTACCACTTTCAGGCACTGCCACCGCTAGGTGCGCCCAGCTAACCAAATTGCTTAAACACAAAAAAACGAAGAGGACTGTGGTTAAGTGCTGTGCTGGCCAGTAATGAACAGGCAAATTAGCCAAAAAGACTCACTATTTATTAACAAAATTATGGCACTTTACAAAAACATGTACAAGGGACATGCCCCTCGATTCAAAGAGCAAAAGTTAATTGATTTCGGATCGAGAATCGTAAGTTTGGGTGGGTGTTAGTCATTTTTTCCTGTTTTTTTGGCCATTTCCGACTCGCACAAGCCTACGTATGATTTCGTATATGCTCTTACGATCATCGGAAGTTCGTTCCTAAATTGTAGGTTCAAAACGTAAAATTTAAGATCAAAACGTAAAACTTAGGATAATCGGATGTGTTTACGTGTAATTCAGAGAGCAGTTTTCCAACCTCTAAATACGTTTTAAAAGAAAGCCACTGCCGACACCTTTTAGCAGTCGGATTGCTGTTCTTGAACAGGTTTTTTGGCTATGTGGAGGAGTCTGCGCGTCTTGAGCTCCAATGAACTGCATGTATCAGCATGGCCGAGGCCATAAATTGTATGGCAATGCATACCTGATTCAATACATTGCATGTATGCCTTATAAATGCATTTTAATGTGGACCTTAAAGGAGCAGTATCGCGAAATTTGCATTAAAAAAGATAAATAATTAAATAGCCACACAATAGCTTATAACATGTGTATGAATAATCTGACGATAGAAAAAGAAAAAAATATATGCCTCTCTTTTAAATTGTAAAATTAAAATGGCTCAGTCCATTTGCTGAATAGGGGGATCTGCTGGCTTGTATTTAGTGAGCTGCTTCATTTAGCCCACTGGTCTCCTAGCAACACTTTACCTCAGAGGCTGACACTGTAATCAGTGGTAACGGCTGTGTGTGTGTGAGGTGCTGCTTTTGTTATGAGACCAGGTGACTCAAATGTGTAAAATCTATACAAAATAAACTAAACTGACTGAAAATGACTGAAATTCTTCTTTGAATAACTGTGCAGGAAAATCCAAAGGTATTAAAGTGGAACAAAACCCCATTCTAAATCAGGATGCCCACTGTGTGAAACGACCCCTGGATAACCACAGATCCTCAATTTTTCTGGCGCACTCACGCAGATAGTCATTTAGACAGGCCGGGCGGCCAGAAAGGTTACTTCTCAGGCTTCCCATCTGCGTGCAAACAGAGCTGATTGGATGAGAGCCCGTGCATGCGCTGTGGGGCAGGGAAAGGTACGTTTTCACAGGCGAACTGGGGGATTTCACATATCAGGGCATCCCAAGTTGGGATGCCCCTAGGGGCACAATACAAAACTCCAGATAGTGAAAAATCCTGGGTTGGGCTTTGCTCAAAACACACAAAGCTGAAAGAAAGATCATATGGAAAAAAGAAAAATAAGAACATGAAAGAGAAAATGGTAAACTGATAAAAAAAAGCTGGTAAAAAGATTCTGCAGCAGAGCCAACATGAATGGAAAACTGTCAAAATCAGCTAAATGACTTCTAGAGCTTTTCTCTCTGTTTTAGATATATAAGTTCTGGCCAGGCAATGTTGCAATGTTGTTATCTGATGCTGGATGGCTGCCAGCACTGAACAGCTGAGACTTTGATACATTCTCCTCAGTGTGGAACTGATACATTGTTTCCCCCTCTCCTCAGCATGGAACAGGCGAAGAGTGTCGGCTGCCGACACTGACAAGACATAAACATGAGCTATTAGTCTCCAGCTGTTCAACACACACATCATTTTTTTTCTACATTTGTAATTCTTACTCCAACACCTACCTACATTCCAAGTACCATTTAAATATAAGTCACCAAGAAAAATTTGCGATACTGCTAGTCCTTTGCATATACCTTTATTTTGCAATACATCCATATATTTGCGTTAATTAAAGAAACTTATGTCCTTTGTTATTTATTTTTAAATTGATGTACTAGAATAATATTTTTAGTTTGAATTTATTGGTGTAGTTGTTTACCTTTGCTTTGTTTAATTATTTAAGCTCATCTTTGGTCAGATGCATCACACTTACTGAGGAGAGGAGAGCGGGATAAAGTGCAGGATGTGGGTTACTACTGTATTTTGCACAGACACATCAGAGCTGGGGGCACGGAAAGGTCAGAAATCAAAGAATGCTGAGCAACACAGTCTCAAGGCCCTTTCTGTTTGCAGGCTGCCCGATAATACCTGACCCGCCATCTTGGCTGTTTCTAGGCTCATAACATGCAGAAGTTGCTGGGTGTTTTTTAATTTTTGAGAGCAATCTGTATGTAGAGGGTGTGGGTAACCACACAAAAAATTTTAAGTTGTACCATTTGAAGCCAAAATATTAAAATTAAATCCACAAGTAAAAAATGCAAGTTAACTAAAAATTAAACAAAGTAAGATTTACTTATGCAAATGCATTCATTAATGGTTGGTTACTACAAAATGAATGAAATAAAGAAAAATAAAAAACAAAATATTTAGAATGCACTTTAATGAGGTAAGTTTGTAGTGCGCAGCCGCAAGATCAGAAGGATTTACGTCCAGACAAAAAAGGAAAAAGGGCAAAACCAATGTTGCAACCTGAGAAATGAAACGGAAAATTCAGGATGGAAACTGACATAGGTCTGATTCGCGAACTGCCATACGAACGGACGTACATTTTAGGATAGAAACGTATTAGCTTATAGAATCACTCGCAAGTTCATACGAGCGCACGAGCGTTCGGGAAAAATAGGATGATCGGCACCAAAATCAAAGCTGTTACATGTTTCTTTGAATCGACCCAATGGACTCTAACACCATTAAAACCGCAATTGCGCATTAAAATAACAATTACAAAGCAACAGGGGGCCCCCGCCAGGAGAACCTGGACTTCACGCTCACACTCACTCTTGCACCGCCCACACAAACTAGCTGGCCAGCTTTACTAATGGGGACCTAAAGCCACCGCTGCAGGCAGGGATCAGCAAAGCAGACGTCTTCAAATCGCCCATACAGGGGTTCACCCTGATAGCCACGGAAGCAAAGTTAAATAAAGCAGGTGCGTATGCTTGAACAGGAGCGCTCTGCTTTGGGCCAGTTCAGTCCTCTTGACCAAGTAAGTAGGGGTACTAAGCCCCAAATAGGCTCAAACACAGCTCACAGAAGCCATTGCAAATTATTCAGGGCGCATCGGCCCGTTAGCATAGCCTATGCAGGCGCCACAAGGGCACTCTCACCACTTCCAGATCAAAGGAAACGTCCTCGTGATGGCGGGCTGCGTGCTGCTTCCCAGAACCGCTTCAACTTGCGGCCATGATGTGTGGGCGTGTGCGCTGCGTGAAGGGCGGTCAGGGGCCCAGACCGACAGCTGTTTCACTCCTACTCGGGAGCTTCGTCAGGGTTGGAGGGTCCCGCCAAATAAGCAGTTTTTGTACTGGATGCGTCATTATCATCAGCCCAATGCAGGTGTTGCTTGGGGCTTGTGCAGAACTCACATAAACAATGATCAGACACAGACGCTGCAGCCGGCTTACTCTTCCACTGCGGCTGCGTACTTGTCTATCGCTGCATCCAGGCAGTGGCCACACATACTCCCAATACCTAGCGTGTTTAAAGAAAAGCTTTTTAGCCCATATCGATATTAAGGCCCATTGGGTGCATAGTACCAAGCTCGTATATAAGTCTAGACTCCTGTTGCAACAGTCGCGCATCCCACGACCCCCCTCTATTATTGCATCTAAGTTTGAAGATCCCACATACAACTAAGCCGGACGGCTCACCTTGCTGACACTGTTGAAAGTGTACAGCCACCTGACTTTTTTCATTGTTTCTCCTAATATCCCTTACATGTTCCCCTATGCGGACACGGAGTTCCCTTTTCGTCTTACCCACGTACTTTTTTCCGCATGGACATGTAAGCAAATACACCACATATCTGGAGGCACAGTTAATAAATTCAGCAATTGTTCTAGGACTTTTACATTTCGGTCCAGAAAAACTAGTCCGCTTCGGCATAAAAGGGCATACTTTACAATGTCTGCAGCAGAAGGACCCCACTACTGTTTTATTATTCATATTCGCCTGACGGGGTTTATATTCGCTGCGGACCAGCAGGTCCCTAATGTTACTAGCACGTTTTGCTGTCAACAAGGGTCGAGGACCCACAATTCTGGCCACCATGGGATCTAATAACAGCACGTGCCAATGGGTTTGTAGTACACTGCGGAACCTGTCCCAGTGTGTGCTATATTTAGTAATAAGCCGTACAGGTTGACTACTCCCCTCTTGTCTCCTTTTTGTCTTGCCTAGCAGGGCCTCCCTCGGAATATCTAACGCCTTGTGAAAAATCTAAAACTTCAATCCGATCAGGACTAATTTTATAGGTGAGTTTAATATTTCTCTGGTTCTGATTGAGGGCATCAATGAACCCTTCCAACTGGGCAACCGTGCCCTTCCAAAGTAAGAGCACATCATCAATATAGCGTAGCCAGAGGGCGGCGTGTGCCAGAAACTCCGCCCGCCCAAAGACCTCGGCGCTCTCCCACCGCCCCAGGTGCAAACAGGCGTAGGATGGAGCACACGCCGCCCCCATGGCAGTCCTGCGGATCTGATGATAGAATACTCCATTGAAGCGGAGGAAATTATTTGAAAGTACAAAGTCCAGCATCTCAACAAGAAATTCATTATACGCAGCCTGTAGTCCTACTGTGTGGGGAATGGAGGTATACAGGCTCTCTACATCTACGCTCACCAAGAGCCAATCATCCTCAATTTGAACATCCTGTAATTTGCAGAGCAGATCACTGCTGTCTAACACAAACGACGGTAGTAAACGAACTAAAGGCTGATCACTATCAGTCTCTAGTTCCTCTGTTCTTTGTTTATCATCATGTTTTTTTTTCGTTTTTATTTTATTCTGGCTCTCATTTCTTCCTAATGATATTTCCTGCCTCGGGGGGCCTTTTGGTGGAAAAATATTAGTCTGCATTCTCCAGTTATTCACTCTCCTATTTTAATCTGACCCCCTTATTGATCTTTCTCGAGATGAGGAAGTATCAGATGAGGAGTAACTCCTTGGTTGAAAATATATTCTATCCAGGAGGTTCCCCAGGTGGGAGAGGTGCCGCATCCACATTGACGGAGGGTCCCCCAATGTGGAAAAGATGTGTTTTCTTCACCACCACTTGAGCCCCCCAAAAAGGGAAAAGGTAACCACTGTCGGGGAAATATTTTATTAAAAAGACACTGACTTTTCAATTTAAATAATTAGTCTCTAATTCAATTATTATGCCCATTACAGAACGAGAATAGAAATTAAGTTAGGTCCAAATTAAATAAGGTCCAACAAAGCACTCACATTAAGGGGGGAAATTCTAAGAACCTCCCAACGGTGCCTAAGAATTTTGAAATAGAAAATATAATCATGTTCATATACATGTTATGTCTATGCAAATGTTATCTCTATGTATTTAAAGTGACAGGGGCCCTGAGGAATCCATGCAAGGCGAAACTAGCATTTCCAAGAAGATTCTGAATAAATCCCAGGAGATTGAATGAAATTGAATCATATATTGATATAATGACATTGTACAATTGATGTGTTCATGTGATTATTTTTAATGAGAAAAAAAAAAAAATTGTATATGCAGTAAATCTAATAAAAAGTACATTGTAATGTTTATCTTTTATTGTGTTTATAGCAGCGAGGTCGGCTACATAGACAGTATAAGAGATTGGGGCTGTACCTTCCCCTAGATATTTGTATTCAATAAACATTCCATACATTTATTCATATGCACAACATAAAATCCTTATTGGAGAAGAACTGCACATGCCGCAAGCCCTTTTTTTCGTATATTTATTCACGCTTCCGCCGACAAACTAGTGCAAATATGTGTTGTTAATTTTTAAGCCTAAAGTTTAACATTTATAAAGAACCCTGTAGTATTTTAAATCAAGGAAATATGGAAAAATGTTTCCTTCTTTATCCATGAGGAGGGAACAATTTTTCAACGGCTTATGGACTAAAATTGACTAAAAACTATTGACTAAAGTTTATTGACAATTGTATTGAAATTTTACATGTAAACCTAAAACTTTTGTGGCCCTCGAAGCTCAGATCAGGGGTGCTCTCGGCAACAAGACACCCTACTTACCTTTATCCTTGCCCATATCTCTCACCCACAGCACCGGTATGAAAAGCCGTGGTGTTGGGTGGGCGTGGCCCTCAGTACAGTGAGCTCCAATTGAGATCAATAGGCGCCTCCTTACTCATGGAACCTTTGTGTACTATGCACCCATTGATCTCAATAAAAGTGTGCGGTCCCAAAGCCATGCCCACCCACCATGTCGGCTCTGCATACTAGCTCTGAGGGTGAGAGATGTACAGCACGAGAGTGGGTGTAAGGTAAGTTGGATGTCTCGTGTCCAAGGGTAATCCTGATCTAAGGTCTATGGTCTATCCCTTCGAAAGTGGACATACCTTTTAACTTAATAATCTGAGTTGCCTACGTTCTTATTTTCTTAGAGAATTTGGAACAGCTTGTCACATGTGTGTGGATAAAGCGATCTTAGTCCAGTATGCTTCGAATGCCTCTTCACCAGTTCCATGTAATCCATCTGGCCACTGGAGTCCAAGAGAAGCTGAAGGTAAAACTGATCAAACAAATATAAAATAACTATATAATATTAGTGTTTTTTTGCTATTATTGTGTTTTTAATCCCTGTCATATGAAATGATATGTCTGATGTGAATCTTACAAAGAAAGCAATAGAGTTATGCTTAATTTACAGAATGCATTTTCTAAAATGAAAAAATGAGTTCCTCCCCTGGTGCTCATTTACTGCAGGGGTTAAAATAGAAAAAAAAATATCTCCCCTGGTCCCAGCAGCCATCGTATTTCCTCAGAACTAGGAGTGCACTGGAATTATACAAACTAGGTCAGTTACCAGACATGTTCGACCCAGCTACTTCCCAGATGTTGAGTTACCCAGAGATCTGCTGATTTGGTACAGTTCCTGGCTCCCGTAATCCTGTACCCTCCCCTTCTATCATACTGATCCTCCAGTTACTGTACCTTCTCGTTCAGTTCCTGTCATCTTCCATCTTCATCTACAACTAACCCTAGTATATCCCTAGATTTGTATATATATCCAGACACCTTTTCTCTTGTTTTTGGTCAAGAAGTGGTAGATTAAGCCTCAAAAATCCTTCCCTGAACCTGCCCGTCCTCGACAATTATTGACTCATATCATTCATGGCTCCCATTCTCATCAAAATTTATGTAACAGCAAGCCCACTCAGAAGGTCACTCTCTGTCTTTACCAGCTCCTTACTTTGGACCTTCCAATCTTTGTTCTGTCCTATTTCATACTCATTCTTCCTGATCTATCCTCTGCCTTCAGTACTGTTGCTTATTCCTTTTATACTCCAAATATTTAGCTTCCTATGTATTCTAGATCTTGCAGTTCCATGTACCCCTCTTACTTCTCAGATCACACATTTAAAGAGTCCCACTCAAATGTTTTCCTCTCCCCACCCTATGTCTGATGGTGTTACACAAGAATATGTCCTTGGAGCCCTACTCTACTTAACTGGCACCTAAATATACAGAAATCCTTAGTTCCAAGTTAACTGGCTAACTCGGCACAGAAAATCCATTAAAATGCCTTGAAGATTTTAAGATAACATTGTTTACTTGTTTGAACACATCATCTAATGAGTGGAGGGGTCACTTATACACCCGAACTGAATAAAACTCCTGCCAGGCTTGTGATCTTCTTCGCCTGGTAGATATATATTACAGGGAGTGACATTTCTGAGTGCATTTTCCTCTTCCTTCCATTAAAGTGGACCAAATGTAGCCCTGGAGTCTATAAAACTCCTGGGCCGCCCGATTCCCTCCACTGGGGCTTCCAGATTCGGGTTGCCCCGTTGAGTGAAACCCTTTAAAACATACCTTCTCTCTGATCCAATGGTGCATGCACAAGCCACGTCCGCCATTACCGCGGCATGCATCCTGTTAGTGGGTAGCAGGAATGTGGCCACTGGTGCGCTCAGCTCTGCTTGGGTCCATTTGTCTAGATTCTGCACTTAGCCCAGTCTTAGACGATATTGACGAGTGCAGCCAAGAATGCTGATTGGATGAGAGCCGGGGAAAGGTTAATTATACTGGCAACCTGGGGGTATTTACACAAAGGGGCATCCCAAATCAGGATGCCCCAGGGCAAGGACCAAAACCCAGGACAGTCCTGCTTTAAAATAAAGCAGGACTGTCCAAATAAAATAAAAAAAAAAATCTGTACTCACCCTTTGTCTACTGCAAATGATCACTGCCAGTCCCCTGATGGTTTCTTACCTGATTGTCAGATAAAGTCCTGCATCTATTACATATTACTGAATCTCACTCCAATACGTTTTCCTCTCCCCACCCTGTGTCTGATGGTGTAACACAAGGATCTGTCTTTGGACACCTACTCTTCTCATTTGCATCTATGTATACAGATATCCTTAAAGTCCTGTGTTAACCGTGGCCGCCATCAGCTATACCTATAGCAGGGCGCATGTCCGCCCCTGGCATTTGTGAATGGCCTGCACGGGCACACACCCAAAGTTAGCAGGGATACAGCCATTGGTGCGCTGATTGTATGAGAACCCACGATCATGGGAAAGGTGAGTATACTGGGCAACCTGGGGGGATTTCACACAGTGGGGCATCCTAAATCAGGGTGCCCTGGGGGCAAGGACCAAAACCCGGATTGTCAAAATCCAAGATAACATTCTTTACTTAATGTGATTATCAATCGGAGGCAGTGCAGGACATTTACAGTAGGTAAAAGGTAAAGTGCACCTATACTCAGAAAGGAAGTTTATGTTGTCACCTTCCAACCCCATCCCAGTACCCCAAAACAGCCTATGTTTTTTTTTTTTTTTTTACTAAAGCATTTGCTCGGAGGCCTGAGACAGATTAATTCAAACCAAATGTATTCACCAAGCATACATCACGCCTGCCCGCCTATTTAGAAAGGGCTTAACGGACAGTGAACTGTGCCCGAGGTGTGACAGGGAAAGCGCCACCTGGATACCTATGACACGGACGTGTACAATATTGGAGCACTTTTGGGGAAAGGTGGTGGAAATAATGAGCAAAGTGGTGAGGTTTCTTGTCCAAGGGTCAATTGCACTTTGCCTTCTGGGAGTGATGGTGCCGCTTACAGAGGCTAGGGCACTGAGGGAGTTGCTGAGACTGCTAATGTTCTGTGCCAGGAAGTGTATAATTCTGAATTGGAAGCATCCAGCGGCCCTGTCGGGGCAGGCATAGAAGAAATTGGTCAATCAAAAATTACCCCTTTACAAATTGACTTATGTCGCCCTGGGTTTTGATAAAATTTGGAAACCGTGAAATCGGTGTCGGGAGATGATTAGGGGTAGCTGTAGAAGTAGAATAGGGGCCTTGGGACATATGCCATCCTACTAGTGTCCCCGAGATCTGGCGGGGCTCAGTCGGGTTGGCCACGGCATTGGGCAAGATGTGATGGGGGCTGTCGTGAATCTGGTGTAGGGGCGGGCCTGTAGTCAGACATTCCCTTGTACCAGTTCCTTCCCTCTCCCCGAGGGTTAGTCGTACAAAATCCTCACTAGACTATGGCCCTTATTTAAGAAGGGATAGCGTCAGGTAGCGCCTGGTTAATGAGAGTTAGCGACAGATAGCGACTGGTCAACGCCGGACACGGCACGCAATTACACATTTATCAAGCAGAATCTGTTTAGCGACTGGAATAGCGCCATGTAGCGTCTGATTCATCATTTTCACAGCCTCAGCGAACAGCGCCAGCATTCAGCCTTGCACAGCGCCAGGTATTACCTCTCGCTACCTGTCGCTCTCCCATACATTTCAATGGACGATCCTTCTCTTTAAACAGGGTATTTTTTTTTTTTTTTTACAAAAAAATCACAAATAATTCTTTGACCTCTTCTGGCATTGAAATTGCAGTTTTTTCATAATTTTTTAAATTTTTATATATTTCCTCAGAAATGACATTACAGGTCTGGCGTTAAAGTGTTCATGTTACAATGTTGTTACAATGTAATTCCATATGTTTTCGCTTTGTTACTAGCTGATAGATGCTTGAAAACACACTTTAAACACCCCGCCTCCTGCGCTCTGGGCTTCAAACAACTATTTTTCAGCACCAGAGATTTGTGAGGCTGTTTTTTTGCTGAATATGGTGTGAGTCTGTCTCTATGAGCAGCCGCTAACATGCACTCCCATACAGCGCTGTACTGGTCAAATAGCGACTCCTCACAATGTATTCAACACTACTGAACAGCGACTCACGGCCGAGCACTGTGACTACTGGTGGGCGCTCTGAAAATGCCTGCTACAGACGCTCATCTGTCGCTACCTGCCGCTAATGATGAATCAGCCTCTATGTCTCCACTGCTTCCCAAGTCTCAGAATGTATGTGAGGGTGAATGTTGTCTCTGTGCACTAGGCTCTGTGTGTCGGGTGTCTGCGGCATTGTGTTGTAACTGTTTGTGTTTTTGTTCTCTTTGAAATGCAAAATAAAAGGATTTGCTTAATATTGAAAAAAAAGACTAACAGGAAGCAATATTATTGTGAATGTGAAAGCGGACCAAACCCACCTTTTTAACTAGCATCCCTGAATTCCTCCCTCCACGTAGAGCACTTTTTGCCAATTTTCACTACTCCTACTTCACTCTCATCCCAGATAATGCTGCCTGTTTTAGCTGTTAAGCTCTGCCTCCTCCATTCATTGCCACTGTTGTGTATGGCAATTATGTCATTGCCACAACTATGCAATGACTAATCACTTGCCAACTTACAGAAAGGGACAGCAATAGCAAGCAAAGTGTTCCAGGATGATTTGAAGAGTAAAAATATTCATATCTAGTTCTATACCCTAAAAAGAGATTTCAGTGGGTTTTGGTCCACGTTAAGGCAGATTCAACACCATGAGTAATTATTCCTCACATTTTTATAATAATTCTTTTCCTTAGTGAAATTCAGCACCATAACATAACTTTGCACATTTTAAAATAATTTGCACAGCTAAAAATAATGCCAAATTGCACTAGTGAAAATGTAAAAAAAAAAAAATTCTCACAAAAAAGGTGATAAAAACTAATCTTGATTCAGTATCTTTGATCGTCAGCATCTTCATGAGCTGTGCAAATTTATGAAACATATGTATAGCTAAAAATTGTGCTGAATTGCACTGAAGAAAAAAATCAAGATGAGCTGTGTGTGCTGTGACTGAACACCTCATCGCTTGGGGCAGGGCTGCTTGGCCAGGGAGCTATATGGCATGCTGCATTCAGTTTGTGTGGATATGAGTATTAGCAAAGGCTTTAGTAAAAAAAGAAACACGGGGGGGCTGAGCTGGGGATGGAAGGTGACCACATACAACTTCCCTCTGAGTATAGGTACACTATAGAAACGCAGCATAGGACTAGCCGTGATCATAAAAAGGTGGTAAAATGAGTATAGTATTTTTCTATTGTCCCCTGCTCCACCTCCAAAGACATCAACTACACAGGGGTACTCCTCAGCCGGCAGGTGTGTCTGCAAATATTGAAAGCTTTAGCTCCTCTCACCTAGCTTATATAGTGCTTGGCTTCTTTACGGGCAGCCCTCACAGGCCCTTCCTTACAAGCCGGATCTGCCACTGGAGATGCCACCAGGGGAGTATGGTAGATGTTTGGGGAAGCAAGGAGAGGAGAAGGAGCCCAGCACTGTAATATCCAGCAATAACTGCATTAAAAATGCAGAGTGGAATGAAGAGGGAAATCTTCTATGTTGTCTGTAGCCGCAACCATTATAGACAGTTTGGTAGAATATCCCCCCCAATCCCCTCATTATAGGCAGTGTGGCAGAATACCCCCCCCCCCCATGTTCCCCAGTATAGGCAGTGTGGCAGAATACACCCCAATCTCCCTATTATAGGTAGTGTGACAGAAATCCCCCCCCCAATCCCCTCATTATAGTCAACATGGCAGAATCTCCACCCTCCTCCAATTCTCTCATTAGAGGCAGTGTGGCAGAATCCCCCCCCATTTCCGCCATTATAGGCAGTGTGCCAGAATACCTCCCCCCCAATTTCCCCATTATAGGCAATGTGACAGAATATCCCACCCTCTCCAGTTCCCTCATTATTGGTTGTGTGTAAGAATATTCACCTCTAATTCTCTCATTATAGGCAGTGTTGAAGAATATTCCCCAATTCTCCCATTACAGGCAGTGTGGCAGAATACCCCCTAATTTCATTATGGGCAGTGTGGCAGAATTACAATTCCCCCATTATAGGCAGTGTGGCGTAATATCCTCCAAATTCCTACCATTATAGGTAGCGTGGCAGTATCCCCTCCATCACTGGCAGCATTATCAACTTCCACTTGGAGATGCTGCACAGTGGAGAAGCAGCATACGGGCTGGGAGAAAGCATGGTAATTGATCCCTGCCACCATCATTAAGGCAGTGGATAGGCATGACCTGCAACCAGTGTACATTGAAAACAGCTGCCGTCTGCAGGCCACGCCCACCAGCCGCTGACCCGAGTGTGAGTATGTATGTGTGTGCCTGTGACCCCACTGAGGAGAGAAGGGAAGCAGCGGAAGCTAAGGAGACGCACTAATAAGGTGCACTAACAGGTCCCCTGCCCCGGCTTTGGGGATGCGTCTTATAGAAGTACATAATTTAATAGCCATACAATAGCTCGTAAACTGCATATGAATAATACAGCAATAGTATAGAAAAACATGTGTTCCTTACTTTTATATTTAAAAATGAAAATTCCTTGGGTGATGCTGTGTGTGGCTCGATCTATTCACTGAATAGGGGAATCCGTTGGGTTGTATTCAGTGATGTGAGCGCAAACAGCTGACTGCTGAGGGGAAGCAACTGAGATAGTGTTTTGGTCTCCTAGCGACAACAGAAAAGTTTTCTACTTTGAATTAGTATATATATATTCACTCCTATATATATAAAATCCTTATTGAAATTAGGAAAAGTTAGTTATGGTGCAGGATGGATATATAAAGTATTAACCCTTTAAGCATCAAGCACACAAAATCTACAGTGTTGCTTCTCCTACTGTTCCGTAGATTCTACGTGCTTGGCGTTTCTCCCATTATAAAAGCCAGCTTGCAGTGAAAACTGTTTCCATAAAACACACATTTTCTAACATAAGAAAAAAAAATTATATTAAATCAGTTAAGCAATTAAAAAAAAAAAAACATTTTGGCACACAAAAATATTCACTTTCAAGAGCAAGTGGACTTGCTTTACGGACCTGACTGCGTCAGTTGGCCCAACATGCCTTTGTCCTGGCAGCTTCTGCCTTTTGCCTGTGATCACCACTTTGGTCCTCCATTTGCAGGTAAGGAAGTGGCTCAAACGTCAGAAGTAGAATACTGAGCGGCATAGTTATTATCTCTGTATTCTCAAGCTTAACCATCACCCGATGTGTCTCATATGCTATGCCCTTGAAACCATAGAATCTGTCATAGGACTGTCTCCCTCTTGGTCGGAATCGCCACGCGGTGTGGTTGTGTCAGTGGCTTTTGGCCTCAAAAAGATGTTTAGTGGAGATCCCCTTTGTCGGCACTCATTTGGTGATACTCACCAAACTTGTGAAGAAGGCCACTGGAGGCAAGTCCACTACTCCCTTTGCAGACTCCTGACTGAGGAGTCCTCTGGTAATAGAAGACTACTAGGATAGCCCAAGACTTCTTGATCACGGGTCTCCAAGCCCCTGGCCAAGTCGACCCAGGCATGAAGGGATGTTCTCACTCAGTCAAATGGGGGGACAATTCCTGCAGTTTGCATTAGTTTGGAACAAATCTGTCCAGGACATCTGGCTCCAGTAGGTGTTAACCACGAACTACAAGATCAAATTTTGGAAAAGGCCCCCGCTCCAGTTTGGGAGGTGTCCAGTCTTGGGAGACAGTGGTCACATTGCTTACAATCATGGAACTTCTGGTGCAGCTGGGGGTGATTGTTCCGGTGCCAGCTGTGGAGATGGGCCTGGGATTCTACTCCAACTTGTTTGTGGTCCCCAAAAAGGGGCAAATCTGATCAGCCAATATTGGATCTCAAGTGTGCAGCTGAGAAAGTTCTTTATGGGGTCCCTACATTTTGCTGTGGCTGCATTGGAACCAGAGGATTTCTGGCCACGGTGGACATCAAGGGCGCCTACATCCATGTTGCCATTTTTTGGGGCATCGAAAGCTTTTGAGGTTTACCTGAACAGTCCGTTCATTTTGGCTCCCTTCAGGTAAGAGCTGATATCTCGACAACCTTGTCCACACTGGAGCATTTCAGATGGATAATAAATTCTGTAAAGTCTCACATTGTTCCCCTGCACATGAAAGTTTCTTCTAAAGCAGAAGTGTTGTGTCCTTCAGAGCAGGGCCAACCATTCACTGCAGGCAATCCTGCTGTTGAGCCCTATGGCACATCCGCCTTCAGGTGAGTCCGCAACCCCCAATCTCCAATGCTGCTTCTGCCTATAGACAGGCCCCCATTCACTGGGATGCTGGATACGCCTCACCAGACACGGTTGCCCTCGGGACTTAGGTAGCACAAAGGTTGCAGACTTACAGAGTGAAGGCAAATAAACTTGGACTAGACTGGGCAATGTCGGGCCGACAGGGTTCTTCCCCGTGAAGTCCTCACAATACGTGACACCAAGGAGAGTACCAGAAAAAGGGTCAAGGGTCAAACCAAGGGTCAAAGATGGGTAGTCAGAGTTTGCATTACACAGGATTAGATGGGCTCAGGGTCAGACAGGCAGGCTTGGTCCAGGCAGCAATCTAGGAGTGGTCAGTCAACGGATAACAATAACTAGCAGATGAACTATAACACCAAGCAGAGCGCTATCATGGGCCATGACTGAGGGTCATGGGAATACTTTTATCGGCATGGGTGCATGGGGATTGGACGGGGCAGCTATGGGCTTATTGGTCCAAAAGTAACATGAGGGATGATTAGCCTGAGCATCAAGAGGGCAATCAGTCCCACCAAGATGCTGGGAGGGGCAGGAGGGGCGCAGAGCCACTTGAGTCAGCGTCGCTCGAGTGGGTGTCTGAAGCTGATGCAGCAGCTGGATGACAGTGAGCTCAGCACGCCTCCCAGGCTGATGCCGCTTTAGCAGGTGATTAAAGATGTTGCAGGACCGGGGAGCAGCTAAGATCATGGTGACACGATGAGGAGGAGCCTCAGGACCCTTATTTGGCTTATCAGGGTTGTCACTATGACATTTCTTGACCAGAGAATTAGGAACCAAATGTTATGTAGTAGTTATACATTTTATAGTTTTCATATTCAGGTTCATCTTTTACAATGACAGTTGGTGGAGAATACACCTGAATATTAACAGCAGCTTTCAACACGGATACATGAAACGCATTAGGGATTAGGGATTTTTATAGAAGACGGAAACTCGACTTTAAAGGTAACATCGCTCAATTGTTGTATTATCGGAAAAGGACTGATGTATTTAGGTCCCAATTTCGACAAAGGCTGGTGTAAGGCAATGTTGGGTGGATACCCAGACAAAATCACCCACCTGAAATGGTGGCTCCATGATCTATGTCTGTCGGTAAAGTTCTTGTGCCTCTTAACCTTGGACCAAATAGTCGCTCTTTCTCTAAACCATTCCTCCAAGGCCAGCAAGTTGGAGGAAGGACCATAGAGAGAAGATGCCTTGGGATTTTTTATGTAATTGCAGAAAAACTGTGAACATTTAGTCGACTAACTGGGTGCATTATTGAACACAAATTAATCAAATTTAATAAATTTGGACCATTGATCTTGGCAATCAGACACAAAACAGCTGAAGTATTGCTCCAGGGACTGGTTCACCCTCTGTGTCTGACCATTAGACTGCGGGTGATAAGTTGACAACAAAGACACTTTAATTCCGAACCGTGCACAGCACTCCCTCCAGAAAAGAGAAATAAATTGGACCCAATATTTTGAGGTAAGCCGTGGATATGAAAAAACACATTTTATGTACAGTTGGGCCAGTTCAGGAGCCGATGCACCATTTTACTGAATCAGTCGACCACCACCTAGTATTATTATGAGATGTGGCAAATCGACAATGAAAACCACAGAAATATGAGCTGGAATATTGCGAGAGGACTGCCCCCACCCCGAGCTCTGAAGTATTAACTTCAATAAAGAATCACCAATTGATATCAGGCTGAATCAGTACAGTGGTTGAGGTGAAGGCTTCCTCTAAGCTCTGAAAGGCCTTCTGTGCAGTTGAGGGCTAAACCTACACAAAGACACCTTTCCAGGTTAAATATGTTAGAGGGGCCACTATAGAAGAGAATCCCTTGATGAAACACCTGTAAAAATTAGCGATACCTAGGAATCTCTGCGAGGCTTTTAGGCATCTAGGTTGTTCCCACTCCAAAACCGCAGACAATTTGGAGGGATCCATAACCAGACTGGAGACCAGACACTCCAAGAAAGGTACTTTGATGACCTCAATGACCCACACTTGGTCAGTTTGGTGAAAAGGGCTGTTCTCCATTAGTTTTTGTAACACCGCCTTAACATGTTGTTGGTGTTCAACCATTGTGAAAATGAGAATAACATCTAAATAGCTCACCACAAATTGGCCCAGAAACTCTCAAAAAACATAATTTAGAAAATCTCGGAAGACCGCAGGGCCTTTGCATAAGCCAAAGGGCACATCTTTGACATTAAAGTTTTCTATTCGCCCACTTGGCCTATAAAAATAACATTATGAGCCCCCCTCAGGTCTAACTTTGTGAATATCTGGGCACCAATCACCTGGTTAAAGAGGTCCTCAATAAGAGGCAAGGGGTATCTGTTTTTTACCTTGATTTTGTTCATACCTCATTATAATCTAAGCAAGGGCATAGCCCTCCATCCTTCATTTCAACAAAAAAAGAAGCCTGCCCCAGCTGACGAGATGGAGGGACAAATAAAGCCCTTTTTAAGTTCTCCGAAATATACTCCTTCATCGCTAACTCCTCAGGCCTGGTCAAATTGTAAATCTTAACCCTAGGGGTAATGGTGCCCGGCAGCAGCTCAATGGGGCAAGCGTAGGCCCTGTGAGGAGGAAGTGAATCAACCGACCTTTCATAGAACACGTTCACCCAATCAGAATGTGGCAGCCGTGTCGTCTTAAGGGTTGTATGAAACAGTGACCAAGACAAAATGGGCTCCACTTTATCAAATCCCCGGTCTTCCAATTAATGATGGGATTGTGGGTCTTCAAACAAGGGAACCAGGCTTCTGAAGGGTCGTTCTGTCAGGGCTTGGTCTGACAATGTGACGGCTGTTGTATATGTCAATCATCAAGGTGGCACCAGCAGCAGGTTAGCATTTCGAGAGGTGAGCAGGATCATGTACCTGGGTGGAGACCTTCGACCCCTGCATCTCAATTATTTACTTTCCCAGTGTATTTCTTGAGTCGAGAGACTCTGGATCCTGGGGAATGGAACTTTCATCCGGAGATATTCTAGTCCCTGTGTGATGGCTGGGGGACACCTGAAATGCCTGGGGACACCGGAAATTATTAGCTTCCCACGAAAACAGAAAGGTGGAGATGTTATGGCTAAAAATGAGAGATCCTAGGACGATGTTCTGACTGGTGTGCACTTTTCCCTTGATAACGCTGTTGTAGTAGTAGTGGTGGGTGTAGTGGTGGGTGAGCCGTGGCAGGCTGCCAGACCAGCCAGGCCTTCTGATGCATGGGCCTCTGCAAAACCCTAATTTACAAGCGCTGGCTTTAATGGCCTAGCTGCTATGACCAGGATCCTAGAAGAGCAGGGGTTGACTGCTGTGCTTATTCAAACTTATATCAGAGCTCAGAAGTCTCCATCTTCTAAGATTTACTATCGGGCTTGGTGGGCCTTTGTGTCCTGGTGTGAGGCTAATGGTCATCTGTGTCAGTGCCTTTCTGTTTCCAGATTCCTGATTTTCTGCAGAAAGGCTTAAATGATGGGCTGCAGTTCAGCACACTCAAGGGGTAAGTTTCTGCTCTTTTGATGTTATCCCAGTGACCAGTTGTCAAACATTTTCTTATCAAGAAATTCAAAAGAGGCTTGTTGGCCTTGGTCCCTGCTACATCCCTGGAACGTTGCTTGACAGCTCCTACATTGCCTCCCTGTTCTCCTGGGATGATTATCAGATCCAGCACGATTGTCACCCCATGGTTTTCCCTGGTCAGGTAGGGCTCCCTCTGGGGGCAAAGCCTTTTGACATTCAGTTTCCCCTGCATCTTCAGGCTCAAACTCGTCAGAACGGGATACCTCCTTAGGGTGCTGCCAGGTCCATTTGGATGGGGTTGGAGAGTGACCCTCGTCTCTGCCCCTCCAGGTTGCAAGGCTATGGACAAGCGATTGTCACCCCATGGTTTTCTCTGGTCAGGTAGGGCTCCCTCTGGGGACAAAGCCTTTTTACTTGTACTGATTCCTTTAGGAATCAGACATTGTTCTTGTTGTTGCAGGGTGGGGGTTCAGAAGCTGCTGTATCCTTCACCAGTGGGTTAATTTCAGCTGCAGGGAGGGTGCTTTTCTGGTAGCCCAGGTCTGACCAGTAGTCGACAGGTAGGAGGGTGTGGGGATCACGGGGTTTCATATTTAAATGCAGCGCGTTGCCACGTGTCGCCTCAGCCTGACTTTGGCCGAGGGACCCCTGTGCGCTGGGTGTACTACTGTCCTGCACCGCCTTATGACCCTGGCAGGTTCTGCGCCTTAGTAAGATCGTTCAGTTTCCCCTGCATCTTCAGGCTCAAACTCGTCAGAACGGGATACCTCCTTAGGGTGCTGCCAGGTCCATTTGGATGGGGTTGGAGAGTGACCCTCGTCTCTGCCCGTCCAGGCTGCAATGCTATGGCCAAGCGTAGGCATTTTCTGACGGGATCCAGGATTCTAGCTCCTATGTAGAGGACCTATTTTAGGGGTTCAGCATCTAGTTCCGGCCTGTCAGAGGGGGAGGTTTCATCACGCAGTGGCAGAGAAGAAGGGTGAAACCTTCAAGCGTCAGAAAGTCAGGAAGATTTTCCCAGGCTTGCCCATTTTGACAGGCTGGTGGCAAATAAGTGGGAGAACCTGGTTAAGTTTCCATCTCTTCCTAAGATCCAGGTTGCCAAGTACCCAATTATGGATGAGGCGGTCAGAGTTTGGTCTTTGACACTTGAGGTAGACAAACCAGTGTCAGGTCTGGCTTGGCTCACCATGATCCCTACTTCGGATAGTGCTGCAATGGAAGGGTCTCTCAAGGCAGCTGGCCAGGAATGCATTCTCCATGTTGGGGGCAGCCATGCACCCAGCTTGGGCCACGTCCATGGCGGCTACGACAGGCAAGGTCAGGATGAAGTAGCAGAGGAGGCATTTGCGACATGGAGGTTTGTGTTCCTCTGCACTTCATTTGAACACCATCGCTATGGAGATCTTCAGACACACAAAAGGGGTTCCAACACTCCCCAATTCATACCCAGAACAAAAGACGTGGCACTACTACCATATAAAAAGGTATCAGAGTATTTATTATGAAGCCAAATACACACACTGGCTTCACAATAAAACTTTGATACCTTTTTATATGGTAGTAGTGCTACGTCTTTTGTTCCGGGTATGAATTGGGAGTGTGGGAACCCTTTTGTGTGTCTAATTACGTGCATTTGCATTAGTACATACCCGGCTGTGTGCACTGGTGCGGTCCTTTCTTTCTGTTTCGTATGGAGATCTTCAGATACATGGTGCCAGCTATGGACGTCTGGTGGCTAGGGGTCTGGCCTTTGCTGGTCACCTTTGACCCATGGTCTGGCTGAAACAGTGGTCGTCCGACACTGCTTCTAAGAAGACAGTTACTGCCCTCATCTTTCAGGGGGTCGTCTTTTGGGTGAGCCTCTGGATGACATGTTCCAGAAGTCCTTCGGTGGGAAGTCAACTAGGCTTCCACACAATCAGAAGCTGAGGACCTTGTTTCACAGGTGACCGAATTGTTCTCCCTTCTGGAGGTTCTGAGGTTCTACATACTTCAGATGCCACAAGGATTTTAGTAAGTGAAAGCCACGGGGGAAACCTAGAACCCGAGGGGCCAGGCGGCCCAAGTCCCCAGCCAAGACCTCTCAGGGTTGATGGGGCACCCTCACCCAATCGGGTGGGGGGACAGCTTTTGCACTATGCACTATGTGTGGAGGGAACTGATATCCCACTCCCGGGTGCAGGAGGTTGTTTCTTTCCGATACAAGAGATTGAGTTCGGGATCAGGCCTCCACACAGGTTTGTGGCATCCAAAACCATCCCGCATTGTGGCTCGCAGCTGCACGATGGAGCTCTTGCTTGGGCTTTCCAACTCAAGACGTCGGCAGAAGAGGTCTGCAAGGCGGTGACCTGGTCGTCAGGGCAGCTGCCGATGCTACTCTGGGGCGTAAGATGTTGTAGAAGGTGGTGAACCCCTCTCCTGGGGTCTAAGCTTGAGGTGTCATTGCTGTTGCTCTCGGTTAGGTTGAAGCAGTTGGCTGTTCTTGCACGTCCCACCCTTATTGAGGGTACTGCTTTGTAGCGTCCCATGCGTTGTTACTGGTGGTGCCCTGGAATAGAAGAGATGAGGAAAGGAAAATTTGTGTACTCACCAGTAAATTTCCTTTCACACCGTCCTTCTGTTGTGTTACGACTGCATTGATGGCGGTTTATGCCTTCTACACAGTTTTAGTTTTGTTGTATTGTTTTCTAGTTGCCACAGCCTGCCCTATGTCGGCCAGGAGGAGCTAGTCTATTCTAAGTATGTCACACACCCCGCTTCCAATATTCATGACATGTGGGTTATAACCAGTAGAGGGCGAACTTCTGCAGAGATGACAGGAAAAAAGAAGCCCCTCCCAGTCCATAAATACCTGGGACCTCCCACACATTCCCCAGTTTTCGTCTCTGCAGACAGCGAGCAAGTCAGAAGATGGCTGTATCTCCTCCTTGCAGGTAGCCGGGTTACCCCCTGCCAATTGTTTCTATTGCTGCCCGGACCTTTTTTATTTAAGTCCTCATAATGCCTCCCAGCCTAGGCTGTGGGTCCGGGCAATGGTAGGCAGCACCTTAGTGGTATATACAGGGAGCCATGCTCCCCTGTGAGACCCCATACTAAGGAGTAGGCGGCGTCCGGGTTGGTGATCCTGGTTTGGGATGCCCCGTCCCTATTCTGTTCCTTCCACCTATGTGGTGTGGAATACCCCCTTCCCAGGTCTCCCTGTGCCCCTCTTTAGGGGGGGGGGGGGGGGGCTTCTCTTCCCATAACTTTTAATTGTGTATTGTGTGTGTGGGTGTTGTGCGTGTTTTTACGGTCTCTCCTTAACTGGCCAGTCATTAGCTATCCGACGCCTGCCGTATGTGACGGCCATTATCAGTGGGGGAGCTTCTTCCCCTCAGGTGCCCGGTGGGGGGGGGGGGGGGGGGGGCGGGGCGCTCGGCGCGCTCACCGCGGCCCGCCCCCCTTGATCATTGGTGCCTTGGCGGAGCCCGGCCACTGGCTGGGAGACGCGTTCCTCGCGGGAGGGGGCGGGGCCAGGCGCGGAGCACGATCCGTGCTGACCCGCCCTTCTTCTCCCTCTCTCTTCTGGAGCTGCTGGCCGGACGACATTGCCTTTTTGGTTGTGAGTGCCCTGTGGACCCATTCTAGTCCCTGTGTGATGGCTGGGGGACACCTGAAATGCCTGGGGACACCGGAAATTATTAGCTTCCCACGAAAACAGAAAGGTGGAGATGTTATGGCTAAAAATGAGAGATCCTAGGACGATGTTCTGACTGGTGTGCACTTTTCCCTTGATAACGCTGTTGTAGTAGTAGTGGTGGGTGTAGTGGTGGGTGAGCCGTGGCAGGCTGCCAGACCAGCCAGGCCTTCTGATGCATGGGCCTCTGCAAAACCCTAATTTACAAGCGCTGGCTTTAATGGCCTAGCTGCTATGACCAGGATCCTAGAAGAGCAGGGGTTGACTGCTGTGCTTATTCAAACTTATATCAGAGCTCAGAAGTCTCCATCTTCTAAGATTTACTATCGGGCTTGGTGGGCCTTTGTGTCCTGGTGTGAGGCTAATGGTCATCTGTGTCAGTGCCTTTCTGTTTCCAGATTCCTGATTTTCTGCAGAAAGGCTTAAATGATGGGCTGCAGTTCAGCACACTCAAGGGGTAAGTTTCTGCTCTTTTGATGTTATCCCAGTGACCAGTTGTCAAACATTTTCTTATCAAGAAATTCAAAAGAGGCTTGTTGGCCTTGGTCCCTGCTACATCCCTGGAACGTTGCTTGACAGCTTCTACATTGCCTCCCTGTTCTCCTGGGATGATTATCAGATCCAGCACGATTGTCACCCCATGGTTTTCCCTGGTCAGGTAGGGCTCCCTCTGGGGGCAAAGCCTTTTGACATTCAGTTTCCCCTGCATCTTCAGGCTCAAACTCGTCAGAACGGGATACCTCCTTAGGGTGCTGCCAGGTCCATTTGGATGGGGTTGGAGAGTGACCCTCGTCTCTGCCCCTCCAGGTTGCAAGGCTATGGACAAGCGATTGTCACCCCATGGTTTTCTCTGGTCAGGTAGGGCTCCCTCTGGGGACAAAGCCTTTTTACTTGTATTGATTCCTTTAGGAATCAGACATTGTTCTTGTTGTTGCAGGGTGGGGGTTCAGAAGCTGCTGTATCCTTCACCAGTGGGTTAATTTCAGCTGCAGGGAGGGTGCTTTTCTGGTAGCCCAGGTCTGACCAGTAGTCGACAGGTAGGAGGGTGTGGGGATCACGGGGTTTCATATTTAAATGCAGCGCGTTGCCACGTGTCGCCTCAGCCTGACTTTGGCCGAGGGACCCCTGTGCGCTGGGTGTACTACTGTCCTGCACCGCCTTATGACCCTGGCAGGTTCTGCGCCTTAGTAAGATCGTTCAGTTTCCCCTGCATCTTCAGGCTCAAACTCGTCAGAACGGGATACCTCCTTAGGGTGCTGCCAGGTCCATTTGGATGGGGTTGGAGAGTGACCCTCATCTCTGCCCGTCCAGGCTGCAATGCTATGGCCAAGCGTAGGCATTTTCTGACGGGATCCAGGATTCTAGCTCCTATGTAGAGGACCTATTTTAGGGGTTCAGCATCTAGTTCCGGCCTGTCAGAGGGGGAGGTTTCATCACGCAGTGGCAGAGAAGAAGGGTGAAACCTTCAAGCGTCAGAAAGTCAGGAAGATTTTCCCAGGCTTGCCCATTTTGACAGGCTGGTGGCAAATAAGTGGGAGAACCTGGTTAAGTTTCCATCTCTTCCTAAGATCCAGGTTGCCAAGTACCCAATTATGGATGAGGCGGTCAGAGTTTGGTCTTTGACACTTGAGGTAGACAAACCAGTGTCAGGTCTGGCTTGGCTCACCATGATCCCTACTTCGGATAGTGCTGCAATGGAAGGGTCTCTCAAGGCAGCTGGCCAGGAATGCATTCTCCATGTTGGGGGCAGCCATGCACCCAGCTTGGGCCACGTCCATGGCGGCTACGACAGGCAAGGTCAGGATGAAGTAGCAGAGGAGGCATTTGCGACATGGAGGTTTGTGTTCCTCTGCACTTCATTTGAACACCATCGCTATGGAGATCTTCAGACACACAAAAGGGGTTCCAACACTCCCCAATTCATACCCAGAACAAAAGACGTGGCACTACTACCATATAAAAAGGTATCAGAGTATTTATTATGAAGCCAAATACACACACTGGCTTCATAATAAAACTTTGATACCTTTTTATATGGTAGTAGTGCTACGTCTTTTGTTCCGGGTATGAATTGGGAGTGTGGGAACCCTTTTGTGTGTCTAATTACGTGCATTTGCATTAGTACATACCCGGCTGTGTGCACTGGTGCGGTCCTTTCTTTCTGTTTCGTATGGAGATCTTCAGATACATGGTGCCAGCTATGGACGTCTGGTGGCTAGGGGTCTGGCCTTTGCTGGTCACCTTTGACCCATGGTCTGGCTGAAACAGTGGTCGTCCGACACTGCTTCTAAGAAGACAGTTACTGTCCTCATCTTTCAGGGGGTCGTCTTTTGGGTGAGCCTCTGGATGACATGTTCCAGAAGTCCTTCGGTGGGAAGTCAACTAGGCTTCCACACAATCAGAAGCTGAGGACCTTGTTTCACAGGTGACCGAATTGTTCTCCCTTCTGGAGGTTCTGAGGTTCTACATACTTCAGATGCCACAAGGATTTTAGTAAGTGAAAGCCACGGGGGAAACCTAGAACCCGAGGGGCCAGGCGGCCCAAGTCCCCAGCCAAGACCTCTCAGGGTTGATGGGGCACCCTCACCCAATCGGGTGGGGGGACAGCTTTTGCACTATGCACTATGTGTGGAGGGAACTGATATCCCACTCCCGGGTGCAGGAGGTTGTTTCTTTCCGATACAAGAGATTGAGTTCGGGATCAGGCCTCCACACAGGTTTGTGGCATCCAAAACCATCCCGCATTGTAGCTCGCAGCTGCACGATGGAGCTCTTGCTTGGGCTTTCCAACTCAAGACGTCGGCAGAAGAGGTCTGCAAGGCGGTGACCTGGTCGTCAGGGCAGCTGCCGATGCTACTCTGGGGCGTAAGATGTTGTAGAAGGTGGTGAACCCCTCTCCTGGGGTCTAAGCTTGAGGTGTCATTGCTGTTGCTCTCGGTTAGGTTGAAGCAGTTGGCTGTTCTTGCACGTCCCACCCTTATTGAGGGTACTGCTTTGTAGCGTCCCATGCGTTGTTACTGGTGGTGCCCTGGAATAGAAGAGATGAGGAAAGGAAAATTTGTGTACTCACCAGTAAATTTCCTTTCACACCGTCCTTCTGTTGTGTTACGACTGCATTGGTGGCGGTTTATGCCTTCTACACAGTTTTAGTTTTGTTGTATTGTTTTCTAGTTGCCACAGCCTGCCCTATGTCGGCCAGGAGGAGCTAGTCTATTCTAAGTATGTCACACACCCCGCTTCCAATATTCATGACATGTGGGTTATAACCAGTAGAGGGCGAACTTCTGCAGAGATGACAGGAAAAAAGAAGCCCCTCCCAGTCCATAAATACCTGGGACCTCCCACACATTCCCCAGTTTTCGTCTCTGCAGACAGCGAGCAAGTCAGAAGATGGCTGTATCTCCTCCTTGCAGGTAGCCGGGTTACCCCCTGCCAATTGTTTCTATTGCTGCCCGGACCTTTTTTATTTAAGTCCTCATAATGCCTCCCAGCCTAGGCTGTGGGTCCGGGCAATGGTAGGCAGCACCTTAGTGGTATATACAGGGAGCCATGCTCCCCTGTGAGACCCCATACTAAGGAGTAGGCGGCGTCCGGGTTGGTGATCCTGGTTTGGGATGCCCCGTCCCTATTCTGTTCCTTCCACCTATGTGGTGTGGAATACCCCCTTTCCAGGTCTCCCTGTGCCCCTCTTTAGGGGGGGGGGGGGGGGCTTCTCTTCCCATAACTTTTAATTGTGTATTGTGTGTGTGGGTGTTGTGCGTGTTTTTACGGTCTCTCCTTAACTGGCCAGTCATTAGCTATCCGACGCCTGCCGTATGTGACGGCCATTATCAGTGGGGGAGCTTCTTCCCCTCAGGTGCCCGGTGGGGGGGGGCGGGGCGCTCGGCGCGCTCACCGCGGCCCGCCCCCCTTGATCATTGGTGCCTTGGCGGAGCCCGGCCACTGGCTGGGAGACGCGTTCCTCGCGGGAGGGGGCGGGGCCAGGCGCGGAGCACGATCCGTGCTGACCCGCCCTTCTTCTCCCTCTCTCTTCTGGAGCTGCTGGCCGGACGACATTGCCTTTTTGGTTGTGAGTGCCCTGTGGACCCATTCTAGTCCCTGTGTGATGGCTGGGGGACACCTGAAATGCCTGGGGACACCGGAAATTATTAGCTTCCCACGAAAACAGAAAGGTGGAGATGTTATGGCTAAAAATGAGAGATCCTAGGACGATGTTCTGACTGGTGTGCACTTTTCCCTTGATAACGCTGTTGTAGTAGTAGTGGTGGGTGTAGTGGTGGGTGAGCCGTGGCAGGCTGCCAGACCAGCCAGGCCTTCTGATGCATGGGCCTCTGCAAAACCCTAATTTACAAGCGCTGGCTTTAATGGCCTAGCTGCTATGACCAGGATCCTAGAAGAGCAGGGGTTGACTGCTGTGCTTATTCAAACTTATATCAGAGCTCAGAAGTCTCCATCTTCTAAGATTTACTATCGGGCTTGGTGGGCCTTTGTGTCCTGGTGTGAGGCTAATGGTCATCTGTGTCAGTGCCTTTCTGTTTCCAGATTCCTGATTTTCTGCAGAAAGGCTTAAATGATGGGCTGCAGTTCAGCACACTCAAGGGGTAAGTTTCTGCTCTTTTGATGTTATCCCAGTGACCAGTTGTCAAACATTTTCTTATCAAGAAATTCAAAAGAGGCTTGTTGGCCTTGGTCCCTGCTACATCCCTGGAACGTTGCTTGACAGCTTCTACATTGCCTCCCTGTTCTCCTGGGATGATTATCAGATCCAGCACGATTGTCACCCCATGGTTTTCCCTGGTCAGGTAGGGCTCCCTCTGGGGGCAAAGCCTTTTGACATTCAGTTTCCCCTGCATCTTCAGGCTCAAACTCGTCAGAACGGGATACCTCCTTAGGGTGCTGCCAGGTCCATTTGGATGGGGTTGGAGAGTGACCCTCGTCTCTGCCCCTCCAGGTTGCAAGGCTATGGACAAGCGATTGTCACCCCATGGTTTTCTCTGGTCAGGTAGGGCTCCCTCTGGGGACAAAGCCTTTTTACTTGTATTGATTCCTTTAGGAATCAGACATTGTTCTTGTTGTTGCAGGGTGGGGGTTCAGAAGCTGCTGTATCCTTCACCAGTGGGTTAATTTCAGCTGCAGGGAGGGTGCTTTTCTGGTAGCCCAGGTCTGACCAGTAGTCGACAGGTAGGAGGGTGTGGGGATCACGGGGTTTCATATTTAAATGCAGCGCGTTGCCACGTGTCGCCTCAGCCTGACTTTGGCCGAGGGACCCCTGTGCGCTGGGTGTACTACTGTCCTGCACCGCCTTATGACCCTGGCAGGTTCTGCGCCTTAGTAAGATCGTTCAGTTTCCCCTGCATCTTCAGGCTCAAACTCGTCAGAACGGGATACCTCCTTAGGGTGCTGCCAGGTCCATTTGGATGGGGTTGGAGAGTGACCCTCATCTCTGCCCGTCCAGGCTGCAATGCTATGGCCAAGCGTAGGCATTTTCTGACGGGATCCAGGATTCTAGCTCCTATGTAGAGGACCTATTTTAGGGGTTCAGCATCTAGTTCCGGCCTGTCAGAGGGGGAGGTTTCATCACGCAGTGGCAGAGAAGAAGGGTGAAACCTTCAAGCGTCAGAAAGTCAGGAAGATTTTCCCAGGCTTGCCCATTTTGACAGGCTGGTGGCAAATAAGTGGGAGAACCTGGTTAAGTTTCCATCTCTTCCTAAGATCCAGGTTGCCAAGTACCCAATTATGGATGAGGCGGTCAGAGTTTGGTCTTTGACACTTGAGGTAGACAAACCAGTGTCAGGTCTGGCTTGGCTCACCATGATCCCTACTTCGGATAGTGCTGCAATGGAAGGGTCTCTCAAGGCAGCTGGCCAGGAATGCATTCTCCATGTTGGGGGCAGCCATGCACCCAGCTTGGGCCACGTCCATGGCGGCTACGACAGGCAAGGTCAGGATGAAGTAGCAGAGGAGGCATTTGCGACATGGAGGTTTGTGTTCCTCTGCACTTCATTTGAACACCATCGCTATGGAGATCTTCAGACACACAAAAGGGGTTCCAACACTCCCCAATTCATACCCAGAACAAAAGACGTGGCACTACTACCATATAAAAAGGTATCAGAGTATTTATTATGAAGCCAAATACACACACTGGCTTCATAATAAAACTTTGATACCTTTTTATATGGTAGTAGTGCTACGTCTTTTGTTCCGGGTATGAATTGGGAGTGTGGGAACCCTTTTGTGTGTCTAATTACGTGCATTTGCATTAGTACATACCCGGCTGTGTGCACTGGTGCGGTCCTTTCTTTCTGTTTCGTATGGAGATCTTCAGATACATGGTGCCAGCTATGGACGTCTGGTGGCTAGGGGTCTGGCCTTTGCTGGTCACCTTTGACCCATGGTCTGGCTGAAACAGTGGTCGTCCGACACTGCTTCTAAGAAGACAGTTACTGTCCTCATCTTTCAGGGGGTCGTCTTTTGGGTGAGCCTCTGGATGACATGTTCCAGAAGTCCTTCGGTGGGAAGTCAACTAGGCTTCCACACAATCAGAAGCTGAGGACCTTGTTTCACAGGTGACCGAATTGTTCTCCCTTCTGGAGGTTCTGAGGTTCTACATACTTCAGATGCCACAAGGATTTTAGTAAGTGAAAGCCACGGGGGAAACCTAGAACCCGAGGGGCCAGGCGGCCCAAGTCCCCAGCCAAGACCTCTCAGGGTTGATGGGGCACCCTCACCCAATCGGGTGGGGGGACAGCTTTTGCACTATGCACTATGTGTGGAGGGAACTGATATCCCACTCCCGGGTGCAGGAGGTTGTTTCTTTCCGATACAAGAGATTGAGTTCGGGATCAGGCCTCCACACAGGTTTGTGGCATCCAAAACCATCCCGCATTGTGGCTCGCAGCTGCACGATGGAGCTCTTGCTTGGGCTTTCCAACTCAAGACGTCGGCAGAAGAGGTCTGCAAGGCGGTGACCTGGTCGTCAGGGCAGCTGCCGATGCTACTCTGGGGCGTAAGATGTTGTAGAAGGTGGTGAACCCCTCTCCTGGGGTCTAAGCTTGAGGTGTCATTGCTGTTGCTCTCGGTTAGGTTGACGCAGTTGGCTGTTCTTGCACGTCCCACCCTTATTGAGGGTACTGCTTTGTAGCGTCCCATGCGTTGTTACTGGTGGTGCCCTGGAATAGAAGAGATGAGGAAAGGAAAATTTGTGTACTCACCAGTAAATTTCCTTTCACACCGTCCTTCTGTTGTGTTACGACTGCATTGGTGGCGGTTTATGCCTTCTACACAGTTTTAGTTTTGTTGTATTGTTTTCTAGTTGCCACAGCCTGCCCTATGTCGGCCAGGAGGAGCTAGTCTATTCTAAGTATGTCACACACCCCGCTTCCAATATTCATGACATGTGGGTTATAACCAGTAGAGGGCGAACTTCTGCAGAGATGACAGGAAAAAAGAAGCCCCTCCCAGTCCATAAATACCTGGGACCTCCCACACATTCCCCAGTTTTCGTCTCTGCAGACAGCGAGCAAGTCAGAAGATGGCTGTATCTCCTCCTTGCAGGTAGCCGGGTTACCCCCTGCCAATTGTTTCTATTGCTGCCCGGACCTTTTTTATTTAAGTCCTCATAATGCCTCCCAGCCTAGGCTGTGGGTCCGGGCAATGGTAGGCAGCACCTTAGTGGTATATACAGGGAGCCATGCTCCCCTGTGAGACCCCATACTAAGGAGTAGGCGGCGTCCGGGTTGGTGATCCTGGTTTGGGATGCCCCGTCCCTATTCTGTTCCTTCCACCTATGTGGTGTGGAATACCCCCTTCCCAGGTCTCCCTGTGCCCCTCTTTGGGGGGGGGGGGGGGGGGCTTCTCTTCCCATAACTTTTAATTGTGTATTGTGTGTGTGGGTGTTGTGCGTGTTTTTACGGTCTCTCCTTAACTGGCCAGTCATTAGCTATCCGACGCCTGCCGTATGTGACGGCCATTATCAGTGGGGGAGCTTCTTCCCCTCAGGTGCCCGGTGGGGGGGGGGGGGGGGGGGGCGGGGCGCTCGGCGCGCTCACCGCGGCCCGCCCCCCTTGATCATTGGTGCCTTGGCGGAGCCCGGCCACTGGCTGGGAGACGCGTTCCTCGCGGGAGGGGGCGGGGCCAGGCGCGGAGCACGATCCGTGCTGACCCGCCCTTCTTCTCCCTCTCTCTTCTGGAGCTGCTGGCCGGACGACATTGCCTTTTTGGTTGTGAGTGCCCTGTGGACCCCTTCCTTATTACTTATTGCGCTGCGCCCCGCTTTATAGCGCTTGGAGCAGCTTCCTAGGCCTTTAGTTTAAAATTATATATATATTTATATGTATATTATATGTATTTGCATATATTGTTTTGTATACGACATATGAGTATGGTGTGTGCATGATTGTACATTCTTATGGGTCTCTTCGATTGTGTCTTTCAGGAGGACTCCCTATCTAGTTTTTTAAAAAAATGGGGGTTCTCCCGGTCCTAGGGTCCCTTGGAGTTTAAATTGGGTTCCTAAAAATCCTCCCACTTGGGACTTGAAGGGGCATCCTGGGTAGCTCACGTAGCGTAATTCCCTCTGGTCCTTGCGACTACCTTAAAATCAACATTTGGAGGCTCCCCAGGATACCGGGCTCTGGCTCCCTTCGGGACAATCCCGGCAGTGTGTGGGTTGTGGGGTATCCCTTACGGGGGATAATGTACTGATTTGCATACCATGTGCTCAGCAGGCCATAACGCGGTAGCCGGGGTCCCAGGCGTCTGGGTCCGTGCCTCCGGCCTCATCTCCTTCTCATCTCCGTACCCCAAGTGACACTGTCATTAGCGGGGAGTCGCAATCTGATGTATGTGCTAGATTGGCCAACATCGAGATATTGATTTCTAGCTCTGCGGCCAGAAAGGCCCCAGCTAAGAGAAGACATCTGTCGCCGGCCTCGCCGGTTCTGGCTGTTGATGACTATGTTTCCCTTGACTGGTCTGATTGTTCCCCGCTTGAGGAGGGGGAATTGTTTGGGGCAGGCGCAGGGGGATGCCGTTGATACCACCAGGGTCCTGGCCCATTCATTTGAGGTGCTGGATTTTTCTCCTCCAGCGGAGTCCCCTCCGCTGAAGGGGGAATTCTTTGGGACTTCTAAGCCTCGCTTGGAGTTTCCAAATCAGAATCATTTTGAAAGCATGATTCTTAAGGAATGGGAGAGACCTAGCCGGCTCCCCGGTGTTCCTCAGGGATGGGATAGGAAGTATTCCTTTCCGGTGGACGCGGTGAAGCGCTGGTCGTCCCTTCCTGAGGTCGATGCGCCCGTTCTGGGATTGTCCAACACCTCTGTTGTTCATTCTCCAAACGCCACCACTCTAAAAGATGGTGAGGACAAGCGCCTTGACCAAATGGCCTGCCATGCCTTCGCTAGTGTGGGTTCAGCCTTGCGGCCTGTTTGTGCGTCTGCCCTCACGGCTGTGGCTACCAGGTCTGTGGTTAGGGACCTGTTGAGTGGTTCCCAGCTTAACCCGGCCAGTGATGAATTTGCAGCCCTTAAGCGGTGCGAATTGTTCATCTCTTTTGTTTTATCCCCTCAGGGTGGCCATTGGTCGATTCCCCAATAAATATGGAGTCAGCCCAGCACTCAGTGCCCGTGATAGTCGCTTGTGATTAGGGTGTGATTCTGTTAGTTGTTATCTGATTCCGACCCGGCTTGATCGACCATTCCTGTCTGCTGCCAGTACCGACCTCTGCTTTGTCTGACCACGAACCTGCCTGCCCCTCTGGATACCCTGCGATCTCTGACCTCCCGGCTTGACCCTTCGGCTACCCCTGACTACGCACGGGTCTCATCCCTGTACTCTGACGCACCCTCCGGATTGACTACCTGTGAACAACCTCAGCTTGGGATACCCTCGTGATTCATCGGCCTTCACCGTAAGCAGCCATCCTTTGCGCCTATTAAGACCTGGGGGCAACCGTGTCCGGTGAGGCGTACCTAGCGTCCCGGCAAACGGGGGCTTGACTATAGGCAGAAGCGGCGGTGGAGATTGGGGGTTGCCTGCTTACAGAAGGCTGGTGTCCCGCTGGGCATCACAGATGCTTACCTTCATGTACCTATCTTCCCAGCACACCGGAGATTTCTCAGCATTTTCAGTTTGTTGCCCTCCCTTTCGGGCTGACCTCGGCACCAAGGGTGTACACCAAGGTGCTGGCGGGCATAATGGCCCTCCTCAGAGCCCAGGGCATTCTCATTGTGCCGTATCTGGATGACATCCTCATTACGGCATCCTCTCTCAGACAGGCGGAGCTAGACACCAGGACGATGGTGACGCCGCTGGAGAGGTTTGGCTGGGTGATCAACCATCCCAAGTCTTCTCTATCCCCGTCAAGGGGGGTTTCGTTTCTGGGCATGAATCTGGATACCGTTCAGACCAGGGTGTTCCTACCTCAGTCGAAGGTGCAGATGGTTCAAGATCTGATACGTCTTCTCCTGTCCAACCCTCGCCCATCTATCTGGCTAGGGATGAGACTGGTGGGTTTGATGGTGGCTTCCTTCGAGGCAGTTCCCTTTGCTCAGTTCCACATGAGGTTGCTTCAGCTCCATTTACTGTTGGCTTGGGACAGATGTCCTCAGTCATTGGATCAGTCATTTCTGATGTCTCCCCTGGTTCGGCAGTCTTTTCAGTGGTGGCTGGAACCAAGGAATCTTCTGAGGGGCAGGTCTTTTCTGACCCCTTGTTGGGACACGGTCACCACGGATGCCATCAGTTCCAGGGGCTGTGGGGTCCTCGGGAGGCCCGCAACCCCAAAAAATGTCTTGAGCTGAGAGCTATTTGGTTGGTGCTGTCACACTTGACGCATCACCTCCAGGGTCTACCGGTTCAGGTTCAATCAGACAATCGGACTGCGGTCGCTTACATCAATCAACAAGGAGGGACTCGCAGCAGGAGTGCCCTCAGGGAAGTTTCTGATTCTTGCATGGGCGGAGAGCTATGTTCCATGCATTTCAGCGGTGTACATTTCGGGTGTGGAGAACACGGAGGCGGACTCCCTGAGCAGGGGATTCTCTCGCCGAGGGGAATGGTCTCTCGACCACAAGGTACTCCGGTCCCTTTGTCACAAGTGGGGGATTCCGGAGGTGGATCTCTTTGCCTCACGTCACAATCACAAGCTTCCTGCATTTGTGACTCTGTCTCAGGATCCTCTGGCCCTGGCAGCGGACGCCATGTCTCTTGCCTGGAGGGATCTGGGGTTCCTGTACCTGTTTCCCCCCTTCTCCATGGTGGGCAAGGTGGTGCACAAGCTGGCTCAAGAGGGTGCGTCAGCAATTCTGGTGGCCCCAAGGTGGCCAAGACAGGTTTGGTTTGCAGACGTCGTACGGCTGGCGATAGATCAGTACAGGTTGCCCCTGTTTCCGGATCTGATCACTCAGGGTCTACTTTATTACCCCAATTTACAAACGCTGGCTTTGACGGCATGGCTGATGAAACCTCCATCTTAAAAGAAGAAGGTTTGTCTGATGCTGTGCTTCAGACACTTGTTAGGGCTAGGAAGCGATCTTCCTCTAACATCTACTACAGGACTTGGAGGTCCTATAATGATTGGTGTGAGGCTAGGGCCTTACCTTGCAGGGTGTTTTCGATCCCTAGGATTTTGGATTTTCTTCAACACAGTCTCTGCCCTGGCGGTCTTCTTTCAAAGGTCCTTTGCTCTTCATCCCTTGGTTAAAACTTTTTTCCAGGGGGTCACTCATGTGCAGCCCCCTCGAAAGCTTTTGTTGCCTATTTGGGATTTGAATTTGGTTCTGTCGGCCCTCCATGGGCCTCCTTTTGAGCCGGTGCAGGATGTTGCACTTTCTGTGCTCACTCAAAGGGTTGCCTTTTTGGTGGCTATTACCTCTGTTCGGTGTGTCTCTGAGTTGGCGGCTCTGTCTATTCAGGCCCCTTACTTTGAGAGACACCAGGACAGGGTGGTATTTCCCTTTAAGCCAGATTTCCTTCCTAAGGTGGTTTCTGCCTTCCACCTCAATCAGGTTGTAGTTCTCCCTTCCTTGTGTCCTAAGCCTAGCAATGACAAGGAGAGGGTTTTGCACTCTTTGGATGTGGTTCGTTGTGTGAAGTACTATTTGGTGGCTACTTCACCCTTTCGTAAGACGGATGCCTTGTTCATGGTGCCCTCCAGGCCCAGGAAAGGTTTGGCGCCCGCCAAGTCTACCATTAGTAAATGGATACGCCTGGCCATTGCTGCCAAGGGGAAGGTTCCTCCTTTTCAGATCACTGCTCATTCTTCTCGTGCTGTTGGGGCTTCTTGGACTTTTCAGCACCAGGCTTCCATTGAACAAGTTTGTAAGTCTGCTACTTGGTCTTCCGTTCATACTTTTTCCAAGTTTTATAAGGTTGATGTGTGGGCCTCAGCGGATGCTGTTTTTGGCCGCAAGGTTCTGCAAGTGGCAGTGGTTTAAATTTGTGCATTTTTGCCATATCGGGATCCCCACCCTTGATGGACACTGCTATTGGATGTCCCACTTGTCATGAATATTGGAAGCGGGGTGTGTGACATACTTAAAATAATACCATTTTGTGATTACTCACCTGTAAAATGGGTATTATAAGTATGTCACACACCCCACTTCATCCCGCCCTTTTGTATTCTGGATCCTTTATATGGTGAACCTTTTATTTTTAAGTTTGTTATAATTGGCTCTTCCTGGTCTTACTGCTGTACTATACTGGGGAATGTGTGGGAGGTCCCAGGTATTTATGGACCGGGAGGGGCTTCTTTTTTCCTGTCATCTCTGCAGAAGTTCGCCCTCTACTGGTTATAACCCACATGTCATGAATATTGGAAGCGGGGTGTGTGACATACTTATAATACCCATTTTACAGGTGAGTAATCACAAAATGGTATTTTTTCTATCTTGCACTCCCTGCCTACAGCTGAGATTAGCCCACGCATTGCTTCTGGTGGTGCTCCGGAATGGAAGAGGACAAAAAATGAAATTTTCTGGCGAGTACACAAATTTCCCTTTTTAATGGCTTCGACTATCACTTTATCTCTCTAAAAGGGACTTTTTTGATTGCTTAATATGTATAGTCTTTGCTTACTTATCGACTAATTTTGCTTCCAACACCTCCAGTTACATATATGTGTTAGGGCAAGCGCTGCACGCCCGTCTCACAGCAAGTCACTTACCTCCATGGCTGCATCCAGCACGTCTCCGTCCACTAGAGGGCGAGCACACTGGATTCCTGAGATTTAAAGGCCCTGTACAGCACTGATTGGTGCTTGGTCATCCAATCCTGCATCCTCTTCCCCTATTTAAAGAGGCACTTCCTTCCTTCAGTGCCGGATCTTGGTCTCTCCATGCTTGTTGAAAGTCAGACATTCTTGGTTTGCTCACCCGTGTACCGACCTCTGCCTGTCCCCGATTCTGAACCTTTGCTGCCTGCCCCGACCTCGGCTACTCACCTTTACTGCGAACCTGTGCTGCCAGCCCCGATCTCTGCCTGTACTTACTACGCCTTTTGCCTGCCACTTGTGTACCTCGCTGAACCTCAGCTGACTGTGGGACTGGGCCGCTGTTGGGGGGTAGCGACCTGGGGGTCACTCGGCGCACAAGACCAACCTGCCTTGCGGTGGGCTCTGGTGAATACCGGTGGTCCCACGGTTAAAGCGGATCCACACCTGAGTCCGCTTCACCCGGTCCGTGACAATATGCAGTTGATACCCATATTTTTATACACGTTTCAGACCCAGAACTCACAACCAAGGCAGTTCGCCAAGTACAATGTCTTAGTGGTATGCTGAACCCCCTTCTCATTCACACTGCACAATCAATCACTAGTCATCTCTTGTTTTTTCCAACCCCAAATAAAAACTCCTGCATTCACCCCTTCCTCAAACCTGACACCACAACATTTCTATTGCATTCCCTGATCTTTTATTTTCAGTGTTGGTCTTGAAGACAGCCTTTTGTTAAAACCTCTTAGAGGTCAGGTTTCTGTTGTATTATCAGAATCTTCATTTAAATAACATTTTATCATGCATTAGAAATGGAGCATCTATGATTCAGGGATGGATCTGTGCATGTGATACAAAACCGTACTTTTTGCATACAGGTACCTAGAAGGATCATCATGTTCTCGATCCTAAAAACTTTGTCTGCCTTAGGAAAAGTAGACTGTTCACAGGCATAGGACACTTATCACCATCATGATTTGATTGCTAAGGGAATGACACAATTTAATAACCCCTGACGTTTTTCTTCTTTTTTTATAATCATGCAGTATTTTATTACTTGAAAATAACACATAATGTGTTTTGAATTTACTATTATTATGTCAAAAACTTCTTGTAGCCCTTTTCTATATCATTACAGCTGTGTAATTTGTCACCCCTGAAAACTATAGTTTTTGTGTTGGAGGAAAAGAGGGCCATTAACAATTGCGCTGGTGTACTTTTTTAATTCTAGGTGCTTTAATTTTAGCCTTATAGGTATTTTTACCTACAAAATAAGAACAACGAATGGAATAACAAATAAAAAAGTACCAGCGCATGACTAAGTAAGGTTAATTTCAACAGTATTAAACAGTATAAAATAGGATTATATTATGCAGCTTTCCACATTGCAGCACATTCAAGTTGTGTATAAGTTAGGGTTAAGCCAACACCAATGTTTAGATTTCTGACATTAGAGATATGCTATTATGATTTAAATGTCTGATTAACCACTAGTAGATGAAGCGCCCTACTTTAGTAAAATTAGATAAGAAATAATGTATACATTTCTTTAAAAGCTAACAGTCAATTTACAACTTATTTACCACCTGGTTTGATGCTGACCAATGGCTGTTGGAGAAGAACCCACACCTGTTATACTATGTTAACTACAAACATGATACCACATTTTTATTTTTACTGGTTAAGTGTATATGCTAATTAAATGATCTTTAGCTTAAAGTAGCTATTTGTTTTTAGGACGTCCAGATGTGGAACAGCCATGTGAAACAAGCGTTCGCACTTGGAGTCCTGGAGCAAATGACAACTCAGTGCCACCTGCATGCACTGAACATCATGAGTGCTATCTGCAGCTGGAGTTTATGTACCCAGTAATTCCACAGACCCTTACAATCTGGGTGACTTTTGTTACAACAGAATCTGATACAAATGGAGCTGAGGTGGATGTCAAAGTCCTCTTAGTCAGTGGTGAGACATTGCACTTGGGACCTCACAACATTTTCTGTGATATTCCACTTACCATTGAGCTGGATCACATAACAATAGATATGTATGGCATCCAGATCTACACGAAAGACAACCAAATCGAAATTGATGCAGCAATGATCACTTCTTTGCCTGAATGCCCTTTTTGTGTAAGCTGCAGTCCTATTAATTACAATGTGATTCGAGACCCACCCTTTGAAGATGATTCATATTTTAGAACCTCACATGAAAACAGAAGATTTAAGGACATGTAAGTTGTATTCCTTTATCTAAAAAAAATTTACCTCTAATAATCTTTCATATGAGCAAATGATATCTTAAATTCAGACCATGTTATTTTGCAATATTTAAAATCAAACCATGAACCAAATATATCTCATGAGATCGCTGAGTTGTTGGGATATGTATCCAAGAATTATTTTGTCATATAAAAATATGGGCATTTCAACCCTTTAAGGACACCCAATGTGTTTCCTTGTTAAAACAGGGAGTGTATGTCATCCCAACTAAAATGGGTGACAACACTTTTCTGGCAGGGGGAAACCACTCATAAGAATCATATAAATGTTTAAATAGTAGAACACATTATTCAGATTTAAAATGGACCAAAATCCATGATTTTGAGTATCCTGGGTTTTGGTCCTTGCCCCCCTGGCACTTTGATTGGGGATGCCCCTCTCTGTGACACCTCCTAGGTCGTCCGACTTAACTCACCCTCTCCTGGTTCTACGACGCATGCGCTGGCTCTCGTCCAATCAGTGCACTTGGATCCACTCCCCCCTTCATCTAACAGCTTGTCTAAGGCGAGTTGATTCAAGCACGCTAGTGCCCACATCCCTCGCTACCCTCTAACAGGGAGCCTGTCTGCACTCACAAATTCCTGTCATGGTTGTGCATGCACCGTTGGACCAGGGAGGAAGGTGAGTTTCTGGGTGACCTGGGGGGGTTTCACACAGCAGGGCATTCCGATTCTGGATGCCCTGGGGGTAGAAGGACTCTAGGGGCTCTGGAATCTTAGATTAGATTCCAGGGCCGTTGGGGCATGGTTTTGGTCTACTTTAAGAGCAGCACTTTAATTTAGTTACTGGTGACATTATTTGCCTTAAGCTAGGTATTGCTGGAAAAATCATGATATTCAATTATAAGCATAAAATGCCATGATTGGTCAACTTCCCAAAAGTCACATATGATTTACATACATGAGACCAGCATAAAAATAACAAAACTCATTAAATCAGTGCAAAACAGGCTACAGTAGTCATATCATAGAATGCATCACTAAATAACGTGTTCAGGCCAGGTGGAGATGTTGCATGGACCAAATCCACCTTAAATCAACTTCTAGGGTTTTCTCTCCCCCAAATCCACCCCCCCCCCCCCCAGGGGCTTAGCTGCATCTGGAGAAACCCTTGAATCCACAAACTGTATCTCTTTGATGCTCATAAATCCTGACACTTAGCTTCTGGTTTAGTTTACCTTGCATAATATATATTACAGGAGCGGCATTCATTAAAATGCTGAAAAGTGACAAAATTAAAATCAGACAAACGAAAATTGTATCTAACGAAAACATTTTTATTTTTATCATATATTTCTATAATGCAGATGAAGTAAATAATAAACTGCCAACTTAATAAAGTAACTTGGACAGGACACTGGAGATGCATGTTAGTTTTATTTACATATTTCAGTACCTTACACATTTGAGTTATTTACTCTACCAATAACTAATGGAATCAATCCAGTACAAATTCTCTATTTCTGTAATGCAATATTTACCTTGCTATGTCAGGCATGATTGAATTTAGGTCCGTTTGGCTGGCAAAATATTTAATACATTTGAGAACCCTCTTATGAGGCTTGAACTATGGAGAATTCCTAAGAGATGACTTAGGTCTAAGAAATAAGAAATAAATTCAGACTTCCCCCAATATTCTCTGACATTCTTTCAGTGAGTTTCAATACATACATTTTTTTTTTTTTTATTTTAAATGTGTTTCAGATTTTAACTGTAGTTGAAATAACAGAATTACATTCCTTACAAATCTGATTCTGCATCCCCTTTTATCATTCTGAAATTCGAGTTGCAAACCCTTACCCAAAATACTTTCTACACACACATACTGATTTCACATTCTTTCCATACTGAATAAACACACAGATGTGTAGAATAATATGTAACAGGACACTATTTTTTTTACTCCTTTGTTTATTATTTTAGGGGTTTCTTTTGTAAATTACACGTCACTTTGCCTTTTTGATATATAGCATTCACCACACAACTACAGTCATGTAGTGTAACTTCCCAGAACCAAAAGATATTTGTTACATATTTGTGTTTTTGTTAAACTTATATGATTAAATATTATTGAATCAATACTGTATTTATAATAACGTATGTTTTAAGATCACTTGGCATTTATTCCTCAGGGCAGTATACCTTGCTATTGCTTAGTAGTATACTTGTTTTTATTTTTGCATATAAATCCAAGGGGAGTTTTCCTTTTTTGTTGAATTTTCTCTCAATGTGTAGACAAGTCTGTCTTTGTGGTTATATGTCGGTCTTAAGTGTGTAATCATGTCTTTGGTAATGCTATTACTTTTATTATTATTAAGGACCGTTTATATTATATATAGAATATGTTATTGTTATTCAATTATGTGGACTAAGTTAAAACTTTTTTTTAAACTCTGAACAGGATATAGTAGAAATGCCTGAAAGAGGTATATTTGAAATTATATCCATGTGTATAAAAATGTATTAATGCATTAAGGACCTTAGAAAACAAAGGCAATACTTCCCTGGTATGAGAAATCATCAATAAGGAACCTGTCCTTAATCCCTTACACTAATATAGGGGGGCTGACAGCTATGGCGTGTGCCACTGGCTAGCTGCTATTTGACAACAAACTTAGTGTGAGGAGACCTATACAATACTTTCATCATTATGAATTTGTCCTTTAACCCTAATGGACCAGTTGGCATTGAGATGCCCCTGTTCTTTTAGATCACATTGGACCTCCAGTCAGTTTTCTTGCCCAGGATGTGGAACACCCAAAGTTGGCATGTCCAAGGGGACAGCTGAATATAGTGGCCAAATTATACCCTTTGACTAGGAATCTGCTTTAAGGCTTATTTAGTAGCTCTAAAGCCTGACCTATAAAGAGTTTTTTTTACAAAGCTAATAAATAAAACCATAGTAATATGGCCGCTGAGCATAGTACATTACTGCTGAGCCACCAGCGAGTTAAGTCCCTAACTGGAATTAGCAAGATATATATTATGAAGCTCCCCGGGGGATACTGTGTAGTCCCATGATGTTACAAGTTAGCATGCCAGATTATTATTGTATCCTTTTCCTGTGATGGGAACTTGCTGGCACCTCAGCTCTACCTGGAACATATAAACTGCACTAGGGCCATTCTGAGAGTACTTTACTCTGTTACATCAATCATGACTAAATCACCCACAAGACTTTAAAGTGAGTGTTCGTCGTGTGGTAACCACCCTGCGCTGCCTCCCTCCCCTGTGGTGAAGGCAGAAGGGGGGTGACAGTCTGCTTTTCACTGCCAGATAACAGTGTACTGCTTTTTATGGTGATAAAACTCCCATTCACTTTAATTGCATACTTTGGGGATGCATTCAGCAACAGGTGGAAATTGAACACTTCTATTTTTTGTTCACCTGAAGTGATTAGAGTCAGTCAGTGATTGTCTGATAAGTGATACATCTATAATGGCAGTTGTTTTTACATTAATTGGACAATTCAGTCGCATAGGTCTGGTCACTTTGAGCAACAGCCACAATTATAGTCATAATACTATAGATATAGATATAGATATTTCCTGCCTTGGTCAGACGCCATGGTGGCCGCTAGGGTTCCAACTGATTAGCAGCAGCTTGCGAGCAAACAGGATGCTCCTTGAATTCACTTTCCTGGTCCAGTGTGGTTTATAGGAAGGCATATTATAATGGCCAATTTGGCCAATAGCAATAATAGTAGTAACAAAAGTGGTTTGGGTTTTCTTTTAATATCTAATTTGGTTCTAATAGTATAAAAAAATGAAAAATAAAAGTGAAATTGATTGCATTTTGTTTTACATATCTGTTGCACGCATACTGCAATGTTCCTTAAGTATGATGCCTGATGCTTTTTGAATACTTTCCATTCTTTTTAGTTTCAGTGAATATGTGGTACAATAGGGAACTTACTATTTTACACATTTTATAACTAGGGACTTTTGTTAAGGAAGCACAGACAATAGCCTCGATTCAGAGCCACATTCGTCCAGATTTCCGTAGCTGTCTGTGAAAGTTTTGGTGGGTGTTTGTCATTTTTTTTGCTTTTTTCCGTCCATTTTCTACTCGCACGAACGTTCGGGAATGCGCTTCCGATGATCGGAAGCAAATCGGAACATTTCCGCTAGTTCGGATCATTTTCCAAACAAAATCGGAAATTTTCCGTTCCTTCAGAAAACTTCCGTTGATTCAGAGAGCTTCCGTCTGATTCAGAGAGCTGATTTCCGATGGATCACCACCCTATAAATCCGTTTCATTTCCGATCCACTTACGAGACCTTTGAGGGCTCGGATTGCTATTGTTGAACATGTTTTGTGGCTATGTGGAGGAGTCTGCGCGCCTTTAGTACCAAGGCATTGCATGTATCAGATTGGCCGAGGCCATAAATTGTATAGCAATGCATACCTGAATCAATACATTTCATGTATGCCTTATAGAAGCATTTTAATGCTGACCTTAATTAGTCCTTAGCATGTAAACATTTATTTTTCCACACATCCATATAATTGCTAAATTTTTTTAGACTTATGTCCTTTGTGAATTATATTTGGATTGTTGAACTTGAATCTTAATTTGTTGTAGGAGTTATTGTTTTAGTTGGTTACCTTTGCTTTGTGTAATTATTTTAGATTTGGTTGCAGGAACTGCAAGATGTGCCACTCGCCCTTGCTCCTGATGCCCGTTCTTTGCCTGCAGAATGCGGGCCAGGGGTTCTCTAATCGGGCACTATGCAAAACCCGGCCCATGGTGGCGAGGGCCCTCTGGCTTTTGAAGTCCAGATTTAGGTGTTTGGAACATACAGGGGGGGGGGGGGGGGGGCACTGCAGTATGACCCCAACAAGGTTATACCAAAATTTTAATTTACGTTTTTTAACAGGGACCACACGTGCCAGAGTGGCACAACTGAGTTTCAGGGTCCTTCAGTTGGTGGGCGAGATGCAGGAGCTGCGCAACTCGTTGGGGACCACAGATGAAGAATAATGTTCTGTGGCCTGCAATTGCTATGTATTTTGTTTTTTATAGTTGTAAAAATGTAAAATTTTCAAAATTTTGATACATTTTATATTTTATGATGGCATCCCAAAAAATGTTACAGTGTCATTTCATTTACAAAATACATTAACACAAAACTAATGGGCCCAGAAATATTTAAAGATGAATATTCACATGACCGAGAAGTGGTTTGGATGAGCTCTAAGGTTCCAAAAGGGAAGATGGAGGATGGTGCTAAGTGGTTTGGGTGAGCTTTAAGGGGCCAAAAGGGAAGATGGAGGATAGTGCTAAGTGGTTTGGGTGAGCTTTAAGGGGCCAAAAGGGAAGATGGAGGATAGTGCTAAGTGGTTTGGGTGAGCTTTAAGGGGCCAAAAGGGAAGATGGAGGATAGTGCTAAGTGGTTTGGGTGAGCTTTAAGGGGCCAAAAGGGAAGATGGAGGATAGTGCTAAGTGATTTAGCTAAACATTGTTGTAGAAGTGAGGGTGGCAAATATGTAGGCGAGCACTTTAATGAGTTAAGTTTGTAGTGCGCAGGCGCAAGATCGTAAGGATTCCGTCTGGACGATTATTTTTTGTAAAATGGAAACAGAATCTATCGGGAAACGTAAAGGTTTCTTTGGAGGATACGATGGGAAAAGGGCAAAAACGAAAGCCTACGTTGTAACATGTGGAAATGAAACGGAAAATTCTGGATGGAAAATGACATCCGCGTAATTCGTAATCTGCCATACGAACGGACGGAAACTTTACAGAAGGTTTTCAATGCATGCATTGAATCGCTCGAACGCTCATACGAGAACGGAAACATTTCACAGATCGGAACTAAAACGGAAGTTTTTTGTGTCTCTCTGAATCGAGGCTATTGTCACAAGTGTTGCCACCACTGAATTTTTCAGGAATTTCCAAGAAATTGATTGTGATTACACATGTTTAGTCATACTTTAGTTTATTTACTTTGTGTGTATTGGAACAATACAATAAACGGAGAAAAAAAAGCCAACAATGATATAATTTTATACAAATCTCCAAAATGGGCCAGAAAATGTTACTGACAACCTTGATTTATTATTTGATTGCACGCTCTTTGGAATAAATAACTAAAATCAATTGTTTCCTATAATCAGCAACAAAGTCTCACACCTTTAACCCTTTAAGTGCCAGCTAAGTGGGTTAGCTCTAAAAAAAAAGTATAACATTTAAAAACTTACCTGACCCCTTAGTCGATCCGGCCGAGTCTTCTCTTCACCCAGGGGCCATCTGATCCTCTCCGTGACTCTTCTGGCTTCAGTAGAGCATGTGAGCTTTTGAATAAGTTGCACATCGTGGCAAAAGAACTAAGGTAGAGATGGACTATCGTAAAGCTACAGAGCACAGTGCCATGGGTTGTAAATTTCTTGATTAAAGGAACTCTTAACCCAATGGCACTAATTAGCCTGATGCCTGCCCCATGTGCCTCTCCTCCATTTCCTGGTCCTACAGCTACTTCAATCCTTGGTGTGAGCGAGCATGGCAACTGTGGTCCCATAATATCTTACCACAGCACAACGAGCTCAAGACTCATAAAGCTGCAACATGACATGCCCTTCCCAACTCAGCCATGACCCAGAAATTTAGGCAAAAAAATCATGGAGTATTTACATACAATCAGATATTTTCAGGTACTTTGAAATGACTTATTATTTAGTGTTCCCAAGGGGGAGAAGGGTGAAGAAAGTTAGGGATTGCCTGTAGAGGTACTTTAAGTTGCGTACCATAAACAAAGAGACATCAAGACTTCTGGAGATGGGCTTGTAACTGTAAGATTTTTTATATTTTCCACAGTTTTTGTTCTAAAAGTAGACCTCCAATCAAAAAAAAAAATGAAGAAAGTTTAGTAAATTGCTTCCCTTCTTATGATCAGTAACATAAGCAGTTTGAGAGGGCTTAACCTTATACAGATGTTGTAGAATGTCATAAAGATGAATCCCTCTTGGAGTGCGCATGCAGCTCAGTTGGGTCACTCAGCTCCACAGCACCCCGGACCACAGCTTTATTCTTAGTATACAGTACGTCCTGCTTCAGATAGATTACTTACACTTGGGGTATTACTCCGCCAGATGGCGCTGGACTGCAGAGACATTGAAAATAGGCTCCTCCCGGCCCCTCAAATACCCAGGGACCTCCCACAATCCCCAGATCTTCTCTGCAGTCTGGACTGCGAAGGACAAGAAGATGGCTCTCTCTTCTCGCAGGTGAGCGGGGCTATTAGCCTGCGGCCCTGTAGGACTATTCCCACCCGTTTCATTAGTAATTTGCCTCCCAGCCTTGGCTGCGCTGGTCGGGTGATGGTAGGCAGCACCGCTGTCAGGTGCTTAGGAGCGCTGCTCCACCGCAATCCCCCACCAAAGGGTAGGCGGTATAGGCATTTGGTGAGCCTCTATGGGATGCCTCTCCCGCACTCTTGCCCCTTGCCCCTGTCTATCGGTGGGTCCTGTTAAGTGGCTGCTGTCCTCCCTCGCTCTCCCTTGGCCACGGATGCCCAATGTCATGGCAGGACTTTCAGCTCCTGTATGTCTTTCCTCCATTCCCCCTGCTGGGCAGGTTTCTGCGCAAGATTGCTCTGGAGGGGGTGCCAGCAATTCTGGTGGCCCCCAGGTGGCCAAGAAGAGTGTGGTTCGCAGACATAGTGCAGCTGGCAGTAGATCAGTATGTTCTGCCCATGGTGCCATTCCTGCTCACTCAGGGTCCCTTACGCCATCCCAATTTACAAACTCTGGCTTTGACGGCCGGCTGCTGAAACCTCCATCTTGATGGAGAAGCGGCTGTCTACCTCGGTTGTTGATACCATGATAAAGGCTAGGAAGAAGTCTTCTTCTTCCATTTATTACAGGGTTTGGTGTGCCTACATTGACTGGTGTGAGTCTAAGTCTCTTCCCTGTCGTGTGTTCTCTATTCCCAGGATCCTGGAGTTCCTGCAGCATGGGTTGGAGATGGGGCTCCAACTCAGTACTCTGAAGGGTCAGGTTTCTGCCCTGGCTGTTTTCTTCCAGAAGTCCTTTGCTCAGCATTCTCTGATCAGGACTTTTTTCCAGGGGGTCACTCATGTGCGTCCCCCACGTAAGCCTATGTTGCCTGTTTGGGATTTGAACTTGGTTTTGTCAGCCTTGCAGGGTGCTCCCTTTGAACCTTTGCAGGATGCTGCCCTGGCCATTCTTACTCTCAAAGTTGTCTTTTTGGTGGCTATCACCTCTGTTAGCCGTGTGTCTGAGTTGGCGGCGCTCTCCATCCAGCCCCCCTACTATGAGAGACACGAGGACAAGGTGGTGTTCCGCTTCAAGCCAGACTTTCTGCCTAAGGTTGTGTCTGCCTTTCATTTGCATCAGGACATTGTTCTTCCGTCATTGTGCCCTAATCCTAGTAATGCTAAGGAGAGGGTCTTGCATTCTTTGGATGTGGTTAGGTGTCTGAAGTACTATCTGGTGGCTACTACACCTTTCAGAAAAACTGATGCTCTATTCTAAGCATACAGCACGTCCTGCTCCATCTATAATACTTACACATGGGTAATCCTCCGCCAGAGGGCGCTGTTCACTGCAGACATGCAAAAACAGGCTCCTCCCGGCCCTTCATATACCCAGGGACCTCCCACAAATCCCCAGATTTCTCTGCAGTGCTGAACTGCGAAGACATGAAGTATCATGCTCTCGCAGGCGAGCAGGGCTTTACAGCCCGTGGCCCTGTGGGACTATTTTTACCCGTCCTCTTTATGAAGAATATGCCTCCCAGCCTGGGCTGCGTTGGTCGGATGAAGGTAGGCAGCACCTTGTGTGCTTAACGGAGCCATGCTCCACCGCAATCCCCCACCATAGGGTAGGCGGTTAGGCTGATGGTGAGCCTCTAGTGGATGCTCCTCCCGCATTGTTGCCCGTGCCCCTCACAGAGTTAGTCCCTGGACGCAGGTCCGCTTCTCCCTCGCTTCCTCCCGTAGCTCGGGGGAAAAGAAAGGGGGGGGGGGGGTATGTGTGGCAGTCCTAGTGCAATGTAACACGTTTAAGGCCTTTGATCTTTTATTGTACTTGGGTGTCAGTGTCGCGCTCCTTGCTCCACATAAGTTTATGGTTGCGAGCCTGTTTGTCCTTTCATTAACATTAGTGTTAATGACGGCAGCATCATTTTCTAGCGTGACAGCAACATTATGTATGTGCGTACTATCCACTACTGTTCTTCTCTTTTCGTTGGTTAGAGCTTCGCGCTCTTTGGGGGAGGCGGGGACTCGGCATGACGCGCTCCGCGTCACAGCCAGATCAGGCCCGCCCCTCGAGGTTCGCTTGGCGCCATTTTGACAATCTTCGCGCGTGCGTGTGGTGCGATCCGTCTCCTCCCTTGGTCATGTAAGTGCCCCCCGGGACGGTATTTGTTTCTATGTGTTTTATTCGGCTGCGCATGGCACTGACATCCCCCCCCCTCTTATCCCATTATGTCTTTCAGACGCCAGGACTTCGGTGGCTTCTCCCGGCCTAACATATATTACAGCGGGTCCACATAAACAAATTCTCCCACTTCCTAGTGGGTCTTGGGGCATCCAGGGTTGCCTATTGCGTAAATCCCTGCGGGCATACTGCTCAGATAATCACCATATGGAGGCATCTCAGAATTATGTACCCGGGGTCCCTCTGGGACATGACCGGCTGTGTGCAGTGTGTGGTCAGCCCCATTCTGATGCTGACGAGCACGGGTCTGCGGACCGTGTGCTGAACAGGCACTGACCCTGCAATCAGGTTTGCCAGTGGCTGCACCTCCCTTCAATACACCCGTCTCCCCGGACCTAAATCTCACTCCTGATGAGTCTCACTCAAGCGGGGATGACCAGCAAGCCGCGCCGTGCAGGCTGCCTACGGCGGAGCAGATGCTGTCTGGTTTGGCGGAGCGTATGGGCCCTGGAAAGAAGCGGTCCCTGACGCCTCCTGGCTCTCCGATTCCTAACAATACCGATGACTCTGCTGATATGCAGGACCTTGATCCTTCTGAGGAAGGTGAGCTATTCTCAGATTCGGGCTCCTCGGATGAGATGCCTGGTAGCCGTGATGATTCTGGGCCCGGTTCTTGGGGCCTGTGTGACACAGATGAACTTCTTATTAAGATCTTTGAGGTTTTGTCAATCTCCCCTCCTGGAGAGGCTCCCAAGCCTAAGAAGGAGAGTTTCCACACTGCGCCGCCGCGCTTGGAGTTCCTGGAACAGGATCATTTCCAGAATCTTATATCCCAAGAATGGGAATCGCCTTGTAAACTTAAAGGGGTCCCAGGGGTCTGGGATTGGAAGTACCCTTTCCCTCCTGATGTGGTTAACTTTTGGTCAGCATCTCTTGTGGTGGATGCACCGATTATAGGGGTTCATGACGGCTCCTTATTACCGTACCCTTTGGGATGCTGAGGACCGGCGCATCGACAGACTGGCTTCCCACACCTTTTCGTGTGCAGGGACGGCTCTGCGCCCGGTCTGTGCCGCGGCCATCACTGTGGTGGCCGCCAGGACTCTTGTTAGAAAAGTACTTGACCACCTACCTGAGGACCTCCCCTGGGGGGTATTTAATGCACTATCAGACTGTGATGTGTTTGTGAGGTTCATCCTCTCAGCGCTGGATGACACCATTAAGATGTGTGCTAGAACCTCTGCCCTTGTGGTAGCTATTTGCCGCCTGGTCTGGCTGCGACAGTGGGGTGCTGACGATGCTACGAAAAAGGCGCTCACTGGCCTTCCCTTCAGAGGACGGCGACTATTTGGGGACCGTTTGGACCTTTTTGGGGTAAGGCACCCCTACGCAGAAGGCCGTCCCGGCCTCCCCGGGGCAGGGCCACCCCTCCACCTCCCTACGTTAGTGTCAAACGCGAACCTGAGGTGTGCTTCCAACTGTTCGTGTGGATTTCCACCATGGGGTGGGCTGGGCCCTCTGGCAGGACTAAGTCCAAATCTGCCAAGACCTCCCAAGCATGAAGGGACGCCCTCGCCCTTCTGGGTGAGGGTACTGCTGCAGCAGCTGACTCCTATCTAGGAATGTACCTTCTCCTTCTGGTGGTTCCAGGAGGTAGTTCCCCTGGACACAGGATAGCATTTGCTGGGCGGTCCCGCTCAGATGTTGTCAGGGTGCCTCTAGCCCCTGTTTTCCCCTCAGGATTTGGTGCAGGCCGTTCTAGGCCTACGGAGTTTGGGCTTACTTACAGGTTGCCCTTAACAGAATGGGGCTATGACCTCTATATTGACCTTCCTCCTTTCCTCTACAGTATGAGGCATTCTGGACCGTGCTGGCCTATGGTAGGCCTGCCAATTCTACTCTCACAGGTAGTCCCTACATGACATCTCTGTTTTGGGACACAGGCGCCCTGTGCAAGGGGGGCCTCCTGTGCAGTTCTAGGTCTTATTAGCTCCCCCTGTGTCTGCTGGACACCAAGGCCGTTACTAGTCGGTGTTGCAGGACCAACCCTGCGGATGGAGGCCTTGTTTTTGGCCTCTCTTTCGCTCCCAAGCTGCTCGCCATGGCGCAAAGGGGGGTGATGTCCCGGATACGCCTGGGGGGGCGTCCGCACTAGGACCTACCGGGTCGTTTTTCCTTACTCCCCAATCTCTACGTCAGGCCGAGTGGATTAGTTGGCAGGCGGTGTCCCCTGGGAGTTACTGGATGGGTGCTCAGTCACCTCAATCCCTCGTGGTCCCTTATCCGCTATCTCCATTCCTTGGATTCGGTTCAGGCTTGAGCCTTCTCCCTTGGCAACAAGTGGACTCCTGGTCATGGGGGCTCTGTCCCCCCTTTACTGACATCTTACTTTCACCAGGTAGGATTGCAGCTGGTGGGCCCGTTGGTGGCGTATCAGATGATGTCCCTTATATACAGAGCCCTTGGGCTCTTTTGCACAGTAGGTTACTGATCCTACTTGGGGTTCCAGCACCCCTGGAACTAGGTCTGTGCTCATTCCCCCTTGGTACGGCGGTTCCTCTTGAGCTGATTATATCCAAGGACCCTGTCAGGGGGCACCCCCTTCCTTGCTTGCATCTTCCTGTGAATGGTTGCCTTGGGTACCAAGTCTCACAGGTTGGCGGGGGGGGGGGATTTCTTCCAAAAAAAAAAAACTCCTGTGGCTCCTGGGTAGGGTCCCTTAGAGGGTCCATCTTATCTACTGGTTTGTTAAAACATGAGCCTTCCGTTGACTCTATATGGCTGGACTCCTCCTATTTTAGGACCTGTCTATTTGGGGAATCTTGGCCTGTTGGAAGACAATGGCCTGCTTTATTACTGGTCTGGAACTTGAAGCAGGATGATCCCTCTGGAGGGTTCCTGATCCTGATCTGGGCAGGGGTCTATGCCCCCTGCTCCTCAATGGTATTCGCTCCAATGGATGTTTCTCAGTGGCAGGTTTTGCTATCCTGGTGTCACTCTGAGAGCCAACTAGGGTGGCTCTGTTGGGTCTCGCTTATACCACAGGGGCTCCGCCCTTGTGTTTACTGTCTCAGAATATTCTGACTCTGGTCATGGGGGTTTAGTAAAATTATGCATGGATTTTCTATCTTATATGCCTTCTCTTCATTCACCCTACTGTGTGGGGTTCTGCGCACGGTTGTGCCGATTAAGAGACCCGTGAGTTTGTTGACCCCCGGGTGACCTAGTGAACTGTGGTTCGCAGATGCTTCTGCTAAGGTCAGCTGACCTGTTCGCTCTCTCAGGAGTGCGGTTCTGCCCTTGTCAGGCCCCTTCTTTGTCGTCCCAATCTACAGACTCTAGTCTGGGGCTTGACAGCTGATTCATTCACCCCTTGGAGACGGGCTTTTCTTCTGGGTGACCTGGTATATGGGGGGCTAGGAGCAAGCTCCCTTGGCTTCCTCTCCCTCCGTCTATTGTGGGTCATTGTGTACCCATATTGATTAATGAAGGGGTCAGTATTCCTGCCTGCCTGACGGGAGACCAGTTCTCATTCCCCTTGGGGAGAGTTCTAAGTTTTCCACGAGGCTTCTGTTGCCTGTGGGCTGGTTGGGCCGTTACACTGGCCTATTCCTTTAAGGGGGAAGAATCTCCCTTTCTCATTTTATTCCGTTATATTGGTGTTTGGGTACCATTGGCCCTTCAGCACCAGGTTTTTTTCTGTTGAATAAGTTACTAGACTGTTGCTTGTCTCTGTTCATACCTTTCAAAGGTTTTGTTATGAGATTGACGTTAGAGCCTCTGCTCATGTCGTACCTGGTTTCAAAGTTTTGCAGGTGACAGCGCCTTTACTGTCTGCTGTGCCTTGTTTTTGGGGATCCCACCCTACCTTATGGACACTGCTATTGGATGTCCCATGTGTAAGTATTATAGATGGAGCAGGACGTGCTGTATGCTTAGAATAATACAATTCTGTGAGATACTCACCTGTAGAATTGGTATTATACGCATACATCACGTCTTGCTCCACCCCACCCTGGTTTTACATTTTTCTGGATCCCCTGTATGGTGATTGTTATCATTACTTTTGTTACCAGTTGGTGGTTGGTTTCTCCCGGCTTCTTTTCTCACTGCTTTTCAATGCTGGGGATTTGTGGGAGGTCCCTGGGTATATGAAGGGCCGGGAGGAGCCTGTTTTTGCATGTCTGCAGTGAACAGCGCCCTCTGGCGGAGGATTACCCATGTGTAAGTATTATAGATGGAGCAGGACGTGCTGTATGCGTACAATACCAATTCTACAGGTGAGTATCTCACAGAATTGTATTTTTTGTGGTCCCTTCTGGTCCTAGGAAGGGTTTGGCTCCTGCGAAGTCTACAAACATCAACAAACATCAGCAAATGTCAGTCTACAACATCAACAAATGGATCCGTCAGGCTGTGATTCAGGCCTATTCTGCTAAGGGGAAGAATCCTCCCTTCCACCTTACTGCTCATTCTACTCATGCTATTGGTGCCTCTTGGGCTTTTCAGCACCAGGCTTCTGTTGAACAAGTTTGCAAGGCCGCTACTTGGTCTTCTGTTCATACCTTTTCAACGTTTTACAAGGTTGATGTTAGGGCCTCAGCTGATGCTGCTTTTGGCCGCAAGGTTCTGCAGGCGGCAGTGGTCTGACCTGTCTGTTGTTACCTTTGGGGATCCCACCCTACTTTATGGACACTGCTATTGGATGTCCCAAGTGTAAGTATTCTATCTGGAGCAGGACGTACTGTATACTAAGAATAATACAATTCTGTGATTACTCACCTGCTCCACCCCACCCTTGGTTTTGCATTATCTTGGATCCCCTGTGTGGTGATTGTTATCATTGTTATAGTTACCAGTTTGGGTTTGTTTAATTCTCCCGGCTTCTCGTTAATTGCTTTCCAATGCTGAGGATTGTGGGAGGTCCCTGGGTATTTGAGGGGCCGGGAGGAGCCTATTTTCAATGTCTCTGCAGTCCAGCACCATCTGGCAGAGTAATACCCCAAGTGTAAGTAATCTATCTGGAGCAGGACGTACTGTATACTCATAATACCAATTCTACAGGTGAGTAATCACAGAATTGTATTTTTTAGCCTTTTTTTAGCCTTAGGCCTTTGTGGGTTGGCATTGAGGAGTCTTATTGACTTCCAGTTCATATCTCTAATTTGCTATGTTAACCTCCATCAGCGAATAGATGTTTTCAGAACCCTGTCCTGGCCCACTCTCTCTTGGTGTGGAGGATGTGTAAGGGGCTTGGGGAGTTAGCATCAGTACACTGCCCACTGTTATCTATACTAGGCAACCCTGAATTTTCCTCCGGCCTAGAGGACCCTAGGGCGTTTTCTTGGTGGATGGAACGTAATCTGACAAGGATTAAAGACAATTCTGCCCCGGGTGGGTTGCTTTTGACTGCCAGGGAGTATTTTCAGTACCTACAAATAAGCCATTATATTAAACCGAAGCTTAAGGGTGGTGTTGCCCCGTTCAGGCCCAAGGCCTTTGAGGGCCTCTGTGGAGGGGACCGCCTGGGAAAAGGGGCTATTTCTTTGGTATATAAACAGCTTAGTACGGCTTCCGGGGACTCCAAGCTATGCCTACAAGTGGGGACGTGGATCTCAAGGAGACCCTGTTGGATAGTGGAAACCTATTTGGAAGCGCTCGTTTGGAAGGGTACTTAAATGTCAGAGCCATGGAGGTCAACCTTAAGGTTCTGCGTAGGTGGTACTTGGTCCCTGAGAGGGTGTACAATTTAGTCCCTCCTATTCTTCGGGCTGCTTTAGGGGGTGTCAACTCTTGGGATCGTACATTCAAGTGTGGTGGGAGTGCAAGGTGGTCAGGCAATTTTGGATGAGAGTGTACTACATTATTAAGTCCACTGGTCTTCAGTTGACCCCATCTCCACAGCTTGCCCTACTCAATCTGAGGCCTTCTGGCTGTTCGATCTCGTTATACACATCTTAACAGCTGCTAAAACAGGAATCCAGAAAATGTCGTCATCCATGCGGTATGTGATGGCTGGATTTCTTATTTCCACCCGAGGATCTTCAATTAGGAGCTTCTGACAATTAAATGAGTACAGCAAAATACGTGCAAAATGCTGGGAGGAGTGGAACCCTCTTTCTTTCTTTCTTCCAGTCTTCTCTTTCTTTCATTTCTCCCTTACTCTATCTCTAGTTCATACATTCTTTTAGCAATTGTTACATTAAGGGATACACATACCAGGCTTGTCATTTCTCGTTAGTGTTTTCCAAGCGTGGCCTGGGCTGCTACAATTATTATAGCTACGGGCTTTATTCTTAGTTATGAAACTACTCTAGTGTTTGTATTTGTGTTGTTTTCCCCAGGTGGTACAGTGATAAGAGCGCCAAATGTTTAACACAGCTATGGAAATTACTGTTCGAAAATGTCTGTAATGTATGTAACGTTGCCTTTCTTCAATAAAAAAACTATTTTGAAAAAAAATGAATCCCTCTTGAACTGCATGGGGGCGGATATCTTGCCACAGACCTGATAGACCTGCTTACACATGAGAATTAGGAGGGTGCTGTGCTAGCAGCAGTGCACACCAAATTGAGAGAGATATATGCCTCAGAAACACGTAGAAGCTTGCCTGTCATTTTTCACACAAGCAAACACTGAATTAACAGCTTATGTAGACAGCTGTGTGAGGAAAGCTGTTACAATGTATCTCTATGGCCACGGCCACAAAAGCACTAAGTCATTTCAGCTGAAAACTTACTATTTCTGGCTAGAAATAAGAGATGATTGCACAGTGCTGTAAGGCAATTTTTAGAGACTTGGAGCCTGATTTATCAAGCACTTCTGCCAGACAGTGCCACATCGGTGCAAAATATCATTTATAATTTATCTTCACACTTGTGCATGTTGCTGCACTGCAAGAAATGCATTTACTAAAACATTAGAGGTGCAGCAACATGCTGAAAAAATATAAAGCATATTTTAAAATATGATTCAGTAATCATTTAATCTATGATTAGTGTGGCAAACACACAGATGCACAATACAAAGATTGATTCAACCTCCCTTTTTCTTTATGTTTCAGCATGGTTTTTATATTGCCCACACCTGTTACTGGCCACAGGGTGGTTTAAACAAACATTGCATGCTTGAAACAAAGTTGTTTACCAGCAATTTAAACCTATCCAATTTTTGGAGTTTTGTGGGAAATTCTCTGTTTTTGTGTTGTTCCAATATACAAAAAGGAAATAAATGTGTAAAACAAAACATTTGAAAATTCTGGGAAACATACTTCATTTTCTGGACCAAATTCAAGGGTGCCATACTTTGGGGCCATGACTGTATATGCAGTTTCTCACTCTAGGTTGGTTCTAGATATAGTTCAGACTGCAATGCTGAAATGTGTGCAGGAGTTCGGGAATAGCAGTGTAAAAGTGATTTATAGTAATGCACCACACAGTCTACCCACTTAGGTAAATGAAGCATCATATCAGCTTTATTGGATAAGAGACGGGCTGATGGATGGTGGCCAACATCCTCTTCTAGCCATTTCCATAACAATTTCCAGGGACTTGCTGCTAAGAAATAAAAATACTGCATGATGTCACTACTATAGTTGGATGAGTGCCCAAATTCATTAGCATAGAGTAAAAAGTATTTAGCTATGTAGTGCAGGGTTGGAGAGAATGCCAGGTTTTAAATTACAATGCAGCAATCCTCCTGGGCTTCAAATCTATAACATTTTATGGACACATTGTTTGTGAGTAAACACCTCACCTTTTATAAAATGTAAGAATATTGTACAGTATGTGAAATATTTAACAGATTTATGGACATGAATACAAAATGTGCTTTACTTGACCTTAAAGAGATTGTCCAGCTATGCAGTAAAAGCACGCACTGGCACAGCTTACTGGACCTTCAGCCGCATCAGCATGGGGACACCGCCCGGTGCTGGATGAGGATGGCGGATGTAAATTTAATGTAAATTTAGAATAATTAATTAATATATTTCGTGTTTTTATTTTACTTTGTCTACCTTAACCTCGTAAGGGTTTCCAAGGGAACCTTATCCTTTCTAACACCAGCCATGTAAAATGTACATGGCTGCCTCGCCTACCGTTAAAGTGAACCAAAACCCAGGATTTTGACTATCCTTGGTTTTGGTCCTTTCCCCCGGTGCACCCCGGTCAGGGGTGTCCTGCTGCGTAAAACCCCCCAGATTGCCGAAGTCAACTCACCTCTTCCAGGCCCTATGGCGTATGTGCGGCCGTTCGTCCAAGCAGCGCGCTCGGAGCATCCCCTGCAATCCTCTAACAGCCACAATTGCCTGGCGCGGGCATGCACCAGCTAGAGGGATAGCGGGGATGCAGCCGCAGCTTGCGCATGCGCCGTTGGACTGGGGAGCAAGGCAAGTGTATGGGGCCACCTGGGGAATTTCACACAGCGAGGCATCCCGATTTTGGATGCCCCAGGGGGAGGGAATCGATTGGCCTGGGAATCTTATAGACAGTTGAACATGAATAGCACAACAGAGTAGACTGGCAGTTAAAGGGCTAGTTCTAAGGGTAGTAGGGCAGCAAGTTTCCTGCTGGCAAGGCAACAAGTTACTTGCTGTTACCTTCACCTTACGAAAGAGCGGCGGGAGCCTGATTTTCTCCCTGGGGAGCACAAGACCCACCCAAAGGGCAAAGGAACCGGTCTCTGAGCCATGCTTGGAGTGTTGGCTGGTGCCCCAAGGAGGGGGGGTTGCATGTAATTTTAGATTTGAGCTGCAGAGGCTGGGACATTGCAACAGCGCTTACTTGATGAATGCATTGGTAATTTCCAGATTATGCTGATTATAAGTACAAAACGTTAATCCCCCTCTCCTAAGTGTTACATTAACATCCTCTTTATTAAACATAGACAGGAAGTAGAAAGACAGATTCCCTCCCACCTGCACTGTTAAAATACCTCTCTAATACCCACCCATCCAGAACATCCAGTTACAGGAACCTGACATGACTCCTGCTGTCTGATGGTGTTCACCAACAGGTGTGCTTTTTTCCTCCTTGCTGATATCAGGCCACTCTCTGCCTCAGTTCACTCAAGGGTGCAGGTTCATCCTGTTGCCAAAATATCCTGTGGTATATTCAAATAACCCTGGTTATTCTAATGCTTATGGTAATGCTAATTAAAAAAAATCTCCTGGAAGTTCCCCCTACCCCCAGCTGTCAAATGTCACCCTCCCTTCCACAGGGAGTGATCGGAACCTGGCAGCATGCCAGGATGGGTGGAATGGGGACCCTTGTCCTTCCCTCATTCTGCATTTGTCGGCAGAAGAGGATTCAACGCGGGATACAAGAGTTGTCGGACAGCAGGAGGATGACACATATATTCTAAGTATACAGCACGTCCTGTTCCAGAATATTCCTTACACATGGGGTAATACATCCACAAGATAGCGCTGGACTGCAGAAAACAGCTTGTGGCTCCTCCCGACCCTATATAAGTCAGGGACCTCCCACAAATTCCCCAGTTCTTTTTTGAAGTTTGGGCTGCAAAGATAGAAGATAGCTCTCTATGTGGCGCAGGTGAGCGGGGATTATATGCCTATGGCCCTGCAGGACTATTCCCACCCGTTCCATTCCATATTGCTGCCTCCCAGCCTTGGCTGACAAGCATCGGGTGAAGGTAGGTCAGTAAGCACCAGTTAGGTGCTGAGGAGGTATGCTCCTACCGCAGGCTGATGGTGAGCCTTTTGGGATGCCCCCTCCTGCTCCATGGGTTTTTGCCAGGCTCAACCTGTGCAGTTAACCCTTATTCTCATAGGTGTTCCCCTCCACCCTCACTCCTCCCATTGTCTCCTGGGCGCCGTTGTCTCCCTGGAAATCCTTCTATTCCTTCCTCGCTCTAACTCTGGGAGATCTTGGGGGGGGGGGGGGGGGTGACTAGTGGTAAAAAAAAATGTATTTTTATGTTTTATCTTTGTACTGCGTTCTGTCACCTTCTATGGCGCCGCGCACGCTTGTACAGCGCTCCGCGGATGGCAGCGTCATTTACCTCAGATCTGCCGGGCCGCTATTGGCCGGCCGGATCACGTGGGCGGGCTCTGTGGATGACGATTTTCACATCACGTCTCCACGGCCTGCCCCTCAAGGTCTGCGGACGCATTTTTGCCTGTACTTAGCTGCGTGTGCTGCTGGCTCCCTGCGGTCCGTGAGTAACCCCCGGTGGGGTGTTTTTTTTCAGGATATTCCTTTCTGCTGTATTCTTATGGGAATGTTTTGTTATGTCTTTCAGGCGGGTTAAAACTTTGGCACCGTGGTTTCTCCCGGCCATCTCCCCTCACTATCTCCCACTTCCCTAGCGGGTTCTTGGGGCATCCCGGGTAGCTCTTTAGCGTTAACCCCTACTGGCCTGTTGTGCCATTCAAATCACCATGGGAGGCTTCGGGGGATAATGGGCCTGGGGTTCCTTCGGGACAAGCCCGGCTATGTGTTGCGTGTGAGGTATCCCCCATAAGTGATGATGTCAGGGTATGTGTATCCTGTGCCCAGCAGGTACTTGCGCTGCAGTCTGGGCTGTCTGTTACTGGGCCTGGTGGTGCGCCCCCTCTGGCCTCACCTACCCCCCCCCCACGCTTACATCTGACCCCCACCGAGGGACATACTAGTGGGGAGTCTCAACCTGATTTAGCTGCACGGGTGGCCAGCATTGAAAAACATCTTGCTGCGGCATTTATCACCCGCGGTTTCCCTCACCCTGTAGAAGATGAGAGCCCTTACTCACTCTCAGGTCCCTACCCCCTTGAGGAAGGGGACTTATTTTTCTGATTCTGAATCCTCTGAGGAACAACCTAAAATTTACGGTGGTACTGGGACTCCCTTTGGGGAAAACCTGTGGTCCCCTGATGACACTGACAGATTGCTGAGTCACATATTTGAAGTGCTTTGTATTTCTCCCCCGGCAGTGGCTCCGCAGCAACAGGGTGAGCTTTTTCATACGGTTAAGCCACGCTGGGAGTTCCCTGAGCAGTCTTACTTTAATAATCTAGTGCTCAAGGAATGGGAATGGCCTAGCAAGCTGCCAGGGGTGCCTAAGAGTTGGGACAAGAGGTATCCCTTTCCTGCTGATGTTGTTAAGCATTGGTCATGTCCTCCCGAGGTGGATGCGCCCATTCTCGGGTTGTCCAATACATCTGTCATTCATTCTCCTGATACTACTACCCTGCGGGATGGTGAGGGCCGGCGCTTGGACCAACTGGCCTGTCACGCCTTTGCCTGTGTGGGGATGGCGCTGCGCCCGGTTTGTGCCTCTGCTATTACGGCTATTGACATTAAAGGGGTGCTTAAAGTGGACCAACACCCAGGATTTTGACTATCCCGAGTGTTGGTCCACTTAGGTGGGGCACCCCGATCGGGGGTGCCCCGCTGTGTGAAACCCCCCCGATCGCAGCAAAAACTCACCTCTCCCCGCTCCCACGTGACCTCGTCCGGCCAATGACAGCGCTCAAAGCCGCTTGGACGCGTATACCAGAGCGCTGTCATTGGCTGCGTCTCTCGCTTCCCTCTAACAGGGAGCGCGCCTGCGCCGGCCATTCACAAAACGGCCGGCGCGGGAGCGCGCCCTGCTAGAGGGAAGCGAGAGACGCGGCCGCGTCTCGCGCATGCGCCGTTGGATCGCCGGTAAGGTAAGGATTGTGGGCCTCCTGGGGGGTTCCTCTTATAGATTCCCAGGCCGATCCCCCCTGGGTGTTGGTCCACTTTAAGTGTCTCTTGGACGGGACATCTGAGGATGCGGGTATAGAATAGTATAGATCTCTCCTGCTTTGTGAGGAATTTATTGCATATATTCTTTCTGCCATGGATGATGCCATTAGAATGTGTGGTAGTACTTCTGCCCTGTTGGTGGCTATACGCCGCTCTGTCTGGCTACGTCAGTGGGTAGCTGATAATGCTGCTAAGAAGGCTCTCACTGGTTTCCCTTTCAAGGGCCTGCGCCTCTTTGGTGAGCGCTTGGATTTGTTTGCCAGGGGCGGTAGGTTACCTCAACGTAGGAGGCCGTTCCGGTCCTTTCGGAGGATGGGTGCCTTTTTCCCTTCCTTCCGTGGTTCCAGCACTGGCCGAAGAGTCTCCTTTACTGGGGCCCGCGGAGATAATTGGAGAAGGGGCAGAGGACGTGGCCGTCCTGGCCTCTCCTGGGGTCCCAAGCCAAAATCCTCACCCAAACCCCCTCAGGCATGAAGGGGCACCCTCACCCATCCAGGTGGGGGAACGGCTTCGGCTCTTTGCTCACGTCTGGGGCTTCACGTCTCAGACCGGATTCAGGAGGTAGCGTCCTCCGGTTACAAGATAAAGTTTGCCACCTGGCCGCCCCCAAGATTCATCAAATCCCGGATGGCTCAAAACCACCTGTCAGCTCAGGGTCTATGCCTCGCTGTCCAAAACCTTCTGGAGTTGGGGGTCATATGCCAGGTGCCTTTGAGGGAAAGGGGCAGAGGCTACTATTCCAATCTTTGCACTGTTCCCAAAAAAGACAGGTCCATCAGACCCATCCTGGATTTAAAGCGCCTCAACAAATTTGTCAGATTCAAACACTTTCGCATGGAGACTCTGTGCTCAGCTGTCAATTCACTACGCCCGGGCGACTTCATGACCTCTGTAGATATCAAGGACGCTTACCTTCATGTACCAATCTTTCCAGGTCATCAGAGATTCCTCAGGTTCGCTCTGGAGGATCAGCACTACTGCCTTTCGGTATCACCTCGGCTCCCAGGGTATTCACCAAGGTGCTGGCGGGCGTAATAGCTCTGCTGAGATCTCAGAGCATTCGCATCCTTCCTTACTTATACGACATTCTCATCAACTTTCAGTCCTTCCAGCAGGCCAAGCTGGATACCCAGCTGATGGTGTCCACACTGGAGTCCTTCGGCTGGGTGATCAACCACCCCAAGTCTTCCCTGTCACCGTCAATGGTGAGGTCCTTTCTGGGCATGACTCTGGATACATCTCAGGTCAAGATTTTTCTCCCTCAGCAGAAGGTGAAGAGTCTTCAAGGCCAAGCCAGGCTTCTTATGTCTTGCTCTCATCCCTCCATCCGGCAGGGGATGCAGCTGGTGGGCCTGATGGTGTCTTGCTTCGAGGCGGTTCCATACACTCAGTTTCACATGAGACCTCTTCAACTTCACCTCTTGTTGGTATGGGATCGGGACCCGCGGTCCCTGGAACAGGTGTTTGTTCTGTCCCCTCTGGCCAGACGGTCCCTCTCGTGGTGGCTGGACTCAAGGAACCTCTTGGTGGACAGATCCTTTCTTTCCCCATGCTGGGAGACAGTCACCACAGATGCCAGTCTGACAGGTTGGCGGGCCTTCTTTAAATCCCTGAAATTCCAGGGTCAGTGGGGCCCTCGAGAGTCAACATTCTGGAACTGAGGGCGATAAGGTTGGTTCTCGCCCAATTGACTCCACACCTTCGGGGTCGGGCTGTTCAGGTCCGCTCAGACAACTAGACAGCGGTTGCCTACATCAATCATCAGGGAGGGACCCGGAGCAAGAGGGCCCTCAAGGAAGTGTCCCTGATACTGTCTTGGGTGGAGGAGAATGTTCCCTGCATCTCAGCTGTGTACATCCGGGGGGTGGAAAATCTGGAGGCAGACTCCCTCAGCAGGGGGACTTCTCGTCTGGGAGAATGGTCCCTCAGCAGCAGGGTGTTTCACTCCCTGTGCCACCGCTGGGGTCATCCAGATGTGGATCTGTTTGCGTCTCGTCACAATCACAAGCTTCCAGTCTTTGTCTCTCTGTCCCAGGACCCTCTGACCTTGGCCATGGATGCACTAGCAATGTCTTGGAAGAGCTTTCAGCTCCTCTGTGTTTCCTCCTTTTCCTCTGCTGGGCAGGGTGCTGCGCAAGATAGCCCAGGAAGGGGTGCTAACCATTATGGTGGCCCCCTGTTGGCCAAGAAGAGTGTGGCACAGGGTGTTTCACTCCCTGTGCCACCGTTGGGGTCAGCCAAATGTGGATCTGTTTGCGTCTCGTCACAATCACAAGCTTCCAGTCTTTGTCTCTCTGTCCTAGGACCCTCTGACCTTGGCCATGGATGCACTAGCAATGTCTTGGAAGAGCTTTCAGCTCCTCTATGTGTTTCCTCCTTTTCCTCTGCTGGGCAGGGTGCTGCGCAAGATAGCCCAGGAAGGGGTGCTAACCATTATGGTGGACCCCTGTTGGCCAAGAAGAGTGTGGTTCGCAGACATCGTGCAGTTGGCAGTAGATCAGTACGCCCTGCCCAAGGTTCCAGACCTGCTCACTCAGGGGCAGCTACGCCATCCCAATTTACAATTTCTGGCTTTAACGGCCTGGCTGCTAAAACCTCCATCTTGATGGAAAAGGGGCTGCCTGCCTCTGTTGTTAATACCATGATTCGGGCTAGTCCTCGTCATCCATCCACTATAGGGTACGGCATGCTTACATTGACTAGTGTGAGTCTAAGTCGCTTCCCTGTCGGGTGTTTTCTATCCCTAGGATTCTGGAATTTCTGCAACATGGTTTGGATTTGGGTCTTCAACTCAGTACCCTCAAAGGTCATGTTTCTGCTTTGGCCATTTTCTTCCAAAGATCCTTTGCTCAACACCGTCTGGTTAAGACTTTCTTCCAGGGGGTTACTCACGTGCGTCCTCCACGTAAGCCTATGTTACCAGTCTGGGATTTGAACTTGGTTTTATCTGCCTTGCAGGGGTCTCCCTTTGAGCCTTTGTGTGAGGCCCCTTTGTCCATTTTGACGCTTAAGGTAGTCTTTTTGGTGGCTATCACTTCTGTTAGGAGTGTTTTTGAGTTGGCGGTGCTTTCCATCAAACCCCCTTACTTTGAGAGACACCAGGGCAAGGTGGTGTTTCGTTTTAAGCCAGATTTTCTGCCTAAGGTTGTGTCTGCTTTTCATCTCAATCAGGACATTGTTTTGCCTTCTCTGTGCCCTAATCCTAGTAACCCTAAGAAGTGGGTTTTACACTTTTTTGGATGTGGTCAGGACTCTGAAGTTCTATTTGGCGGCTACTGAATCCTTCAGGAAGACTGATGCTCTTTTTGTACTCCCGTCTGGACCTAAGAAGAGTCTGGCTCCAGCTAAGTCCACTATCAGCAAGTGGATCCATCAGGCTGTGGTACAGGCCTATTCTGCTTAGGGGAAGGAGCCTTCCTTCCGCCTTACTGCTCATTCTACTCGTGCTATTGGTGCCTCTTGGGCTTTTCAGCACCAAGCTTCTGTTGAACAAGTTTGCAAGGCCGCTACTTGGTCTTATGTTCATAATTTTTATGAAGTTTTACAAGGTTGATGTTAGGGCCTTAGCTGATGCTGCTTTTGGTCGCAAAGTTCTGCAGGCGGCAGTGATTTAATCTGCCCGCTGTTACTTTTTGCAGATCCCACCCTACCTTACGGACACTGCTATTGGATGTCCCATGTGTAAGGAGTATTCTGGAACAGGACGTGCTGTATACTTAGAACAATACAATTCTGTGATTACTCACCTGCAGAGTTGGTATTATATGTATACAGCACGTCCTGTTCCATCCCACCCTTGTTATCATTATTTTTAGTTACCTCTGTATGGTGATTGTTCATATGTTCATTTTTGAATTCCTGTTGTTATTGTTCTCCCGGCTTCTTGTTAACTGCTTGTCAATACTGGGGAATTTGTGGGAGGTCCCTGACTTATATAGGGCTGGGAGGAGCCGCAAGCTGTTTGCTGCAGTCCAGCGCCATCTTGTGGATGTATTACCCCATGTGTAAGGAATATTCTGGAACAGGACGTGCTGTATACATATAATACCAATTCTACAGGTGAGTAATCATAGAATTGTATATATATTTTTTTTTTTTACGCAAATAACCAGGGCTATTTTCAAGTCAGAGAAAAACCCATGGAGTTTGTTCAGGCATTAGATTTGCTGGTGGGTGAAGATGTATTCATGTCTATGAAGTCCATTCAGGAGGAACTGAGTTACTGTCTTTGGAAGTGGGGCAACCCTCCTCTTTGGGCAGCTGGCTTGCTGTGTTGCATGCCTTTTTCCTCATTGTGTATTGGGTCCACTGAGCAACTAACTGGGTCTCAGTGCAGGTATCCTTGGCTTGGAGTAATACGTTTGTTAGGGGGTATAAGCTGAATATGGTGGTTTGTACTTGAGTGCTAAACATGGTTTTCTTCTTTTCTTTAGTACTGTTGTTTTTAGTAGTTTTGGAGGCTGCGTTTGTGAATATTATGTGTTTAGTTGATGTTTCTCAAGAGTAAAATTGAAAGATACAGCCTTATCTGGTGTTTTCAGCTGTCGTTCAGGTATTTTTTTCAGTTTATTATTTTTTTAGGTATTTAGGTACAGTATATTTCCAGACTTTGGGTGGGATGTGATGCACTGGCTGCTCTTACTGCTGCTAAGTTTATTACTAAGTTGCCATGTACCGTTTGTAACAAAGCCACATGATGTGAAGAAGCTTATTACACGAAAGGCAACCCCTGGTGAACATGGCTATAATCCAGGTTAATTTTTCTTCCAATCCATTCCAGGCCGTCCCTTAATCATTACACCTGGGTAATTCCTGCCCTGATGGGCGTGTACTGCAAGATCAAAGGTATGGCTCCCCCCGGCCCCCATAAGTAGCAGCTGCCTCTAATCTAGACCAGTTCATTTCTTGCAGTTTGGAAGAAGTACTGTGAAGATGGCTTGATTCTCTCTCAAGGATTAGGTATTTGGCAGCAAGTGGGGATTTCATCCTGTCGGCTTCCTGCACGACCTTGTTCCCACAGTTTCCTCTGACCCAACTCTATGCTTCCCCAGCTTTGTTGCTGTTTAAATTGGGGTCCGTGAAGGTAAGGTGAAGCGCCGGGGTCTGGGGCGCTTTGCTGAGTGTTAAACCCTCAGAGCTGCAGGCTTCATTAACAAGCAAGTCAGCTGAATGTTTTTGTCTGGCCCCTTGGGGGGACCAAGGAATTTTCCCTTCCTTAATGCTCTTTCCCATGTGTTTAAGCTGAGGTTGTTGGCCAGCAAAAAGGGGCTGCTCTGAGCCACTGCACAGCCACCCTCAAGTGGACCTAAACCTTTTGGCAGGTCTTTTGTTTGTTTTTATACTGTTTTTTATTGTTTTATGTTTAAATCTATACTATTATAGATTGGGAAAGGGCAAATATAATATTACATTATAATTTATATATATTGTGATTACCCCCCAGAGGACTCGCAGTAGTCTTGTGACTCTCGAGAATCTATATATATGCTTGATCTCAGAATCCCAGGGTCATAGACTAGTATTATTAAATTCACCATGGCGGAGGCATCTGGGGTAGCAGATCTGGTCTTAACAGATTTATCCCATGTCCAGTATGCATGCTGTGGCACTGGACAAGAATAGCACGGTGTGCAGGTATTATGCTACGGTTGTAGTGGTTAGGGAGACAGTTGTCTCCTCCCTGAAGGAGGCTCTGCCCCTGTCGCCAGTGCTTTCTGAGACTTAAAACCCCCCTTTGCAGCCTGCATGCGGACCTAAACCTTTAGTGAGGCTACTAAGAAGGTTTATAAAAAAATAAATACATTCCTCTGAGTGTATTGAACAGGATATTGTGGCTGCTATAGTCTCTTTCTGAGTTTTTAACTCTTTCGGCAGCCCTCAAGTGGTCCTAAACCTATAAAGTCATCATGGAGTATTGGCTACTAAAAAGGTTTCAAAGAAAATAATTTTTCCTCTGAGTTGAAGAGGATATTGTGGCTGCCATAGTCTCCTTCTGAGTCTTTAAACTCTATCGGCAGCCCTCAAATGGTCCTAAACCTATAGAGTCATTATGGTGTATTGGCTACTAAAAAGGTAATTAAAAAAAAAAAATATATATATATATATATATATATATATTTATTTATTTATTTATTATTTTTTTTTTTTTTTTTTTTTTTTTTTTTTTCTTCTGAGGAAGGGGGTATTGTGGCTGCCATAGTCTCTCAGGAAGTTATCCGTTGGGAGAATTCATCCATTCATACACAAGGGGGTGTCCGGTTATGGAGAAGATAGATAGATGGATGGTTGATTTCCTCCATTCTGGAGGGTGTTGCGGGGCATATGCTTTATTATTATAATCTGATCAATAGGTATTGGCAGAAGTCAGGTTGTCTTCCGACCATTCTTAAAGTACTAGATACTATGTATCCTTTTCCTACGGATTGAATTATGGTCCCACCCTCCTGTGGTGGATGCTCTGGGGCCAGGTCTCTTTAAGATTTTGGTTATGCCATCCTCTGATAGTGCTTCTCCAAAGGATCCAGCGGATAAGAGCATGGATCAGGTGGCATGTTGTGCTTTTATGGGGTCGACCTTGCTGCCGGCCTGTGCTACATCCATAGCATTTTTTTTGAGCAGGAGGTTGTTAAAACAACTGCACTCTAAGACTTGTATGGCTCGTTCACGGAAGCCATGCTCCCAGTTGATCAAAGCCAGTTGGCTCTAACAGGTATGTGATCCAGGCTATGGAGGTTTGATCTGGTTGTGGGCCAGAGGCCTAGCTATGGTGGTCGCCTTTATGGCTTAAGCAATGGCCAGTTGAATAGCCTCTAAAAAGGAATATGGTGGGACTCCCCTTTTAAGGTGGGGCGTCTGTTTGGGGAGTGCTTGGTTGACTTGGTAAAGCATGCTACTAGTGGTAAGTCATTTAATCTGCCACAGAAGCCGAAGTCTAATACTGCTTCCGCAGGGCCTCCAATACTCCGGGGTTCCGGCTAGAGGTTCGGCCTCTTCGGAATACTGAAGAGAATTATTTTGGAAAAAGACAAAGCTCCAAACTAAGGCAACAGGTGTCTGGCAAAATAAAGCCAGACCCCCTTCGAAGCCGGCTCAGGCATGGAGGGATGCCCCCGCCCTTGAGGTGCGGGGGGGAAAGCTTCTGCATTTGTCTCATATTTGCAGGCTTCATGTAACAGATATTTGGATACAGGAAGTTGTATCCTCAAGTTACAAAATCAAATTAGGAACCAGACCCCATCAGAGATCTCTGGTCAGGGGTATCCCGAATTCATCAGAAAGCAGAAGCATTGAGATCTGCCGTATCTCACCCTTTTAGAGATTAAAGTTTTTATAACCACAGTGTATATATAAGGATGCATACATACATTGTAGTAGGTGGCCTACTTATTCAGTTTGTAGCGCTACCCTTCGGTCTATCGTCAGCACCAGGGTGTTGTCAGGTCTCATGTTTTTCTATAAGAAGTCAGGGATACATGTAATCCCTTACTGAGTCCTATCGGTTGATATGGGCCCATCATGTCAGGGGGCTCAGAAGGATATCTTTTCATAGCTTCAAGAGTTATGCTCACCCTCACCCAACGATTCATCAAGAAATGTGTCTGTCGGGCCTGATGGTATATTCCTTGAGTCAGTACCTTTTTGCACTGTTTTCAGAAGACCCCTGCAGATGAAATTGCTCACAATCTGGGATTGAGACCCACACACTCTGGATCACTCTTTTTACATGACACTGTCAGCAAGGCAGTCTCTAGCATGGTCCTCAGCCCCTTCAGATCCGCAAATTTTTTCTTCCAGTACAGTGGAAGATCATCACCATGGTTGCCAGTCTATCTGGTTGGGGGAGTGTCATGGAGTCACAAAGGATCCAGGGACAGTGGAGTCCGAAGGAGAGCAGAATCTCCATAAAGATCCTGAAACAGAGCTATTCTATTGTATTCAGACATTGAAAATCCCGTCCGGATTCAAACAGATAATTGGACGGCGGTGGTATATATCAACCACCATTAGGTTATCGGAAGCAGTAAAGCCCTGATGGAAGTGAGCAGGATTTTTGGTTTGGTGGTACACATACCTGGAGCGGACAACTTGTAGGCCGATCATAGACCGAGGGAATGGTTTCTTAGCCAGAGGGTTTTTTAATCCCTATGCATGTGCTGGGGGATCCCAGACATAGATCTCTTGCATCACGGCTCAGTCGGAAGGTCCGAAGTTTGTCTCAGCCCAGGGATCCTCTAACAATAGCAACAGATGTCCTGACTCTTCAGTGGTCAGCATTCAAGCTTTAGGTTTAGTTCACAAAGGAGTCCCAACCATTTCGGTGGCTCCACGGTGACAAGAAGAAGCTGGTTCTCAAACATAGTAAGGATGTCACAGGGCAACTTGTGGAGGCAACGATCCAGATCTTCTCACACAGGGGCCTCTAAGGCATCCCAAATCACAAGTTCTGGCTTGGAAGGCCTGGCTATTGAATCCTTTAGCTTGGAAGAAAGGGTTTTTTTTCTGCCAGAGTCATCCAGACTATTATTCAGGCCAGGAAGAAATCTTTATCAAGTGATCTACTATAGAGTCTGGCAAGCATTTATCGCTTGTTGCAAATTCAGGGGTTCCCTTGTAGAATATATTGATATTTTTTCTTGATGCAGGTCTTCAATTGAGGACAAATATCTGCTTATCTACCTTTTTTCAGAAACCCATAGCTGAAAATGATTTTATCAGAACTTGTTTTACAAGGAGTCGCTCATGTGCGGCCTCCTCATAATACACTTCTGCCGGCTTGGGACCTAAACTTGTTTTTTTGAACCATGGTAGATTTGTCATTAAGTCTAAGGGCACTTATAGTTATCTCTTAGTGGCAATAACCTCAGCAGGCGTTTTTCTGAATTAGCAGCTTATCAGTAAGCCTCGTTATTTGAGTGTTTTAGGATTTCTTCCTAAAGGTATCTTTTCATTTTAATGAAGATATGGTTTTGCCTTCTTTATGTCCTGCTCCAGTGTCTAATAAGGAAGGGGTGTTCTTCACTGTTTGGGTGTAGTGAGAGCACTAAATTATTATGTCACTACTACACAATCTTTCCATAGTTTGGACTTCTTGTGTCATACCTGAGGGTCCACGGAAAGGTCTTCCACCAGCTAAGTCTGCCATCAGTCGATGGATTAGACAGACAGTGGTAAGAGTCTATTCTGCCAAGGGGAAGGAGCCCCTTGTTTGGGTAACAGCTCTTTCCACTAGGGCCATTGGTGCTTCATGGGCCTTTCAGCATCAGGCCTCGGTGGAACAGGTTTGTAAAGCTGCCACCTGGTCTTTACCATACATTTACCAATTTTACAAGGTAGGTGTTAGGGCCTCAGCTGACGCTGTATTTGGTCGAAAGGTACTTCAGGCGGTAGTGAATTGAACTACCTGCTGTACCGCGTTGGGGATCCCGCCCATATTAGGCACTGCTTTTGGATGTCCCAGGTGTAATGATTAAGGGACGGCTTGGAATGGATTGGAAGAAAAAACACAGGCCGTCAGACCCGCCCTCTTTTGGAGTTTATTATGTCCTGGTTGCCTTTTTATGGTAATTACTTCATTTATTATTTAATAGGACACTTGTAAAAATAAAAAAAAAAAGGACGAGAAGGATTTTTCGAGAGAAAACAAGCGGAGGCGGTGTGAAGTAACATGGTCTCCTATATTCGGGGCCTCCAGGCCTTAGCCTCTTGTTATGATTTACTGCTATTTAATTACTGGTCTTGATTAGAGGCAGCTGCTACTTATGGGGGCCGGGAGGCGCCACACTTTTGATCTTGCAGTACACGCCCATCCGGGCAGGAATTAAACCAGGTGTAATGATTAAGGGACGGCCTGGAATAGATCGGAATCCAAACCAATTCTACAGGTGAATCTCACAGAATTGTGTTTTTAAAGTTATTAAGAGTGCGGCGGGATACTTAATTTAACTGCTGGTTTGGGAGTCAATGTGAGATTTTTTTCCAAAATAACCTGCTAACACATTAGGATTCCCTCTTTGGTATTTGCTCCAATATTTATTTGTTTTTGGATCCCAAATTGGATAGCAGCCATTTTCACCCAATAACCCTGTATTTTGACACAATGATCAATTCCTTGCATGTGTATGTTTATGAAAGGTTAACACTGTAGTTTATCCGACAAAGAGGGCAGCTGTGCATTTTAAACATATTACTAATCTAACAATATAAGCAGGAGGGAGCTTTTCTTCTTTGCCGTGATTGTGTGTCAGGTCAATGATGATGCAGAGGGGGGGGGGGGGGCAGCGATGTTCCCCTGGACAGTCAGTGACAGACATAATCTTCCCCCACTCACCCTGTTGACACAGCTATCGGATCCACAACTGATATGCAGTGTGCATCTATTTGCAGTAAGCTTTTCCCGAATATGGCGTACAGTACAGTACGTCATATGTTGGGAAGTGGTCAAAGATATATATTCAAAGTAAAGTTACAGATTTGAGGAATGTCCTCAAAACAAAATGCTATGCTATCTTGTTTATAATATACACTGTATTTTCCTATTGCATGGCACGGCCTGCTTCAAGAAGTCCTTACGTATGGGATATTCCACCACAAGGTGGCGCAGTGTACTGCAGAAGAGTTGTGGCTCCTCCCGGCACCATATAAAAACAGGATCACCAATCGACCTCCACAGCATTTCCTCTGCAGTGATACTGCAAAGATAGAAGATGGCTCTCTGTATTGCGCAGGTGAGCGGGGCAACCAGGCCTGCGGCCCTGCAAGTCTATTTCCACCCGCTTCCGGACCCTCTGTGCCTCCTAGCCTCTGCTGACAGATCGGGTGAGGGTAGAGGAGCACTAGGGTCAGGTGCTCAAGGAGTGTTGCTCCAAGCCACAGACCCTGTAGCACAAAGGGTAGCTGGCCATAGGCTTTATGGTGTGCCTACTGAGGGATGCAGAGTTCCTGTCCTAGCTTCTGAGGGGGTGAGTGTTTCTGGGGACTGTGTTCTGGTCATCACCTTGTTTTGCCTTGTTTGGTTTCTGGGGTTTCCCCCCCCCCCTACCCTGGCCCGGCTCCTGCCGCTGCCTGCTCGCTCTCCTCTCACCCCCCCCCCCCCCCTCCCCAGCGTGTGTTCGGGGGGAGCGGGTGGTAGCGGCAAGGGGTTTTAATGCTTTTTTTCGCCGCCGATTTGTACTTCGCTCTGCGACGGGCGGCGCTATGGCTGTGAGGTGTTTTTTGGATGTGATGGTGCGGCCACGTGAGCGCCGCTTTCGCGCTCTTTGGGGGGGGCGGGGCCAGGAGATGACGCGTATCGCGTTGCCCCCCCGCGCCCCGACCCTTGAGGTTCTTCTGCCGGCGCCATTTTGAGCCTGCTGCGTGTCTGGGGCCCCTCTTCCTCCCTGGGCTGTGGCAGTGATCTTTTCCTGTGTCGCTTCCTCCCGTGGTCTGGCGGCTTGGTGATCCTTTGGTCTCCTTGGTCCATGCGTCCCCTTTGGGGGTTTTGTTTCCTTGGGGCATGGGCTGCGGGATGCTTATGTGCATGTTACTTATGTCTGACAACTGTGGGTTGTGGTTTCTCCCGGTTCTGCTCTTTACCCCCCCTCATCTCCCCCTTACTGGCTCTTCTGGGGGCATCCCTTGGGGGGGCATCCCGGGTGGCTTTTTATTAGCCCCTACCCGGTGCTGGCCTATTGCGCCTGTGTTAATCACCATATGGAGGCTTCTGTGGATAGCAGGCACAGGGGTCCTTCGGGGCAATCCTGGCTGTGTGCCATGTGCGGGGTATCCCAGCTCTGCGCTCCCTTTGGCCTACCCCCCGCGCCTGCATTTAGCCCCCAGTGAGGGGATACTAGCAGGGGGTCACAATCTGATCTGGCACTTCGTGTGGCCAGCATTGAAAGGCAGCTTGTCAGGACTGTTTCAGGTAAGGCCTCTGGCAAGAAGCGGCACCTGGATCCCACGCCCTTCCTCTTTGCTGAGGAGGATGAGGGAATTGATGCTTCTGGTGGGCGTTACTCCCTAGAGGAGGGGGAGCTTTTCCAGGACTCTGACTCCTCTGGGGACCAGCAGGAGGTGTATGACAGTGACCCTGGGTCTGCGTCCGGGGAAGATTAATGGCTCCCCGATGACACTGATAGACTGTTGTCTGACATTTTTGAAACCTTGCACATTGCCCCCCCTGAGGTGGCTAAGAGGAAGCAGGGTTAGTTTTTTCGTCCTGAAAAACGTCTGGAGTTCCCTGAGCAGGGCCATTTCTCTAATATGGTGCTCAAGGAGTGGGAACGTCCTAATAGATTGCCCGCAGTGCCCAAAGGGTTGGATAAGTGGTATCCCTTTCCTGCTGACCTGGTCAAGCGATGGTCGTGTCCCCCTGAGGTGGACGCTCCTGTTCTAGGGCTGTCCAACACCTCGGTCATGCCTTCCCCTGACACTACTACACTGCGGGACAGCGCGGACCGGCATATGGATCAGCTGGCCTGCCATGCTTTTACATTTGTGGGGGCTCGGCTGCGTCCGGTCTGCGCCGCTGCCATTACAGCTATTGCCCATAAGAAAAAGCTCAAGCGTCTCACTGATGGCGCTATGGCTAGTAGGAGGAAGGAGGATTATAGGGCTCTCTTGCTTTGTTCTGATTTTGTTGCCTTTGTCCTTACTGCCATGGATGATGCGGTCCGGCTGGGTGGTAGGGCCTCTGCCCTCTTGGTGGCTATGCGCCGCTCTGTTTGGTTGTGTCAGTGGGCAGCTGACATTGCAGCTAAGAAGGCTCTCACTGGGCTCCCTTTTGCGGGGCTACGGCTCTTTGGTGAGCATCTGGATGTTCTAGCCAAGGATGGTAGGCTACCTCAGCGTAGGAAGCAGCCTCGGCCCTTTCGGGGTACTTCCTCCTCCTTCTCCTTTCATGCCTTTTAGAGGAGGTCGTGGCTCCCTCTTCTCGGGTAGCCGCAGAGAGTTTTGGGGACATGGCAGGTCCCGTAGTTCCCCCCGGTCTCTCTTGGGGGGCCAAGCCCAAACCCCCTCCCAAGGCCCCTCAGGCATGAGGAGGCGTCCTCACCCATCCGGATGGGGGGATGGCTTCGGCTCTTTGCTCACGTCTGGAGGCTCCGCGTCTCAGACCGGTGGATTCAGGAGGTGTGTCCTCCGGTTACAAGATAGAGTTTGCAGCCTGGCCGCCGCCAAGATTCCTCAGATCCCGGATGTCTCAAAACCCTATGTCAGCTCAAGGTTTGCGCCTTGCAGTTCAACGCCTGTTGGAGTCAGGAGTCATTTGCCTGGTGCCTTCCCAAGAACAGGGTCAGGGGTACTACTCCAATCTTTTCACAGTCTCCAAGAAGGACGGGTCTTGAGGTCCATCCTGGACTTGAAGGGTCTCAACAAGTTTGTGAGGTTCAAGCACTTTCGCATGGAGACGCTACGCCCGGCTGTCAGTACGTATCTTCACGTGCTAATCTTTCCAGGTCATCAGAGATTCCTGAGGTTCGCTCTAGAGCAGTGGTCCCCAACCCTGTCCTCAAGGCCCACCAACAGGCCAGGTTTTGCAGATCTCCACAAAGATGCACAGGTGGAGTAATTAGTGCAGCTGCAGAGCAATAGAGCTGGCTATTTGGAGATCCAAAAAACATGACATGTTGGTGGGCCTTGAGGACAGGGTTGAGGACCACTGCTCTAGAGGATGAGCATTACCAGTTTGTGGCTTTACCGTTCGGTATCACCTCTGCACCTCAGGTGTTCACCAAGGTGCTGGCGGGCGTAATGGCTCTGTTGCAGAACCAGGGCATTCGCATCCTCCCTTACCTGGACAACATTCTTATTGCGACTCAGTCTCTTCATCAGGCCGAGAAGGATACTCAGGTAGTGACCTCCACTCTCGATTCCTTCGGCTGGGTGATCAACTTCTTCACTGTCTCCCTCTTTGGTGTGGTTCTTTCTGGGCATGACTCTGGATAACTCTCAGGTCAAGGTATTCCTGCCTCAGCAGAAAGTGGAGGGCCTTCAGAAGCAGGCACGGGCTCTGCTCTTGTGTCCCCATCCCTCCATCCGGCAAGGGATGCAGTTAGTGGGCCTGATGGTGTCCTGCTTCAAGGCGGTCTCTTTGCTCAGTTTCACATGAGACCTCTTCAGTTGCACCTCTTGTCAGTTTGGGATCAGGACCCTGTGTCCCTGGATCAGGATTTTGCTCTGCGCCCCCTGGCCAGATAGTCCCTCTCGTGGTGGCTGGACTCAAGGAACCTTCTAGTGGGCAGGACCTTTCTGCCTCCGTGCTGGGAAATTGTGACCACAGATGCCATCGCGGCCCGGTTGGGGGGGGGGGGACTTTTGGAAGTCTCTGAAGTTCCAGGGTCGGTGGGGACCCCAGGAGGCCCATGCTCCCATCAATGTCCTGGAACTGAGGGCGATCAGGTTGGTTCTTTCTCAGCTGACCCTGCACCTTCGGGGTTGGGCTGTTCAGATCTGCTCGGACAACCAGACGGCGGTTGCCTACAACAATTATCAGGGAGGGACTTGGAGCAAGCGAGCCCTCAAGGAAGTGTCCCTGATACTGTCTTGGGCGGAAGAGAATGTCCCTGGCTTTTCGGCGGTCTACATTCCAGTGGTGAGAACCAGGAGGCAGACTCCCTGAGCAGGGGGACGTCTCGGCTGGGGGAATGGTCCCTCAGCAACAAGGTATTTCACTCCCTGTGTCACCGCTGGGGTCAGCCGGATGTGGACCTGTTTGCGTCCCGCCACAATCACAAGCTTCCAAGATTTGTCTCCCTGTCGCAGGATCCTCTGGCCTTCGCCACGGATGCGCTAGCGATTCCTTGGATGGAGTTTCGGCCAGGGTGCTGTGCAAGATAGTCCAGGAAGGGGTACCAGTCATTCTGGTGGTCCCCTGTTGGCCAAGGAGGGTGTGGTTCGCAGACGTCGTGCAGTTGGCAGTAGATCGGTACGTTTTGCCCAAGGATCCAGATCTTCTCACTCAGGGACAGCTGCCCCATCCCAATTTACAAACGCTGGCTTTGACGGCTTGGCTGCTGAAACCTCCATCTTGACGGATAAGGGGTTGCCGGCCTCTGTTGTTCATACTATGATTCGAGCTAGGAAGAAGTCCTCGTCCTTTATCTACTACAGGTTCTGGCATGCTTACATTGTCTGGTGTGAGTCCAAATCTCTTCCTTGTCAGGTGTTTTCTATCCCCAGTATTCTGGAATTTTTACAACATGGTTTGGATTCGGGCCTTCAACTTAGTACCCTCAAGGGACAGGTGTCGGCTCTGGCAATTTTTTTCCAAAGATCCTTTGCCAATCACCATCTGGTTTAGACTTTTTTCCAGGGAGTTACTCATGTGCTTCCGCCACGTAAACCTATGCTACCGGTTTGGGACTTGAATCTGGTGGTGTCTGCTCTGCAGGGTCCTCCCTTTGAGCCTACCTGTGGGGCAGCGTTGCCCATTCTGACTCTTAAGGTGGCCTTTTTGTTGGCTATTACTTCAGTCAGGCGAGTCTCTGAGCTGGCGGCGTTTTCCATTAAACCTCCTTATTTTGAGCGGCATCAGGATAAGGTCATGTTTAGGCTTAAACCGGATTTCTTGCCCAAGGTTGTGTCTGCCTTTCATCTCAATCAGGACATTGTCTTACCTTCCTTGTGTCCTAACCCTGCTAATTCCAAGGAACGGACCCTGCATTCTCTGGATGTTGTCAGAGCTTTGAAGTTTTACTTGGTTGCTACTGAGTCTTTCAGGAAATCTGATGCTCTTTTTGTTCTTCCTGCTGGACCTAGGAAGGGCTTGCCTCCGGCTAAATCTACTATCAGCAAGTGGATTCGCCAGGTGGTGGTACAGGCCTATTCTGCTAAAGGGAAGGTTTCTCCTTTCCGGGTTACTGCTCATTCCACTCGTTCTATTGGTGCTTCTTGGGCCTTCCGGCACCAAGCTTCTGTTGAACAAGTTTGTAAGACTGCGACTTGGTCTTCTGTTCATACCTTTTCCAAGTTTTACAAGGTTGATGTTAAGGCCTCCGCTGATGCTGCCTTTGGTCCCAAAGTTCTTCAGGCGGTGGTGGTTTGAACTGCCTGCTGCTACTTTTTGGGGATTCCACCCTACCTTACGGACACTGCTATTGGATGTCCCATACGTAAGGACTTCTTGAAGCAGGCCGTGTCATGCAATAGGAAAAATACAATTCTGTGAGTACTCACCTGTAGAATTGTTTTTACTATGCATGGCATGGCCTGCTTCACCCCACCCTTGTTATCATTATTCTTGATTGCCTCTTTATGGTGATTGTTCCAAGTTAGTTGGGGTTGTTACTTTTTTTACCTTTATTATCTCCCCGGCTTCTTGTATAACTGCTTGTCAACACTCGGGAGGTCTATTGGTGATCCTGTTTATATGGTGCCGGGAGGAGCCACAACTCTTCTGCAGTACACTGCGCCACCTTGTGGCGGAATATCTCATCTCATATGTAAGGACTTCTTGAAGCAGGCCGTGCCATGTAGTACTCACAGAATTGTATTTTCTATTCCTTTTTGAATAGCTTCATATTTAGTCCTACTAAATGAATATAAAATATATATATATATATATATATATATATATATAGCCAAATAGTGCAATAGTACAGTTATATCTGTGATTTTTCAGTAGAGAATTAGCCTCTGAATTGCCTATTTACTTTGTGCATCCTGTTAGAAAATCTAGAGGCCAGAGTAATGAAAATTGATCTGATAGAGGCAGCACTTGAAGGGGAGGGGAGAAGATGTTGGATTGTGTCCTAAACTGACCTCAGCTGTAATAGGAGATTCTGGTAAGCCTAAAATGACAAACTCCCCACAGAGCCTGAAAATGAGAGAGGGGAAGAAAGGAATGAAAACAGGGATGAGAAAAAGGTGAATCACAATGAGTGTATGATTTGAGTAAATTAAAAACAGTCACTATAATTACTTACAAGTACAAAGGAAACATGTGATGTTGTAAATAGAAATATATTAACTGATTTTACCTGAAAATTACATTCTACATATGCCTTTTATAAATGTTTTTATTTTTTATTGTGTTTGTATAATATATATATAATATTGTATAGTATATATTTTTAAACTCTGTATTGTGTGCAAACAAAACACATATACTGTTTTTTAAATAAGAGTTATAGTATGTAGTTAAATCCTTAAAAATAAAAAAAAAATGTGTGGGGTCCCCCCTACCCAAGCAAAACCAGCTGAGGCACAAGGATGCGCAGACTGACTGTCCGGCCAGCCCCTGGCCCTGAAGGCTACCAGCCTGCATAGCCCTCATGGGCTGCAGGCTCTTCTGCCACCCCAGGCTTTGGGGAGGCAAGTAATGGGACCAGGGGTTAATGGCAAGTCCTCTCGTGGACACCTTACTTGTTCACAAAAGCTTAAATGTAAAATAACAGCAAAAAAGTAATGTAATTTATTAAAAAAGTATTTTTTTTTCTTTACCTTCCTTCGATCCACTGACAGCAGGTTGGGCTTGTCGGAAGAGGGGTGGGGGGCTGGGGATTGGAGTCCCCTGCCCTCACACTGCCGCAAGATGACACCATCTCACTTCTCCTATAAAAGGGGGGGGCAGGGAAGGCGCTGAAGGCCCTGGGTCGGGGATCACATGCCTCGTGGGGTAAGATGAGAACTCCAGTGCTGGTTCCCCAGTCTGCCAATAAGTACAGCAGTGGTGCTTCTACTGTTTAGTGATCGGCTTATTGGTTGATCACAGTCAGGGCGGTGGCACCAAGAGCAACATATTGTACCCAGTGCTGAGAAGGTAATCCCTCTCTTTACTCTACAACCAAGAATGGCGCTTAATGTCAGAAGAGAACCTAGAGTGTGTCTTTCTTTTACATTCCGCCTACACTTTCATTTAACCCTTTCATTTTTCGAAGGGATTTCCAAGGATTTCTCAGGGAAATTATATATAGTTTTTTTCAGCAGAGTCTGAGCTTTAACATGAATTGTCTTGTTTGTCATTTTTAGGTGTATTCTCAATATTTTTGGGTTAAATATATGCAAAGAAATAAAGCAATCAATTATTCTAAGTATGTCACACACCCCGCTTCAAACATTAATATTTACACTTGGGTTAACCCACCTGTAGGTGGCGACGTTGCAGAGAAGTCTTGAAAAACGAGCCCCTCCCGGTCTATACATACCTGGGACCTCCCACTTATCTCCCAGTGTTCTTCTCTGCAAGATGGCGAGAAGACAGAAGAATGAAGTCTCCTGCTTGCAGGTAGCCGGGGTGACACCCCCCTTCTGGTCTATTTCTGCCCGGCTTGTTTTATCTATTAGCCCCTTGATTCTTTGTCTAGCCTCCCAGCTTAGGCTGCCGGCCGGGCAAGGGTAGACAGCACCTTAAGGTGCCTAGGAGCTTTCTCCTCCGCTAGACCCCATACTATGGGGCAGCGCGGTTATCCGGCCTGGTGATCCGGATTTGGGATGCCCCGTCCTGTTGCCCCCCCATGGGTATTGCCCTGTGTCCCGCTTGGTCCCTTCTCCCTGCGCTAGATGGGGGGGGGGGGGGCTGTGTCTGTGTGCTTGGTACATGTTTCCTTTTTTGTCTGTATGTGTTATTTGACACTTGGTGAGGCTGGCGTGACCGGTGGGGGGCGGGGCCAGGCGGCCCGCCTGTCTGTCCGGCTCGCTGGTTTGTGCGGGGCTCCTTGGAGCCCCTCTGGCGCTGTGCTGCTGATTGGAGGGGGGGCGGGCCGGAGCGTCTAGCGCGCTTGGGTGGGCCCGCCCTCCTTCTTCTCCCTGCCTCCTCGTTTCAGATGGCTGAATGCTGCGTCTGTCCTCTGCGCCGCCATTTTATGTGATCGGCTTCTTAAGGTAGGCTGTGTTTTATTAAGGTGGTATTGTCATTCTGCTTTTTACTGGGGACATTAGAGCTGGCTTCTTATGTCAGGGCGCGGCTGTTAGTAACCCCTCAAGGTTTGGGGTTTGTGTGGGTGCCGTAAGCGTGATCTTTGGTTATCAGCTGTATTGCAGCTGGGTCCCTTGCCCTTGTGTGCACTCATTGATTTATGTATATATATATATTTATATATATTCTATATATTTTTCTCTGTACTGGTTTATGCTTGTTTTTGCATTTAGTCATGTACTGACGCATGCTGGTCTGTTAGTTGCTTGGAGTGACTGTTGTATTTTCTGTTACAGATCCTGGGATCCCGCGCTGAAGGGGTCTCCCGGTCTTAGATACCTGGCTAGTGGGGTTGTCCATTACAATTATATATATCCTCCCACTACCGGGTACATTTAAGGGGCATCCCGGGTTGCATACGGCGTAAATCCCTGAGTAATTGCGAATACCACAATTTCACCATATGGAGGCTTCCAAGGATACCGGAAACGGCCCTTCGGGGCAATCTAGGCTGTGTGGGGGTTGTGGGGCTCTGCTCCTGGGGGATGATGTCATTATATGCATTACATGTGCGCAACGGAACATTGAGCGCCAGTCCGGCACCCCGGTTTCTGGCCCCTCGCCGCCCGTGTCATCTCCTACTCCTCCCCGCCTGTTCCGGACCCCGTGTGACGTTGTCATGGGTGGGGATTCGCAATCCGAGGTATGCGCCCGGTTGGCTAGCCTCGAGAAAATGTTTTCCGATGTGGTTGCTCAGAAGGCTCCGCCTAAGCGGAAACACTTGTCCCCGCCTCGGCCGGACTCAGACGTGGATGTTAATAAGGCATTGGATTGGTCAGATTGCCCCCCGGCTGAAGAGGGGGAGATTCTAGAGGAATTGGATGACCCTGAGGTCCAGCAGTTGTTTGGTGCTGAGGGTGACCAGGCGGCGGGGACGGTATTTGACACCCCTTCCATATTGGCTCAAATGTTTGAAGTTTTTGATTTAGACCCTCCCGAGGCGGTTCCTCCACCTAAGGGTGAGTTGTTTGATGTGGCTAAGCCGCGTTTGGAGTTATCCAGTCAACGACATTTTGAGACTGTCGTCCTTAAAGAATGGGAGCAGCCTACGCGTCTCGTTGGTGTTCCGCCTAGTTGGGAAAAGAAGTATCCTTTTCCGGCAGACTTGGTGAAGCGTTGGTCTTTTCCTCCCGAGCTTGATGCCCCGGTTTTGGGGCTATCTAACATGGCGGTGTTGCATTCTCCTGACACGACTACCCTTAAGGATGGCGAAGATCGCCGGATTGACCAGCTGGCTCGCCACGGTTTTACCTGTCCGGGTTCGGCTTTGAGGCCTGTTTGTTCTTCGGCACTTTTGTTGTTGGCGGTTAGGTCCCTTGCGGGTGGGGGGACGGTTGCGACACTTCTCCCGGGTGTGGGACCAGGCGGTCTTGGACAGGTGGATCCAGGAGGTGGTGTCGGCCGGTTACAAGCTGGAGTTCGAATCCCATCCTCCTCTAAGATTTTTTAGGTCTCGTGTTCCCTCAGCTCCTGGCGGCGGTGAGGAATCTTCTGGAAATGGCAGTCATCTGCCCGGTCCCTCCCTTGGAGGTGGGCCGTGGGTATTATTCCAATCTCTTCACAGTACCCAAGAAGGACGGGTCAGTTCGTCCCATCCTGGATCTGAAGTTCCTCAACGTGTTTATTCGTCCCCGGAAGTTTCGCATGGAAACTCTGCGCTCTGCCGATTCTCTTCGGCAGGGGGACTTCATGACGTCCATAGACATCAAGGATGCCTACCTTCATATTCCTATCTTTCCGGCTAACCAAGGGTTTCTTTGCTTCGTGGTGAAAGATCAGCATTTTCAATTTGTGGCTCTTCCTTTCGGCCTTACCTCAGCTCCAAGAGTGTTCACCAAGGTGTTAGCGGGTGTGATGGCCCTTCTCAGAGCTCAGGGGATTCGCATTGTGCCTTATCTGGGCGATCTTCTCATCATGGCTCCTTCCTTCAGTCAAGCGGAGATGGACACCAGGACGGTGGTATCCACTCTGGAGAGTTTCGGCTGGGTGATCAACTATCCCAAGTCCTCTCTCGTTCTGGCCAGGGTGGTGTCCTTCCTGGGGATGTCCTTGGATTCTTGCCAACACAGTGTTTCTGCCTCAGGCCAAAGTTCTCTTGATTCAGGAATTGGCGCAGCTTCTTCTTTCCAATCCTTGCCCGTCCATCCGGCTAGGGATGAGACTGGTGGGGTTGATGGTAGCTTCCTTCGAGGCAGTTCCTTTTGCTCAGTTTCACACGAGGACGCTTCAGCTTCATCTGTTGGCGTCTTGGGACCGGCGACCGCGGTCGTTGGATCGGTCCTTCCGGATGTCCTCCCGGGTTCGGCAGTCTCTCCAGTGGTGGATGGTCCCGGACAATCTCTTGAGGGGCAGGTCCTTTATCTGTTTCCTCCGATCCCCATGCTAGGCAAGGTGTTGCGAAAGCTGGCCCTGGAAGGGGTTCCCGCCATTCTCGTGGCTCCAAGGTAGCCAAGGAGGGTGTGGTTCGCAGACATCATTCGTCTGGCGGTGGATCAGTTCGATCTGCCTCTTCGGCCTGATCTTCTCACACAGGGTCAACTGCGTTACCCCAATTTACCAATGCTGGCTTTGACGGCCTGGCTGCTGAAACCTCCATCTTAAGGGAGGAGGGTCTTTCGGATTCTGTTATTCAGACTCTTATTAGCGCCAGGAAGAGGTCCTCTTCTACCAGCTGCTATAGGACTTGGAGATCTTATATTGATTGGTGTGAGGCTAGATCTTTGCCCTGTCGGGCCTTTTCTGTTTCCAGGATTTTGGAATTTCTTCAATCGGGGCTGGACTCTGGTCTTCAGCTGAGTAATTTGAAGGGGCAGGTTTCTGCCTTGTCTGTCTTTTTTCAAAAGTCTTTTGCGCTTCATCCTTTGGTCAAGACTTTTTTTTCCAGGGGGTCTCGCATTTGTGGCCTCCTAGGAAGCCTTTGCTCCCTGTTTGGGATTTGAATTTGGTTCTCTCTGCTCTTCAGGCTCCTCCCTTTGAGCCTTTGCAGGATATTGCTCTTTCTACTTTGACTCAGAAGGTTGCCTTTTTGGTGGCCATCACTTCGGTTCGGCGCGTTTCGGAGTTGGCAGCCTTGTCGATTCAGGCATCAGGACAAAATGGTTTTCTGCTTCAAACCGGACTTTCTTCCTAAGGTGGTCTCTGCTTTTCATCTTAACCAGGACATTGTTCTTCCTTCCTTGTGTCCTAAGCCTAGGAATGACAAGGAGAGGGTTTTGCATTGTTTGGATGTGGTACGCTGTGTGAAGTACTATTTGCTTACTACATCTCCTTTTCGTAAGACTGATGCTTTTTTCGTGGTGCCCTGTGGGCCTTGGAAGGGTTTGGCTCCGGCTAAGTCTTCCATTAGCAAGTGGATTCGTCAGGCTGTTGTTGGGGCCTATTCTGCCAAGGGGAAGGCTCCTCCTTTTCGTATCACTGCTCATTCTACTCGTGCTGTTGGGGCGTCTTGGGCTTTTCAGCACCAGGCTTCTGTTGAACAAGTTTGTAAGGCTGCTACTTGGTCTTCTGTTCACACTTTTTCCAAGTTTTATAAGGTTGATGTGCGGGCTTCAGCGGATGCTGTGTTTGGCCGCAAGGTTCTGCAGGCTGCAGTGGTTTGAGTTTTGCATTATTGCCTTGTTGGATACCCGCCCTTTCTGGACACTGCTTTTGGATGTCCCAAGTGTAAATATTAATGTTTGAAGCGGGGTGTGTGACATACTTAGAATAATACCATTTTGTGAATACTCACCTGTAAAATGGGTATTATAAGTATGTCACACACCCCGCTTCACCCGCCCTTTTTGGTATCCTGGATCTTTATATGGTGAAGCTTTGTTTACATTTTGAGGGTTACCAATGGTTTTTTCAGGTACCTTGTCTTTACTGCTGTTTGAAGACTGGGAGATAAGTGGGAGGTCCCAGGTATGTATAGACTGGGAGGGGCTCGTTTTTCAAGACTTCTCTGCAACGTCGGCACCTACAGGTGGGTTAACCCAAGTGTAAATAATAATGTTTGAACCGGGGTGTGTGACATACTTAGAATACCCATTTTACAGGTGAGTATTCACAAAATGGTATTTTTTTTTTTTACAATTTGTAGTTTTTTTTGTAATAAAAAAATTAAGATTGTCAATAAAATCTTATTGCATGTAAATGCCCCATTTCTCCCCGTTACAACAGTACCACATATGTATTGGTAGACACCCTTTCCTGCCCAGGAGACTCCCCCAAACTGATCAGCGCCTTAGGAGATTTTCAGATAAAATACAACTATGCTATGCAATATGCGCACCTTACAGTTTTTCAAGGAAAACAACCCTTTATATTTGAAATACCCCCCACAATCTATATATTCTCTGGAATACACACCTCAAGCTTTCTAGGCATACCAGGCTTGTTACACACCTCAAGCTTTCTAGGCGTACCAGGCTTGTTGACATGGGTGCAGTTTTCTGGAAGTAATTCCTCTATTAATTCTTTGGTGGCACAGGGTTTTCCTAAAAAAAAAAAAAAAAAAAAAAAAAAAAAAAAAAAAAAAAAAAACACTAAAAAAAAGATATGCAAACAAGAAAAAACAAGTTAAATCTGAAAAGGCAACATCTCCCAAACAGAAAAATACCCAACATGCATTGGCAACTCTTCCCTTGACAGTACCTAACACCCCAAAGTAAAGCATGTGCGTAAGAATAATTTTATTGAAAATTTCAGCTCTGCAGACAAAGTGCACATCTTGCGCTTTTTCTACCAAAACAACCTTTACATTTGGAATACCCCCACACACCCATACATTCCATGAAAATGCATACATTAAGCTTTCTAAGAGTACCCAGCTTGTTGTACTGGGTTTATCTTTATCTTCGAGGAAGTAATTCTTAGGTTGCAAAGGGTTTCCCCAAAAAATTTATAAAAAAGCTGCATAAAAAACATTTTCCTAAAATATCAATATGCAAACAAGAAAAAAAGTCTGAAAGCGCAAGGTCTCCCGAACAGAACAATACCCAAGCATAGCTATTTTTTTTCCATACTCATGTTTATTGAGAAAAGAGATTTTTATCAACATTTAACAGCCATGTAATTGTACAGAAATAAAAATTACAAACATACATAAAACACAATCGTTTTTCATGAATGGAAGGAAGGAGGGGGGGGGGGGGGAAGCCTCTCCTCTTCATAGGACAGAAAAGATGTGTGAAATAAGAGCTATATCAAGATTAGGCAATCAAGTACAGTAGGATAACTTAAGACTGAGCACAAAATGCATGGTTTCAGGAGAGACTAGGTCCGTCCACAGGGGAACAGCCCGGGGTACCTTGTGCGGGTGTCTCTGACGTGTACTTTTACTAAATGTTGGGAAACCGATGGCTTACTAATTGTGGAGATTGGCACCTCCCTTACTTTGTATGTGGATGCAGCGGTCTCCTTTATCATATACAGGTTAGCCAATTTCAATATGAGATGCATCTGCCACATCCCTAAGGCCCTCCCCCTCTTCAACCCACGCAAAACAGGACACAGGACAAACAAGGACACACAAACCATGGAACACAAAACTTCGTATGGGAGAAAGGAGAGAGGGAAAAGCAGGCCAAGAGGGACAGCTCGAGAAAGGAGGAGAGGGAAGGGGGAGGGGTCAGAAATAATGAGATGAGAAGGGAGAAGAAAAATGGAGGAGAGGGGGGGGGAGCCGGCACTCGAAATAGGCCCGCCGTCATTGTCATAGCACTCCACAGACCATACTCTCCTCCTTGCACCTAACCAAGCCCCAGGGCCCAGCAAGATCTCCCCTACCTCCAGGGTATCCCACTGTGCAGGAGGTCAAGAAGGGAACTCTCTTTTGTAATCATCCGAATCTTTAAACACCTGCCAGATCGTCCACACCTTCCTAAACGTCTCCAATCTATCCTGTTTTGAGTATAAAATCTCCTCCATCGTCTCAATGTGGTTTATTTGCCGAAACCACTCCCCTATGGTAGGGACAGTCTCAGACCTCCACCTCCTGGGAATCACAGTCCTGGCTGCGTTAGTCAAATGCACAGCTAAGGGACCATACCCAGCAGCACCCTTCCCGTCCGCCGTCCAATTGAGCAGGTATCCCGCTGGATTCCAATCCATCTCACAACCCATTATTCTTCCTATCAGAGCATGAATCTTCTCCCAAAAAGTCTGGACTCTTGGGCAGCTCCACCATATGTGAAGCAGGTCAGCCCCTTCTCCTCCACATCGCCAGCACTTATCTGGGACATCAGGGAAAATATGGTGCAAGCGTTTAGGCGTTTTATACCATCTAGAGAGGACTTGGTCTCTTGGATCGAAGAGCCCACTATGCTTTTGTGGGCCCCCCTGTATATCAAACTCCAATCCTCTTCATCCCAATTAACATCCAAGGCTTCAGACCATCTTCTCACCCAAGGTTTCTCTTCATCTTTGAATGAACACAGCAAAAGACCATAGGCCCAGGAAAGCAAGTGCGTCTTAGGGCCATCACCTAGACAGGCTCTCTCGAATTCCGTAGGCAGCCTCTCAACCTTTCCCTTCAGATCTTTGGAGCTTACAAAGTGCCTCAATTGTAAATAGGAAAAAATAGGGACAGAACCTCCCAGTCTTTCACTCATTGCATCTTTCCCCAAGAGTCTTTGGTTGCCGAAAAAATGCACTGCCCTCCAGGGTCTGGGCAGTGTGCATTCCCTTAAGAAAGTCCTCTCCAAGCCTGGAGGGAAAAGCGGGTTGTCTGTAAGAGGAGTCAAGGGTCCCGGTAGCGTCATAAGGTCTTTGTGCTTTCTGCAAACCGTCTCCAGGACACCTATAGTGGCCCCTATGAGCGTATGCATCCTAATCTCCTCGGGAACATCTACTCTTCTCAGGGTACTCATAGCCTTTAACTTCCCCTCGCATACCGCATCTTCGGGAGCCTCAATATGGACCTTTTGATTCTAGGTGATTTTTTATTCCATATAAACTCCGAGAACAGAGTACGCAGACCTTGCAGAAACCTCCCCGGCATTCTGATAGGGATGCATTGCATAAGGTATATAAGCCGTGGGAGAATGTTCATCTTCAGGACCGCAATTTTTCCAAACCAGGACAACTTTAGCTTATCCCACTTTCCAAGGTCTTTTTTGATTTTGGCCTCCAGAGGAGCAAAATTGAGTCGAAAAAGGTGCTCAAGTGAGGCGGGGAGCTGGATCCCCAAGTATCTTATACTACCCGATTCCCAGCGAAAAGGAAAGGACTGCTCCAGGGCAGTCTTCTCTGAGGATGGGAGGTTGATACCCAAGGCCATGGACTTGCTATAGTTAATCTTCAAATTTGAAATGGATCCAAAATGAGCGAATTCCTGAAGCAGATTCGGTATAGAGACCGACGGGTTGGTCAGAAAAAAACAACATGTCATCTGCATAGGCTGCCACCTTCCTTTCCCTGTCCCCAATCAAGATTCCTTTGATGTCAACGTTCAATTTCACCTTTCCAGAAATGGCTCCAGTGAGAGTACAAACACTAACGGGGAAAGGGGGCAACCCTGTCTTGTTCCATTACGGATGTCAAATGGGTCTGAAGACATGTTGTTGACTCTCACCCTTGCCACGGGATTGGAGTATAAAGCTAAGATTCTGTTCAAGGCCTTTTCACCCAAACCTATTTGTCTCAGCACAGCTTCAATCCATCGCCAATCAACCCTATCAAATGCTTTTTCAGCATCTGTTGAAAGCATTATGGTTTTTACCTTGTGGTGAGTTGCCCACCAGTGAAGATTTAGGGCCTTAATCGTGTTGTCACGAGTCTCTCGGCCTGGGACAAAACCCACCTGGTCCTGATAAACCAAACCCGGGAGAAGGCCCGCTAGCCGGTTTGCCAAGGCTTTGGCATAAACTTTTAGTTTTTGCCAAATCAGTATTCAGTAATGAAATTGGCCTATAGTGTTGACAGATCTCAGGGTCCTTCCCTTCTTTAGGTATAACCACTATTTGCGCCTCCAGGGTACGCAGTGGGAGAGCCCCAGATTTGGCCGCAGTTTCGAAGGCCCGAGACATAGGCGGGAGCAGCTGGGGGGCAAATTCCCTATAGTACAAACTCGGGAAGCCATCCGGGCCGGGGGCCTTCCCCGGTCTAGTTTGATTAACTGCATTCTGCATTTCCAGGACCAAGATGGGAGCCTCTAAATCGTCCAAGACTTCCTTAGTCAGTTGGGGCATACCTGCTTCTGCCAGATAGGCCCGCATGCGTCGCATTGCGGCCTCGTTCTGACCCTGCACCGGGAGGTTATAGAGAGTAGAATAATATGTTTTAAACGCCTCTGCAATGGCCTTATTGCGCTGCTGAAGCACCCCTTTAGAATCCCTGATGCCACTCACTGGGGTCCTGGCACCTAACAGGTTTAGGGCCCTGGCGAGTAAACGGCCTGGCTTATTTCCTTGCTCATAGAAAAGTCCACTCCTGAAAGTAAATGCTCTCCCAGCCGCCGCCGCCAAGGCCTCTTTAAGTTCCTTTCTCGCTTCATTCAGCTCTGTCAAGCACTGCTCTTGTAGGGATTGTTTGTGCTTCGCCTCCAAGTTAGCTATCCTAACCAAGATACCATCCATCTTTGCCAACCTCTCCCTCTTAAACCTGGAGCCCTCTTGGATCAAAATTCCCCTTATAGTGCATCTGTGTGCCTCCCAGACAATCACAGGATCCATGTCTGACTGATTCTCTCTAAAATACAGCTTAATCTGTGTTCTCAACCTCTCCACAACCCTAGTGTCCTTTAGGATGCTCGGATTCATCCTCCAGTTCCAATCTTTCTGATGTGACAGGCGCATTGACAGTCGGAGCAACACAGGCGCGTGGTCAGTGAAAGGTATGTTACCAATCTCCGCTGCCTCCACCTTCTCTAAGTCTCTTTGTGAAAGGAAAATATAATCAATTCTAGAGTATTTAGAGTGAGTATTGGAGTAGAACGTGAAGTCCTTCCTTTGAGGGTGTAATAGTCTCCAAGTATCGACCACCTGAATACGCTGCAGGGTTCTCTTAATTTGTTTCAGGGCACGATAAGTGATAATGGATTTCGCATCGGAGGTGTCTACCAGTGGATTCAGGGCACAGTTGAGATCCCCCCCCAGAAGAAGCATCCCTTCCTGAAAGGCCTTCAATCTACTGATCACCCTGGAGAGGAAATAACTCTGAGACTTATTCAGGGCATAGATGTTAGCCAACGTAATCAGAGACCCATCAGCCAACTTGCCTTTTACAAATATAAACCTACCTTCAGTGTCCACAATCTCATCTGTCAGTTGAAATGACAAGCTTCTGTCAATGAGAATGGAGACCCCCTTAGTCTTAGAGAGTGGGGAAGGAGCTAGGCGGTGTATGGTATAACTTTTATTACCCAGATAAGGGACCTTCTCCAATTGAAAATGAGTCTCCTGCAATAATGCTATATGCACTTTGTTTCTTAAGTTCCCTCAGGAGTGCATGGCGCTTCTCCGGTGAGTTTAATCCCTTTACATTAATTGACATAATGTTCACCTTCATGTTTCGAGTTGCTAAGACCCCAGCTAAGGGGTACACAGAGGAGCCGAGATCAATAAGCGCAGGGCAGCCCCTTACGTTAAGAGCTCAAATCCCACCCGCCTATCCCCCCGGGAATAAGCAAGAGGGAACAAAAGGGGTAGGTATAAAGAGTAAGGGAAAAGGGAGAAAAGAGAACCACAAGGGAGGACAAGACACCACGAGGAAGACACTCGCAACACAAGAAAATAATACGTGGAATCAGATAAGAGGGGACTAACCAAGTAGACCCTCACCAGATGGTAAGTTTTGTAGTGACGCCCCTCAACAGATACTAATACCGCAGAGGCGTGCAAGCCACCACAGCCGTGGGGCTCCTACAGTCCACTCAAGAAAAAGAAAGGAACTTCAAATCCAGATTATATGGAGCATGGAAGGACGGTGAGACACCAGCAGCAGGTAGACCACGGAAAGAAAAACAACTTGTAGTGTAAGCGGACAGAGAAATCCTCCCCTCATTCATGTGTGAGAACCCACCTCCAGCATCATTATATCAGATCGGGCCATGTTAGGTAAGCAGCGCTGTGTGATCCCTTCCCCTCTCCCTCCTCCCGGTTAGGTCCCAGCGCGCGCAAACCCGCACACTCTTATTCCATCCCAACATATTAGAACAGACCCAGCATGTTAAGTCAGACCCAGATTCTCTCGGAGATGTCCCTAGAGCTGAAGTTGAAGGTATCACATGCCTTGCTGCCAGCCCATCAGCAGCCTGAGCCCCTCCAGGCAACAGAACCGCTACTTATCCCGGAAGGCAGAACTTTCAGCGGGGCATCCATCCAGGAGGCAACCCCATTAAGCCCAGGAGCCGAGACCCCGCCAATTAGGATCGAGGTGCCAGTCACCCCCACCAACCCTCTCCCCCTCCATTGGCGTAGGCGCTCCCCAGGTGTAGATCCCACATCCCGGGGCCAGTAACATGACCTCCTCCCTGCCCCCTCTACCTAGTACAACACTGTGATTACCCCAACAGCCCATAAGAGAAAAAACATAACCATCAGAACATGCAAATCCTAAGCGGGCATAAACATAAACATATAATATTCAGGTAAAAGGATTCTATGATTAGCCCACCTCCGGCGGTGCCCGCGCCGCATAGAACGGAATAGGGATACACACACCCAAGGGGGGCAAATCAATTCCAGAGCAAAACAACCAAGAATCCTAATAGTGTAAAAAGAAACCTTGACTAAAACTTATAAACTGGAAAAGCTTGCAAAGAAAGCAGATAAACTAACAACATATGCATAGTGAACATTTTTGGATCTTCTCACGTGTATTTGGCTCAGGGCAAACACTATCAAAGCAGCTTCAGCACGGCGTAGCTGAAAGTCCCGACCTCTTGAAAACAATGCAGGGAATGCTTCTCACTGGAACTCATCACGGGGTAGTCCCGACCAAAGCGACAAAAACTGCAGAACAATCCACGGGAGCTCACAACTTGGGCAGGGACCCGAACGGACCGTCACGCTGGGGGGTGTCTGGTGATCCAGATGGCGCAGTAAACTTTCCCAGGTCAGGGATGGCGAAGGTGCAATAAATCACAAAACGCAGGCAAATCTTCCGGGGTCCGCAGAGTCCCCGTTCTCCCATTCTTAGATGCAGATAGCGCAAAGGGAAACCGCCATCTGTATGGTATCCCCCTTTCTCTAAGGAGCGAAGTGAGGGGCCTAAGGGCTCTGCGATGTTGTAGCGTAATACCTGAGAGGTCCTGGAACAGCTGCACCTCATAGTTGTTGAACATGATGGAATCTCTGGTTCTTGCTTTAGATAGGATCTCCTCTTTGAGCACAAAACTCTGCAAACAACAAATTATATCCCTTGGCGAGGCCTCTCCAATACTCCGAGGGCGAAGCGCTCTATGGGCCCTTACCAGATCTATCGGTGTGTCAGGCGGTCTCTCCAGCAGGGTGTTGAAAATGGAGATCAGGGCTGCGGAGATCTGGTCATGTGTAACCTCTTCGGGGACACCGCGTAAGCTAATGTTGCACCGCCGGTTTCTATTATCTAAGTCCTCCAGGTGACGATGCACGTTGATCATGTATCTGTTATGGGCAGTTACCACCTCGCTCACCTCCTGGAGCATCCGCCGCGTCCCACGGTCCTCTTTTTCGACTTTCTCAACCCTGTGGGCTAACGCCCGCATGTCAGCGCGGAGATCAGCCACATCCTCTGTGATGGAAGTTTTAATCTCTCCCGCGAACCTCGCTAGCTCCGAGCGGGTCGGCAGTTGACTTAATTGGGAGGTAAGATCCGGGTCCCCTCTGTCGGAGGTCGCGTTGCTGCGCCTGTCCGGCGAGCTGTCCGGCGATGGAGACGCCGCCATTTGCGTAGCACGTGGGCCCGCGTCTTCAGACCGCTGTACCCGGAACATCTCTGGGGAGTTTCTTGAGCTTTGAGAGGGGGTTTGATGGGCTCTAGACGATCTCGGCATCGTCCCCGACCTGCCAGTCTTGCCCATGATCGCTGTGGGGTGCTGCGTATGGAAGATCTCTCTGCGAGCTAAAGACTCATGCCGCCATCTTCTTCACCGGCCAAGCCACGCCCCCCAAGCATAGCTAATTTTAACTCTAATTGCCAGCCTACTTGAGATTTTGTCACTCTCTGTTGACAGGTCATTTTTCACCATTTTGCGCCATGTTTAACCATGATTTTTGAAGGAATTTCCAGGAAAGTTACATATATTCTTTTTGCCACAGACTTTAGACTTTAACATAAAATGTCTTGTTTGTATTTTTTCTACTGTTTTTTTAAATATTATATATAAAAAGTAAAAAACTGAGTGCGTATGCGTGCGGAGCTGCGATGGCCGCGTCCTAGAGGAGCTCCGTGCCCAATGGCTTTTGTGAGGAGTGAGACTCGGCGCACTGCTCTGCTTGGTACCTGGGTGGAGAGGAGCTGCGGTGGCAGCAGATAAGTTCCGCAGGGTGAGGGGCTGCTGCGAGGTCGAGTGGAGGCATCGGGAGTCACCCGGACTTGCTGCTGCTGAGGGCAAGATGGCGGAGGAGTTGTCAGCGGAGGATCTTGAGGTGATAGGATCCTCAGAAGCATCGTTCATGGACAGTGAGAGGCGACAGTCCAGTCAGCCAAGTGTGAGTGCGCAGGCAGATGTAAGTGCCTCTCTTATGAAACAGTTCGATGACATGCTGCAGAAGGCTTTATCTGTGAACACTAGGCTGATTACCGAGCATCTCACTAAAGAGCTGGAGAGGGTGACATGTGGGCTGAGCACACTGGAGACTAAGCTGAGTGATGTAATAACCTCACAAGAGGCTTTAGATTCTGAGGTTCTTCAGCTTAAAAAGACAATTCCCTACTATTCTCTAAACTGGAGGACATTGAAAACAGGGAAAGAAGATCTAATTTAAGGTTTAGGGGTCTTCCGGAACACCTTGAAGATCTTAACTCTGTGATCACAGCCCTGTGCCAAGAGCTATTACCAGGGTTCCCTATAGATCATCTGGAAATGGATAGGGTGCATAGATCATTGGGCCCCCGTAGACCACCAGCTGACCCGCCCAGAGATGTGATTGCCAAGTTTCACTATTATCAGACAAAAGAGATGATCCAGCGGAAGGTACGGGACATGATTAATCTGAATTTTCAAGGTCACAAATACTTGATGTTTTCGGACCTATCAGCAATTACAATGGCCCGGAGGAAGGAGATGAGACCCCCTACTCTTGCTTCTACAGGATAATAAGATTAAATACAAATGGGTATTCCCTTTTCACATCTCCTTTGTTATTAAAGATGTCCACTATTCTGCTACAACTATGGAGGAGCTCCTCTCTCATCTAGAATCAGCGGAAGTCCTGCGGCAAGTGCCGGCAAAGTCCCCGAGAAGTTTGGATGAATCCCTTAAGGTGCAGCGTGCGGGGAAAAGAATGAAGCGAGGCAATCGTCTGGCGAGCTGCAGCACTTTCCTGGATTACAACACCTGAGAGGAATTTTTCATTCTAATCTAGAGGCTGTTCTCGGACGATCCTTGTTTTGTTTTTTGTTTTTTTGAGATTCCGGTCCATGGAGGTTTTATCCCTGTGAAGCTCATCTCGGAACTCTTTTTCAAAATGATGGGTCTGTCCTATCCCTCTTTCCCTGTTGTTAAGTTTATCTCTGTGTTCAGTTCAATCCTTATAACTGATATAGGTATCTATACATGGACTTTATTTTATTTTTATGTTCCAGCCTCAGAGGGATTTTATTACTATTATTATTGTGCGAGGGGGGAAGTATTCTCTCACTGCCTCCTAGTCTACTCCGGGTCCTTAAAGAATGTGGGCTCTGGTCTGGTCGGGGAGGTGGGTGATGGTTAGACCCTCTCTATTTGCCATGTTACAGATTTTTAAGTTTAAATATATGTATGTATTGTTGTGATACTTGTTCGTTTATTTGTCAGAATATTCCTCTCTACCTGGCCGGAGAATGGGAAGTAGATTTGGTTTTGTACTAACTTTTTAGATGGTGTGCTGAGCTATGTTAGCATTTTGTTTTGTGGCAACCCTCTTATGGCCGTAAGCAAATTCATGTCGTACTCCCTTTAGACCAGGGGATATTTCTTGTGGTTTTTCTTTTTCATATTTCCTCCTGGAGTGCTTGCCGGGCGCAGGGACCTACTCCTGTTGGTTGCAAAAGAACGTTACAGTGGACCCTGCTGCATGGACGGTCTTCCAGTGAGACTTTTTTTTAGAGGAGTTAAATCTTTTTTATATACTTTAAGGCAAACATCAGCAGGATGGGGCAGTGGAAGAGCGTTGGGCCAGCACAACTCTTAACAAAGCCAGGTTTCTGCTTGCTGTCCTTTGGGTAGCAATGTAGCAGATTTAACTCGGCTGAGTTTCATTGATGGCTGAGAATCTTGGTATTGAGCTTTCCTGGTCCTGCTGAAGGTTTGTCCTTTGTTTTTGTGTATTCAATCGCCCTCTTCTCCCCTTAAGGTAACCTTTCCCTCTTCCCTTATTACTTTGCCTCTTCGTTTTGTTTTCCTACTCTTTAGAGTTCTTTTTCCACATTTTTTTGGTGTTGTGTTTTGTCCTCCTCTCTTTAGTTTCTTCTCCGGTTCGATTTCTCGATTGGTGGTTATATGACATCTGTGTTTTCATTAAACGTGCAGGGCTTCAATTCGCCACACAAGAGAAGTCTGGCCTTCCGACAGCTTAGATCCATACATCCGGATGTGTTGTGCCTCCAGGAGACCCATTTCTCGAAATCCTCCAGGCCCAAGTTCCTGGATGCAGCATATCCACAGGTGCATATGGCTTGTGCTGAGACCAAAGAGGGGTATTGATTGCGCTCAGGCGTGGTTCGCAGTTCCATTGTCAGAGAGAAAAAATGGATCCGGAGGAAAGGTATCTAATTTTGATAGGCACCCTACAGGATGCAGAAGTAACTATAGCAACATATTATGCCCCTATGGTAAATTGGATACCTTTTCTTTCTAGCTTTTTTTTGCACTTGTGGACTCAGTGGCTCATGGGACGACGGTAATATGTGGGTATTCCAACTTGACTTTGAACCCTTTTATAGATAGGCAGTCTCCCAGTAATTTATTGGTGGTAGCACATTCCATGGCTGCTTCCAAGGCATTTAGGAAATTATTAGATACGCACTCATTGGTGGACTGTTGGAGGGAGGCTCACCCAGGCAGGCTCACCCAGGCAATCAGAATTTCACCCACTTTTCACACCCTCATAGCCTTTATTCGAGGATAGATCATATTTTTTTGTCTCAGAAGTCATTGTCACCCATGTAACCTAGTAGGATTCTCCCGATTTCATAGTCGGATCATGACGGTCTGCTTCTCAGACTTGTGGCTTTGATTAGTAGGCCCTCTGGTTTTTCCTGGTCCTTAAATTCTTCCCTTTTGTCAGATCCAGTTGTAACCTCGACAATAACTGATGCCCTAGTAGACTATTTTAGGTTTAATGAAACCCCAGATGTCTCCCCCCACTATCTGCTGGGAAGCGCATAAACCTTCCATTAGAGGCCAATTAATTATGACCGCCTCTAGGAAGCAGAGGGATAGGAATAACATTACAAGTCTGGAGAGCGAGTATGCTAAATTATCGGAGATGGCAAAAACTCGGATGACCCCGTCTTTGCTTACCAAACTCTATAGAATCACTCATGAACTGAATCTGGCTTTGGCGGGTAAAGCAGAAAAAACTCTTCGCTGGGTGAAGCATAAATATTATTCTAAGCATACAGCACGTCCTGCTCCAGTAGTAGTAATAACATGTGGGTAATCCTCCGCCTCCGGCGCCGTGCACTGCAGACATGTAGAAAACAAGCTCCTCCCGGCCCTTCATATACCGAGGGACCTCCCACAAATCCCCAGATTTCTCTGCAGTGCTGGAACTGCGAAGACATGAAGTATCACGCTCTTGCAGGCGAGCGGGGCTTGACAGCCCGAGGCCCTGCGGGACTATTTCCACCCGTCCTCATTGTGAATTAATGCCTCCCAGCCTGGGCTGCGTTGGTCGGGTGAAGGTAGGCAGCACCTAGTGTGCTTACGAAGCTAGTCTCCACCGCAATCCCCCTCCATAGGGTAGGCGGTTAAGGCGAATGGTGAGCCTTCAGTGGATGCCCCTCCCGCACTAGTGCCCCCATGCCCCATCTAACGGTGAACCCTCTATTCGGGTCACCTTCCTTCCCAGATCCCCAAAGAGGGGGGGGGGGGGCTGTGTGTTTGATGGCCTACTCCTTGCCCTATGTACACTATAGACGCTTTACCGCTACCGGGTGTCAGAGCGCGTTTCACTTATTTTTCAACTGACCGCAGCGTTTTACTGTGCTCTAGGCGCATACAGCAGCGCTGTGTCACGGGGGACCACGAGTCACTCACCCGGCCTTCGGTCCCGCGCCGGCTGCAGACGGTCGGCCGGAGCGCTGGCAGGGCGGCGTCCTCGGCAGGTGGCGGCTCGACGGCTTCCGCCCCTGACTGCCGCTCGACTGTTTCTGTCGCGGGCGGCGGCTCAGGCAGTTCCGTCGCGAGCGGCGCCTGGAGCGGCCGCGTTCCCAGCATCGCGCCGCGCTCCTGACGCCCAGGATCGTGCTCGCGCACGAGCACTCAGGATTTATGCCCTCCGGCGGGCGCGCTGTGTTCAGTGTGTAATCAGTTTAGGGCCAATGAGGCCAAGGTTGCTTTTGGGCGGAACGCCCTGTGGTTTGAATGGAGCAATCAGCCCCAGGTTCCTAGTCTGCACCAATCATATCCCTCAATCTGGTCGGCCACTTCCTATAAAGGTGTTCCTATTACATTTGATCCTTGCCCGTGATAGCGTGCTGCTGGGTGTTAATTGGTGTCTGTTCCGTCTACGTTATCTTGCCGTGTATGAGCATCCTTGATTGCTGCCTGGACCGACCTTAGCCTGTTTTCCTGACCACGATTTCTGCCTGCTCCTCTGTACTGCGTACCTGTGATTCCCCGGTTTGACCTTTGGCTCGACTATTCTTCTGTCTCATCCTCCTGTACCACGCTTCATTGGACTGATCTGCCGTGTATGACCCCTGCCCGTTTGACCCTGCCCAGTCTCGTTCCTGGTTCGTTTGCCTTCCCCTGCATAAGTCTGCATCCTTTGTGCTAAGAAGTCCTGGGGGCAACCGTGCCCGGTGAGGCGTGTCCAGCGTCCCGGCAAACGGGGGCTTGTCTATAGGTGAAGCTAGCAGCGGAGATTGGGGGTTGCAGACTTTGGAATTGGAATCTACATTCTCTCCTGATTGGCTGCACACCTTCTAGCTTCGCGCTCTCCGGGGGGGGAGGCGTGGTTCAGTCTGGCGCGTTCCACGTCATCGCCCGCTCTGGCCCGCCCTTCGAGGTTCGCTGGGCGCCATTTCCTTCTCGCATGCGCGTGGTGAAGACGGTCCTCCCCTCGCAGACTGTAAGTGCCCTCATGGGTGATCCTTTTCCTAGCTTGTTTCCTCGCTCTTGGCTCTGACATCCCTGTTCCCCTTGTGTCTTTCAGACAGCGGTCATCGGTGGCTTCCCCCAGCCCGACGTAGTGCCCGGTCCAGACCATTTTTCAGAAATTACTCCCACTTCCCAGCGGGTTATTGGGGCATCCAGGGTTGCTTAAAGCGTCGATCCCTACTGGCATATTGAATTTAATAATCACCATATGGAGGCATCCCAGGACATCGCGAATGGGGTCCCCCCTGGGACAAGCCCGTCTGTGTCCAGCTCCTCGCCTTATTTCCCCTACTCCCCCAAGCTTGAGCATAACCCCCAATACTAGTGGGGATTCTCACACTGATTTGGCCTCTAGATTGGCCAGTGTGGAAAGCTTTATTGCTGGCTCCCTGGCGCGCAAGGCTACTGCCAAGAAGCGTCATTTGAACCCTGAAGCTACTATTCTCCCTGTAGAATCTGATGATTTACTGCTTTCCTATGCTCAGTCCCCATCAGAGGAAGGGGAACCGCTCTCTGACTCAGGATCCTACGAGGACGAGTCCAGGAGTCAGGATGAGTCTGGTTCTGATCTTTGGTCCCAGGACGACATTGACAGACTGCTGTCTCAGATCTTTGATGTTTTATCCCTCTCTCCCCCTCCTGCGGCACCTTGGCAAAGGGGAGAACTGTTTCATACCGCTAGGGTGCGGTTGGAGTTTCCCGAAAGAATGGGAATATCCCAGTAAACTTCAGGGGATTCCTAAGGCTGTGGATAAGAAGTATCCGTTTCCTGCCGATCTGGTTAAGTGTTGGACATCGCCACCCGAGGCCGATGCCCCGATTCTGAGTCTGTCCAACACCTCTATTATGCACTCCCCTGACACTACTACGCTGCGGGATTTAGAGGATCTGCGAGTTGATCAATTGGCATGTCATGCCTTTGCATTTGGGGGAGCGTCGCTCTGCCCGGTGTGTGCCTTAGCCATCACGGCGGTGGCGCTCAGGGCGGTGGTTAAAACTGCCCTGGAAGGGGCGGATGACCTGCCCTCGGAGGCCGCCAACGCCCTGGCCACCTGTGAGACCTTTGTGAATTATATCCTATCTGCATCGGACGATGCTATTAAGCTGAGCGCTAGATCTTCAGCTCTGGTGGTGGCCATACGCCGCGCGATCTGGTTACGCCAGTGGGCTGCTGACAATGTTGCCAAGAAGGCCCTTACGGGGCTTCCGTTTAAAGGACTGCGCCTGTTTGGAGAAAGATTAGATATCTTTGCCAAGAGTGGCAAGCTGCCCCAACACAAGCGTCAGATTCGGCCCTTTCGTGGTCCAAGCTCCCATTCTACCCCCTACCGTGGGACCAAGCAAGGTAGAGGGGTGTCCTTCTCTGGGTCGCGCTCAGAACCCTGGAACAAGAACAGAGGACGCCGTCCCGGCTCCTCTTGGGGGCCCAAGCCCAAAGCCCCAAACCCCCCCCCCCCAAGCATGAAGGGGCGCCCTCGCCCGTTAGGGTGGGGGGACGTCTACAGCACTTCGAGCATGTCTGGAGACGCCTCGTCCCAGACCGGTGGATTCAGGAGGTAGTCTCCTCCGGTTACAAGATAGAATTTGCTGTGCTGCCCCCTACCTGGTCCGTTGGGTCTCGGATCCCACTGGATCCTGCCTCAGCTCGGGTCTTGATGCTGGCTGTGCAGGACCTTCTGGAGCTCTGGGTCATCTGCGAGGTCCCCTCAAGAGACAGGGGCATGGGGTTTTATTCCAAGCTGTTCACGGTGCCCAAAAAGGACGGGTCAGTCAGACCCATTCTGGATTTGAAGATCCTAAACAAGTTTGTCAGAAGCAGGCATTTTCGTATGGAGACTCTGCGCTCGGCCATTGCCTCACTGCGTCCAGGGGACTTCATGACATCTGTGGACATCAAGGACGCTTACCTGCACAAGCCGGTGTTCTCAGGGCACCAAAGGTTCCTCAGATTTGCATTGTTGGATCAGCATTATCCGTTCGTGGCCCTACCATTCGGCCTTAGGTCGGCTCCCAGGGTCTTCACCAAGGTGCTGGCAGGGGTGATGTCTCTCTTAAGACTAAAGGGCATACGCGTGTTGCCCTACCTGGAAGATATTCTCATCACCTCTCAGTCTCTGCGGAAGGCAGAGCTGGACACTCGGTTGGTGGTGTCCACCCTGGAGTCCTTAGGCTGGGTGATCAATTACCCAAAGTCCTCTCTGTCCCCCTCCTCAGTGACCCCGTTTCTGGGGATGATTCTGGACTCGGTTCAGTCAAGGATATTCCTTCCTCCGCAGAAGGTGAAAGCTCTGACAACCCAGGCGAGATCCCTGCTCGCGAACCCTCATCCCTCCATCCGGCAGGGAATGCAGTTGGTGGGCTCGATGGTGGCAAGATTTGAGGCGGTGCCCTTTGCCCAGTTCCATTTGAGAACCCTGCAGCTTCACCTTCTGTCAGTATGGAACAAAGACCCAGCATCTCTGGACGACAGCTGGGTGATTCCCCCCTCGGTCAGACAATCCCTTGCATGGTGGTTGGACCACAGGAATTTGACAAGGGGCAGATCCTTCCTGGCTCCCTCTTGGGAGATGGTCACAATGGATACCAGTCTTTCGGGCTGGAGGGGATTCTGGAAGTCCCTGCGCTTCCAGGGGAGGTGGGGCCCTCAGGAGGCCCATCTTCCTATCAATGTCCTGGAACTCAGGGCGTTCCGATTGGTGCTGGAACAATTGACTCAGCACCTGAAGGGTCTGGCGGTACAGGTACGCTCAGACAACAGGACGGCCGTAGCCTACATCAATCATCAGGGAGGAACCCGGAGCAAGGGTGCTCTCCAGGAGGTGTCTCTGATTCTAACTTGGGCAGAGACCAATGTACAATGCATATCGGCTGTCTACATTCCGGGGACGGAGAATCTGCTAGCAGATGCTCTGAGCAGGGGGTCGTCCTGTCAGGGGGAATGGTCCCTCTGCGACAGGGTATTTCAGTCACTGTGTCACCGTTGGGGTGTGCCGGACGTGGATCTCTTCGTGTCACATCACAATCACAAGCTGCCGAGCTTTGTATCCCTGTCTCAGGATCCTCTGGCTCTGGCCACGGGATGCCCTGTCAATGTCTTGGAAGGAGTTTCGGCTCCTCTGTGTTTCCACCAATTCCCCTTCTGGGCAGAGTGCTGCGCAAGATCGCCCTGGAAGGGGTACCCGCGATTCTGCTGGCCCCAAGGTGGCCAAGAAGAGTGTGGTTCGCGGACGTGGTTCAAATGGCAGTAGATCAGTACGATCTGCCAAGGTTGCCAGACCTTCTGACTCAAGGGTCTCTACGCCATCCCAATTTACTAACGCTGGCTTTGACGGCTTGGCTATTGAAACCTCCATCTTGATGGAAAAGGGCTTGTCTGCGTCTGTGGTGGCTACTATGGTGCAAGCCAGGAATAAGACTTCTGCTGCCATCTATTATAGAGTATGGCGTGCTTACATTGACTGGTGTGAATCCAGGTCTCTTCCCTGCCGGGAATTCTTAGTATCCAGGGTGCTGGAGTTCTTACAACATGGTCTAGAGCTTAGTACCTTGAAGGGCCAGGTCTCGGCCCTGTCTATCTTCTTTCAGAAGACCTTTGCCCATCACTCTCTTATCAAGACCTTCTTTCAAGGGGTCACTCATGTGCGCCCCCCTCGGAAACCTATGGTTCCTATTTGGGATCTGAACTTGGTGTTGTCGGCCCTGCAAGGGGCTCCCTTTGAGCCTATCCATGAGGCCGCTCTAGCTGTGCTCACGCTAAAGGTTGTCTTCCTGGTAGCCATCACTTCGGTCAGACGTGTGTCTGAGTTGGCTGCTTTGTCTATTCAGCCTCCCTACTTTGAGAGACACTGGGATAAGGTGGTGTTTCGCTTCAAGCCAGACTTCCTGCCTAAGGTTGGGTCTGCATTTCATTTGAATCAAGATATTTTACTTCCTTCCTTGTGCCCTAATCCTAGTAACCCTTTGCATTCCTTGGATGTGGTCAGGTGTGTCAAGTCTTACCTGGTTACCTCATGGGCCTAGGAAGGGTTTGGCTCCCGCCAAGTCTACCATCAGTAAATGGATTCGTCAGGCTGTTGTTCAAGCCTATACTGCTAAGGGGAAGACTCCCCCCTTTCGTCTTACTGCTCATTCTACTAGAGCTGTTGGGGCTTCTTGGGCTTTTCAGCACCAAGCCTCTGTTGAACAAGTTTGCAAGGCCGCTACTTGGTCTTCTGTACATACTTTTACAAAGTTTTACAAGGTTGATGTTCGGCCTCAACTGACGCTGTGTTTGGCCGCAAGGTTCTGCAGGCGGCAGTAGTTTAGACTGCTTGCTGTTGCCTTCTGTTGGGGATCCCACCCTTCTTTATGGACACTGCTATTGGATGTCCCACATGTTATTTTTTTTTATAAATTTTTATTTATGCAGTTTTAATTTGTAACATACATGTACATATAATACAACACGACCATCCCATATGGGGACAGCCCTTAACCGTTCTTACACTAGAAAAGGGAAAAGCAACAAAAAAAACAAGAATAAACATAAACAGATTCTTTATAGACTACTAAACTAAAGTAAGTTGTTCACACATACACACACACACACACACACACATTCACTCAACATTCTCACCCGCCCGCTATTGGCATCGTTCCATAATGACGGGTGAGTGTTATGAAGTCCGAGGGTTAGAGACCAACATGTATCAGGTAACTAGCTCGTTTCTAGTCATTGATGGAGTTAGAGGTATTAAGCCAAGCTCCCCATACCCTTTCAAATTTATTTGGACATCCCCTAGCTTCGTAGGTCATCTTATAGAGGATTAGCCTTCCATTCACCAGGCTTTTCCAGACCGATAAGGTCGGTACACTCGGGTGCTTCCAATTAAGTAGGATACATTTCCTTGCATAAAACATTAGCAGTCGCAGTAGGACCCTCTGAGGACCGTCGTCCAATGAAGGCTCAACAATACTCAGCAGACCAAGGGCCACTACCCTAATGGTTGACAAGCCCACGGAGGTGGTTATGAAATCCTCCCAAAATGACGAAATCACCCGACATTCCCAGATCATATGTATCAACGTACCTGGCCCGGAGTTGCATCTGGGGCAATGTCCCACATGTTATTACTACTACTGGAGCAGGACGTGCTGTATGCTTAGAATAATACAACTCTGTGAAGTACTCACCTGTAGAGTTGGTATTATACGCATACAGCACGTCCTGCTCCACCCCACCCTGTTTTCACCTTGTTCTGAATCCCCTGTTGGTGATTGTTATCTTTGATATTTTTGCCAGTTTTGGGTGGTTGTTTTCTCCTGGCCTCTATTTCTCACTGCTTTTCAATGCTGGGGATTTGTGGGAGGTCCCTCGGTATATGAAGGGCCGGGAGGAGCTTGTTTTCTACATGTCTGCAGTGCACGGCGCCGGAGGCGGAGGATTACCCACGTGTTATTACTACTACTGGAACAGGACGTGCTGTATGCGTATAATACCAACTCTACAGGTGAGTACTTCACAGAGTTGTATTATTGCAAAGCTAACAAGCCAGACTCAAAGACACCCGAGCAAGATTACTGCTCAATAAGACTAAAAAATGAGAGAGGGGAACTTACTAGCAATCCAAAGAAAATTACTGAATTTTTTAAGGTACAACTTCAGAAGCTGTACGCGAACCCGAATCCTCCGAAATTAGAAAGTCTCCAAAAGTTTTTTGAGGAAATCCCCCTACCGCAACTTCCTGATCAGCTGAGAGATTCTTTAGAGGATTTTGGGGTTGCTGAGGTGGAACGGGTGATCTCAAATTTGAAAGTCAATTAAAGGCCTGGAGCAGACGGGTTTTCAGCATTGTATTATAAAACCTTTTCTGCAGTTTTAGCTCCTAAGCTAGCTGCTCTCTTTAACGATATTCGCAGAGATGGCAAGTTTTTGTGAGAATCCCTTACTGCTGCGAATAGTATACTTCCAAAGCCAGATTCAGACCATGCGATCTGGTTTAACTTTAGACCGATTTCTCTATCAATATTGATGTAAAAATTTTTACGAAGGTCTTAGCGGACAGAATGTCAGATCATCTGTCCAAAATAATTCACAATGACCAGGTAGGTTTCATTCCAGGGCGGCAGGCGGGGGGACAATATTATAATATAATAATAATAAAAGAAATAATGAAGGGTGGTGCAGCTTTCCCATTTGGCTAAAGTGTAGAATATACATTCTATGTTGCTGTCCCTCGATATAAAAAAAGCCTTTGATTCAGTATCTTGGGAGTACCTCTTCTTTTTGTTAGAAAGATGGGGGTTCGGCCTGAATTTTCTAAACGTGCTCAAGGCGGTATACGCTAACCCGGCTGCATTTGTCAAATATAAAGGGTATAAGTCTGATTTGTTTCCGTTATCAAGAGGTACTAGGCAAGAATGCCCTCTTTCTCCCCTCCTGTTCGCCCTGGCAATGGAACCCCTGGCACAAATGATTAGGGACTCCTCGGATATAACAGGGGAGAGAGTGGGTGAGATATATCATAAGTTATGTCTATTTGCGGACGATGTGCTTCTCCTGGTTTCGAATCCTTCCATTTCATTGCCTAATATTCTAAAAATCTTGGAGGTACACGGAGGTATCAGGCCTCCAGGTGAATACTGCTAAATCAAAAGCCCTAAATATAAATATTGCGAATGATCAATGGAACATTTTGAGAGCCTCTTTTCCATTTCAGTGGGAGGTGGGGGCAGTTAAATATTTAGGGGTTAATTTATCTGGTAATTATGAAAATTTGTTTTCTGCAAACTATATCCCCATGAGACAGAAATTATATGGGTTGCTAAATCAGTGGAAGAGTTATGGTTTGTCCTCGCTTGGTAAAATAGCAGCAGTTAAAATGACATTGCTACCCAAATCTTTACCTGGCCAGGGCACTACCTATTAGGGTCCCTCCACAATATTTAAAATTGCTCCAGAATAAAATTGAGTTTATTTGGGGTGGTAGCCGTACGAGAATAGCCAAAAATGTTATAATGCGTCCAAAAGTGATGGGAGGCCTGGGAGTTCCCAATGTAGCAAAGTACTACCAAACGGCCCAGATTGCCCAATTGCTCTCGTACCATGCAGTCACTGAGGTACTTAGTTGGGTTCCAATTGAAGCGGAGCAGTGTCAACCACTTCAGGTAAATAACCTGTTGTGGATCACTCCGAGATTTAGGAAATTTTTACAAAACCCAATTATGGTCCATTCTTTACAAGTGTGGGATGACCTTAAATATTTGTGAAAACTTGCCCATCTACCTTTACTAAGGTTATGGAATAATCCGAAGTTTCCCCCAGCATGTATGGACCCGGGCAGGTTTTCTAGATGGAAAGGGTCTGGTATTTCCCATCTCTTTGAGTGCTTGCAGGGTTCAAGCATTGCTTCCTTCCAATATCTCAAAGATACCTACCAGCTACAGCCAAAAGATATTTTCGGCTATTTACAGGTCTCACATTTCATTAGGTCTATAATCAAAGAGTCAAGCTCTGCGGGGCATTTCTCCCTTTTTGAAAGGAGGTGTAGGGACGATCCGCAGGGAAAGGGTGCGGTTTCAGAAATGTATCAGCAATTGTGCGATAACCTGGGCAACAAGGGTCTGGCATATAGACAAAATTGAGAACAAGATTTAAAAGCTAAGAAAGGGCACGAGGATTGGTAGAGGATGTGGCTGAATTCTTTTGGAAATGCAGCTTCTGTTATGGCTATTGAGGTTAATGTAAAGGTGGCCATGAGGTGGTATTGGGCACCAGAGCGAAGTTGTTATATCGACGGGTCTTCACAGGGTCAGTGTTTTAGGGGATGCGCAGTTAAGGGTACGTACCTCCATATTTGGTGGAGTTGCGATAAGGTTCAGCTCTTTTGGGAAAAAGTCTTTAGGGTCTTGAGCAGGATATTGGGCGCTGAAACCAGACCCATGGGTTGCACTACTTAACAAACCGCTGGGGAAAGCAGCTATAACTCATAAAGTTTGACGGGGGACAAATTTGTGATAGCTAAGTTCTAGAAATCACCAAATTTAAGCTTTAGAGACTTTAAGAATAAAGTTAATTTTATCATGACAATGGAAAAAATGTCAGCGTTCAGTGGGACGGGCCTGGAGAGATTTCGAGAGGTGGGGATTCAGCATTATTTGCCGGGTGATTTTGATTCTAACCTTCTAATAGTTTGATTTGCGGGAATTATTGGTACTTATTTGCATTGCCTCCCTTCTCCCCTTTCCCCCTTTTTTTTTTTTTTTTTTTTTTTCTTTCTTTTTCTTCTTTTCTCCTTTCTTTTCTTTCCCTCTCCCATATTACTTTTCCTGCTTCCTGACAGCTATGTTAGGCTTGGTTATCCTATGTAAGGTGCGGTTGGATTATGCTCCCAGGAGATTAGATTTTGTTTTGGTCTAATATATGAATGGTGAGCATATGGGTAGATTTGACCTGGGTCTACACTAATGTTTGGTAGTATTATAGGATAGCCCAGACAATTGGGCTTAAAGATGTTGGGGGCATGTTATTAGTAAATATGCGCTTGTTATGCATCTTCTTATACAAAATGTATGTATGTGATGGCTATTTTGTTGGTGGTTATCGTCAATAAAAATATTGAACAAGAAAAAGTAAAAAACTAAAAAATATATACCGTATATACTCGAGTATAGGCCGATCCATGTATAAGCCGAGGCACCTAATTTTACCCCAAAAAAGTGGAACAAGCTATTGACTCGAGTATAAGCCGAGGCATTAAACATTCTTGGGGGGAAAGCAGGGACAGGCAGGGTTAATGCTACTGTGGACAGGAAAGGCATCTTGCACCATGCCACATTTTTTGGCCCTGCCCCTGCTCTAAAGGACTGGGCATAGAGATGAGAGGGAGGTCAGCATGAACCAGCGCGCGCGCGCGCACACACACACTCACACACACACACAAACGGTACCTGCTGCTGCTGCCGCCACCAACCTCCTCCTCCTGCCGGTCGCTCTCTCCATTCAGCGCCGCCGTCATCCGCCTCCGTCGCCGTCAGCCGCTCCCTCCGCCGTCGCCGTCAGCCGCTCCCTCCGCCGCCGCCGTCAGCCGCTCCCGCCGCCGCCAGCCGCTCCCTCCGTTCCCGCCGCCGCCAGCACTTCCTGGCTGTTGCGCGCTGGTCGTCGGTGGGCGTGCCCCATATGGCCGGCGTCCAATGTTTTCATTGGACGCCGGCCATATGGGGCACGCCCACCGACGACCTGCACGCAGCAGCCTGGAAGTGCAGCTCAATTACCGTATTGACTCGAGTATAAGCCGAGGTGGCTTTTTTCAGCCCAAAAAGTGGGCTGAAAAACTCGGCTTATACTCGAGTATATACGGTATTATTTTTTAAAAAATGTCTCATTTATTTTAAATAAAACATTTATTTTATTAAAGAAAACCATATTGCATGTGATAGCCCCAATTCTCCCGATTACAACGGTACTACATATGTATTGGTAGCCCCCATTCTTGCCCAGGAGACCCCCCAAACTGAAAAGAGCACTTTATAACTTTTACAAATAAAATACAACTACTATTCACACTATAAAGGGTTCATTTAAAAAATTGGCGTAGGGTCCCCCTTCCCAGGGGGGAGACCCCTTTTTTGTTCGGTTAAAACCCCCTAAAAATCCAAAAAAATATTGCATGAGGTCCCCCTACCCAGCATAACCAGCCCAGGCACCAGCTATGGGGCTTGTAGAACAGGGTGCAGGGGCCAGCTTTGCCAGCTACAATCCCAAAGCCTAATATCCCAGGCTCTCCTGCCCCCCCCCCGACCTTTGGGGAGGCAGGAAATTGGGGGGCCCAGAGTAAATGGCAAGTCACCCACTAGCCGCAGGTGACTTGCCAGACCCAGAGCCTTGTGAACTGGTATAGGGGTAAATGTAAAAGAAAACACACAGAATAAAAATATTTAATTGTGTTTTTTTTATATACTTACCTCCCATCCATCCCTGGGCACTGTGTCCCACGCTGATCACTTTGGCTTCTGCTCTCCTGCTGCTGCTGGAAGCCTTTTATACCTGCTGGGTGACAGGTAGCATGGGGTTAATGTAAAAAAAAAATTGACATGGGGTCCCCCCTAAAAACCCTTAAAAATCCCCCGAAAAATGACGTGCGGTCCCCCCTACCCAGCATAACCAGCCCGTAACCAGCTATGGGGGCTTGTAAAACAGGGTGCAGGGGCCAGCTTTGGTGGCCGCTCCGCCCTGCTGGCTACAAGCCGGCATAGCCGATGGCCACCCCCCTACCCCCTGGGTTTTGGGGAGGCAGGTTTATAAGGGGACGTGGGGTTAATGGCAACCCAGTAAAAAAAAACACCACACACAAGAAAAAATTACTGTATTTAAAAAAAAAAAAAAAATAGTCAGCTCCTGTGTCCTTCGACGATCCAATGACAGATGCACTAATTGCAGGAGGGGAAAGGGCGAGGCAGGAGATCAGAGCATCTCCTGATTCCTCCTCCTCTGCCCAGCCATCACCGCATCTTAGAGCTGAACACCCGAGATGATGCCCGCATGGTGACGTCATCAGCCCTGCTACTTGTAAAGATGGCGGCGCTCGTCGGAAGGGAGGGGGAGAAGACTGAAGAGCCGGGGGGGGTGACCGAAGGCCCCCCTGGTGAAGTGGAGACCCGGCGGGAGCCATCGGGCATAGAGGTGAGTAAATGTCATTTTTTAGTTTTTTTTTACATGTAATTCTGGTGGGTGGAGGGCTATTCCGGGCCCACCCCTGCAGCCGGGGGGCTGGGTAGGGGAAGGAACCGTAAGATGGGACATCCCATCAATCTCCAGTGTGTTGTGGGTCCTGACCATCGGTTTATGAGCGTGATGGCTGGCTTTCTGGGCTCCACCCATCATACATATATTCTGCGGAATTACACCCTCTATGGCTGTTTTGAGTCTGGCGAGTTGTCCGTGGGTGGCTACTGGGTAAGTTTTAGCATTATTAATCCTTTATTGTATTTTTGTCTCATGTATAACTAGTGTATTTGTGGATGCATCCCTTTTTCAGGTGATAATGTTTGTATGCAGCATATAATGTTTTTTTTTTTTGTAGGTGATTCTACCCCCCCCCCCCCCTGCTTCCATGGCTTATGACCCCTATTCAGCAGCCTCAGACTCACCCCTATTCATGGCGCCTACAACTGGGCACACAGGAAGACCAGGGCTGTTGTGGAGCATGCGTTTGTCTTACTGAAGACCTGGTTCCGTTGCTTGGATCACACGGGGGGAGGGGGGGGGGGGCTTGAGTACCAGTCACAGAAATGTATAAAAATAATTTTGGCATGCATGGTGCTACACAATTTTGCCCTCCTCAGGAATCACCTTGTCTCATCTCATTTTAGTTCATTTGTGTCTATTTTCTTTTGTTTCCAAGTGTTATTTTTATGGTGTCTCTATGTTTATATATATTTTTATGTCTATATGTGAATTTGGATTTGATGCAAGGCTTGGCCTTTGAGGTTTCTTCTGTATGCCTCAAACCCAATTTGTATGTATTTAGTGAGGTTATACTGGAAGTATCGTTGTCACTAAGCTATAATAGTATATTGTGACTTCCAACACAAAGTGTGTTTCATCATTGGTAGGGTGAGTGGCCTTCAAAGTATGGTGGTTGTCTTATTCTAAGTATACAGCACGTCCTGTTCCAGAAGATATTCCTTACACTTGGGTTATACATCCAGTAGATGGCGCTGGACTGCAGATACAGAAAAGTGGCTCCTCCCAGCCCCCATATATACCCGGGACCTCCCACAAAATCCCCAGTTCTTCTCTGCAGTCTGGGCTGCGATGACTAGAAGATGGCTCTCTTTACTCGCAGGTGAGCGGGGCTATTAGCCGGCGGCCTTGTAGGACTATTCCCACCCATTGCCCCTCGACCCGTCCCCGAAGTTGGCTCCCTTAGGCTGGCCTTCGTTTCCCTTTCGCTCTCCCTGGTAGATCTCGGGGGGGGGGGGGGGGGGGGGGTTGGTGCATGTCTTTATATATATATATATCATATGTGTTACGTGATTATCCCTTTTTGAATTGGTTGCACTGGTTTCTTTTGCCGCCGCCGCACGCTTGTACTCCGCTCCGCGGTCGACGGCGACATCACCTCAGGCGCAGCTGCGCCATCATTGGCTGGCTTTGTCATGTGGCCGCCTTTTCGCGCTCTTCGAGGTATATGCGGGCACCATTTTAGTTTTCTGCTGCGTGTGTCTGGCATCTCCCTATCGCGGTCCGTAAGTGCCCCTGCGGGCTGATTTATTTTGTATCCTCTGTATTGCACATTGCTTACGGGATCTTTTGCTTATGTCTTGCAGGCGGTTCAAACTTTAGTGGTTTCTCCCAGTCCTATCCCCTCTATTTAGTGTTAACTCCCTATTGGAGGGCTATTGTATTTTATATCTCCCACTTCCCTAGCCTTATTGGTGTCAATCCCAATTGGCCTATGGTGCCACAATAATCACCATATGGAGGATTCTCAGGATAATGTGCTTGGGGTTCCTTTGGGACAAGCCCGGCTGTGTGTGGCGTGTGGGGTATCCCCTATAAGTGATGATGTTGGGGTGTGTGTTAACTGTGCCCAGCAGAAGCTTGCATTGCAGTCTGGGTTACCGGTGGCTGGGCCTGCGTCCACTCGGGCTTTGCCTACCCCCCCCATGCTTACATTTGACTCCCAGTGAGGTGCATACCAGTAGGGAGTCTCAATCTGATTTGGCTGCTCGGGTGGCCAGCATTGAGAGACATATTGCTGGCTCTGGCCCGTGTAAGGCTTCTGCTAAGAAGCGGCATTTATCACCTGGTGTTTCCCTCTTTCCTATGGAGGCTGAGGACATTTTTTGATGTTACCGGTATACCCCCCTAGAGGAGGGGGATTTGTTTTCTGATTCAAAATCATCTGAGGAACATCCTAGAGCGTATGCTGCCGATTCTGGGCATGACCCATGGGCTTCAGATGATACTGACAGACTTTTGGCTCACATTTTTTATGTACTCTGTATCCCTCCTCCTGCCATGGCTCCGCGGCAGCAGGGGGAGCTGTTTCATACTGTTAAACCACGCTTGGAGTTTCCTGAATAAGCTCATTTTAATAATCTGATGCTCAAGGAGTGGGAACGGCCTAGTCAGCTCCCCAGGGTGCCAAAGAGTTGGGATAAGTGGTATCCCTTTCCTGCTGAAATGGTTAAACGGTGGCCATGTCCTCCCGAGGTGGATGCTCCAGTTCTGGGGTTGTCTAACACATCCGTCATGCATTCCTCTGACTCTACTACACTAAGGGATGGGGAGGACAGGCACATTGCTCAGCTGGCTTGCCATGCCTTTGCCTGTGTGGGGACCGCGCTACGTTCGGTCTGAGCCATTACAGCTGTTGCTATTAAAAGCCTGCTCAGGAGTATATTAGATGGGGCCCCTGATGATGCTGGTAGTGAAGAGTATCAAGCTCTTCTGCGTTGTGAGGAATTTGTTGCATTTGTTCTCTCTGCCTTGGATGATACCATTAGAATGTGTGGCAGGGCTTCTGCCTTGTTGGTGGCGATACGCCGCTCAGTGTGGCTGTGCCAGTGGGCAGCTGACAACGCTGCTAAAAAGGCTCTTACTGGGTTTCCCTTCAAGGGGCTGCGCCTCTTTAGGGAACGTTTGGACTTGTTTGCTAAAGGAGGCAAGTTGCCTCAGCGTAGAAGGCAGTCCCGTTCCTTTCGGAGTTCAGGTGCCTTTTCTCCTTCCTTCAGGGGCTCCAGAATTGGACGGGGAACTTCCTTTGCTGGAGCCCATGGAGATTTTTGGGGCAGGGGCAGAGGATGTGGCTGCCCTGGCCCCTCCTGGGGTCCCAAGCTTAAGTCCTCTTCCAAGCCCCCTCAGGCATGAAGGGGCGCCCTCACCCATCCGGGTGGGGGGACGGCTTCGGCTCTTGGTTCATGTCTGGAGGCGTCATGTCTTAGACCGGTGGATTCAGGAGGTAGTATCCTCCGGTTACAAGTTAGAGTTTGCAGCCTGGCCACCCCCAAGATTCATCTAATCCCGGTTAGCTCAAAACCCCTTGGCAGCTCAGAGTCTGTCCCTGGCTGTCCAAGGCCTTCTAGATTTAGGTGTCATCTGCCGGGTGCCCTTGAGGGAAAGGGGCAAAGGCTATTATTCCAATCTTTTCATTGTTCCCAAAAAGGATGGGTCCATCAGACCTATCCTGGATTTAAAGCTTCTCAACAAATTTGTCAGATTCAGACACTTTCGCATGGAGACTCTGCGCTCAGCTGTGACTTTCCTACGCCCAGGGGACTTTATGACCTCTGTAGACATCAAGGATGCTTAACTTCTCGTACCTATCTTTCCAGGTCATCAGAGATTCCTCAGGTTCGCTCTGGAGGATCAGCACTACCAATTTGTGGCCTTGCCCTTCGGTCTCACCTCGGCTCCCAGGGTATTCACCAAGGTGCTGGCAGGAGTGATGTCTCTGCTGAGATCTCAGGGCATTCGCATTCTTCCCTACCTGGACAACATGCTTATCGCTTCTCAGTCCTTCCATCAGGCAGAGCTGGACACTCAGCGGGTGGTGTTCACACTGGAGTCATTCGGCTGGGTAATCAACCACCCCAAATCTTCCCTGTCTCCTTCCATGGTGAATTCTTTTCGGGCCATGATTCTGGATTCAGCTCAGGTCAAGCTCTTTCTTCCTCAGCAGAAGGTGGAGGTCCGTCAAGAGAAAGCTCAGTTCCTGCTGTCTTGTCCTCATCCACCCATCAGGCAGGGAATGCGGCTGGTGGGCCTGATGGTGTCCTGCTTCGAGGCGGTTCCATATGCTCAGTTCCACATGAGGCCTCTTCAGCTTCACCTCTTGTCAGTATGGGATTGTGACCCTGTGTCCTTGGATCAGGTGTTTGTCTTGTCCCTTCTAGTCAGGCGGTCTCTAGCGTGGTGGCTGGACTCAAGGAACCTGCTGGGGGGTGGGTCCTTTCTGGCCCCCTGCTGGGAGACTAACCACGAATGCCAGTCTGACAGGTTGGGGGGGATTCTGGAAGTCCCTGAAATTCCAGGGTCAGTGGGGCCCTCAGGAGGCCCATGCCCCTATCAACATTCTGGAATTGAGGGCGATCAGGTTGGTTCTCGCCCACTTAACCCCACACCTGTGGGGTCGGGCTGTTCAGGTCCACTCGGACAACCAGACGGCGGTTGCCTACATCAATCATCAGGGAGGGACCCGGAGCAAGAGGGCCCTCAAGGAAGTGTCCCTGATACTGTCCTGGGCGGAGGAAAATGTTCCCTGCATCTCAGTTGTGTACATCCCGGGGGTGGAGAATCTGGAGGCAGACTCCCTGAGCAGGGGGACCTCTCGTCTGGGAGAATGGTCCCTCAGCAGCAGGGTGTTTCGCTCCCTGTGCCACCGCTGGGGTCAGCCGGATGTGGATCTGTTTGCATCCCATCACAATCACAAGCTTCCAGTCTTTGTCTCTCTGTCCCAGGATCCTCTGGCCTTGGCCACGGATGCCCTGTCAATGTCTTGGACGAGGTTCCAGCTCCTGTATGTGTTTCCCCCGTTTCCCCTGCTGGGCTGGGTGCTTCACAAGATAGTTCAGGAAGGGGTGCCAACCATCCTGGTGGCCCCCTGTTGGCCAAAAAGAGTGTGGTTCGCAGACATTGTGCAGTTGGCAGTAGACCAGTACGCCCTGCCCCGGGTTCCGCCCCCGAAACTGTGGTCAATACTATGATCAGGGCTAGGAAAAGGTCCTCTTCTTCCATCTACTACAGAGTTTGGCGTACTTACATTGACTGGTGCGAGTCTAACTCTCTTCCCTGTCGTGTGTTTTCTATTCCTAGGATTCTGGAGTTTCTCCAACATGGTTTGGATCTGGGTCTTCAGCTCCGTACACTGAAAGGCCATGTTTCTGCCTTGGCTATTTTTTTCCAAAGATCCTTTGCTCAGCATCCCCTGGTCAAGACCTTTTTCCAGGGGGTTACTCATATGCGTCCCCCACGTAAGCCTATGTTACCAGTCTGGGACTTGAACTTGGTCTTATCTGCCCTGCAGGGGTCTCCCTTTGAGCCCTTGCAAGGGGCTCCTTTGTCCATTCTCACGCTTAAGGTGGTCTTTTTGGTAGCTATCACTTCTGTTAGGCGTGTTTCTGAATTAGCGGCGCTTTCCATCAAGCCTCCTTATTTTGAGTGGGTATTTTGTGGGAGGTCCCGGGTATATATGGGGCCGGGAGGAGCCACTTTTCTGTCTCTGCAATCCAGCGCCATCTACTGGATGTATAACCCAAGTGTAAGGAATATCTTCTGGAACAGGACGTGCTGTATATACCAATTCTACAGGTGAGTAATCACAGAATTGTATTTTTGGATTGCCACCAGCTGTGACGGGTTATCATTTATCATCAGCCGCTGTCCTAGCATTGCCCCTCTCCAACGGTAGCTATTATGTATTTATTCCACCATTGAATAGAGCTCATGGTGCATCTGACTTATATTTCTCTCCATGGTTTGGCAGAACTGGGCACTGTTTTGCCTGAAGGCTCTATCTGCTCGCCAATCTGCCTCCATCAACTGCACCCTCCTCACCAAGGGAAGATGGTACTGTGCCTGAGCCCATCGTCCTCTTCTTGGGTTGGGATACTTGTAGCTGGAGTTGTACTTGGCCTTTCCATATGTGTTGTGCTTGATGTGGGTGAAGGCAAATCCTCTGCAACAGAGCTGGCCCATGGAGGTGATGGATGCAGCTGCTCCTCACGCTCCTGCTGACCTGCTGGTCATGCTGGAGCTGTGGATCCAGCTGCTGCTGCAGAAGGAGTGGGGGAAGCTGCTGCTGCAGTGGCATCTATTGAGGCAGCTGCTGCTGCTGCAGTGGCATCTATTTAGGCAGCTGCTGCTGCTGCTGCAGTGGGGTCTGTTGAGGCAGGTGCTGCTGCAGTGGCAGCTGGTGCAGTGGCAGCTGTTGAGGTAGATGTTGTGTCTGAGGGTGCTGGGGAGGCAAGTGATTCAGCAGAGGGTGTTGATGCTGCTGTTGTGGTCGAGGCTGATGCAGTGCCTCATCCTCCTCCAGCTCATGTATGGCAGCCAGTAACAGGGGTTAGCTTGTTGTTAGATATATACACACAGTAAACAAAACAAAATAAAGCTGGATGGCGTTCCATGGATGACCACTTTGGCCACATTACACCAGATCCAAATAATCATACTTGAATATGCACTCCTTGGTGAAGTAGTGTTCTTGGGTGGTCATGAGTATTTTCTGTATTCCAAGTATGTCACACACCCCGCTTCCAATATTCATGACATGTGGGTTATTACCTGTAGAGGGCGAACTTCTGCAGAGATGACAGTAAAAAAGAAGCCCCTCCCGGTCCATAAATACCTGGGCCCTCCCACACATTCCCAGTTTTTTGTTTCTGCAGACAGACAAGTCAGAAGATGGCTGTCTCCTCCTTGCAGGTAAGCTGGGTTCACACCCGGCCATTTTTGTCCCTATTTTTAGTCCCCTAATGCCTCGCAGCCTTGGCTGTAGGTCCGGGTGAGGGTAGGGTTCACCTTAGCAGGTGTATTGATAGGAGCCATGCTCCTCCATGAGACCCCATTAAAAGGGGTAGGCGGCTACCAGGTTGGTGACCCTGGTTTGGGATGCCCTGTCCATTTTCCCCCGTTTCTACGACTGTAATTGGGGATCCCCCTTACATTACTCCCTTGTCCTGCAATGGTGGGAGACTTTGCTTTCTCCCCTTTTTATTATCTTCCTTATCTTCCCTTACATGGAATGAGTGTGTGTTTTTTGGTTGTTGCTTGTCTTTGTTTGGCTGCGCCCCGCTGGGAGCTGGCCGTTCGGGCTGGCTCCGCATGCAGCGGGGAGAGCTTCTTCCCCTCCTTTGCTGTCCGGGGAGGGGCCGGCCCGCCCCCTTCTCCTTCTGGCGCCATTTGTGGTCCCCAGGCATTGTCTGGGAACCGCGTTGCTTGTATTTAACGGGGAGGGGGCGCGCCCAGGCGCGGCGTGCTTCTCCCTTCTGTCTTTACCTCAGGTTCTTAGAGGTGCCATCTTTTGTCCGTGAGTGCCCTATAGGCTGTTTGTTCATAATTGTTTAAGCGTTTTTTTCTACTTAGCGCGGTGGTGACCATTTACCATCATTATGCTTGCTGCTAATACTTTGCCTGCTAAAGTGTATGGTTGTATGGCTCAGGCTCCCTTCGGGGCAATCCCGGCTGTGTGTGGGTGGTGGGGTATCCCTTACGGGGGATAATGTACTGATTTGCATACCCTGTGCTCAGCAGACCATAATGCGGCAGTCGGGGTCCCAGGCCTCTGGGTCCGTGCCTCCGGTCTCATCTCCTACCCCACCCCGCCTTATCCGTACCCCAAGTGACGCTTTCATTAGTGTCGCAATGAGTCGCAATCTGATGTATGTGCTAGGCTGGCCAACATCGATAGATTGATTTCTAGCTCTCCGGCCAGAAAGGCCCCAGCTAAGAAAAGGCATCTGTCGCCGGCCGCAACGGTACTAGATATTCCAAGTATGTCACACACCCCGCTTCCAATATTCATGACATGTGGGTTATGACCTGTAGAGGGCGAACTTCTGCAGAGATGACTAGAAAAAAAGGAAGCCCCTCCCGGTCCATAAATACCTGGGACCTCCCACACATTCCCCAGTATTCTCTGCAGGAGTCGGCGAGCAAGTCAGAAGATGGCTGTCTCTTCCTTGCAGGTACGCCGGGTTCACACCCGGCCATCTTTGTCCCTATTTCTGCCCGGACCTAATTAATTTTAAACCCCTATGCCTCCCAGCCTAGGCTGCAGGTCCGGGTGAGGGTAGGATACACCTTAACAGGTGTACTTATAGGAGCATTGCTCCTCCGTGAGACCCCATAACAGGGGGTAGGCGGCTACCAGGTTGGTGACCCTGGTTTGGGATGCCCTGTCCGTCTCATAGCCCTCGCTTCACTATTAAGTTGCAGCTATCGGCTTCCCCCCCATTACCCCCCCCTTTTCCCGGATGGCAGGGGGGGGGCCCTATAATCTCTCCCTCATCTCCCCTCACAAAACCAATTCACATGACCAATGCTTCCCACGTATTTATTGGGTGTGTGATTGTGTGTGTATTATGCTTGTGTACTTTTTTTTTTGTCAAGCATTTTTTTTTTAATAATAGTTTTTATTAAAGTAGAGCAAGAACAAATAGCATATGGTTACATTGAAGACAAGCTCCATACTGTGCAAAAGGTCATACAGAAGTCAAAGCATATAGCCAACATATATAAAAATACGACCATCTGAGATCATATACTGAGCGAAATCGTCAATGAAGGTAATCAGAACACTTCTTAAACAATACAAAATAGAAAGAAAATCCGGAAGAGAAGAAAGGAACAATAAAAGGTAAGAGAAAAGAAAAAAGTAAAAAGAGAAGAAGAAGAAAGGATAGGTAAAGCATGGGTTTCGAGCCTCTCAGCAAATCAATAAAAAGAAACAGAACAGGGTTCTACATCGTAAGGAGAAGACGATTAAGACCCCCCGGGTGAAAGTGCGTAATCCATCCTTCCCAGGTAGATAGAAAAAGAGTAAAATCTCCTTTTAAAACCGTCGCCATTTTCTCAAACATCATGACCTCATTGACCCGGGAATATAGACTTCCTCGGGGAATGGCAGAGTTCTTCCAAGACTGCGCTATTATCAACTTCGCAGCAGTGGTAATATGTCTTATGAGTTCAAACTGAGATCTTAAACAGTCAGGAGGTTTTAAATTAAGGAGAAATAGCTGGGGAGTTATAATCAACTTGAGCCCGGTGGCCCTCTTAATCACGTATATGACTTTAAGCCAAAATTGTTTCACCACCCTACACTCCCACCAGATATGCAAATAAGTACCAAGGAGCCCACATCCTCTGAAGCAATCCTGCGAATAGGAAGGGCAAAATTTGTGTATTCTATCAGGAACCAGGTACCATCGAAGGAGGACCTTAATATTGACCTCCTGCGCACCCACATTTAGATAGCCTGACAGGGTATGTCTCCAAATCGCCCTCCATTCAACATCCGACAGAGTCAAGTCAAGGTCCCTACACCATTTCACCACATATTTCGGGGGAGTCATCCCTTCTGGTTCAGACAATAGTTTGTAAACCAATGCTATCACACCCTTACCCAAAGGCTGTTCCATACAAACTCGTTCAAATGACGTAAGGGGAGGGAGTGGAGTGTTCAACTTACATCTAGATCTACAATAATGTGAGACTTGCAAGAAACGGAAAAATTCCCCGCCCGGAATGTCATGGGAAGATTTCAAGGCGTCAAAAGAAAGTGGGCCTTGACAGGAAAAGAGATTCCGAATTCTAGTCAAGTTCCGAGTTTTCCACCACTCAAACGCCGCAGGATTCTCAAATCCCGGAACAAAATCCGGATTACCCAAAAATGAAAGCAGAGGACAGTGCGATGAGGCCAAATTCCCCCGCATCTTGCAAGTCCTCCATATCTTGAGGGAATGGCTAAGTACGGGATTAGAAATCTTCCTACCAACTACAGAGGGAAGCCATAATAAATTGGGAATCGACATAGGGGAACAAGACGACTCTTCAATATCAACCCATAGCGGTCTGTCAACCCCACCATGGAAGACTGTCAGCTATGCAACCTGACACGCATTATAATAACGAGCCAGATTAGGGACCCCCAAACCACCCTTCTGTTTAGATCTATAGAGCGTTCCATGATCCACACGCGATCTATGCCCCCCCCCCCAAATAAATTTATTTAAGTCCGATTGGAGACTTTTTAAAGTAGAGAGCGGGACAAAAATCGGCAGAACACGAAAAAAATAAAGTAATTTAGGGAGCCATGCCATCTTCACAGCAGTAATCCTACCCCACCACGAAAGATTTAATTTGGCCCAATTACCAAGAAGAGACCTCAAAATTTTAAACAAATTAGGGTAGTTTGCACCAAAAAGAGAATAGTAATCAGATGACAGTTGAATCCCTAAATACTTAATGTACCTAACTTGCCAGTGAAAATTAAAAGAGGACTTGACAGTACTCAGAACGCTATCGGGAAGAGAAATATTAAGAGCTTGGGATTTAGCGACATTAATTTCAAGACCCGAGAGCACCGAGAAAGAGTCAAGGGTATTGAACAAACTCGGGAGGGACACGACAGGGTCTTTAATAACCATTAATATATCGTCAGCAAATAACGAGATCTTATGCTCATAACCACCCACCTCAATGCCTGCAATACCACTGTTCGCCTGAATAAGTCTAGAAAGGGGTTCTATAGCTAAGGCAAAAAGAAGGGGGGAGAGAGGACAGCCCTGTCTAGTACCCCTACCCAGCGTAAAACAGTTTGAAGAATAACCAGAGTACCGCACAAATGCACCCGGGTTAGCATATAAAGAAGAGATCCAATTAAGAAAGAACGGGCCTATCCCCCATTTATTAAGAGAAAAATATAAATAATCCCATGCCACTGTATCAAACGCTTTACGTACATCTAAACCCAATAACATGGCATGATAACCCTCCACCTTAGAACGATGGATAAGATTAGCAATCTTCCTAATATTATCACCGGCCTGACGCTGAGGCATAAAGCCTACCTGTTCTTTAGAGATGAGGACATTGATAAACCCATTAAGACGAGCTGCTAACACTTTTGCCAGAATCTTAACGTCCACATTTAATAAAGAAATAGGCCTGTAATTAGACCATAACGAGTCGTCTGTATTGGGTTTGGGAATCATACTTACGGCAGCTGTAAGCGAATCCGCACTCCAGACTGCACCCTCCCTCAAAGCATTGAAGGCTGTCGTCAAGTGAGGGGCCAATATCTGACTAAATTTTTTATAATAGACCGTTGAAAAACCATCCGGTCCTGGCTGTTTACCTACCTTCAAGGACGTTATGGCTTCCAGCACCTCACCCGCCTCAATGGGTCTATCAATGAGTTCCCTGGCACCAGGGGGAAGAGAAGGCAAACCAATCTGAGCAAACAGTTCCTCAGCTTTATTGATATTCAAATCCGATTTAGACTTATATAATCCCTCGAGATGCTTAGAAAAAGTAGCCACTACCTTTGCTGGATCACTAGATAAAGAGCCCGAGAGAGTCTTAATGCACATCGGTTTGGGTTTCAGTACTATTCCCCTAAGTCTTTTAGCAAGAGGAGTGTTGGGCTTGTTACTTGTACAGTACCAACGAAACTTAGATCTATTTAATTGGCCCGCAGCCTCGCCAGACAAACATAAGTTAAGCTGGTTAGTAGCTTGATTAAGGCGAATCCTATTCTGTTTAGTGGGCCTATTTTTAAAGTCCTGAGAGGCTGAATTAAAGGCTTTAGTTAACAACAGGAGCTTCTCTTTATATAATGCCTTACGTCTAGCTGATTCCTGCATCAATATCCCTCTGATCACGACCTTATGGGCTTCCCAGAGCATGACATTGGAGCTGACCGAGCCCGTGTTGAGACGAAAATATTCCAGAATCTCGGTGCGGAGCCGTTCAATGAGAATCTCGTCAGCCAACATTGGTTCATACAGCTTCCAGGACTTCTGGGTACTACTCTGGGAAAGAGACAGAAGATCGATTGACACCAAGTCGTGATCAGACCAGGATATTGGAACAATATTCGCTTGAGAAAGCTGGGGGAGGGCAGAATGCTGCATGAAAATATGATCAATCCTAGTAGCCAAGTTGTGGGGGCATGAATAGTGAGTGAAATCACGTTTGGTTGGGTGAATCTGTCTCCAGGCATCGATCAAATGATATTGGCCTAACAGTGCCTGAAACGATTTCCCAGGGGTTCTATTCTTAACCCTTGGGGAAGAACCATCATCCGATCGCCTATCCAGGGATTGGTGAAGAATCAGGTTAGAGTCCCCGGCCACAATAAGGAGACCTTTCTCAACCTGCTGAAGTTTCTTCAAAAACACCTCAAAAAATGCAATCTGGTTTTGGTTAGGGGCATAATAGGTTGCAATCGTTACTGGATGGTCCTGGATCTTACCTATTAAAATTAAATAACGACCCTGTCTGTCACGCACTAGGTGCTCCAGAGAAAAGGGAGTTGAGCGCTTAAACGCAATCAAAACTCCCCGCTGCTTGGAATGGGCAGAGGAGGAATAAAATATAGGGTAATCCGCACTAAGGAATTTAGGGGAATTACGTTTAATATAGTGCGTTTCCTGAAGGCATACAATGTCCGCTCGGAGCGACCCCATTTGCCTAAACGCTTTTACTCTCTTCTGAGGAGCGTTCAAACCCTGGACATTTAAAGAAACTAATCTAGTCGCCATCGTCATTTACAAGTCGAACCATCACGCTAAAGAGTTCAGAAACCCATGAAGGAAACAGAAAAGAACAGAAAAGAGACAGGATAAGAAAAGACAAAAAAAGACAGGACAACAAAAAAAAATCACTATGAAGGAGAAAACACCTTCCAATCGAAAAAATCCCAAAAAGGCAGCCTATAGGGCTGCTCCTAAGGGAAAGGAGTAACAAAATAAGGTGGTCGACAGTGAGGAGCCCCATCACTGATCAACACACCACCTACTCCGCCAAAAGGCGCGAGTTTTGCGCTTCCGTTCCTACTGGAAAACCAGTAAGAAGAGAAGCTTGGAGTGAGCAAACGACCGACACCAGAGCTCCCGACCCTAAAACGATGAACATACAGCCCAAATAAAATTAACATAACCTTATTAATAATAACCACAACATTAATAATAACAACATTAACATGTGACCCAAGGTACCACAGCCTTAAAAAGGACCTGAGAAAGAAAAATTTGTTACAATAAGGGGGTGGGAAAAATGTAAAACTAGGAAAACAAAGAATTATTCCATACATGGTAAAATAATAAGCAAACGGAGAAAATTAAAGGTATCAGAGAAATGGAGGAAAAGAAAAAAAAAAAAAAAAAAAAACTTAAACTCCTTTCCACCACATCTCCGATAACTTCTCAAAGAGAATATAGAACCAACAGGAAATAACAGTACCTACAGTCACGGCTGAAGGAAGGTGAGGGGAAGGACCCGTAAGGAAAAAAGGAAACAATCCCAGGGTTACCTACACCTCAACCGTCCTCCGCCAACTGCTTAACAAAACGATGGACCGGCGTTGAACGCGCATCTCCCGACACCAGGGGTCGTCTCTGCACTTGCACTTTCAATATGGTTTTTAAAGCATTGAGATATTGACGTTATTGTTTATTATAGATAGGTTTAGTTGCACTGTAGCACTTTCACTTTTACCAGCCAGGCAGTATAATTAATGTTATTTATAATATATATTATTGTTATGACCATGAATTAATATTGTACCATCTATCAGCCCCCCCCCCCCCCCCCCCCTCCATCTGTGTTCTCCTTCCTTCCTTATTGACTTGGTATATGTGTTTGTGTTTTTTAATAAGTCTTTTGTGAGTATAGACCTTTATATAAATTTTGTAAATAAACATTGATTTGACGAAATATACTAAGCAGTGGTGCCATTCATGATAGTGGGTGTATTTGGAAGGTGTGGGACTTCCGGCCTTTTTTGGATTTATTTAATCAAGTTGTTGCCGCTCAGATCTTCTCCAAATTAGATTTAAAAGGGGCCTACAACTTGATTCGTATTCGGCAAGGGGATGAGTGAAAGACGACATTTAATGTGAAGGACGGCCATTATGAGTATCTGGACATGCCCTTTGGCCTTTGTAACGCTCCAGCCGTCTTCCAGGACTTCGTAAACGACGTTTTTTGAGATTATTTGGGATTTTGTAGATTTGTGGCTATTTACTTAGACGATATCCGCATTTTTTCTAATTCATTGTCTGAGCATAGATATCATGTAAAATGAGTTCTTCAAAAATTAAGAGAAATTAATTTGTATGCCAAGATTTCTAAATGCATGTTTGAGGTCACCACTGTTCCCTTCTTGGGATATGTGATATCTAACCAGGGTCTGGAGATGGATGCTGTTAAGATTTTGGCAGTGCGGGATTGGGTTCAACCCAAGACCTTGAGAGAGTTACAACATTTTTTAGGCTTCGCGAATTTCTATCGGTGCTTCATCAGGGGTTTTTCCCATATTGTGGCCCCTCTTACCAACCTTACCCGTAAGGGTGCCTTTACTGAGAATTGGTCACCGTCTGCCAATAAGGCCTTCCTGGCTTTGAAACAGGCTTTTACCTCAGCGCCTGTTTTAATTCACCCTAACGTAAACAAGCCTTTTGTCATTGAAGTAGATGGTTCCGAGTTGGGCATGGGGGCAGTTTTATCACAATACTCTGACCATGTGGGGAATCAGGAATTATTGGCCGTCAAACTGGCCTTTGACGAATGGCGTCACTCGCTGGAGGATTCGCTGCATCCAGTCACGGTCTATACTGACCACAAGAACCTTGAATACATCAGTTCAGCAAAAACTCTCTTCAGGCGCGCTGGGCATTATTTTTCTTGCGGTTCAACTTCATAATCACATTTAAGCCAGGAGCTAAAAATACAAAAGCAGACGCCCTGTCTCGCTTGTTCGGGGGAATGTAAAGATGGGGGTAATATGGGTGAACCGATTTTGCCTCTTAGTTGTGTGATGGGGGCATTACTTCCTGATCTACCAGATACTTTGGCGCCATTCCAGAACAAATATCCTGTAGATGTACCTTTGGGGTGTCAGTTTGTTCCACCGCACCTGCGTACCTATGTTATCCGCAAGTTGATGCAAAGACCACCGGTCACCTGGGAATCTGAAAAGTTTGCCCCAGGCTGATGCCATATATGGTGGTCTACTATGCGGCGCGACATCTCCTCCTTTGTCGGTGCATGATCTGTATGTGCGCGAAGTAAGGGGTTACACAAGGCCCCTAGTGGGTGCTTGGTTCCATTGGAGATTCCTAAAGAACCCTGGACTCATATATCCATGGACTTTATAGTTGACTTGCCACCTTCACATGGAAACACTGTTGTTTGGGTGGTCGTCGACCGTTTTAGTAAAATGGCACATTTTATCCCTTTGCCCAAACTCCCGTCGGCTTCTGAGCTTTCGGGGCTATTTATTTCACATATTTTCCGCATCCATGGCATACCGTCTAATATAGTCTCTGGTCGAGGCGTACAATTCACCTGGCGTTTCTGGAAGAACTTTTGCTCGCGGTTGGGGATTCAGATATCTTTGTCGTCTGCACACCATCCTCAATCTAATGGTCAGACTGAAAGAACCAATCAAAGCCTTGAACAGTACTTACGGTGTTACATTTCTGACACTCAAGAACTGTGGTCAGAATTCGTTGACTTTGCTGAATTTGCATACAATAATGTGCCGAGTGAGAGTACCGAAGTGTCCCCGTTCTTCTGCAATTTTGGGAAAGATCCCAGAGGTTCTTCTCTCTCAGGGTCTCCTTCCGATTTACCGGCATTGGAGGAGTGGCTCCAAGAGCAGAAGAACATCTGGACCTGCGTCCAAGAGACTTTGAATAACTGTTTTGAAATACAAAATATTTGCTGATCGCCGCAAGTCTCGAGAACTCTCATTTCAGGTTGGGGACCTCGTTTGGGTATCTACTAAAAACATTTCTCTCCGGCAACCTTCCAGTAAGTTGGGACCCAAGTTTATTGGCCCATTCCCAATTACTCAGAAATTAAGTAATGTAACCTTTAAGGTCCAACTTCCACGAACCATGAGAATCCCAAACTCATTTCATGTGTTGCTGCTAAAACCAGCTAAGAATGCACCACTTCCATCCTCATCACCAATTCTAGTTGATAATGAACCGGAATATGAAGTTAACAAGATTCTTGACTCTCGTAGGGTCAGTAATTCATTGCAATATCTGATTGACTGGGTTGGCTTCGGTCCAGAGGAGAGATGTTGGGTTGCAGCAAGGGATGTACATGCTAAAATTCTTATTAAGAAATTCCATCGCGACAACCCAGGGAAGCCTGGTAAGGGTCCAGAGGCCCCTCGTGAAAGGGGGGGGGGTATTGTCGCGCTCAACTCACCTGTGTCCCGGTCCCGCGCTGTCTCCGGGCGGCCGGTCGCAGCATCTCCTGCTCGACGCCCGCGCAGAGTGGCGGCGGCGGCAGCCGTGGTGGCTCATGCGGCACTCTGTCTCCTCTCTTGCGCGTCCCCGGCTCCTGCCAGCGTGCTCGCGTGCACGAGCACGTGACTTCTATACCCACCGGCAGCGCCCGCCGGAGGCTCAATTTAAGGGCCAATGAGACCAAGGTGATGTGGGGCAAACAATGCCCCTTGTACTGAGTTAGCGCCAATTAGCCCGAAGGAGGTTTTTGGCTCTACGCCCTTTCTGCTTGCGGAGCCAATAAAAGTTAGGGTTATAATAAGCACCAATTACGCACTCACTTCCCCATCTACAATCATATCTGGAGTCCTATAAAGGCTTCACCTTGTCAGTTGCTCAGTGCCTGTGATAGTGCCTTGTTGGACCTTGCTTATCTAGTGAATTGTTTGATCTCCGTTGCCGACCCCTGCCTGAACCGACTACTCTGATTGATCTCCGTTGCCGACCCCTGCCTGAACCGACTACTCTCTGATTGATGTCTGCTGCCGACCTTTGCTAATCCATGACCATCCTGACTGCTGCCAGCCTTGACCCCTGCTTCGTACCTTGACCTCGAGCTGCCTTATCCAACTGTATTGTCACAATCTCTGCTTACCCAGTGTTGACCTCTGGCCTGTCTTTGGACTTCCTAAAAATTCCTGCTTTGTCACTGGGACTCACCCTGCTCCCGCTCTTCGTTATTGGTTCTCCAGACCTCCATCCAGTAAGCTCCCATCTTTTGAGCCATTGATGACCTGTGGGCAACCGATCCCGGGCAGGCGTATACTGCGTCCCGGCAAGCGGGGGCTTCTACAGGTGAAGCTGGCTGCGGAGATTGGGGGTTGAGGGCTTACCCGGAGGGCTGGAGTTACCTGAGCGTGACACTGCTCGTCTGGATTTTTCCGTATCCTGGCTGCAGCACTGCTTCCTCCGGTGGGTCGCCTTATCTAGCAGTCTGTGCCTGTGTGACCCCGCGGTGTCTTTGGTCCGTGAGCCCCCCTTGGTTTTTTTTTTTTAATTAAATTGGGGTGTATTTTCTGCGGGATGCTCATGTGTGTTTTCACTTTCAGGCGGGATACCATTGGGTTGTGGTTTCTTCCAGCTCCACTCCTTCCTCCCCCTCATTCCCCCTTTATCGACTTCTGGGGGCATCCCGTGGGAGGGCATCCCGGGTGGCTTCTGTCTTTAGCCTGTACCCACTGCTGGCCTATTGCGCCTGTGTTAATCACCATATGGAGGCTTCTGGGGATAGCGTGCTTGGGGGCCCTTCGGGGCAAGCCCGGCTGTGTTCCATGTGTGGGGTATCCCTTGTGAGTAACAGTGTCACGGTGTGCGTGCCGTGCTTTGAAATTGTCCTTGCGCTTCAAGCTGGTTTGCCTGCTTCGCTTCCCAGCTCTGCGCCTCACTCAGCTTCACCTACTCCCCCACTCCTGAAATTGGGCCCCAGTGAGGGGAATGTTGGCAGGGAGTTGCATTCTGATTTGGCTCTGCGGGTGGCTAACATTGAAAAGCAGCTTTCCAGGACTGTTCCTAGGAGGGCCTCTGGCAAGAAGAGACACCTGGATCCCAGGCCCGCTCCCCTTACTGAGATGTATGTGGGGATTGATGATCTTGGTGGCTGTCACCCCCTTGAGATGGGGGAGCTCTCCCAGGATTCTGACTCCTATGGGAACCAGCAGGAGGGTTGCGATAGTGACCCTGGGTCTGCGTCCGGAGAGGAATCATGGTACCCTGAGGACACTGATAATCTGCTGTCACATATTTTTGAAATGTTGCACATTGCTGTCCCTGAGGTAGCTAAGAGAAAGCAGGGGGAGCTTTTTCGCCCTGGTAAACATCGTTTAGAGTTCCCTGAGCAGGAACATTTTACCACCTTGGTGCTTAAAGAATGGGAACGTCCTAACAAGATACCTGCTGTGCCCAAGGGTTTGGATAAAAGGTATCCCTTTCCTGCTGATCTTGTTGAGAGGTGGTCATTTCCCCCTGAAGTGGACGCTCCCGTGCTAGGCTTGTCCAATACTTCGGTCATGCCTTCCCCTGACACTACCACTCTGAGGGACGGTGAGGACCGGCGCATGGATCAATTGGCCTGCCATGCTTTTACCTGTGTGGGGGCTGGCTTGCGCCCGGTATGTGCTGCCGCCATTACTGCTATTGCCCTTAAGAAGCTGCTCAAGCGTCTCATTGATGGCGCAACAGCTGGTAGTGTGGAGGAGGAATATAGGACTCTCTTACTTTGCTCTGATTTTGTGGCTCTTATACTTACTGCTATGGATGATGCTGTGCGGCTGTGTGGTAGGGCCTCTGCGCACTTGGTGGCTATGCGCCGCTCTGTCTGATTGCGCCAGTGGGCAGCTGACGCTGCGGCTAAGAAAGCTTTCACTGGCCTCCCCTTCGTGGGGCTGCAGCTATTTGGGGAGCGTTTTGATGTTCTAGCCAAGGATGGAAGGCTGCCTCAGCATAGGAGGCAGTCTCTGCCCTTTTGGGGGTTCTCTGCCCCCCTCCCTTCCTTCCGCATTCCCAGAGGGGGCCGTTGCTCCCTCCTCTCCATTGGTCACAGAGATTCTTGGGGCCGTGGCAGACCCCGTGGTGGTTCCGGTCTCTCCTGGAATCCTAAGCCTATACCTTCTCCTAAGCCCCCTCAGGCATGAAAGGGCGCCCTCACCCATCCGGGTGGGGGGACGGCTTTGGCTCTTTGCTCACATCTGGAGGCTTCATGTTTCAGACCGGTGGATTCAGGAGGTAATGTCCTACGGTTACAAGATAGAGTTTTCAGCATGCCCCCCCCCCCCCCCCCCCCAAGATTCATCAGATCCCGGATGTCTTTAAACCCCCTGTCTGCTCAAGGGTTGCTTCTGGCGGTTCATTGCCTGTTAGAGTCCGGAGTCATTTGTTTGGTGCCTCATCAAGAAAGGGGTCATGGGTACTATTCCAATCTTTTAACGGTTCCCAAAAAGGACGGCTCTCTGAGGCCCATTCTGGATCTGAAATTTGTCAGATTCAAGCATTTTCACATGGAGACGCTGCACTCTGCTGTCGGTGCCCTTCGCCCGGGCGACTTCATGACCACTGTGGACATCAAGGATGCTTATCTTCATGTGCCTATCTTCCCAGGTCATCAGAGATTTCTAAGGTTTGAGCTGCTGGATCAGCATTACCAGTTTGTGGCTCTACCCTTCGGTATCACCTCAGCACCTCGGGTGTTAACCAAGGTGCTGGCGGGAGTGATGGCTCTGCTAAGGAACCAGGGCATCCACATCATTCCTTACCTGGATGACATCCTGATTGTGGCCTTGTGATTGTGAGTCTTTTCCTCAGGCCGAGCGGGACACTCAAATGGTGACATCCACTCTAGAGTCTGCTGGGTGATCAACTATCCCAAGTCTTCCCTGTCTTCTCTGTCTCCGTCCTTGGTGAGGTCCTTTCTGGGCATGACTCTGGATACCTCTCAGGTCAAGGTGTTCCTTCCTCAGCAGAAGGTGGAGGGTCTTCAGCTGCAGGCTCGGGCTCTGCTGTCGTGTCCTCATCCTTCCATCCGTCAGGGGATGCAGTTGGTGGGCCTGATGGTGTCCTGCTTCGAGGCAGTCCTCTTTGCTCATTTTCACATGAGACCTCTTCAGTTGCACCTCTTGTCAGTTTGGGATCGGGACCCTGTGTCCCTGGATCAGGAATTTGTTCTGTCTAACCTGGCCAGACAGTCTCTCTCGTGGTGGCTGGACTCAAGGAACCTTCTGGGGGGCAGGTCCTTCCTGCCCCCGTGCTGGGAAACGGTCACCACGGATGCCAGTCTGACTGGCTGGGGAGGCTTCTGGAAGTCGAGGTCGGTGGGGCACACAAGAGGCCCATGCTTCCATCAACGCCCTGGAACTGAGGGAGATCAAATTGGTTCTTTCTCGCCTATCCACTCACCTCCGGGGTCGGGCTGTTCAGATCCGCTCAGACAAGCAGACAGCGGTGGCCTACCTCAATCATCAGGTAGCGACTCGGAGCAAGCGAGCCTTCAAGGAAGTGTCCCTGATTCTGTCTTGGGCGGAACAGCATGTTCCCTGCATCTCAGCGATCAACATCCCAGGGGTGGAGAACCAGGTGGCAGACTCCCTGAGCAGGGGGACGTCTCGTCTGGGGGAGTGGTCTCTTAACAACCGAGTGTTTCTCTCCCTCTCTCACCGCTGGGGTCAGCCGGATGTGGACCTGTTTGCGTCCCGTCACAATCACAAACTTCCCAGATTTGTCTCTCTGTCTCAGGATCCTCTGGCCTTCGCCACGGATGCCCTGGCAATACCTTGGACGGAGTTTCAGCTTCTCTATGTGTTCCCTTCATTTCCTCTCCTGGGCAGGGTCATGCGCAAGATAGCCCAGGAGCGGATACCAGCCATCCTGGTAGCCCCTTGTTGCCCAAGAAGAGTTTGGTTCGCAGACGTCATGCGGTTGGCAGTAGACCGGCACATCTTGCCCAAGGATTCAGATCTTCTCACTCAGGTGCAGCTACGCCATCCCAATTTACAAACTCTGGCTTTAACGGCTTGGCTGCTGAAACCTCCATATTGATGGATAAGAGTTGCCTGCCTCTGTTGTTGGTACCATAATTCGGGCTAGGAAGAAGTCCTCGTCCTTTATCTATTACAGGGTCTGGCATGCTTACATTGCCTGGTTTGAGTCTAAGACTCTTCCCTGTCGGGTGTTTTCTATTCCCAGGATTCTGGAATTCTTACAACATGGTTTGGATCTGGGCTTTTAACTTAGTAAAGGCCATGTTTCAGCTCTGGCAATTTTTTTCCAAAGATCTTTTGCCAATCACTGGTTGGTTAAAACCTTTTTCCAGGGTGTTTCTCATGTGCGTCCACCCCGTAAGCCTTTGCTACCAGTCTGGGATTTGAATATGGTGTTGTCTGCTCTGCAAGGACCTCCCTTTGAGCCTATCCGTTAGGCTGCCTTGTCTATTTTGACTCTTAAGGTAGTCTAGCGGCGCTTTCCATCAAACCTCCTTATTTTGAGAGGTATCAGGATAAGGTGGTGTTCCGGCTTATGCCGGATGTTGTGTCTGCCTCTCATCTCAATCAGGACATTAGGCTCGATTCAGAGAGACAAAAAAATTATTTTGTTTTAGTGCCGATCTGTTTTTTTTTTTTAAATGTTCCCGCTTTGGTATGAGTGTGCAAGCGATTCTATGCATGCATTGCAATCCTTCTGTAAAGGTTCCGTCCGTTCGTACCGCAGAGTACGAATGCGAGGATTTCATTTTCCCACGTGACTTTTCCGTTTCAGTTTCTCATGTTACAACGTAGGCTTTAGTTTTTGCCCTTTTCCCATCGTCTCCTCCCACGAATTCTTTACGTTTCCCGTTAGTTTCTGTTTCCCTTTTTCAATAAATAATCGTCCAGACGGAAATCCTTACGATCTTGCGCCTGCGCACTACAAACTTAACTCATTAAAGTGCTCGCCTACATATTTGCCACCCTCACTTCTACTACAATGTTTAGCTAAATCACTTAGCATTATCCTCCATCTTCCCTTTTGGACCCTTAAAGCTCACCCAAACCACTTTGCGGTTAGGTTCTTCTTCCATTTTTGCCCCCTAAACCTTACCCAAATCACTTTTCAGTCATTTGAATATTCATCTTTAAATATTTCTGGGGCAATTTTTTTGTGTTAATGTATTTTGTAAATGAAATGACACTGAGACATATATTTTTTTTTTATTCCATCATAAAATATAAAATCTTAAAATATTTTGAAAATTTCAAATTTTACAACTATAAAAAACTAAATACATAGCAATGGCAGACCACAAAACATTATTCTTCATCTGTGGTCCCCAACAAGTCACGCAGCTCCTGCATCTCGCCCACCAACTGAAGGACCCTGACACTCAGTTGTGCCACTCTGGCACGTGTGGTCCCTGTTAAAAAACGTAAATTAAAATATTGGTATAACCTTGTTGGGGGTCATACTGCAGTGCCCCCCCCCCCCCCCCCCCCGTATGATCCAAACACCGAAATCTGGACTTCAAAAGCCCGAGGGCCCTCGCCACCACGGCCCGGGTTTTGCATAGTGCCCGATTAGAGAACCCCTGGCCCGCATTCTGCAGGCAAAGAACGGGCATCAGGAGCAAGGGCAGGAGTGGATATCCAGAATCCCCTGAAAGAATTTAAAAATACTAACATAAAATACACATTCTAAGCTACAATATTGTTTAACATGTCATAAAGCGCTAAAAACAGCCTTAGGTTAAGACATAAGTCATTAACTATATTCATTGCCATACAGTGAAAATGGATTGATGGAATGTGAGCAAACTTACCCAGGAGCCATCCACCAGATAATTCTCCTGACTCAAACTGACAAAATAAGCCAGAGCTCTGCAATATATAAGCATCATGGGACGACCCTGGATGCCCTGCAAGAACACTGAGGAATCGCATAGCTGGACCAAACACTGCTTGTGTGTTGTGCGAGTGGCACATCTTGCGGTTCCTGCAACGAAATATAAAATAATTGCACAAAGCAAAGGTAACCGACTAAGACAATAACTCCTACAACAAATTAAGATTCAAGTTCAACAATCCAAATATAATTCACAAAGGACATGTCTAAAAAAATATAGCAATTATATGGATGTGTGGGTAGGTTTACATGCTAAGGACTAATTAAGGTCAGCATTAAAATGCTTCTATAAGGCATACATGAAATGTATTGATTCAGGTATGCATTGCTATACAATTTATGGCCTCGGCCATGCTGATACATGCAATGCCTTGGTGCTAAAGGCGCGCAGACTCCTCCACATAGCCGCAAAACATGTTCAACAATAGCAATCCGAGCCCTCAAAGGTCCCGTAAGTGGATCGGAAATGAAACTGTTTAATAGGTTGGTGGTCCGTCTGCAATCAGCTCTCTGAATCAGACGCAAGCCCATCCCAACAACGTAAGTTGTCTGAACAAACGACAATAGATTTTGTTTGGAAAATGATCCAAACTAACGCAAATGATCCGATTTGCTTTCGTTCATCGAAAGCGCATATACGCATTTTTCCGAACGTTCGTACGAATGAAAAATGAACGAAAAAAAGCAAAAAAATGACAAACACCCACTAAAACTTTCACAGACAGCTACGGAAGTGCAGACGAATGTGCCTCTGAATCGAGCCTATTTCTTGCCTTCATTGTGTCCTAATTCTGCTAATTCCAAGGAGCTACTGAGACTTTCAGGAAGTCTGATGCTCTTTTTGTTCTCCCTTCTGGACCTAGAAAGGGTTTGCCTCCGGCTAAATCCACTATCAGCAAGTGGATCCGTCAGGCGGTGGTTCAAGCCTATTCTGCTAAGGGAAAGGAATCTCCCTTTAGGCCGCTACTTGGTCTTCTGTTCATACTTTTTCAAAGTTTTACAAGGTTGATGTTAAGGCCTCAGCGGATGCTGCTTTTGGCCGCAAGGTGCTTCAGGCGGTAGTGACTTGAACTACTGGCCTTTACTCTTTGGGGATCCCACCCTACTTTGGACACTGCTTTTGGATGTCCCAACTGTTATGAATACCGAAGCAGGCCGTGCCATGCAATAAAGAAAAAAGCAATTCTGTGAGTACTCACCTGTAGAATTGTTTTTTTCTTGCATGGCTCAGCCCGCTTTGCCCCACCCTTGTTATCATTATTCTTGGTTGCCTCTTTATGGTGATTGTTCCAAGTTAATTGGGTTTTTTTTACCCTTTTCACATTTTTTACTTTATTCTCTCCCGGCTTCTTGTCTCACTGCTTGTCTATGCTGGGAACTCTATGGTTAATCCCGTTTTTATAGGGAGCCGGAAGGTGCCACAGCTTTCTGCAGTACCACTGCGCCACCTTGTAGCGGAATAACCCAACTGTTATGAATACCAAAGCGGGCCGTGCCATGCAAGAACAAAAACAATTCTACAGGTGAGTACCTGAATTGCTTTATTGTAGATTTACCACTATCTCAAGGTAATTCTGTTGTGTGGGTCATTGTCGCTTTAACAAAAATTCCCACTGACTATGCTCCCTTCAGCTCCAGAATTGGCTCAATTTCTTATTAATCATGATTTTTGCATACATGACATACCCCCAAATATTGTTTCTGATCAGCTTGTTGCCTATTACTGGAAAGTATTCTGTGTTGGGAAGATTGGGAATCTCAGTTTCGCTATCTTCTGTATACCACCCCAATGTGAAGGGCAAACTGAGAGAACTAACCAGTTCTTAGAGCAAATTTAATAATGCTCCTAGTTAATCTATTAGATTAATAGATCAGGAATAGGTTAGGTAAAAGCCCTAAAACATCATCTATTTCTGGTCCTTCTTCCAACTAGCCCATTTTGAAGGAATGGTTAAGAGAATGATTGGATATCTGGACCAAGGTGCAAGATAATTTAAAAAAGGCTGTTGAGCAACAAAAACGTTTTCAGGTTGTGACGAATCTTTCGAACCACCTTTTCAGTAGTCTAGGTATCTACTAAGAACATCCCTCTGCGCCAACCATCGGTTAAGTTGGGGCCTAGATATATTAATCCATTCTGAATACTGCTGGAGATGCAACTCTGATAAAGGTACATTACTACACATTATAGTGAGGAATACTCTTGTCAGAGGATCACTCCGTGTGCCCTGTGTGGGGCTGTTGTAACCTGGGGAGGTGAAGGACATAAGAATGGCCTTGATTAGGACCTAACTGTTTTCTATAGCACAGAATGTCTCATGTCATAGAGGTAAGTCGTCAGCAAACGACTGGTACATAAGGTATATTACATAAGGTTCAATTCCCAAAGTTCGAAATGATGTGGGTGCCCAAGTCATCACAAACGTTGGGAATTAAACCTAACTTGAATGTTTTTCTTTTTGTACTTATGATGTAATATACCTTATGTACCAAGTGTTTTCCGCTGAACTTACCTCTTTGACATGAGATAATAAATAGTGATGAGCGAGTAGTATTCGACCGAGCCGGTATTCGATCGAATACTACGCTGTTCGTCATACTCGATTTCGATCGAGTACAGCGGCGATGGCGCACTCACAATTCGTTTCCCCTCCCACCTTCCCTGGCGCGTTTTTTACACCAATCACCATGCAGGGGGGGTGGGACAGGTCCTGGGAGGACGCTGGCATCGCGAAAACGGCGTCTACACGCATTGGCTGGAAAAACCATGTGACCTCGAATATACAAAACTCAGCACTTCCTCTTCGTCAGCATTAGCAGCTTGAACTTAGTGAGGGACAGACGCTCACAGCAGGGAAAGACAGGCTGTTGCTGGCAGGGCCCCAGAAGCTCGGAATATCGCTTTTACCACCATCTATACCAGCTACCAGAAGACAAGACAGTCCTTAAGAGCCCTTATTAGGGCTGCTACGCTGAACAGTATATAGCTCATTTTCTATTTAGTCAGGCAGGGCCCCAGAAGCTCAGAATATACCTTTTACCACCATATATACCAGCTACCAGAAGACAAGACAGTCCTTAAGAGCCCTTATTAGGGCTGCTACGCTGAACAGTATATAGCTCATTTTCTATTTAGTCAGGCAGGGCCCCAGAAGCTCAGAATATACCTTTTACCACCATATATACCAGCTACCAGAAGACAAGACAGTCCTTAAGAGCCCTTATTAGGGCTGCTACGCTGAACAGTATATAGCTCGTTTTCTATTTAGTCAGGCAGGGCCCCAGAAGCTCAGAATATACCTTTTACCACCATATATACCAGCTACCAGAAGACAAGACAGTCCTTAATAGCCCTTATTAGGGCTGCTACGCTGAACAGTATATAGCTCATTTTCTATTTAGTCAGGCAGGGCCCCAGAAGCTCAGAATATACCTTTTACCACCATATATACCAGCTACCAGAAGACAAGACAGTCCTTAATAGCCCTTATTAGGGCTGCTACGCTGAACAGTATATAGCTCATTTTCTATTTAGTCAGGCAGGGCCCCAGAAGCTCAGAATATACCTTTTACCACCATATATACCAGCTACCAGAAGACAAGAGAGTCCTTAAGAGCCCTTATTAGGGCTGCTATGTTGTACAGTATATAGCTCATTTTCTATGTAGTCAGGCAGGGCCCCAGAAGCTCAGAATATACCTTTTACCACCATATATACCAGCTACCAGAAGACAAGACAGTCCTTAAGAGCCCTTATTAGGGCTGCTATGTTGTACAGTATATAGCTCATTTTCTATGTAGTCAGGCAGGGCCCCAGAAGCTCAGAATATACCTTTTACCACCATATATACCAGCTACCAGAAGACAAGACAGTCCTTAAGAGCCCTTATTAGGGCTGCTACGCTGAACAGTATATAGCTCATTTTCTATGTAGTCAGGCAGGGCCCCAGAAGCTCAGAATATACCTTTTACCACCATATATACCAGCTACCAGAAGACAAGACAGTCCTTAAGAGCCCTTATTAGGGCTACTATGTTGAACAGTATATAGCTCATATCCTATGTAGTCAGGCAGGGCCCCAGAAGCTCAGAATATACCTTTTACCACCATATATACCAGCTACCAGAAGACAAGACAGTCCTTAAGAGCCCTTATTAGGGCTACTATGTTGAACAGTATATAGCTCATATCCTATGTAGTCAGGCAGGGCCCCAGAAGCTCAGAATATACCTTTTACCACCATATATACCAGCTACCAGAAGACAAGAGAGTCATTGAGAGCCCTTATTAGGGCTACTATGCTGAACAGTATATAGCTCATATGTAGGCAGGCAGGGCCCCAGAAGCTCAGAATATACCTTTTACCACCATATATACCAGCTACCAGAAGACAAGACAGTCCTTAATCCCTTATTAGTGCTGCTATGTTGAACAGTATATATCTCATATCCTATGTAGTCAGGCAAGGCCCCAGAAGCTCAGAATATCGCATTTACCACCATATATACCAGCTACCAGAAGACAAGAGAGTCATTGAGAGCCCTTATTAGGGCTGCTATGTTTTAAAAATTGTGTGGAGGCCCAAGAGCTGAGACCTTTTAAAAATTGTGTGGAGGCCCAAGAGCTGAGACCTTTTAAAAATTGTGTGGAGGCCCACGAGCTGAGACCTCCTAAAAATTGTGTGGAGGCCCAAGAGCTGAGACCTCTCAAACATTGTGTGGAGGCCCAAGAGCTGAGACCTCTTAAAAATTGTGTGGAGGCCCAAGAGCTGAGACCTTTTAAAAATTGTGTGGAGGCCCAAGAGCTGAGACCTCTCAAACATTGTGTGGAGGCCCAAGAGCTGAGACCTTTTAAAAATTGTGTGGAGGCCCAAGAGCTGAGACCTTTTAAAAATTGTGTGGAGGCCCAAGAGCTGAGACCTCTTAAAAATTGTGTGGAGGCCCAAGAGCTGAGACCTCTTAAAAATTGTGCGGAGGCCCAAGAGCTGAGACCTTTTAAAAATTGATTGTATTAAGCCTAAGAGGTGAGCCATAATTTTTTTCATTAATACAGCAATTCTACGGCGGTTAAGGAGGAGGAGGAGGAGGAGGAGGAGGAAATGGCACTTCATACAGATGGCACTTCACTCTTGGCTGCTTTCCACTGTTGTACAAGCAAAGTCCGGGTCAATCCACTTGCTGTTCATTTTGATTAGCGTCAGCCTGTCGGCACTGTCGGTTGACAGGCGGCTGCGCTTATCGGTTATAATGCCCCCGGCTGCGCTGAACACACCCTTTCTGATAGCATGCTGGCGGCAGGGCAGGCAAGCACCTCCAAGGCGTACAGGGACAGTTCCAGCCACGTGTCCAACTTGGAGACCCAGTAAGTGTAGGTCGCCGAGGGATCGGGGAGGACAGGGGTGTGGTCTGCCAGGTAGTCCCGCAACATCCGCCGATACTTGTCCCTCCTGCTGATAGCGGGCCCCGCAGTGATGGAAGTTGCACGAGGGGGTGACATGAACGTGTCCCACACCTTGGAGAGTGTTCCCCTGGTGGCTGTGGGCCTGATCGATGTTGTCAGACTCTGGGAGACACTCTCCTCTCTGCCGCCAGCGATGCTGGGTGGGAAAATCTGCATCATGTTCTGCAAGAGTTCCCTCTGGTATTCCAGTAATCGATTCGTCCTCTCCTCTACCGGAATAAAAGAGGAGAAGTTATCTTTATACCGGGGGTCCAGGAGTGCGAAGACCCAGTATAGTTTGTTCTCCAATATCCGAACAACACGTATGTCCCGGGAAAAGCAGCCCAGCATGAAGTCAGCCATGTGTGCCAGACTCTGAGTAGGCATGAAGCCACCAGAAGGATCATTTTCCATTTCCTCCTCTTCCTCCTCCTCTCCGCCCCATCCGCGCTGAACCAATGGGACGCACACAGCCTGACTGCTACCCTCGCCACCAGCATCCTCTTCCACAGCCACCTCCACGTTGTCCTCCTCCTCCTCATCCTCCTCCTGCAACTGCCACCGAGCAGCAGACAAAAGTGTGGTCTGACTGTCTACCTGCCTTGCGTCTCCTCCTACCCCCATCTCCTCTGTGTGCAATGCGTTCTCCCTTATTGCGATGAGCGATTCTTTAAGGACGCCTAGGAGCGGGATGGTTACGCTCACTATAGCGTCCTCGCTGCTGACCTTCTTAGTGGACTCCTCAAAGATACGCAATACATCGCATATGTCTGCCATCCATGGCCACTCGTGGTTGGCAAACTGAGGGAGCTGAGTTGGAGGCACGCGTGGATGCATCATCTGGTACTCCATCAATGCTTTCTGCTGCTCACACACCCTGGCCAACATGCAATAGGTGGAATTCCAGCGAGTGGGCAGGTCGCACAACAGCCGATGTTGAGGCAAATGGAGGCGTTGCTGGATTTTTTTTTAAGCTAGCAGCAGCTACAGTTGACTTCCGAAAGTGAGCGCACAAGCGCCGCACTTTGACCAGTAGCTCTGCCAGGTTGGGGTAAGTCTTTAGAAACTTTTGTACTACCAAATTAAAAACGTGGGCCAGGCATGGTACGTGATTGAGTTCTGCAAGCTCCAGAGCCGCCACCAGGTTACGGCCGTTATCGCACACGACCATGCCTGGTCCTAGCTGCAGCGGCGACAGCCACATCTCTGTCTGCTGCAATATGGCGTGCCTCACCTCTGCGGCGCTGTGCTTCCTGTCGCCCAAGCTGATGAGCTTAAGCACCGCCTGCTGACGTCTCCCCGTGCCAGTGCTGCAACGCTTCCAGCTAGGGGCTGAGGGCGATGAGGAGGAGGAGGAGGAGGAGGAGGGTCTATCAGAACCTGTGCTGGCAATCTTGGGCGGGGGTGGTATGTAGGCCGTCCCTGTTTGCGACCCCGTCCCCGCTTCCACAACATTCACCCAGTGTGCCGTCAAAGAGATGTAGCGTCCTTGGCCGCAAGCGCTTGTCCACGAGTCGGTGGTCAAGTGGACCTTTGCGCTGACTGCGTACCTCAGGGTCCGCCTGATGTTACGTGACACGTGCTGGTGCAGGGCGGGGACGCCCCTGGGAAAAATAGTGGCGGCTAGGGATGGAATAGCGAGGTGCGGCAGCCGCCATCAGGTCGCGGAAGGCCTGCGTCTCCACAAGCCTAAACGGCAACATCTCCAGGGCCAGCAGTTTGGAGATGAGGCAGGTTAAGGCTTGGGCTTGGGGGTGACTGGAGGCGTACTTCCGCCTGCGGTTGAACGCCTGCGAGATGGACAGTTGATGGGACGAGGAGATGGAAGGTGCAGACGAAGATGCGGGGGAAGGGGGGGCTGAAGGAGAAGGCCCCAAAGTAGCCGAGGCAGAGGCAGATGTGGAGGTGTCCTGGCTGGAGGTCTGGACCGCAGTGGCAGCACACAACAAAGGGGAAGAGGCAGTGGCAGCAAGACCGGGCGCAGGTTGTATTGCGTTTGCTCTCTCCCACTCAGCCCAGTGCTTGAATTCCAAGTGACGGCGCATGCCTGAGGTGGTCAGATTGCTCTTCTCAGAGCCCCTACTCAGTTTTGAGTGGCAGATTGCGCAAACCGCGCTCAGTTTGTCATCCGCGCAAACATTAAAAAATCTCCACACCACAGAAGTACGAGGTCTCGATGGGGGAGCTTCGCGCGACTGCCTGCTGCCGGGAAGAGCTTCGGCCCTGCTGGCTGTGGCCTGCCTTCTCTGTCTGGACTGTCCTCTGCCTCTGGACTGTCCTCTGCCTCTTGCTGCCTTATTCGGTGATGCGCAGACCGCATCTCCACTGCTTTCCCCGCTGGACATCACCCCTGTCCAAGTGGGGTCGGTCATTTCGTCGTCCACCACCTCCTCTTCCACTTCCTCTCTCTGCTCCTCCTCCTGCCCACTGGACATTCCAACAGCCTCCCTTGATGGCAACTGCATCTCATCATCATCATCGCTCATGATAGCAGATGCTGGTTCCGGGTCCACATCACTAGCAGATGGCGGATACTCAAGTGTTTGGGCATCACTACAAACAAATTCCTCTGCTAGCTCCTGGGATTCTTGCAGCACATCTGGAAAAGGACCCGAAAAGAGGTCCTGGGAGGGGTCAAGGGTGGGCTGACTCTGTTGGCCAGGTTGGGAGGAAGGAGGGTCAGAGTGAGACTGTGTGGATGACTGGGTGGTGGACAAGTGACTGGAAGCGTTATCGGCCATCCATTGCACCACCTGTTCACGCTGCTCAGGCTTTGACAGAGGTGTACCCCGCCCCCCGCATAACTGTCCCATAAAGGCAGGGAAGCTGGATGAGCGTAATGCTGGCTGCCCCTCACCAGCACGCATTGTATCCCCACTGGCTTCAACGCGGTTTGTGCCCCCACCAGCATTTCCGCGCCCCCGTCCACGTCCCTTTGCGCTAGCCCTCCGCATTTCAGACGTTTTACTTTTTTGGCCACGCGTTATGCCAAATATAAAAATATTTTTAAGAAGAACACCTGGCTATACAGCCGTATACTGCCAGAAGGTGAAATGGTGCCTATACGCACCGGGTATATAACAAGGTTTTGTTGGTAAAGAGGACAGAAAACAGTAGTGCCAAATATAAAAAATATTTTTAAGAAAAACACCTGGCTATACAGCCGTATACTGCCAGAAGGTGAAATGGTGCCTATACGCACCGTGTATAAAACAGTGTTTTGTTGGCACAGAGGACACAAAACAGTAGTGCAAAATATAGTTTTGTATATAGGTGCTAATACACCACTGAAGTCTTTCTGTCCCTATTCCAGCATCAGCAGCTACCCCTCACTAAAGCAGCCGTTTTGAGCAGAGTGTATATAGTTTTGTATATAGGTGGTAATACACCACTGAAGTCTTTCTGTCCCTATTCCAGCAGCAGCAGCTACCCCTCACTAAAGCAGCCGTAGCTGCAGCACTAATAAGTGCTCAGCTCTTGGGCCTCCACACAATGTTTGAGAGGTCTCAGCTCTTGGGCCTCCACACAATGTTTGAGAGGTCTCAGCTCTTGGGCCTCCACACAATTTTTAAGAGGTCTCAGCTCGTGGGCCTCCACACAATTTTTAAAAGGTCTCAGCTCTTGGGCCTCCACACAATTTTTAAAAGGTCTCAGCTCTTGGGCCTCCACACAATGTTTGAGAGGTCTCAGCTCTTGGGCCTCCACACAATTTTTAAAAGGTCTCAGCTCTTGGGCCTCCACACAATTTTTAAGAGGTCTCAGCTCTTGGGCCTCCACACAATTTTTAAAAGGTCTCAGCTCTTGGGCCTCCACACAATTTTTAAAAGGTCTCAGCTCTTGGGCCTCCACACAATTTTTAAGAGGTCTCAGCTCTTGGGCCTCCACACAATTTTTAAAAGGTCTCAGCTCTTGGGCCTCCACACAATGTTTGAGAGGTCTCAGCTCTTGGGCCTCCACACAATTTTTAAGAGGTCTCAGCTCTTGGGCCTCCACACAATGTTTGAGAGGTCTCAGCTCTTGGGCCTCCACACAATTTTTAAAAGGTCTCAGCTCTTGGGACTCCACACAATTTTTAAAAGGTCTCAGCTCTTGGGCCTCCACACAATTTTTAAAAGGTCTCAGCTCTTGGGCCTCCACACAATGTTTAAGAGGTCTCAGCTCGTGGAACTCCACACAATGTTTGAGAGGTCTCAGCTCTTGGGCCTCCACACAATTTTTAAAAGGTCTCAGCTCTTGGGCCTCCACACAATTTTTAAGAGGTCTCAGATCTTGGGCCTCCACACAATTTTTAAGAGGTCTCAGCTCTAAGCTTCCCTTACTGCTGGGGTGACACACTGTAACAAACCTCCTCCTGTAAGCTTCCCTGACTGCTGGGGTGACACACTGTAACAAACCTCCTCCTGTAAGCTTCCCTTACTGCTGGGGTGACACACTGTAACAAACCTCCTCCTGTAAGCTTCCCTTACTGCTGGGGTGACACACTGTAACAAACCTCCTCCTTTAAGCTTCCCTTACTGCTGGGGTGACACAATGACACAAGAGGACATGTCTGACCACATCTCACACACACACACACACACACACACACACACACACACACACTTAGGGGTGGGGTCTATTTATTTTCCCCCTTGCCTATGCCTTCTGTGGTTGTCATTAGGCAACGTGATTTTAAGGGGTGCAGAATTTTGTTCTTCTTTTTTGTACAGTTTGGCTTGGGGTCCATGGCAATGTAGAGGAAAGAAGGTTTCCTTGTCTTGTCTCACTTTACGTAGAAGTAATATTGTGTTTGGAGTGTATTGTTGAGAGGCTGTGATAGTGGCGTAATAGTGCGACTTGGGCGCGTTATATGCACCCAGACATGCTTCCCCTGCTGTCCCAGTTGCATTCCAGCAGTGTTGGCATCATTTTCTGATGTTTCAGGGTGGACTTGGTGACCTCCAAGTGGTCGAATTGAGATTTCCAAGTGTCGAGCATTTTTTTCCCATAGACTATAATGGGATTCGATATTCGGTCGAGTAGTCGAGTAACGCGGTCTATTCGAATCGAAATTTCGAATATTTCACTACTCGCTCATCTCTAATAATAAACCTTAAATCATCAGACAGTATGAATTAATACTGTGCTGTACAAAAATTTGAGACACGATCTGGACCATTCTTTTAGTCCTTCTATTGCACATTACGACACTTTCTCTGTCAGTGTTATAAGATCACACCCTATTGTAATGCAATGCTGCCAATAATCACATCTGTGACTGGCTCCCAAGTCCCCAACCATCTCTCCTTCATTCTTCTTCATCTTAACTATCTAAGTAATTACAAAAAACTCCCCCACGGGGATCGGATGGCACCAAATTAAAGAGGAGACCCGGACGGATCGATAGAGGGGTCAGATAAATATATATATATTGTTTTAATTTTTAACTAGCAGAGGGGGGAAAGTCAAGCACGTAACACCTACATGCTTGCCACTTAACGCCTGGACATGAGAGCATGTGGGTGTTATGTGCTTGGCACTTAAAGGGTTAATGTGCCAATAAATACAGCCAAAAATACAAATATACCAATAAATGCAACCAAAAGTATAAATAGTTCCTACAATATACATTGTGTAATGCTTAAACAAGGCCAACACCCTTACAAGAAACGGTGCTCATATACATCCTTCCCCAGAGAAATTCAGATGCTGCATATAAAAATTAATTTACCTTTATTGTAACTCCTGCTTTCCGGTCGCTGTGCAGTGTTGGGTAATGTCAGATAAATTCAGGCAGCAGCACAGCTGGGATGCGGTTAACAGAAGCTCCAAAATAGCCGCTACCATGAGAAAATCTGTGAGGCTGCTTTCAGCTTTGAGTGGATGCAGGAGCAAATGTAAGTGCTGACAATGATTCAGTACCATGCATGCAGATGGAGAAAGGGGGTTTTAGGGATTTTTTTTTCTAAATGTGCAAGGCAGTTGGTCCGGTTTAATCTCATAAATCTCAATTACATAAATAGAACAGTGAAGGAAAACAGGAGGATGCAGCAAGATCCAGCAGTATTAGCAGTAATACAACAGTATAAAACATATTACCAGATAAATAACCTGGAGGGGCAGCACCAGTTTTAATTGTGTATGTGCTTAGTGTGTTTTTTGTTTTTGATTTTGGTGTTTGTATAGTGGCTATTATGGATGATGCTGCAATTACCATGTTGTGATTGCTGTGGATTAGAGAGGTTGTCTCTCCTTCCTCGTGTTGCCACTGTCACCTTGGATCCACTCAGCAGAGAATCCTTTGGTCTTTGCTGCTGGTGATCGGCATTGTCATCTTACTCCAAGGGTGCTGCAGGCTTAGACTAACCTATTTTTTCAATTGAATAATTAGGTATACATTTTCATATACCTTCATATGTAGTATGTCCCACATTTTCTGGAAAAATTCAGACCTACTAATTCCAATAGAGGAGCCTTCCTGTTGCCACATGCCTTAAAGCCTTAAACTGCAATCATGAGCCGTCTTAGTGACACAGTCACTTTAAGAATGTCTTTTGCAGGCTACTGGGCTGCCTAATGTAGCTTAATACAATCTTCACTAAAAACACACAATGGCCCACTCTGAATGATGTATTGAACTTTCAGAAAGCACTTTACTCACTGTGACTAGGCATAACATGCGAATAAACAGTGAACACACTGGAAGAACACTTATAACAGCATAAGAGGAACTTTAAGCGGAAGTGTACTTTTCAGCTCTTCAGGCAAAAGAGAACCAAGGTCAGGATGCGGGCACAGCACCTTGGCACAAGAAAATAGGGCAAGGAAAGTTAAAGGGCCAGATACCCTGCTGTGTATGTTACTAGAAACAGTCTAAAAAATGTAAAGGGCTGGTGTTGTTGTTTGGCATGTTACTAGAGACTGCAGTCTAGGCCCTTTTTCAAGATTGAGGACCTAATCACTTTTGGCTCCCTTTCTTGTGGAAGAACCCCTGGAGGCCTACCTTGATCTGGATGTCCAAAGTGCTATGGACTATGACAAACTTAAACATGAAATTTTGTCTCGGCTGGGAGTAACCACTTTTGTCCTAATACAGCGGGAGCTCAACTGGGTCCACCATATGGACAAACCATCCCACTCCAAAATGCATGACCTTATCCACCCTACAAATAAATGGTTGCAGCCAGAGAATCTGACCATTAGATGTGGAACGGGTTGTTATGGATCAAAATCTGTGGTCTCTGCCCACCACTTTATGCCATGATGATTATGTCATATCATGATATTATCATAATATCATGGTATTATGGGTCAACCATGTGGCCCCCAAAAATGCTGACCATCTGGTGGAATTGGTGGAGAGGTATACTGTAGCCGAGGAACTGATGAGACTGCCTGAGCAGCCCCCCAGCTGAGACCCCTAGGACTACCTGGTAAGACGGTAGAGTGCTACGTGAAAGGGGGTGGTGGTGGCTTGGGTAAGAATGTGCTCAAGAAGGATGAGAGTGAGAACCCAGGTCAGGACAGACCAGGGCAAATAAGAGACTTCTAGAGATGTCAAATTCAGGTTATGTGCCATTTGCCTCATGATTGATGAGCCTATGCAATGTGATACAGCCTATATATAAATAATATAGAAGTTTCAGAGACCTTACCCTTTTCTTTCTTGGTCAGTGGGAATTATGAAATTAACCGGGTTGATGAGATACCCGCAGCCAGTCTAAGCAACTCCAAGAGGGAGAAGGCTTTGACAGAAAATGCCACCGTCTTGGAAGTAAGAAGGGAACAGTTGGTTACAGAACAGTTAATGCACTCTAACTTGGTTAGAGCCCATGAGAAGGTAAAAGAACCCATATCCCAAGCCCAGGAGGCCCAAAAAGGATTGTGCTATCATAATGCCCAAATATGAATTCATCACCCAAGGCAGGTGATAAGGCAAAAACCCATAAGACAACCCCAGGTAAAAAGGTTAAGTGGAAACTATATAGGAAACCTGATGTCTGTATCATTTGTTGCAATGACTTTATTAAGCCCTATTCTGTTTCTAAGTTTAATGCCTACCCTATGCCGCGGGTTGATCCTTTTGACAGACCTGGATCCCCCAACAGAAACCCAAATGCATTATCTCTAACATATTGTTTTGTGACTAAATGTGTTCCAGCCGTGGGGTTAAAACAAAGTGGGGGGAGATATGTGGCAGACAATGTGGGAGAGTGGTGAATGGGGTGTTTATTTCACCAAGTTTCATGTGTGACAAGACAGGTTTGGGCTGTGAATGAATTAAGCCTTAGGTGTTTGAGCCTTGAAAAGGTCTGGACACTCGGGGTTCTCCCTCTGCATAGGCGCTCCCTCTCTCTGCCTGGGAAAACTAACACGTGTGTTGTGAGCCACTGAAATGCTGACCTACACTGAATGGACTTTTCCAAACCAGGTTGTTGTACCTTTTGTTGCTGTTTTGGGGTGGCTGACACTAGGCCTCCACCCAGTTAGCCAGGAACTGCCGTACAGGCTTAGGATTTTCTTTGTTTTTTTTTTGCTTTATAATTTTTACAACCTGATGAATAAACTGGCTGAGGTTTTATATATATATAATATATATATATATATATATATATATATATATATATATATATATATATATACAAAAAAAGTACCTTAATTACATGAATTGTGTACATTTTGGATTTAGAATGTGTATTCTTTTTCAGGGATGTAAAGCATGGAAATATCTACAAATACCAAATTGTGACTGTGACATCGAAGGGAGAAAGTGAAGCATCTCCAGAACTGATTTATCATCACAGTGAAGGATACTGCGGAGATGGAAAAATTCAAAAGTAAGAGGCGCTTAAAGGATGAGACAGTTACCAGAGGTAGCAATTTGTTGTGTCTTCACAGTCTATGGCTTAAAGCTGCATGTCATTTTAGGAAAGGAATCATGTATGAATGTATATATTCTTGATTATAATGATTCGACCTTTTTTTGCAGCTTATTAGAACTTTTAATGCATGTCGCTAGTATGATACTAAACACTTAGATGGTAATCCAGTCAGATTTTGATAGCCTCTCCCTTTAATCAAGGTCCCTGTTCAGACACAGACAATACTGTAACTTCCTCTCACCCTATCCCTCTTAGATGAGCTATTTCAAAGCATCTAAAAATCTCTGGGTCGTGGCGGAGGTGGGAAGGGCGAAGCTTTGAGTCGAAGCTTTGAGTCATAAAGCGCGGCGAAGCTTTATGAGTCATATACTTGCTCTGCTATGGTCAGAGATAGCTGTATAACCACTTTCACTTGCCATACTTGCTCACACTAAGTAGCTTTTAGACCAGTTTTTGCAGAAAATGAAGAGGCACATAGGACCTGTATCAGTTGAGCTGCTTGTTGCCTTATTATTGCTATTGGGTTTACAGTCCCTTTGAATACCCTTGCACCATTCTTTTCTTTTCTTCTATTTAGTAATTAAAATCATCTGTATCTGCTTGTGTTAGGTGATGAAATATTTCTGTAGAAGCAACATTTTTGAGGCAAAGATGAATGTTTTTACAAGTTTATAAAATACAGTAACCTGTATGGTATGTTTACATATTCAGAAAGGTTCACATTAAATGTGTGAAGGAAAAAACTGTCACTGAAGAATTTGAGTCCGTCAGTTGTAGAACTGCTACACTGAAAAACGATTCTTTAGGTGCAGATAATGTTCCATCGGGCAGGCTGATTCATCACTAACGCCAGGTAGCAACAGATGAGCGTCTGTAGCAGGCATTTTCAGAGCGCCCACTAGTAGTCACTGTGCTCAGCCATGGGTCGCTACTTCATAGCGACTCAGTCGCTGTTCAGTAATGTTGAATACATTGTGAGGAGTCGCTATTTGACCAGTACAGCGCTGTATGGGAGCGCATGTTAGCGACTGCTCATAGCGACCGACTCACACCATATTCAGCAAAAAAACAGCCTCACAAATCTCTGGCACTGAAAAATGCTTGTTTGAAGCCCAGAGCCCAGGAGGCGATGTGTTTAAAGTCTGTTTTTCAGCATCTTTCCACTAGTAACAAAGCAAAAACATATGGAATTACATTGTAGCAACATTGTAACATGATCACTTTAATTAGGGATGAGCGAATCGATACGGACAACCCGAATTTGTTTCCGAATTTCAGGAAATATTCGATTCTGAACGAATCCGAATTTCCCCGCGATTCGATCGATCGAAGTTTTCTTTTTACTTCAATTACAGGCATTGTAAAATGGTGGATGGACATGCCCAGACATGGCCCCTGGGGCAAGTTATCATGGGAAGGTTACATGTAGCCTATCAGCAGCCAGGAGCCCCAGTGACGTCACAGCGCTATATAAACGGCGGCCATCTTGCTCGTGCGCATTTCAGCCTTGTATTGCGGCCACAACAGAGCTGTTTAGAGACAGGGAGAGACTAAGAGAGAGTCAGGGAGACCCACAGGGTGCCAGACAGAACCAGGGAAAGATAGGGAAAAATCGGGACAGCAGAGAAAGTGACAGGGAAAGCTTTGTTTTATTTTCATTTCACTTTTGGCAGATCAATTTTAAATTGCTTTTGTTTGTGCTGTAAAAATTCCTTGCCATCTTGGCAGTGGCATATTTAACCCTATCTGTTACACACAAACATTTCTTATAACTCGATTAGTTTAATTTTTTTTGTGTCTGCTGTAAAAACCCCAGCCCACATGTGCATCCTATTTCAGCACATTTGACCCTATCTGTTACTCTAAAGCCGCTTTTAAAGGATATTTCTCATAAAGATATTGCATTTTGAATTGTTTTTTGTCTGGTTTAAATACACCAGCCAACATGGGCATCCCAAACCAGCATGTCACCCTATCTGTTATACTAAATAAGCATTGTTCATCCTCAGCTTAATCAAGCTATTGTATTTTGAATTGGTTTTTGTCTGGTTTAAATGCACCAGCCCACATGGGCATCCCAAACCAGCACATGTCACCCTATCTGTTATACTAAATAAGCTTTGTTCAGCCTCATTTTAATCAAGCTATTGCATTTTGAATTGGTTTTTGTCTGGTTTAAATACACCAGCCCACATGGGCATCCCAAACCAGCACATGTCACCCTATCTGTTATACTAAATAAGTGTTGTTCATCCTCAGCTTAATCAAGCTATTGCATTTTGAATTGGTTTTTGGTCTGCTGCCAAAACACTAGGCTGCAGGGTATCCCAAACCTGCATGTAGCACCCTATCTGTTATACTAAATAAGTGCTGTTCATCCTCAGCTTAATAAAGCCATTGCATTTTGAATTGGTTTTTGGTCTGCTGCCAAAACACTAGGCCGCAGGGTATCCCAAACCTGCACGTAGCACCCTATCTGTTATACTAAATAAGCATTGTTCATCCTCAGCTTAATCAAGCTATTGCATTTTGAATTGTTTTTGGTCTGCTGCCAAAACACTAGGCTGCAGGGTATCCCAAACCTGCATGTAGCAACCTATCTGTTATACTAAATAAGTGTTGTTCATCCTCAGCTTAATCAAGCCATTGCATTTTGAATTGGTTTTTGGTCTGCTGCCAAAACACTAGGCCGCAGGGTATCCCAAACCTGCACGTAGCACCCTATCTGTTATACTACATAAGCATTGTTCATCCTCAGCTTAATCAAGCTATTGCATTTTGAATTGTTTTTGGTCTGCTGCCAAAACACCAGGCCGCAGGGTATCCCAAACCTGCACGTAGCACCCTATCTGTTATACTAAATAAGCGTTGTCCATCCTCAGCTTAATCAAGCTATTGCATTTTGAATTGTTTTTTGTCCTGCTGTCAAAACAACAGGCCGCACGGTATCCCAAACCACCACGTTGCACCCTATTTGTTATACTAAATAAGCTTGTTCAGCCTCAGCTTTATTAAGCTATTGCATTTTGAATTGTTTTTTTGTCCTGCTGTCAAAACACCAGGCCGCAGGGTATCCCATATTGCCAATTTTCATAGTATCTGGTGCAGAGAAGCAGTTCCTCACTTTTTTTAGCTACTGCTTTTTAAAGTAAACACATTTTTAAAGTACCTATTGCACATTTCAAATACATAAAAATATCAGGCAGACAAGTGCCAGGATGTTCAAAGAGGAGTGGTAGAGGCCAAGATTCAGCAGGCAGAGGTCGCAGCAGACTAGGGACGAGTGGCAGCAGGAGTCACGGTGAGAGACCTAATCTGCCAGTATCTGCTAGTGGTCGTGTCTCCACCAGTAATGCATCTGCCGTGGTAGATTGGTTAACGCGTTCATCCACATCATCACAAGTTACATCTGAGACCCCCAGTCTATGGTCGGTAGGTTCCTCTTACACAACCCTGAGTTGGCATGCCCCGAGAGCAGTCCCTGTCCTCCCATTGCCTCTGTCCTATGACGTTCCCTCCTCCAGCGACGTATCCTATGCTTTGGGTTCAGCTCCACTCTTTAGTGAGGAGGACGATCAGATAGAGGACAGTCAGCAGCTACTGCCTAGTCAAGAAATGGAGGTGGCTTCTTTAACTAGGCAGACAAATAGTGATGTGGACAGTGTCGTGGGTGCTGCGAGCGTTCCAGCTCCTGCGCCAGACACTGTTGACGAATCCACGAACAGTGCAGCCACAACTCGATGATGATGATGAAGCCGATCGCACTTGGGAGCCGGGTGCAGAAGGGGCTTCATCATCAGGAGAAGAGGGGCGCAGGTTGCCCTGGAGGCAGCAGCTGAGGCAGCAAGGTGTTAGCAGCATGGTTGGCAGTCAGCATGGGGGCACAATTGTAAAGCCTGGAGCCAAATGGGGCCGGGGCCGGGGTAGAGCACCTGCTGCACGGCAGGCTACTTTATCGGGAGGTAGTGGAGCAGGGGTTCCTGGAGTTGGCAACAGTAGCAGTGAATCAGTGCGGCCTGTTGGTGGGAAAAGTAGCTACTCGGCAGTTTCTCCTTAAGCATCCGCAGGAGGGTAACATGGCCACATGCAAGATATGTAGGCAGAAGGTGAAGCGCGGCCAGGGCCCAAATGTTGGCACCACGGCCCTGCGTCAACATATGATGCGTCACCATAAAGCGGCCTGGGAGAACCGAGGCTCCAAAGAGGTGGTCCAGCCTGCTTCCTCACCAAGTGGCACGCCGCTCCCAATTTCTGCCAGCCAAGGCTCCAGCACCTCAGCCGAAGGCAACTGTGCGTCATACCCATCCTCTGTCGCTCCTGATGCTCCTACTCCTCCTCCTCCAAGTCATGCATCCCGCCAGCAATCCATCAGCGAAGCCATGTCCAAGAGACAGCAGTATGCACCCACTCATCCTACGGCGCAGAAGCTGAATGTGCTCCTGTCCAAGTTGCTGGTGCTGCAGTCGCTCCCTTTTCAGATGGTGGACTCTGCACCATTTAGAGAACTGATGGCTTGTGCCGAGCCGAGGTGGAGAGTCCCAAGCCGTCATTTCTTTGCCAAGAAGGCAGTACCAGCGCTGCACACTTTTGTTGATCAGAAGGTGGGCCAGTCATTGAGCCTGTCGGTGTGTAGCAAAGTGCATGGCAGCGTCGACGTCTGGAGCTGTAACTACGGTCAGGGACAGTACATGTCGTTTACGGCCCACTGGGTGAATGTGGTCCCTTTGCAGCAGCAGCAGCAACTTGGACAGGTCACGCCACTTCGGCCTCCACACTCCCTGGCCATTGTGCCTGTGACACCGTGCGACTCTGCCTCCTCATCCTCCGCCATCTCCTCACCCTCCACTGTAGACTCAAGTCTCAGTGCCCCTCCAGTCTACCATGTGTGCAGGGCACGGAGGTGTCACGCTGTGCTTCACATGGTTTGTCTTGGCGAATGGAGTCACACAGGGGAGGAACTGCTTAAATTTATTCATCACGAAATCCAAACATGGCTTACTCCAAGAAAACTTAAAATGGGAATCATGGTTACCGACAATGGGAAGAACATTTTGTCTGCGCTGCGCCAAGGAAGCCTGACCCATGCCCCCTGCATGGATCACGTCTTCAATCTGGTTGTCAAGCGGTTTCTGAAGTGTTCCCCCGATCTGCAAGACATCTTAACAACTTCAAGGAAACTTTGCATGCACTTCAGCCACTCATACACCGCCAAACACACCCTTCTTGAGCTACAGCGTCAGAATGGTAGCCCCCAACATAGTCTGATTTGCGATGTTTCCACCCATTGGAATCCCACCCTTCACATGTTGGACCGATTATATGAACAGAGAAAAGCCATCACGGATTTCCTGATGATCCAAGCGGATAGGGGGACTTCCCTGTGTAACTTCAATGTCAACCAGTGGCAGCTCATACGTGACACCTGCCGTTTGCTCAGGCCCTTTGAGGAAGCCACTTTATTTGTCAGTCGGCAGGATTACGGGATGAACGACGTGATTGCGTAGTGACCCCAGAATTGTTTCCATTTGTCGCCGGGATGATTTCTGGCTGTCCACCTTATTGGACCCTCGCTTCCGGCACAAAATGGGGGCATTTATTAAACCCGCCGAGAGGGAGGACAAACTGGCCTACTACAAAGACATTCTACGTAGTCAGTTGGCCTATCTGTGCCATGGTCCATACTCTAGCAGGTCTGACTCGGGGGGACCTCTGCGTTCACCTTCCACTGCCATGCCTGCTGGGGGGGTTGGCAGGAGCAGCAGCAGCAGCTCCATCAGCAGCAGCCTCAGTCTTCAGTCGCTAATGAGTAGCTTTCTACACCCGCATAGTGAGGCTACTCATGAGCAGCAGGAAGACCTGGAGCAGGACCTCAACCAGCAGGTCATGTCATACCTTGACATGACCATGCCAACACAGCTTGAGGATCCGCTCGACTTCTGGGCAGCCAAACTTGGCTTGTGGCCACAACTAGTAGAGTTTGCCCTGGAAAAGCTGTCCTGCCTGGCCAGTAGCGTGCCATCTGAGCGGGTGTTTAGTGCGGCGGGGGCCATAGTTACGGCGAGGAGAACTCGTCTGTCAACTAAAAATGTGGAGAGACTCACCTTTGTCAAAATGAATCAGGGATGGATCAGCCAGGATTTCCACCCACCAATGGCTGATGCATGCGACTAGATTCAGCATGGTGCCACGTTTTACACTTTCCAAATGGTGCAAAACATATTTATGTCTTTAGGCCAATTTTTGGGCTCCTGCTGATGCCAACTTCAGGGTGTGCCTTTCAGCCTATTTTTGGCCCCCTTCTGCTGCTGCTGCCAACTCCAGGGTGTCTTTCAATCAATGTTTGGACTCCTGCTTCTGCCGCTGCCAACTCCAGGGTGTGCCTTCCAGCTAATGTTTATGCTCCTGCTGCTGCCAACTTCAGGGTGTGATTCATCCAATTTTTGGCCTCCTGCAGCCAACTCCAGTGTTTCTTTCATGCAATGTTTGGGCTCCTGCTGCTGCTTGCAACTCCAGGGTGTGATTCATCCAATTGTTGGGCTCCTGCTGCCAACTCCAGTGTCTCTTTAAAGCAATGTTTGGGCTCCTGCTTCTGCCGCTGCCAACTCCAGGGTGTGCCTTCCAGCTAATGTTTGTGCTCCTGCTGCTGCCAACTCCAGGGTGTGATTCATCCAATTTTTGGGCTCCTGCAGCCAACTCCAGTGTCTCTTTAAAGTAATGTTTGTGCTCCTGCTGCTGCTTGCAACTCCAGGGTGTGATTCATCCAATTGTTGGGCTCCTGCTGCCAACTCCAGTGTCTCTTTAAAGCAATGTTTGGGCTCCTGCTGCTGCTTGCACCTCCAGGGTGTGATTCAGCCAATTTTTGGGCTCCTGCTGCCAACTCCAGTGTCTCTTTCAAGCTATGATTGGGCTCCTGCTGCTGCTTGCAACTCCAGGGTGTGATTCATCCAATTTTTGGCCTCCTGCTGCCAACTCCAGTGTCTCTTTAAAGCAATGTTTGGGCTCCTGCTGCTGCTTGCAACTCCAGGGTGTGATTCAGCTAATTTTTGGGCTCCTGCTTCTGCCAGCTCCAGGGTGTGTTTTTCAGGCACTATAGGGGCCCCTCATAGTGATGCCACTTCAACTCTCTGCAATTGTGCCGCTCTGCGATTCTATTAGCGATGCCTCTGATCTGCATGTGATAATTATTTACAGTATTATTTCACGAACCCAGCACGCATCCTATGCGTGTTACAGCAAGGCCGAATGGTTTACAATCCTATTGAGGCTCTAGGAGGCTCAGAAAAAGCCGTTTTTAATAGCGATTCGTCGCGAATAAGTTCGGGTCGAAACGATTTTTGTTGGAAAATTCGGCAAATCAGTCGAATCAAATTTTTCAAAAGTTTGCTCATCTCTAACTTTAATGGCAGACCTGTAATGTCATTTCTGAAGTAATACATAAAATCTGAAAAAAATTTGAAGAAACTGCTTTTTCAATGCCAGAAGAGGTCACAGAATTTTGATTGTGATTTTTGAAAAAAACCCCAAAAAACAAATACCCCGTTTAAAGAGAAGAAAAGGTTCATCCATTGAAGTGTATGGGAGAGCGACAGGAGGCGAGAGGTCATACCTGGCGCTGTGCAATGATGAATCAGATGCTACATGGCCCTATACCAGACGCTAAACAGATTCTGCTTGATAAATGTGTAATTGCGTGCCGTGTCCGGCGTTCACCAGTCGCTACCTGTCGCTACCTCTCATTAACCAGCCACTACCTGACGCTATGCCTTCTTAAATAAGGGCCTAAGTCTCAACAACTGCTGTGCAGAGTAGCGAGGGAGCTGGTTGATACCCATACAAAAGAATTTTATGGGTAATCTGGAAATTTCACACTGAGTTATCCCAAATTTGGATTTCCTGCTGGAAAGGAAAAACACCCAGGAGGGGGAAAATATCCAGTGTTGTTCCTTTTTAAGATTCAGATTTTGGGGTTTCTTTAAGTAACTTTACTGAAATTTAAAGTGGAACAGAATCAAAAATAAAGTTCGGCACTGAGTTCTGAATAAAACCTGTGAATAAAACCTGTGAATGCACAATGGAATTAAAGCTCGTCCTGAAGCCCTTTAGACTCCAGAGTTGAGTTACATGGGTTTTTTGTCTGCTTTAATGTTATAAATTCTGAGCATGATAATTTCTATGTTAGATTGGAGTGAGATGGGATACCTCCTCCCTTTATCATGAACTAACATTCTTCAGTTGTTATACCTCCCTCCATATTTGCCTCATCTAAGATTACATCACTTTGAAAATACTAATAGGCTCTGACAGAAGACATGCTTAACTGTGTATTGTGCAAATGTCTCTCATTCATATATTGTTCATGGGTCCATATTAGAGATGAGCGAACTTTTGAAAAATTCGATTCGGCTGATTCGCCGAATTTTCCGGGAAAAATCGCTTCGATCCGAATTTATTCGCAATGAATCACTATTAAAAACGGCTATTTCTGGGGCGTCCAAGAGCCTCCATAGGGTTGCAGAACGTTTTGCTTGGCTGTAACATGCATAGGATGCATGCTGGGTTAGTGAAATACTGTTGTAAAGAAGTATGACATGCAGATCAGAGGCGTCGCTATTAGATTCGCTGACGCAGAGCGGCACAATTACAGAGCCCTGAGGTGGCATCAGCATGATGAGCCCATATATTGCCTGAAAGACGCACAGTGGAGTTGGCAGCAGCACATGGAGCCTATATATTGCCTAAAAAACACACCCTGAATTTGGCAGCAGCATAGGGAGCCCAAATATTGCCTGAAAGACACACCCTGGACTTGGCAACAGCATAGGGAGCTCATATATTGCCTGAAAAACACACCCAGGAGTTGGCAGCAGCATAGGGAGCTCATATATTGCCTGAAAAACACATTGGAGTTGGCAGCAGCATTAGGAGTCCAAATATTGCCTGAAAGACACACCCAGAAGTTGGCAGCAGCTTAGGGAGCTCATATATTGCCTGAAAAACACACCCAGGAGTTGGCAGCAGCATAGGGAGCTCATATATTGCCTGAAAAACACATTGGGTTTGGCAGCAGCATAGGGAGCTCATATATTGCCTGAAATAAACACCCTGGAGTTGGCAGCAGCTTAGGGAGCTCATATATTGCCTGAAAAACACATTGGAGTTGGCAGCAGCATTAGGAGTCCATATATTGCCTGAAAGACACACCCAGAAGTTGGCAGCAGCATAGGGAGCTCATATATTGCCTGAAAGACACACCCTGGAGTTGGCAGCAGCATAGGGAGCTCATATATTGCCTGAAAAACACACCCAGGAGTAGGCAGCAGCAGCAGCATTAGGGGCCCATATATTGCTTAAAAGACACGCCCAGGAGTTGGCAGCAGCATTAGAAGCCCATATATTGCCTGAAAGACACACTCTGGACTTGGCAGCAGCATAGGGAGCACATATATTGCATGAAAAACACACCCAGGAGTTGGCAGCAGCATAGGGAGCTCATATATTGCCTGAAAGACACATGGGAGTTTGCAGAAGCATAAGGAGCTCATATATTGCCTGAAAGACACACCCAGGAATTGACAGCAGCATTAGGAGCCCATATATTGCCTCAAAAACACATTGGAGTTGGCAGAAGCAGCAGTAGTATTAGGAGCCCCTATATTGCCTGAAAAACACACCCTTGAGCTGGCAGCAGCAGGAGCCCAAATATTGGCTGAAAGACACCCTGTAGTTGGCAGCAGCAGCAGGAGCCCAAAAATTGACTGAGAGACACACCCTGGAGTTGGCAGCAGCAGGAACCCAGAAATTGGCTGGAAGGCACCCTGAAGTTGACAGCAGCAGGAGCAAAAAAAATGGCTGGAAGGCACACCCTGGAATTGGCAGCAGCAGCAGGAACCCAAACATTGGCTGAAAGACACACCCTGGAGTTGGCAGCAGCAGGAGCCCAGACATTGACTGACACCCTGGAGTTGGCAGCAGCAGCCCAAAAATTGGCATAAAGACACACTGGAGTTGGCAGCAGCAGGAGCCCAAACATTGGTTGAAAGAGACACTGGAGTTGGCAGCAGCAGCCCAAAAATTGGCCTAAAGACACACTGGAGTTGGCAGCAGAAGCAGGAGCCCAAACATTGCTTGAAAGAGACACTAGAGTTGGCAGCAGGAGCCCAAAAATTGGCCTAAATACACACCCTGGAGTTGGCAGCAGCAGGAGCCCAAACATTGCTTGAAAGAGACACTGGAGTTGGCAGCAGGAGCCCAAAAATTGGCCTAAATACACACCCTGGAGTTGGCAGCAGAAGCCCAAAAATTGGCCTAAAGATACACCCTGGAGTTGGCAGCAGCAGCAGGAGCCCAAACATTGCTTGAAAGAGACACTGGAGTTGGCAGCAGGAGCAAAAAATTGGCCTAAAGACACACACTGGAGTTGGCAGCAGCAGCAGGAACCCAAACATTGGCTGATAGACACACCCTGGAGTTGGCATCACCAGAAATCCAAAAATTGTCTGAAAGGCATACCCTGAAGTTGGCATCAGCAGGAACCCAAAAATTGGCTGAAAGGCATACAATGAAGTTGGCATCAGCAGGAACCCAAAAATTGGCCTAAAGACGTAAATGTGTTTTGCACTATTTGGAAAGTGTAAAACGTGGCACCATGCTGAATCTACCCGCGTGCATCAGCCATTGGTGGGTGGAAATCCTGGCTGATCCATCCCTGATTAATTTTCACAAAGGTGAGTCTCTCCACATTTTTAGTTGACAGACGAGTTCTCCTCGGCATTACTATGGCCCTCGCCGCACTAAACACCCGCTCAGATGGCATGCTATTGGCCGGGCAGGACAGCTTTCCCAGGGCAAACTCTGCTAGTTGCGGCCACAAGTCAAGTTTGGCTGCCCAGAAGTCCAGCGGATCCTCAAGGTGTGTTGACATGGTCATGTCAAGGTATGACATGGTTCAGGTCCTGCTCCAGGTCTTCCTGCTGCTCATGAGTAGCCTCACTATGCGGGTGAAGAAAGCTACTCATTAGCGACTGTAGACTCAGGCTGCTGCTGATGGAGCTGTTACTGTTCCTGCCACCCCCCCCCCCCAGCAGCTATGGCAGTGGAAGGTGAGCGCAGAGGGCCCCCCGAGTCAGACCTGCGAGAGTATGGACCATGGCGCAGATAGGCATCGGCCAACTGCCTACGTAGGATGTCTCTGTAGTAGGCCAGTTTGTCCTCCCTCTCAGTGTGTGTAAAAAATGCCCCCATTTTTTGCCGGTAGCGAGGGTCCAATAAGGTGGAGAGCCAGAAGTCATCCCGGCTGACAAATGGAAACAATTCTGGGGTCACTACGCAAGCACGTGAGCATGCTTCGTGCCATTTGTGCAAGTGACTCGGAGGGACTACCTGTCTCCATCTCCACTGCATATTGTCACAGTGTGTCTGGGTCCTCTGTCTCGCCTTCCTCACAATCCTCTAGCTCCTCTGGCTGCTCCTGCTCCTCCAGCCATTTCGCCAAGCCTAAACTGTGCTTCCTTGTGCTCCTCCTCCTCCAGTTCAGCTCCAACGGGGTTCATGTGGTTGTAAGATGTAGGCGCCATGTCTCCAGTGCCCTGACCAGCCATGGTTTCCAACATGTGTTGTAGTACGTGAAGCAGTGGAATCACGTCGTTCCTCCCGTAATCCTGGCGACTGACAAATAAAGTGACTTCCTCAAAGGGCCTGAGCAAATGGCAGGTGTCACGTATGAGCTGCCACTGGTTTACATTGAAGTTACACAGGGGAGTGCCCCTATCCGCTTGGATCATCAAGAAATCCGTGATGGCTTTTCTCTGTTCGTATAGTCGGTCCAACATATGGAGGGTGGAATTCCAACGGGTGGAAACATTGCAAATCAGACTATGTTGGGGGCTACCGTTCTGACGCTGTAGCTCAAGAAGGGTGTGCTTGGCGGTGTAGGAGTGGCTGAAGTACATGCAAAGTTTCCTTCCCATTGTTAGGATGTCTTGCAGATGGGGGGAAGACTTCAGAAACCGCTTGACAACCAGATTGAAGACGTGAGCCATGCAGGGTGCATGGGTCAGGCTTCCTTGTCGCAGCCCAGGCAAAATGTTCTTCCATTGTCGGTCACCATGGTTCCCATTTTCAGTTTTCTTGGAGTAAGCCATGTTTGGATTTCTTGATGAATACATTTTAGCAGTTCCTCCCCTGTGTGACTCCGTTCGCCAAGACAAACCATGTGAAGCACAGCGTGACACCTCCGTGCCCCCAGGCACAACGCCCAGGGAGCGCGGAGGCCGAAGCGGCGTGACCTCTCCAAGTTGCTGCTGCTGCAAAGGAACCACATTCACCCAGTAGGCCGTAAACGACATGTACTGCCCCTGACCGTAGTTACAGCTCCAGACATCGGCGCTGCCATGCACTTTGGTACACACCGACAGGCTCAAGGACTGGCCCACCTTCTGTTCAACAAAATTGTGCAGCGCTGGTACTGCCTTCTTGGCAAAGAAATTACAGCTTGGGACTCTCCACCTCAGCTCGGCACAAGCCATCAGTTCTCTGAAAGATGCAGAGTCCACCGCCTGAAAAGGGAGCGACTGCAGCACCAGCAACTTGGACAGGAGCACATTCAGCTTCTGCGCCGTAGGATGAGTGGGTGCATACTGCTGTCTCTTGGACATGGCTTCACTGATGGATTGCTGGCAGGATGCCTGACTTGGAGGAGGAGCAGGAGCATCTGAAGCGACAGAGGATGGGTATGACGCACAGCTGCCTTCGGCTGAGGTGCTGGAGCCTTGGCTGGCAGAAACCTGGAGCGGCCTGCCACTTGGTGAGGAAGCAGCCTGGACCACCTCTTCGGAGCCTCGGTTCTCCCAGGCCGCTTTATGGTGACGCAGCATATGTTGACGCAGGGCCGTGGTGCCAAATTGGGGCCCTGGCCACGCTTCACCTTCTGCCTACACATCTTGCATGTGGCCATGTTACCCTCCTGCGGATGCTTGATGAAAAACTGCCATACTGCGGAGTAGCTCATTTTCCCACCAACAGCTCGCACTGATTCACTGCTACTGCCGCCAACTCCAGGTACCCCTGCTCCACTACCTCCCGAGAAGCTAGCCTGCCGCGCAGCAAGTGATCTACCCTGGCCCCGTTTGGCTCCAGACTTTACCATTCTGCCACCATGCTGACTGCTAACCATGCTGCTAATACCTTGCTGCCTCAGCTGCTGACTCCGGAGCAACCCTCGCCCCTCTTCTCCTGATGATGATGATGATGAAGTCCCTTCGGCACCCGGCTCCCAGGTGCGATCAGCTTCATCATCATCATCGAGTTGTGTCTGCACATGACCTATGTTCTCGGTTTCCTCAACAGTGTCTGATGCAGGAGCTGGAACGCTCGCCACACCACCTCCCACGCCACTCTCCACATCACTATTTGTCTGCCTAGCGAAAGAAGCCACCTCCATTTCTTGGCTGGGCAGTAGCTGCTGACTGTCCTCTATCTGATCGTCCTCACTAAAGAGTGGAGCTGAACCCAAAGCATAGGATACGTCGCTGGGGGAGGGAACGGCGTAGGACAGAGGCAATGGGGGGACAGGGACTGCTCCCGGGCCATGCCAACTCAGGGTTGTGTCAGAGGAACCTACCGACTGTAGACTTGGGATGTCAGATGTAACTTGTGATGATGTGGATGACCGCGTTAACCAATCTACGACGGCAGATGCGTAACTGGTGCAGACACGACCGCTAGCAGATACTGGCAGATCAGGTCTCTCACCGCGACTCCTGCTGCCACTCGCCCCTAGTCTGCTGCGACCTCTGCCTGCTGAATCTAGGCCTCTGCCACTCCTCTGTGAACATCCTGGCACTTGTCTGCCTGACAGTTTTTATGTATTTGAAATGCGCAACAGGCACTTTAAAAATGTGTTTACTTTAAAAAGCAGAAGGTAAATAAACTGAGGAACTGCTTCTCTGTAACAGATACTATGAAAATTGGCAATATGGGATGCCCAGTGCTCAGGGTTTTTTGAAGCAGACACAAAAACAATTAAAACTGTGCTCTAGTTAGATGAAATCAGCTTTAAGACCTGCTTCTGTGTAACAGATAGGGTTAAATGTGCAAACATGGGATGCACAGTGGCCAGGGTTTTTTACAGCAGAAACAAAATCAATTTAAAACTGATCTGGCTATTAAATCAAATGAAAATAAAAATAAGGCTTTCTCTGTCACTTTATCTGCTGTCCCTGCCTCGATCTTTCCCTGGCTCTCCGTTTGTCTTTCCCTGTCTTTCCCTGTCTCTCCCCAGCTCCGTTCTCGCCACAATACAACGCTGAAATGCGCACCAGCAAGATGGCCCCCGCTTATATACCGCTGTGACGTCACAGGGGGTTCCTGGCTGCTGATAGGCTGCATGTGACCTTCCCATGATACCTTGCCCCAGGGGATATGTCCAGACATGTCCCTCCACCATTTTACACTGCCTGCTATTGCAGTAAATGTAGTTTAAAGAAAAAATCAATCGAATCGCGGGGAAATTCGGATTCGTTCAGAATCGAATATTTCATGGAATTCGGAATGAATTCGGGTTCGTCTGAATCGATTCGCTCATCTCTAGTCCATATCACAATGTTGCTGCCTTTTGAACATTTAAATTCAATTTCTTTGTTACAATTGTCACATAAAGTGGTATTTTTGCTGGCAATTAAGTCTATATTTTTAGTTTTTCATAAGGATAAGGTGTTTTTTTTTAGGTTGGCTCTGAGCTTTTTACCTGAGGTATTATCTCCTTTTATTTAATTGGATAGATTTTTTTGCCTTACATGTTTGCATTTTTCACTTATAAAATAGAAATCTTTTAGATCTAGTCAGATCAAGTTTCAACAACATCAGGAGATCTGATTTTCTCCTTTTGTGTAGTGGTGGGCTTAAGAAGGACAGTCGGCTCTGACTGCTACTATTAGTGAATGTATTGGCTTTGCAATGTTAAGATCACAGCCCACTACACGGGCAGGCTGAGTCATCAATAACGCCAGGTAGCGACAGATAAGTGTCTATATAGCGGCGCTATGAGCGACCGCTAGTGGCCACCACGATCAGCTGTCAGTCACTATTACAGGGCTCCTCATTCGCTACCTGCCGTTATTGGTAATCACGCTGCCAATGTTGAATGTGATGTTTCAGATGTGCTTTAGAGGCGCTGTTGAGTTGTGACACCGTATTCAATCCAGAGCCTGAGCGTTTCTTTGCTGTTGGATGGAAATCAATCTGGTAAATTTGGAAATGTGATATAACATTATGCAAATAACACATGGAACCAGATTATTTGTTTATTTTTTTATTTAAAGAAGCAGATTTTTTTGAATTGGAAAATCAAAAAACAGATATTGCCATCTTCATGGTGCCTGAGATGGAGATGGAGTTAGTTAATGTAGTTGCTTAAAAATATATTTACCAAAATCCCCTTTGTTTGGTGTTGTTGAATTTAATTACATACAAAACACCTTGGAACTTTATAGAATGAAAGCAAGCCACTTTGTATTTATCAATATAAACTACCACCCACAGATATTTTTTTTGGATTAATTTAAGCTACACATTTTTCTGTTTACTAATTTTAGACCACCCACATATTTTTAAAGTTATTGTTTAGAAGGGCCCTGTAGTACAGTAGTTGTAGTATAGTTAATCGGACCTAGCTTACCGGAAAAAAAGAGTTAATCATGCTTTGCCATCGCTCAAACCCAGTCTGGGTGTCCTCGTTACTGTCTGCGGCCATGTTGGGGACTTCTGGCACCAGTGCTGTTTCCTCGGGGGGTTCGATTCGGTGACATATGCAAATATTGTGTAGGACACAGCATGCAAGGATGATTTTGGAGACCTTTTGTGGACTGTACAACATCTCTCCTCCTGGGCTTGCCAAACAGAGAAAGTGTGCTTTCTCTGTTTGGCCGATGGTTCTTTCCACAATGCATCTGGTTTTGCGATGTGCTGCATTGTAGCGTACTTGGGTAGTGGTCTGTGGGTTTCTGACCGGAGTCATTAGCCACGTTTTCTGCCCATATCCCTTGTCCGCTGTTGAATAAACAAATTAAGAGAGAGCAATTTGTAAAGTACCATGAACATAATGTATACATTAAAGCTTCTGTGATCTAGTTTTCAAATGTACTTGTCCACATATTAAACTTGTAATTATGTCAAGGATTATTAATTACCCAGTAGCCAGCCAGGTGGCATTTCATTGTTCTCAAACTTCCGGCACAGGACTGATTGCTGGAGCATGTAAGAATCATGGCATGAGCCGGAGAAGCCAGATCTTACGGCCCGCAGCTTCATGTCATGGTCACATACTGCCATGACGAAAATGGAATGGAAATGTTTCCTATTCCTATAATGCAGCTCCTGTGCACGGGGAGGGCGGAAAGGGATATGTGTACCATCCACGCACCCTAGCACATTAGGGATCCCTCCCAGGCGGTAGAACGCACGTTTTATATTGGCAACCTCCTCCTCATCCTCAGGAAATTTTATATAAACGGGGATAAGGTTGCAAATAGCCAGGACTACCTTGTAAAATATGCGGCTCATTGTAGCCTGGCTGATACCGCTGAGGAGGGCAGAGGTTGCCTGGAAATTCCTCCGTGCCACTATATTGAGCATGGCACATAGGCGAACTATGCCATGGAGAGTTGTTCTAGGAATACTTAGACATGGACTATCCTGTCTCTGATTGCCCCGACGGTGTGCTCCCTTTGCCCCTTCCCCTCCTTTGGGGTGTCCGCTGTACACAGTCGGGTGACATACCACGAGTATAGTAGGTCGTTGAGGTTACATCAAAATAAGGGTCTCACTACTGCTTTTAATGTTTATGTTTAACCTGCCTTCGTTGACATGTTACATTGCCACTCGGTCACTTAGTTGGTAGATTGTAGGAACTATACGATTAATATCTGCTAGCAATGGGCTTATCTCCAGGCCTTGGCTCTTTGGAAGCCCAGGCCTCAGGATAACCTCTCATACTTCAGGCAGAGCGCCTTATACTGGCTGCCGCTTTCCATTACCCCCATCTTGAATTCTCCTAAGCCTTCCCAAAAGGAACTTGGGACAGCTCATAGGGAGGAAGCGCATAGGAGCACATTTTGTCCATTGTGTCCTTTTTACTATCGTTATATTGTTCTCTTCCCCTTGCACTTAAACATTTGTTCAGTTTGTGAAAAAGGGATTTAAAGCATCAAACCGCTAAAAGCTGGGAAGTTTAACACGTATCCCTGCACAGAGGGATTTTTCTCTCCTTCCACCTACTCCTTCTTCCCCCCTTCCTTACTTTTCTGTTGTCCACAGTCTTTGATTTCTCCCGTCTCCTCATACCTGTACCCCCCCCCCCCCGTTGCGCACTGTTTCTCTGATTTCCCTGACGCTGTTGAGTAAAAGATGTTGAGTATAGCCATTTGCTCCTACAATACGAAAGGGCTGAATGCACCTGAAAAAAGATCAAAAATTCTCTCCGAGCTCCATAAAAATAGGGTTAAACTAGCTCTACTGCAGGAAACCCATTTAAAAGTAGGGCACATACCGGTAATCCGGGACAGCCACTTTACCTCATGGATTCACACCCCAAACTCAGAAGCTAAACCAAAGGGGTGTCCATAGCAATACACAGATATCTCCCCCACAAAATAGTGGACACTAGAATTGATCCTAAGGGCCGGTTTACATTTCTGAAACTAGAATTGTTCACAAAGACATATACCATAGTAAACATCTATGGCCCTAATCAGGACCAAGCATACTATTGTTGCAATCTGTTAAAGCAGCTTGCTAGCTTTGCAGAAGGTGTAATTATAGCGGGCGGAGACCTTAACCTACCCCTCAACCCACAGGTCGACACTTCTACTGGTAGATCAGTGGTTCCAATAGCCAGGCTCAAAAAGTTGAAGAAACAGCTATTGGACCTACAGCTGGTAGATGTTTGGCGAGTGCTCCAAATGAGGGACAAAGATTTTACTTTTTACTCCAGCGCAAATAACTCATATAGCCGCATCGACTACCTCTTACTGAGCCACCATGCTATGTCCTGGAACCCGGAAGCGAGCATAGGGAATATAATATGGTCGGATCATACCCCAATATTTTTGTCCATAGATTTGCCCGGGCTGTACCCGCACAGCTGGGACTGGTGCTTGAATGACAACTTACTAAAAGATGAGGCTTGCCTGGCAGCAGTTCCGGAGGACATTTCTTAGCAGATCACCGCAGTGATGACCCACCCCTCCCGGTACAGTTGGGAGGGGCTTAAATGCGTAGTAAGGCGAATTTTTATTTAACAAGGAACAAGGCTTAAAAAAGAGAGATCCTCCCTAATAGAAAAAACAATTTGCCAAATTAAAACATTGGAACTCTCACATAAGCGATCTCCCACTAATGAGATCCGGATCGAACTAGAAAAACTAAAGATAACCTGAAAAGCTTATATAACCAAGCATTCCTGCGACATAGAGATCGACTAAAGGGAATGTTCTATGAACATGCCAACAAGCCAGGTAGGCTGCTAGCAAGGTCGCTGCACCCTAGGAATTCTGCCACCTACATCCCTAGCATAAGAACACAGGGAAGCAAGGAAACTTTTAACCCAAAAGAGATAGCACAGACTTTTAGGAATTGTTATAATACATTATACAACCTAGAGAAACCAGCCTCACCTGAAGCACACTTGTCCTCCCTAGAGGCAGTGCAGGCTTACATAGATAGGACCCCTATTCCTAGAATTCCTCAGGAAGACATAAGCCTCGATTCAGAGAGACAAAAAAAACTTCAGTTTTAGTTCCGATCTGTGAAATGTCTCCGTTCTCGTATGAGCTTACCAGCGATTCAATGCATGCAAAACCTTCTGTAAAGTTTCCGTCCGTTCGTACAGCAGATTACGAATTACGAGGATGTCCTTTTCCATCCAGACTTTTCCGTTTCATTTTCACATGTTACAACGTAGGCTTTTGTTTTTGCCCTTTTCCCATCGTATCCTCCAACGAATCATTTACGTTTCCCGTTCGTTTCTGTTTCCATTTTTCAATAAATATTCGTCCAGACAGAAATCCTTACTATCTTGCGCCTGCGCACTACAAACTTAACTCATTAAAGTGCTCGCCTACATATTTGCCACCCTCACTTCTACTACAATGTTTAGCTAAATCACTTAGCACTGTCCTCCATCTTCCCTTTTTGACCCTTAAAGCTCACCCAAACCACTTTGCACTATCCTCCATCTTCCCTTTTGGACCCTTAAAGCTCACCCAAACCACTTCTTGGTTAGGTTCTTCTTCCATTTTAGCCCCCTAAAACTGACCCAAATCACTTCTCGGTCATGTGAATATTCATCTTTAAATATTTCTGGGCCCATTAGTTTTGTGTTAATGTATTTTGTAAATGAAATGACAATGTAACATTTTTTTTTATACCATCTTAAAATCAAAAATTTAAAAAAAATTTTCAAAATTGCAAATTTTTACAACTATAAAAAACAAAATAAATAGCAATGGCAGGCCACTGAACATTATTCTTCATCTGTGGTCCCCAACAAGTTGCGCAGCTCCTGCATCTCTCCCACCAACTGAAGGACCCTGACACTCAGTTGTGCCACTGTGGCAAGTGTGGTCCCTGTTAAAAAACGTAAATTAAAATTTTGGTATAACCTTATTGGGGTCATATTGCAGTGCCCCCCCGTATGGTCCAAACACCTAAATCTGGACTTCAAAAGCCAGAGGGCCTTCGCCACCACGGCCCGAGTTTTGCATAGTGCCCGATTAGAGAACCCCTGGCCCGCATTCTGCAGGCAAAGAATGGGCATCAGGAGCAAGGGCGAGTTGCACATCTTGCAGTTCCTGCAACCAAATATAAAATAAGTACACAAAGCAAAGGTAACCAACTAAAACAATAACTCCTACAACAAATTAAGATTCAAGTTCAACAATCCAAATATAATTCACAAAGGACATAAGTCTAAAAAAATATAGCAATTATATGGATGTGTGGAAAAATAAATCTTTACATGCTAAGAACTAATTAAGGTCAGCATTAAAATGCATCTATAAGGCATACATGAAATGTATTAATTCAGGTATGCATTGCTATACAATTTATGGCTTCGGCCATGCTGATACATGCAATGCCTTGGTGCTAAAGGTGTGCAGACTCCTCCACATAGCCGCAAAACATGTTCAACAATAGCAATCTGAGCCCTCAAAGGTCTCGTAAGTGGATCGGAAATGAAACAGAAATCAGCTCTCTGAATCAGACAGAAACCCATCCCAGCAACGGAGGTTTTCTGAACGAACGGAAAATTTCCGATTTTGTTTGGAAAATGATCCGAACTAACGGAAATGTTCCGATTTGCTTCCGATCATCGGGAGCGCATTCCCGAACGTTCGTGCGAGTAGAAAATGGACGAAAAAAAGCAAAAAAATTACAAACACCCACCAAAACTTTCACAGACAGCTACGGAAGTCCGGACGAATGTGTCTCTGAATCGAGGCTATAGAGTCCCTTGAGGCCCCTTTCGGGACTCAGGAGGTAGCAAAGGCGATTCAGAGCACGCCGGTGGGAAAGAGTCTGGGACCTGATGGCTTCACCCCTTTGGCCCCCTGTTAACCCCCTTTTTGACAAGGGTTTACAATACCGTGGGGCAGGACTCCCTCTTCCCAAGGCAGTCTCTGGCAGCTACGATTGCTGTTATTCCTAAGCCCAGGAAGGACCATCTCACGTGTAGCAACTACCGCCCAATCTCCCTAATTTAACGTGAACATAAAACTGTTCGCCAAAATAATAGCATCACGCCTACAACTGCTTATTCCTGAGCTTATACATCTGGACCAGGTGGGGTTTGTTCCGGGCAGAGAGGCACGGGATAACACAAACAAACTATTCACGCTGATCTCTTACGTGCAATCCAAGACGATCCCAGCATGCCTTCTCTCGTGTGACGCAGAGAAGGCCTTTGACAGAGTAAGCTGGGATTTCATGCGTGCCTCTCTGCAACAAATTGGAATAGGATCTTCCCTTCTGGGTATGATCATGGCCCTTTTATACTCCTCACCATGGAACACTTGGCAATAGCCATACGGAATAACCCGGACATAAAGGGAATAGAGATTGACAATAGGCAATAAAAAATATCTTTGTATGCAGACGATCTACTACTCCATCTAACCTCCCCTACCATTTTTTTCCATCAGTGTTAAAGGAGTTTGAACAGTTCGGAGTGGTAAGCAACTTCAAAATAAATTATACGAAATCAGAGGCCCTCAATCTAACCCTCCCGACTGGAGAGATAGACAGGCTCAAAAGCAATTTCTCCTTTAAATGGCTGTCGGCCGCCATTAAATACTTGGGGGTTCAGATTCCAAATGACCTAACAAAAATATATGAGCTAAACTATGCTACTCAGATGAATAGCACAAATAGCACTATGATAGAAGATCCATATCATGGTTTGGAAGAATAGGCGTAATAAAGATGGATGTATTACCCCGATTCTTGTACATTTTTCAAACGGCCCCTATAGTCCCCTCTAAATGTTTTTTCAAATTCCTAAAAACCACGTTTCTTAAATAAGTGTGGGGAGTGACTAAGCCACGTATTTGTTATGAAACACTGTCTCGCAGTAAATCAAAAGGGGGCGCGGATTACCAGATCTCAAGCTATACCACTCATCAGCGGTCCTCATGAGAGCCCTAGATTGGGCCCATCAAAGCGCGAACAAGCTATGGGTGACTATTGAAAGGGGGTGGTCGCCCCTCCTGTTGGTCTCTCTGCCCTGGACTGGACCTCAACCCAAACACATTCTTAGATCTCTACCCTTTCTGGCGCAATACTTGTTCAAGGTTTGGGACCGACTGACCACAAAATTCCTGTTAGCCCATTGTCCGGGACCTTTGACTCCTATTTTTGGGAACCCAGACTTTGCACCTGGACTGGGGGTCTCGTCCTTTCTGGGATGGCAGGAGGAGACAGACCCACATCTACGACACATCATGGGGGAGTCGGGATTCCCAAAACTGGAAGAAATTAAAGCGCAGTTCCCTGGGTTGCATGTGTCTTGGTTCCTTCACAGACAGCTAGCCAACTTTATATCCTCCCATCGTTTGGGTGAGGTGATGGGTTGTCCACTGACAGATCTCGAGAAGCTTCTCTCTTCCCAGACACATGTACCCCATGCCCTCTCCATACTGTATCAAACACTCATGAACAGTATACACTCGAACCCCTTGAGGTATATCACCAGATGGGAGAATGAGACGGGTCAGTCCTTTTCAGAGGAAGACCTAACTAAAATATTTAGCTTGACACATAAGTCGGCCCTGGAGGGGGCGGCACAGGAGAGGAGTTTTAAGATTATTTCGAGATGGTACAGATGCCCAATGGACATCCATAAATACGCACCCCAGACTCCGAGTAAGTGTTGACGTTGCCTGACAGAGGAGGGAAATATGACACACATCTGGTGGGGGTGCCCGGCTGTCAGATCCTTCTGGGAAAAGGTCTTAAATATACACACAGAGACAACCGGCACGAAAGTAAACAAATCACCTCAACTAACCCGTCTTTCTCTAACGGAGTGCTCTATTTCTCAATACAAAAAGGGTTTACTCCGGCACTTCTTAACGGCAGCGCGGACTGTTATACCCAGACACTGGAAGACACGGGAGACCCCTTCCTTAGCAGAGTGGGTAGTGGAGCTAGAACACATCAGGCTAATGGAAGAACTCATGCTGGGCGATAAAGACTTGGTAGGAAAATATATTACAACTTGGGCCTGTTGGATTGACTTCCGTGAATCAGACCATTTCCGAGCACTGATACAATAATAATCGGTGGACAGAAAATGGCAACTGGTTGTACCTTAATTCGGCTTTGAGCTAAGGCTAATACGACAAAAGGTTGGGACTTCTGATCAAGCTCAGGGCACTCTCCCCCCCCCCACTTCTTTTTCCCTCCTTCCATTTCCCCCCTCCCCCCCCCCCCTTTTTTTTTTCTTCTCTCTTGTTTTCAGGTTTCTTACCTGGTTCCTTCTATCTTGGTTACTGCCACATTTTGTTACATCATATATGATATGTTTCTGATTTGTGCCACACAGGGTGACCTCCTTTCTAAGCAGTGGGGTGCGGGTGTGATGTGCCGGACTAGATATTGAGACGCATCACTCGGTTTCCCCCAAAGATAGGTGAGCAGGAATACAGGCAATGGGGAACTGCTGTGGCGCTAGGTTAAGCTGATGTTATAACTCTGAGCTGTTCTGATTGATGTAACGCTGTTCTGTGTGCAACATTCGCTAAGTTTTTTTTTTCTTTTGAACAACAATAAAAACAGATTAAACTAAAAGTAGGTCAGGGTAAGTATCATATTATAGCTATGTATTTTTTTAATCAAATTTCTCTTGGTTTATGCATAGTGGCACATGAGGACTTGCAGGAGTCGGGTGATGAGGGGTCCCAGAATCCTGCCCTTCCCCCAGCCTCAACCTTAACCCAGTCTGAGGTTAAAGGTAAATAGTCTTGATAATGTGATATTCTAAGCATACAGCACGTCCTGCTCCAGAACATATTCATAACGTATGGGTATACCTCCACCTTCAGCGCCGTGCACTGCAGATCATGAAGAAAACAAGCTCCTCCCGGCCCTACATACACCGGAGGACCTCCCACAATCCCCAGATTTCTCTGCAGTGCTGGAACTGCGAAGACATGAGGTATCACGTTCTCGCAGGCGAGCGGGGCTTGACAGCCCGAGGCCCTGCGGGACTATTTCCACCCGTCCTCATTGTGAATTTATGCCTCCCAGCCTGGGCTGCGCGGGTCGGGTGAAGGTAGGCGGCACCTAGTGTGCTTATGGAGCTAGACTCCACCGCAATTCCCCAACCATAGGGTAGGCGGTTTAGGCTGATGGTGAGCCTCCAAGGGATGCCCCTCCCGCATTATTGTCCCGTACCCCGTGTAGTCCTGAGCCCTATTGGGTCGCCATTCTCCCTCTTTTCTCCGTCTTCGGGGGAAAAGAAAGAGGGGGGGAGGGTACGCGTGTGGCGGTCTTAGTGTACCGGTGTTTCACGCTCGTGGCTTATATTCTGCCTTCACTAACATCAGAGATGTCAGGGCCGCGCTGATTGTTTCTTTCGGCTGCCCGGGTGTATTTTTCTAATTGATTGCCCCTTAATAGGGTTGCCACGGTGTCCGAACTTACTGTCGGCGTCCGCTCTATGGTACGTTAGGCCGGGTGTTACTCTATTGCTTTAATTTTTCCTTCAGAGCTTCGCGCTCTTTAGAATGGGCGGGGCCCTTGTCTGGCGCGCTCCACGTCACGGTGGAGTATTTAGCCCGCACTTCGGGCTTCGCTGGGCGCCATTTTGGTTAGCTTCCCGCGCATGCTTAGTGGCGGTCTCCTCCTCCACCTGAGCTGTAAGTGCCCTTGCGGGCGAATCCCTTTCATTATTGTCTGCCCATCTGCGCATCTTCCTGACATCTCTTTCCCATTGTGTCTTCCAGACGCTGAGTTCCCGGCAGCCTCTCCCGGCCTCATATACATACATACCTTTCATATGAGTACCTTATACGTATACATTGCTATACTCACTAGTATAAGGAGCGGGCCTTCCCAAAATCTCCCACATTGATCAGCGGGTAATTGGGGCATCCAGGGTTGCTTATGGCATAAATCCCTATCGACATACTATAATTGAACAATCACCATATGGAGGCATCTCAGGATTGTGTTACCGGGGTCCCATCGGGACAGGACCGGCTGTGTATATCGTGTGGTCTCCCCCATGCTGAGGCGGACGGGGCACGGGTCTGCGCGTCATGTTCCGAACAGACGCTGGAACTGCGAGCGATGCTTGCGGTTGTTCCTCGCCCCTTCCCACCCCTTACCCCTTCCCGAAACCTCACTCCCGTTGAGTCTTGTACAGGTGAAGGGGTACAAATAGATCCCTCTCCTAGTCGGCCCACGTTGGCCCAGATCGTAGAAGGATTGGCTGGCCAGATTGGCCCAGTTAGACAATGGTCTGCTTCTCCCGCGGCTTCGGCCTGTGCTATGGGCTCTGCGGAGTCCTTGTCTACACGTGCTAGCACCACTTCGGAAGAAGGGGACTTGTTCTCTGACCTAGGCTCCCAGGACGAGAGACCGAGGGGTCAGGATGACGCTGATCTGGATGTCTTGGACCAGCTTGACATTGACGGCATGTTACTCTTAAAGGGTGGGAATGGCCCGCCGCTCTTCAAAAGACGCCGGATGACTGGGCTTGGAAATACCCCTTTCCCCCCCGAGATGACAGATGTTTGGTCCTCGTCCCCAGCCGTGGACGCTCCTATTATTGGGCTCCCTAAACCCCCATTCCTTACTTCTCCGGCTTACAGCTTCCTGCGGGACGCCGAGGATCGGCGTATCGATAGGCTTGCTTCCCATGCCTTTACCTGTGCTGGCATGACGCTGCGCCCTGTCTGTGCCGCGGCGATCACGGCAGTGGCCGCTAAGACTCTGATAACTGAATAATGAAAGTCCCTAGAGCATCAGCCTGAAGATTTACCCTGGGAGGTCTTTTATGCACTCTCTAGTTGCGATATCTTTCTTAAATTTATCCTTATGGCCTTGGATGACACCATCAAAATGTGTGCTAGGACCTCTGCCCAGGCGGTGGCTATACGTCGCCTGCTCTGGCTTCGTCAGTGGGGAGCAGACGATGACACTAAGAGGATCTTGACGGGGCTCTCCTTTAGAGGACATCACCTGTTTGGGGCACGTCTGGATTTTTTTGAGAAACAGGCCATTCCACCCAGTCAGAGGGACCCCTCCCTCTCCATATCATTCCATTGCACAGGAACCAGGGTTGCCCCCTGCTGGACCTGGTCCAACTTCCCGCCCCAGGAGTGACGTTCAGGGCCCGGGGCCCTCCGTTCGGGCTAAGTCTTTTTCCTTCCCTGATTTCCCTCATGCATGATAGGACGCCCTCACCCACCTGGGTGAGGGGAAGGCCACAGCATATTACTCCTATCAGGAGGCATATTGCCTCACTCTGGCGGCTTTAGGTAGTTACCCCAGAGATGGAACGGTGTTTGCTGGGCAGTCCTTCCCTGAGTCGGTTAAGAGAACTATGTTTCCATGCCCGTCTTCGGGCATGGGTGCAGGCTTAACTGGGCCTGCCAGGTATGGCTTCCCTGCTGAACGCCATTATCATATAGAATCTGGGGCCCCTAAGCAGGTCTGCCCCTCCTTCTCTCTCTCCTTCTCTCCCTTCTAGGATGAGGGAGCTTATCTGCCTAACACCTAGGAGGGTGTGGCATCTGTACCATAATCCTTCGGCCTGGCGCCCTCGGCAGGGCTGTCTGTGCCCCATGCCCCAGGGACCCCCTGGCTGCTGGGCGTGTTTGGATTTTTCCAGCCTCTGGGGAACCTTCGAGATACTGAGCCCTCTACGACTGGTATTGGTGTTCACTAACACAGTCGAGACTTAAACTAAGCCCCCTGTTTGCGCCCTCGTACGCACTGGGCTCAGGAAGGGTGTGTTGGCTCACACGACACCAAGGGGCGTTTTTTTTTTTTTAACAGGGGACCTTTTAGGCTCTCCTGTTCCCTCACACGGAGCTGTGGGGATGGAACTTGACAAAAACCGGAGTCCTACTCGGCTCCACCCTCTAATCCCTGGTTTACACCAGACGTAGGTTTCACCCAGTGTCCACTTTTTTTCCGTGACTATAAGGAGTTTACAGGTATGAGACCTCCGGTCCTCCGTCCTGTATAGTGATTCCTCCAGACAGCTTCGCTTTCTGGTGAGCTGATTGGCAGCTCGTCCTTGGACACCATTCGTCTCGGGGATCTTGGGCTCTGAAGTGACTTAGCCATTAGCCCTGGATGAGGGGTTTGCACCCTGGGCCTGGTTTTGCTTACCCTACCCCCTTGTGGAGACACTTACTCTTCTACTGGTTACTCGTTGGTACCGTGGGGGAGCATTCCATACTCCTTGCCTTTCCCTGATGGTTACCATGGTACCTATTCTGGCAGGATTACAAAGGCCTATTCTTCTGAATCCCCCGGGGGTTCCTAGGAAGGGACCTTGAAGGTTCTGGGTACCTAGGTGAATTTTGGTCATAAGGAGCATGTTGTGGGTCCTAGTTGGGGACTACTCCCTCTTGTACCCGTCCATTGGGGGACTTTTTGCCTTAATAGGACAGTGGTTGCTCCTTCTTCCTGCGGAATTCTTGGGCCTGGATCCTTCCCAGGGGAGCCCTGATTCCTTAGGGGACTTGATATTCCTTGTCCTTCCTGAAGTACCCCTCTCTTGGGAGGTTCTCTGTTGTGCCCCTGGGTTCACACTGGCAAGGTTCTGTGGGACCCCACCTCTATTACAGGGGTCTACCCCTGTTATTGGCCAGATTGGTCTGCCCTGGTTGGGGCTAGTGGTTCTGGCTGGGTAGTTTACTTGAAGATTTTATACCCTTGCCCTACCGGATGCGGGGAGAGCTTGCGCTCCTGGGGAGGTTACTCCAGGCAGTGGTGTGCCATAAGGAACGGCACTATTGGTGGTTCTAGTAATTATATACATATTTCTTATATATATGCATACCTTGGTATAGATCTATACCATGAGGTGAGGGTTCCCGCCTCTCACTAAGTTGGATTCAGGCGTTATGTCGTCCCTTCTGCTTTGGACAGATCCTCTGGTCTCCGGACTATGATCTAAATTACTATGAGATGAAAGGGATCTGTGCCCCTCTACTGGGGTTAGAGATCTGCCGGAACTATCTTGTCCCTGTTGGGATCTTATCTTGGGGTCTACCGGTGCCCCCTTCTTGAAGCACCGGATTGATTGTTTCCATGGATTAAGGGCCCTCTGGCCTGGTCCTATTTGGTTGGTCGTCCTTCCGGACCTGTAGGATTCTTTCGGCTCTGCTGAGCATTGTTGTTAGCAATTCTGTTGGTTCTGTCTGTAACCTGGACATGTATTCCCTGTTGGGAAAAAGTTTTGAGTTACCATGGCTACCCCCTCTTGTAGTGGCATGGTTAGGCAGTTATTTTGGCCTATCCCTCTAGAGGAAGATTCTTCCTCCCTATTGTTTTTCGTTCCTTTACTATTGGTGCTTGGCTTGCCCTGTAGCACTATGTTCTGGCGATTAAGCTGGCTAGTCCGCTGCTTGCGCTCAGTTCTCCCTTTACAAGGTTCAAGGTTGAGGTTAGAGCATTGCTCTCGTTGTTGATAGCATGGTTAAAGGTGACAGCGCTTTACTGTTGGCTGTGCCTTTTCATGGGGATCCCACCCTATTGTGGACACTGCTATTGGATGTCCCATACGTTATGAATATGTTCTGGAGCAGGACGTGCTGTATGCTTAGAATAATACAATTCTGTGAGAATCTCACCTGTAGAATTGGTATTATATGCATACAGCACGTCCTGCTCCACCCCACCCTGGTTTCACTTTGTTCTGGATCCCCTGTATGGTGATTGTACTCACTTGGTGTTATTGCCAGACATTCTGGGTGGTTTGTTTCTCCTGGCTTCTCTTCTCACTGCTTTTCAATGCTGGGGATTGTGGGAGGTCCTCCGGTGTATGTAGGGCCGGGAGGAGCTTGTTTTCTTCATGATCTGCAGTGCACGGCGCTGAAGGCGGAGGTATACCCATACGTTATGAATATGTTCTGGAGCAGGACGTGCTGTATGCATATAATACCAATTCTACAGGTGAGATTCTCACAGAATTTTATTTTTATGATGTTGTTGCTGTTTATTTTCCGACCGCACATTAACAATGCATAATTATTTTAATTTGTTTCACATAGATGCCCTCAGAATTGCACCAGCATCTCCTCATGAGTCTACCTACTCTTTGAATGCCAGTAAGTGCATGTGGCAACCTTGCTTTTGTTAAAGTAATTTAAATGTGTTAATGTATCTCAATCATGCTTTTTAATTGTAGGCCAAGTCCTTGCTTCATCTTTGGACCCCACTTCCTGTGTTGCAGGCCTACAGGACTCTGTTGGTGTGTATTGCAAAGCACACTGTATCCTTTGTGTATTTTGTTATCGAATGTGTAGATTTTACTATGTCAAAATGGCAAACCATGATACTTCACATTCCAAGCTGGATAGTTGGTTATGTTTGTGCAGCAAACGGATACTATTTCTCAAATGATGAAAATGTAAAATACATGTTTTGTCATTAGGCTGCTATTCTAATACATTTACATTAACAATACTATGGCAGCTTAAAGTAATACCAATTCTGCTTTATGTTAGGCCCGAATACAGGAAGTGCTGATCCTGAAAGGGCCCTTCACCGCGCGGCTGCTAGGGATGAGGGTAAGAATGTGTTTGAATTTGTTAAGGTAAGGATGTTGTTTTTCATGGAATGTTGTGTGCCTCTTGACATTTGCTCTGAACCATGTATTTTTAGGGCAAAGCTCTAGTGATGGCCCAAGTCTGGACATATCCGAGGTGGCGGGTATGTGTGTTTTTAGCTATATGATTATGATCTGTGTGTTTGTTTAACAGAGATCTTTCTTCCTAATATCTACTAAATGTAAAGGGTGTGTGTATTGGCCAATGGGTAACTTTGGACAGGTATTGACTCTATACTGGTTAGAATAAATGGACACACAATAACAGCCAAACAAATAACACAACTTTTCTCTTTAGCATATGTGATGTTGCCGCCACTCTCGGATGATGATTTGCCCCTTTCTGACAGCCAGACACCTGTACTATTTGAGGAGGAGCACACTCAGGTACCATTGATGAATTGTTTATAGTTGAGCAACGGTTACATGTTTTTGGGACACTCAGGTAAACCCATGTAACATACAACATACTTTGATCTTAGCAGGAATCCTTGGCGCCAACCCAGGATGCGCCCTCCTCACAAATCCCATGTGGCCAGGCTACAGAGGCAGTACCAACGGTACATGTTAATCTAACCATAGATGTGTTAGGTTTTGTTTTATCTGCTAAATACAATCTGGAAAATAATATATTGCTTTCTGTTTTAGCCTGCGCAACAACCAACTGCCCGAGCTGCCCCCACAATTGCCGACCTGAATGAGTTAGGGGGCCGGATGCTGGAGGCCTGCAGTCGCCAACAGCCGCGTGATGGAACTCAGGAGCGCATTGCGGCGTTGGAAACCCAATCGCTGGTGGACCAACAACAAATTCGTGAACTGAGGCAAGAAGTTAGAGATTTGCTAAACCAACCACAGGCCGAAATGATGCATTCCATCCAACAAATGATGCATGGCATCCAACAATCTATAGAGCGCCAGGACGAGCTAATACAGCAGCAATCTATTTTTTTTACTGCACTGTTGGCCCCCAACACCGCCCCTAACAATGAGTCGGCACCACCAAGGCCACCCAGGGACTCATTTTTTTGGGGGGGACTAATCAAATGCTGTTATAATTTGCTTTGACTTTATTTAATTTAATAAATTCTTGTATATCTTGATTAATGTGTGTTTGGTACCTAATTACATAGCTACTAACCCAGACATTAACACCTCTCTATATCTATATATGTGAATGTTTGGGAAAAATTACTACAGTAATAATTTTGGCTACATTACAATGCTTCAAGAATGTAAGGCCTAATGTGTTTCAGTAAGGCACAATGTAAGGCACAATGTGTTTCAGAATGAAATAACTAATGGGTTCATGTTCACTTTAACTATGGTTTCAAGGTCAACACACAAATGTTAAAAAGGGAAAAAAATTTATTATAAAAAAAAGGCCAACATGGCCAATTGCAAATTCCGCAGAGCGGCCAAACCCATACCCCCCACCCTACGGCTGTTTTTTCTTTCCCAGCAGCAGATATTGGGTCGGGCGGACGTACTGCCACAGTCTGCGATGCTCATTATTGCAAGCTGTAGGGAGAAAAAAAGCTCATTATTTTTGTGAAATGGATAAAAACGTAAGCATATTAATTACAATTTAATAGTTGTTACTCATTATGTTGCCACATTCTTCACATTATGCTAAACTCTGTGAATATTTGGTTACATGACATTAGTTTTTTGGCTTACATGTGCAAATTTTCGCACTACCCTATATGTTTACATTACCTCTTTTATGAATTGAAGGCCTACGTAAGATTGGGGACATTGTTTTTCCGGTTTGCCTAAAGTACTCATGTCCATAGTACTAACTAAACAAATCCTTCTGCTATTCATATTATAGTTATCAAACTTAATATTGAATGAGTTTGTTATTGAACAAACACACTCCAGGCCGAATGTATTATGTGTTTACGTTTAAACAAAACATGCATGCATATATGCATTTCTGATTGTGCCTTGGTCAAATGTCATCTACATGTCTGTTAATTTACCCCATAATGACATTAACCCTTATGCGTGGTTATTTCAAGACATATGTTGTAAAAGTATGTTTTGCAAACAAGTAATTGGACTCACCATCGCAGCTGTGGCTAGGGACCATGCTGCTGGGGGGTTCCTGGAGCTGGGGTGGGGAGTATGGTGACAGGGTCCATCTGCGTGGAAACATCTGTGTAGACAAAAACCCAAGAAAAAACGCCATAAGCTTGGTCCCGGAAACTTATTCTTCTACATCCACCTGTTATTTGTCTGATCTAAATCATGCTAACAAGGTTTTACACATGTTTAGAAGACATTAGCATGGTATTTACTGGTTCATGAGGTCAGCTGTATAATTTAATTTGGCCACATGGAGCACTCAATAACATTGTCCTGTTTTTACATACATTTTTGGTGCACATTCCCAGTGCAATGCAAATTACTGAATTTAAATGGACATGAACATATTTATATTTTAGTCTGGCACATGTGGTAGCAAAAAAAAAGTGTACATTTGCTAACACATTTGCAATGCAGCATCATGATGTAATCACTAAAAATTATATTTGTGCTTGCTTGCATTTGTATTGAACTGGAGTGGTGTTACTGAAGTGTCTGAAAATTTCAACAGAATATAATGCTAGGTAGCATAAACATGTGTATGTATTTTATAATCTCATTACATACACCATGTGACTGATAACCAAAAACACTTACCACGACTATGCCCGAGTGCAAGGTCTGGTGCATAGCTACTGGAGGTGCCGGCTCTATGATTCCCTGAAAAACAGATAATGATGGCACAGGATATTTAACACAGCACAGATTCAACCTGGAACAGACAAACAACAATTAGAAATGCACTCACCAGGGGATGAACTGCCGCTGGTATCCCAGGGAGGACTTTGAGGTGGAGGCGTTCAGCCTCTACTCCTCACAGTCGGCCCAGAAGATCCCAAAATCGATGGGCCACCCTCCTCCCTCTCACTCCCTGATCCTTGAGGGAGTGTGGGCGAGTCCATGTCCTCCTCTCCACTTAGACTGAGACTCCATACTGCCCTCCCCCCAGCAGCCCGCTCCTCTGGGGCATCATCCCCTTCCTCCCCTGGGTCCTCTAGATGGGACTGATGAGAGGGACCCTCCCCCGCAGACTCATCCGAGTCCACCACTCTTGTGCAGGGGAGGTATCCCTTCCCGCGTTTTCCCAGGAGAGGACGCTTATCTGTGTTGAGGGAAAACAAAAAAAAGGACACCTCAAAATAAAATCCCAAATACAACTACATTATGTTTAGTACTAACTGATGTAAAACTTACCTGAGGCGTAGGCAGCATAGAGCATATAAACGCCCTCATTGTCCCGGCGCTTGAAATCTCTATTACGGACCGGAGGGTCAAATGCGTCTTAAAGCGCCGGGACACGGTGGCTTGCACCTCCAACACTATGCGCCTTTTTGTACTACGGGCATAGTCGGACTCCATTACACAAAAGTCCTCAAAAAACAAGAAAAAAAAAACACAAATCAATACATGTACATATCAGTGATAACACATATATACCAAGCAACATTATCGCATAAAGAAAAGGTAACAAATACTCACTTTAACAACCTGACCATTCACCCGAGGATCCACCAGAATCTGAGGAATAGCTGGGGAGACGTCTGGCAGGGCGTCTGGGCCGCATGATGGATCCTCATAGGTGGAAACCGGGAGTAGCAAAAACTAAAGTGAAAGCTAAAAATCTGACACTCCTCGCATTAATAATACGCTAACATACGCCTATGATATTGCAAGGATATGCAAAGGTTAAAATAGCATAAATATAACAAGCTCAGCCGCTCTATACACACAAGCCAAAATGTATTTCTTACATATTTTTGTTTATGTTGCGTAATTCTTTTTTGCAATGTAATTCCAGAGAGAGTAACACATACATTAAGACCTCTTTATATATAGATATGTGAATGTGTTAAAAACATGACTACAGAAATAGGTTAGGATACATTTGAATGCTTCAAGAATGTAAGGGGGAACAATGTGTTTCACAATGTTATCACTAATGGGTTAATATTAACTTTAACTGTGGTTTCAAGGTCATGCTAGTGCACTGTGATGCGCGGAAATCTTTGCCGCTTATTCAACAACAGCGACTCTTGGCGTTACAAGGAATTTCATGGTCCAAAAAAAAAAAAAAACACATGTATGAACAGCACAGCGCCACAGCCAGCCACAGGTAGCGACTGGGCATAGCAACTGGCCCTCGCCGCAATAACCCAGATTCAACAAGAAATTTCTAGGAAATGGCATGGGCGCTGTTTTTTGGCTGACTGCGGCACAGAGCGCCAGACACGGTTAGATTAAAGTGATTTTTTGTGGTGTAAACAAAAGTTAAAAACTTGAAAAATAACGGGAATGACGTTGGGGTAGGGGTGTGAGTTTTAAATTTAAGTGGCACACTACAAATTAACTTTTAGAAGTAAAAAAAAAAAAAAAATTGGAAACATTACATACACTTAGGAATAATATCTAACTCATTTGTATTTTGAAAAAAAAAACAAATATAATACCCCAAAAATACATTTAAGTCTCTGCCATAGAAATGTATGGGAGAGCGCCAGGTAGCGAGAGGTAATACCTGGCATTCGGCAAGGCTGAACGCAGGCGCTGTTTACTGAGGCTGGAATTGTGTTGAATCTAACGCTACATGGCGTTCTCCCAGTCGCTAAACAGGATCGGCTTTATAAATGTGTAATTGCGTATTTGAGCCGGCGTTCGCGTGCCGATACCTCTCGCTACCTGTCGTTATCCCTTCATAAATAAGGGCCTAGGTCAGTCAGATTTTCCTGTGCTTTTCATCATTCCAGCTAAGCAGAGTTGTCAGTTCTATAAGATTGACAGGCGGGTGTTGCCTGATTGAGCATTTGGGCAAAATAGTCTTTAGGCTGTGGTATAATATTGCCTTTGTTCCTCTTTGTATTTCTTAGGTTGCAGCTATTGTACATATTGCTTCCTTATTCTTACTGCTTTGGGACATCCCAGTATTTTGAGTTTCAGCATCCTCCATATGCAACAGAAGGAAAATAAAATGTAATATGCACCATATAGGTTATTTCTTCATTATGAAATGCTTTAGAAAAGATATATGACATCCAATTACTCCCTCAACCCAGACTAGATCCGGGGGAGTCATTGGACGCCATATACCTTGACTTTTCTAAAGCATTTGATACTGTGCCACATAATAGACTAGCACAAAATATGAAATTGCTTGGACTGGGGGAAAATGTGTGTGTGTGTGTGTGTGTGTGTGTGTGTGTGTGTGTGTGTGTATGCGTGTGTGTGTGTATGCGTGTGTGTGTGTATGCGTGTGTGTGTGTGTATGCGTGTGTGTGTGTATGTGGGTGATTAATTGGCTTAATTTTAGGAAACAGTGTTACAGAGGGGAGAAGAAGAAAAAGAAGGCGGACCTGCACCGCTGAATTTTATACAGAAAGGTGCTGGCTAAGGGTGTGCACCCCCTTGGGGATAGCTATCATGTATACAAGATGTGGTTTCCAGGTAAACCAAGGCACACCCAGAGAGTGTTACAGACTTGGATCAACGTTACTAGCAGCGTACCACTAGGGCCTGTTTTGGGCAATTCTCTTTAATATAAATATTAATTACATTGGGAATGGAAATTGGGAATTAAGTAGTAAAGTATCCATCTTTGCAGATGATACTAAGCTGTGTAAAGTAGTTAACACAAAAGAGGACAGCAGGCAGCTACAAACTGATTTAATAAATCTACGGTTATTCACATGGGGCAGAAAGTTGTGCCATGAGTACACACTAAATAAGGAAATACTTGGTAAAACTACAATGCCAGACAGCAGCTCCCAAGGCAAACAAAATTGTAAGGTGAATCAAGAGGGGGATAGGTGCCCATAACCAGAGCATCATTTATATAGCTCACTGCTTAGACCCCATATGGAATATTGTGTACAGTTTTGGGCACCAATACGTAAGGAGATATCAAAACACTCATTTAATAAATGGAATGTGAGGACTAGAGTACCCTAAAAGATATCCAGTAACTATGAGGATTGCTTCCTTGACTGACATAGGAGGGGATTCTTATATATTAATGACATTGGGAAGTTGTGCCATGAGTACACACTAAATAAGGAAATACTTGGTAAAACTACAATGCCAGACAGCAGCTCCCAAGGCAAACAGGATTGTACGGTGAATCAAGGGGAATAGGTGCCCATGACCAGAGCATCATTTATATAGCTCACTGCTTAGACCCCATATGGAATATTGTGTACAGTTCTGGGCACCAATACGTAAGGAGATATCAAAACACTCATTTAATGTGGGGGCTAGATTACCCTAAAAGATATCCAATAACTATGAGAAAAGCTTCCTTGACTGACATAGGAGGGGATTATTCTCTGTAAGAGCAGTGTGACTATGGAAGGTAGTAATAAAGAATATTCTAAAAGAGTTCAAAAGTAGTCTGGATGCCTTCCTTGCATGTAATAACATTACCAGCTTTGGCTACTAAACATTATATATGCAGGATTAAATGGATGGACTAAAGTCTTTATTCATCCTTACATACTATGTTTCTATGAGGAGGACACAGATTCTTCCCTATTCTTGGCTGAACCTTTTTTAGTTTTTGGTTTTTCTACCACACTGTTGGCATCTTAATAAACATATTTTTCCCTTCAGATGCTTTCTTGCTAGTTACGGACTGGCGATTGTTGCTGGGGAGAGGTTGATGTGCTTACAAGTGAAACAACTTTATGTGCAGTGCTTGCACTCTTCTATAAACATGTAATTAAAAAAACAGCATTTAGAATAATCAAATCAAGTTACTGCATCCTCTGCATGCAGAGAATAAAAAATCATATATGGTGAGTACTAAGACTTATATATAAGTCTTCTTTGAGAGGCAAAACGCTACTTTTTCACAACTTCTTGCAGTCATGCTAGTGCCTGTGAAGAAGCATGCTTGTTGTTCCCAAAGGGATGAATCTTTACAGGCAGATTTGGACCAAAGAAAACTGAATTTTCTGCTGCATGCCAGCTCCCCCATTGCTCCAGTCTGGTGGCTGGCAAACAGCATTGTCTGAGCAGTGCCAGAAGCTGGCTCGCGAAGCTGACAGAGTGGCCAGCTTTCTTTGCTCCCCTCCTGCTGTGCTATACATACTGCAGAAGGAGAAGCCAGACGCTCTGTCAGTGGCCAACAACCCCCCGCTGGACCTGAGCGATAGGGGAGCCAACGTGCAGGTAAGTGACAGTCTGAACAGACCAAATCTTCTACAAGAAGATTATACAAGATGTGGTTTCCAGGTAAACCAAGGCACACCCAGAGAGTGTTACAGACTTGGATCAACGTTACTAGCAGCGTACCACTAGGGCCTGTTTTGGGCAATTCTCTTTAATATAAATATTAATTACATTGGGAATGGAAATTGGGAATTAAGTAGTAAAGTATCCATCTTTGCAGATGATACTAAGCTGTGTAAAGTAGTTAACACAAAAGAGGACAGCAGGCAGCTACAAACTGATTTAATAAATCTACGGTTATTCACATGGGGCAGAAAGTTGTGCCATGAGTACACACTAAATAAGGAAATACTTGGTAAAACTACAATGCCAGACAGCAGCTCCCAAGGCAAACAAAATTGTAAGGTGAATCAAGAGGGGGATAGGTGCCCATAACCAGAGCATCATTTATATAGCTCACTGCTTAGACCCCATATGGAATATTGTGTACAGTTTTGGGCACCAATACGTAAGGAGATATCAAAACACTCATTTAATAAATGGAATGTGGGGACTAGAGTACCCTAAAAGATATCCAGTAACTATGAGGATTGCTTCCTTGACTGACATAGGAGGGGATTCTTATATATTAATGACATTGGGAAGTTGTGCCATGAGTACACACTAAATAAGGAAATACTTGGTAAAACTGGCAAACAGCATTGTCTGAGCAGTGCCAGAAGCTGGCTCGCGAAGCTGACAGAGTGGCCAGCTTTCTTTGCTCCCCTCCTGCTGTGCTATACATACTGCAGAAGGAGAAGCCAGACGCTCTGTCAGTGGCCACCACCCCCCGCTGGACCTGAGCGATAGGGGAGCCAACGTGCAGGTAAGTGACAGTCTGAACAGACCAAATCTTCTCAGAGCACGGGCTTTGATTAAAGCAATGAGTTAATGTAATTGAGGGAAAAGTAAACAAGCAGACTGAGCACTAGCAAAGCCATCACAATCTCCCCCAATATCAACTTCGAGTCCTCACAAAGAGAGTTGAAACTGTCTGATACAGCTCCTACTATTCGTGGCATATCTGCTGTTTGCCAAGAAAGTCCACATTCGTAGTTTAGAGTCCCGGAATATGAACTGCTGAAAGAACACGTACATGGATCTCTGCACAGTGTAAAATGATCATAAAAAATGCTGCATTGCTCTTGATGATTGATTTAACCCTCTAAATGAGTTAGGTGCATGGCGCTTCTCCTGCTAGCGGCCACAAAAAGTAAAAAAAAATCACCTGATCCTCCCATCAATCTGGCTAGGTCTTCTATTCACCCCAAGGGCATCCAATGCCCCCATTCTGGCTTTAGTAGGGGCCCCGAACGAGCCCCTCCTGCTATGGGCACAGCTGCTGACATATAGGAAAAATCACCTGCGGCCACCATACATCCCGCTGGGTCTCCACTTCACCCGGAGGAGGGGGCTCCTACTATCCTCTGGGCTCTTCCATCACAGCTTGTGGGCAGAGCGGATGAAATCATACGTGACGTCATCCCACACCCTCCCGAACACACTCATTGTTGTGGCGGCTGAACGGCAAGGAGAGGGTTGGAGGGGCATGGGGCTGTGGTCCCCAGCCCTTCTGCACCAATCACCCGGCACCTGTCATCAGATCTTTGTGGGATAGGAACAGGGGGGGGGCATCGGACAATCGTTAGGAGAGTAAAGAAAAAATAAATGTCATTTTTTATGCTGACTGTGTCTTTCTTTCTTTCTACATTTAAGCCTTTGTGAACTGGTAAGGGATCTATGAGACCGATTTTTGGGGCCAATTTTGTTTTTATTTAAGGGGGGGGGGTCTCCTGGGAGGGGTCTCCTGGGCAGAAACAGGCTACCAGTAAATATGTGGGTCTGTTGCAATGGGGAAAAATGGGTCTTTCACATGCAATATGGTTTTCTTTAATAAGATAAATGTTTTAGTTAAAATAAATGAGAAAATTATTTTAAAAATAGAAAAAAATATAATGAAAAAAAGCTGTGAATAAATTACAAACAAGACATTTCATGTCAAAGCCTAAACTCTGCCACAAAAAATATAGAACTGTCCTGGAAATTTCTGCATAAATTACAGTTCAACATAACGCAAAACAATGAAAAACTGTCAACAGAGGGTGACAAAATCTCAAGTAGGCTGGCAGTCAGAAGGGTTAAAAACAGAGGGTGACTAAATCTCAATTAGGCTGGCAGTCAAAAGGGTTAAAAATAGCTATGCATCTTGGATATTGTTCTGTTTGGGGGACCTTGCACTTTCAGATTTAGCTTGTTTGTTCTTGTTTGCACTGTGTGCGCTTTGTCTGCAGAGCTAACATTTTATAGTAAAATTACCCTTACACACATGCTTTACTTTGGGGTGTTTGGCAACCCTTTCCTTGTTAGTACCTATGCATGTTGGGTATTGTTCTGTTTATGGAAACCCTATGTAACCAAAGAATTCATTGAGGGATTAATTCCAGAAAGCAAGCCTGGTACGGTCAGAAATTTTGAGGTGTGTTCATCCCAGAGAATATATATTATGTGGGAGGGAAAATAAATGTAAAGGGTTGTTTTTCTTTAAAAACTGCAAGGTGCACATAGCAGTTTTATTTTATCTGAAAATCTCCTAAAGCGCTGTTTCAGTTTGAGGGAGTCTCCTGGGCTGGAAAGGGTGTCTACCAATACATGTGTGGTACCGTTGCAAGCAGGAGAAATGGAGAAATAGGGATTTTATACACAATAAGATTTTATTGAAAAACGTAATTTTTTTATTACAAAAAAACTGCAAATTGTAAAAAAAAAATATTTTTTTGCACATATTTCACCAAAAATGTTGAGAATACACAAACAAGACATTTTATGTTAAATTCCAGACCCTGCTGAAAATATCAAAATATAATTTTCCTGGGAAATTCCTTCAACATGTGTAGCACAAAAACTCTAGGTATACTGGCACTTAAATGGTTAAGCGAATGCTGTGGCACTTGACAACCCAGACTCTCAGACAATGCCAAAGAGAAAGACAAATTGCTTTAAAATCCAGAACATTAATAGACTACTTTGCTTACTTGTCCGACTACGTCCTTGTACTGTGAGATCCTCCAGAACGCCACCCAACCTATTAGACTGGCATCCACAGCAAGGATCATCCATTCCATAAGATGCAAGGAGCAGGTCCTTACTATTTTGGAGATGTTTGGGATGATAACAAACTGACATCAGCTTACTTAGCTGGTATAAAAGGCCCCGTCCTGCAGCAGGAGTGAGCAGAGAGGCCAGAATGATCAGTGGAAGCTGGGTCTGGGGGCAGAGGACACTGATCCTCTGCCCCGCCTTTCGCTGATCATTTCTTGAAAACCAATGGCAGCAGCAATCGGCGATGTAAGGAGGTAAGTAGAAAAAATATATTAAAGACATGTTTTACTACTGTGTGCTTGTTTTTACATTTATCCCTTTATGAACAGGTAAGGGGTCCTTGAGACCCCTACTCCAGTTTACAGGGCTAGAAGGGCTGCCCCATTACCTGCATACCCAAAGCCTAGGGGGGTGCAGAAGAGCACGCAGCCCCTGCAGCCTCTGCTCCCTGGTCTACCAGCCCCCATTACTGGAGTGGGGGACCCCACAACATTTTCTTTTTTTTAATTTTAAGGGTGTAAACCTTAATAGTGCACATAGTAGATGTACTTTTCTAAGTATACAGCATGTCCTGTTCCAGGTAATACATCCACAAGATGGCGCTGGACTGCAGAAAACAATAAGTTAAGGGACCTCCCACAAATTCCCCAGTTCTTTTCTGCAGTCTGCGCTGCGAAGATAGAAGATAGCTCTCTATGGGGCGCAGGTGAGCGGGGCTTATATGCCTGCGGCCCTGCAGGACTATTCCCACCCGTTTCGTTCTATATTGCTGCCTCTCAGCCTCGGCTGACAAGGTTCGGGTGAAGGTAGGTTAGTAAGCACCAGTTGGGTGCAGAGGAGCTATGCTCCTACCGCAGTCCCTGCTCTGACAGGGTAGGCGGTTTAGGCTGATGGTGAGCCTTTTCGGATGCCCCCCCCTGCTCCATGGGTTTCTGCCAGGGTCAACCTGTGCAGTTAACCCTTATTCCCATAGGTGTTCCTCTCCACCCTCACTCCTCCCATTGTCTTCTGGGCGCCGTCGTCTCCCTGGAAATACTTTCTATTCCTGCCTCGCTCTCCCTCTGGGAGATCTCCGGGGGGGGGGGTGACTAGTGGTATAAAACTGTATTTTATGTTTAACTATGTGCTGTGTTACTAACGCCTTGTACGCCACCGCCACACGCTTGTACAGCGCTCCGCGGAGGGCGGCGTCATTTACTTCAGAGCTGTCGTGCTGCTATTGGCTGGCCGGGTCATGTGGGCGTGTTTCACGCTCTTCGGGGGGCGAGCTCTGTGGATGACGATTTTCACATCATGTCTCCACAGCCCGCCCCTCGAGGTCTGTGGACGCCATTTTGTCTGTCCTTAGCTGCGTGTGCTGCTGGCTCCCTGCGGTCCGTGAGTAACCCCGGTAGGGTGTTTTTTTCTCAGGATTTTCCTTTCTGCTGTATTCTTAGGGGAATGTTTTGTTACGTCTTTCAGGCAGGTTAAATCTGCGGCACTTTGGTTTCTCCCGGCCATCTCCCCTCACTATCTCCCACTTTTTGTCTGTCCTTAGATGCGTGTGCTGCTGGCTCCCTGCGGTCCGTGAGTAACCCCGGTAGGGTGTTTTTTTCTCAGGATTTTACTTTCTGCTGTATTCTTAGGGGAATGTTTTGTTACGTCTTTCAGGCAGGTTAAATCTGCGGCACTTTGGTTTCTCCCGGCCATCTCCCCTCACTATCTCCCACTTCCCTGGGTAAGTGGGGAGGACGGAGGGCGAGTCATTGTCTATATTGTTTAATACATTTTTTTGGCATATATTGATGTATATATGTGGCGCTTAAATAGGTGTATAGGACACAGTATAGGCTTAGCATTATGCACTAATGCACTTTTAGCACTTGGCACTTTATAATGGAATTTTGGTAGTTGCACAATCTCTAGAATAGTTGAGAATCAATTTTGTGATTGAGTTTGCACTGAATATAATGAGGCACTAGTTTATTATGTTATTTATTTATTTTTTTTTAGTTATTTTGTAGTTTCAAGAATAGTTGCACAAGCACTGAGCACTTTACCTTTTGAACGCCAACATATACATGTCTCTATATAATTTTTTGAGCCATACTAATATATATAATTAATTGATCTTGGTGCTAAGATCATTACTGTTTATTTAAATTTAAAAAATATTAGCCCTGGAGTTCCTCCCCACTTGGGTTTTTAATATATGTGTGTTTTTATGATGTTATGTGATATGTGTATGTTTTACATGTATACATCCGTGATTATTTATGACTAATAAAATGTACTAATTGAGAAGTAGTGTGCAGCCTTGTGTATCAGGATTGAGTGGTGGGCCAGCCCTGGAGTCCCACCCATTTCTGTATAGTAGGTAGTGGTTGTCCTGTAGGCTAGCACCTAGTGTAGATTAGATGGGCAGTGCATATCCGTTTCTTTGAAGGCATCTCCCACTTCCCCAGCGGGTTCTTGGGGCATCCCGGGTAGCTCTTTAGCGTTAACCCTTACTGGCCTGTTGTGCCATTCAAATCACCATATGGAGGCTTCTGGGGATAATGGGCCTGGGGTTCCTTCGGAACAAGCCCGGCTATGTGTTGTGTGTGAGGTATCCCCCATAAGTGATGATGTCAGGTTTTGTGTACCCTGTGCCCAGCAGGTACTTGCGATGCAGTCTGGGCTGTCTGTTACTGGGTCTGGCGGTGCGCCCCCTCTGGCCTCACCTACCCCCCCACGCTTACATCTGATCCCCACCGAGGGGCATACTAGCGGGGAGTCTCAACCTGATTTAGCTGCACGGGTGGCCAGCATTGAAAAACATCTTGCTGGGTCTGCCCCACGTAAGGCTTCTGCTAAGAAGCGGCATTTATCACCCGCGGTTTCCCTCACCCTGTAGAAGATGAGGGCCCTTACTCTCAGGTCCCTACCCCCTTGAGGAGGGGGAATTATTTTCTGATTCTGAATCCTCTGAGGAACAACCTAAGTTTTACGTTGGTACTGGGACTCCCTTTGGGGAAGACCCGTGGTCCCCTGATGACACTGTCAGATTGCTGAGTCACATTTTTGAAGTGCTTTGTATTTCTCCCCCGGCAGTGGCTCCGCAGCAGCAAGGTGAGCTTTTTCATACGGTTAAGCCACACTTGGAGTTCCCTGAACAGTCTCACTTTAATAATCTAGTGCTCAAGGAATGAGAACGGCCTAGCAAGCTGCCAGGGGTGCCTAAGAGTTGGGACAAGAGGTATCCCTTTCCTGCTGATGTTGTTAAGCGTGGTCATGTCCTCCCGAGGTGGATGCGCCCGTTCTCGGGTTGTCCAATACATCTGTCATGCATTCTCCTGATACTACTACCCTGCGGGATGGTGAGGACCGGCGCTTGGCCCAACTGGCCTGTCATACCTTTGCCTGTGTGGGGACGACGCTGCGCCCGGTTTGTGACTCTGCTATTATGGCTATTGCCATTAAATTAGGTGCTTAAGCGTCTCTTGGATGGGACTTCTGAGGATGCAGGTAGAGAATCTTCTGCTTGTGAGGAATTGCTTGCATATATTCTTTCTGCCATGGATGATACCATTAGAATGTGTGGTAGGACTTCTGCCCTGTTGGTGTCTATATGCCGTTCTGTCTGACTACGTCAGTGGGTAGCTGATAATGCTGCTAAAAAGGCTCTCACTGGTTTCCCTATCAAGGGCCTGCGCCTCTTTGGTGAATGCTTGGATTTGTTTGCCAGGGGCGGCAGGTTACCTCAACGTAGGAGGCCGTCCCAGTACTTTTGGGGGATGGGTGCCTTTCTCCCATCCTTCCGTGGTTCCAGAGCTGGCCGAGGAGTCTCCTTTACTGGGGCCCGCGGAGATCATTGGAGAAGGGACAGAGGACGTGGCCGTCCTGGCCTCTCCTGGGGTCCCAAGCCAAAATCCTCAGCCAACCCCCCTCAGGCATGAAGGGGCGCCCTCACCCATCCGGGTGGGGGGGGCGGCTTCGGCTCTTTGCTCACGTCTGGAGGCTTCATGTCTCAGACCGGTGGATTCAGGAGGTAGTGTCCTCCGGTTACGAGTTTGCAGCCTGGCCGCCCCCAAGATTCATTAAATCCCGGATGGCTCAAAACCCCCTGTCAGCTCAGGGTCTGTGTTTTGCTGTCCAAAACCTTCTGGAGTTGGGGTTCATCTGCCAGGTGCCTTTGAGGGAAAAGGGCAGAGGCTACTATTCCAATCTTTTCACTGTTCCCAAAAAAAGACGGGTACATCGACCCATCCTGGATTTAAAGCGCCTCAACAAATTTGTCAGGTTCAAACACTTTTGCATGGAGACTCTGCGCTCAGCTGTCACTTCACTATGACCTGGCGACTTCATGACCTCTGTAGACATCAAGGACGCTTACCTTCATGTTCCAATCTTTCCAGGTCATCAGAGATTCCTCAGGTTCGCTCTGGAGGATCAGCACTACCAATTTGTGGCCTTGCCTTTCAGTATCACCTCGGCTCCCAGGATATTCACCAAGGTGCTGGCGGGCGTAATGGCTCTGCTGAGATCTCCGGGCATTAGCATCCTTCCTTACTTGGACAACATTCTCATCATGTCTCAGTCCTTCCAGCAGGCAGAGCTGGATACCCAGCTGGTGGTGTCCACACTGGAGTCCTTTGGCTGGGTGATCAACCACCCCAAGTCTTTCCTGTCACCGTCAAGGGTGCGGTCCTTTCTGGGCATGACTCTGGATACATCTCAAGTCAAGATTTTTCTCCCTCGGCAGAAGGTGGAGAGCCTTCAAGCCCAAGCCAGGCTTCTTATGTCTTGCCCTCATCCCTCCATCTGGCAGGGGATGCAGCTGGTGGGCCTAATGGTGTCTTGCTTCGAGGCGGTTCCATTCGCTCAGTTTCACATGAAACCTCTTCAACTTCACCTTTTGTCGGTATGGGATCGGGACCCACGGTCCCTGGATCAGGTGTTGGTTCTGTCCCCTCTGGCCAGACGGTCTCTCTCGTGGTGACTGGACTCAAGAAACCTGTTGGTGGGCAGATCCTTTCTGGCCCCGTGCTGGGAGACAGTCACCACAGATGCCAGTCTGTCAGGTTGGGGGGCTTCTGGAAATCCCTGAAATTCCATGGTCAGTGGGGCCCTCAGGAGGCCCACACCCCTATCAACATTCTGGAACTGAGGGCGAGAAGGTTGGTTCTCGCCCAATTGACTCCACACCTTCGGGGACGGGCGGTTCAGGTCCGCTCGGACAACCAGACGGCGATTGCCTACATCAGTCATCAGGGAGGGACCCGGAGCAAGAGGGCCCTCAAGGAAGTGTCCCTGATACTGTTTTGGGCGGAGGAGAATGTTCCCTGCATCTCAGCTGTGTGCATCCCGGGGGTGGAGGATCTGGAGGCAGACTCCCTCAGCAGGGGGACTTCTCGTCTGGGAGAATGGTCCCTCAGCAGCACCGCTGGGGTCAGCCAGATGTGGATCTGTTTGCGTCCCGTCACAATCACAAGCTTCCAGTCTTTGTCTCTCTGTCCCAGGACCCTCTGGCCTTGGCCATGGATGCACTAGCAATGTCTTGGAAGAGTTTTCAGCTCCTCTATGTGTTCCCTCCTTTTCCTCTGCTGGGCAGGGTGCTGCGCAAAATTGCCCAGGAAGGGATGCCAACCATTCTGGTGGCCCCCTGTTGGCCAAGAAGGGTGTGGTTCGCAGACATCATGCAGCTGGCGGTAGATCAGTATGCCCTGCCCAAGGATCCAGAGTTGCTCACTCAGGGACAGCTATGCCTTCCCAATTTACAAACGCTGGCTTTAATGGCCTGGCTGCTGAAACCTCCATCTTGATGGAAAAGGGGCTGCCTGCCTCTGTTGTTAATACCATGATTCGGGCTAGGAAAAAGTCCTCATCATCCATCTACTATAGGGTATGGCATGCTTACATTGACTGGTGCGAGTCTAAGTCGCTTCCCTGTCGGATGTTTTCTATCCCTAGGATTCTGGAATTTCTGCAACATGGTTTGGATTTGGTTCTTCAAATTAGTACCCTTAAAGGTCATGTTTCTGCTTTGGCCATTTTCTTCCAAAGATCCTTTGCTCAACATCGTCTGGTCAAGACTTTCTTCCAGGGGGTTACTCACGTGCGTCCTCCACGTAAGCCTGTTACCAGTCTGGGATTTGAACTTGGTCTTATCTGCCTTGCAGGGGTCTCCCTTTGAGCCTTTGTGTGAGGCCCCATTGTCCATTTTGACGCTTAAGGTAGTCTTTTTGGTGGCTATCACTTCTGTTAGGCGTGTTTCTGAGTTGGCGGCGCTTTCCATCAAACCCCCTTACTTTGAGAGACACCAGGACAATGCGGTGTTTCGTTTTAAGCCAGATTTTCTGCCTACGGTTGTGTCTGCTTTTCATCTCAATCAGGACATTGTTTTGCCTTCTCTGTGCCCTAATCCTAGTAACCATAAGGAGCGGGTTTTACACTCTCTGGATGTGGTCAGGACTCTGAAGTTCTATTTCGTGGCTACTGAATCCTTCAGAAAGACTGAAACTCTTTTTGTGCTCCCGTCTGGACCTCAGAAGGGTCTGGCTCCAGCTAAGTCTATCAGCAAGTGGATCCGTCAGGCTGTGGTACAGGCCTATTCTGCTAAGGGGAAGGAGCCTCCCTTCCGCCTTACTGCTCATTCTACTCGTGCTATTGGTGCCTCTTGGGCTTTTCAGCATCAAGCTTCTGTTGAACAAGTTTACAAAGCCGCTACTTGGTCTTCTGTTCATACTTTTTCTAAGTTTTACAAAGTTGATGTTAGGGCCTCAGCTGATGCTGCTTTTGGTCGCAAAGTTCTGCAGGCGGCAGTGGTTTAAACTGCCCGCTGTTACTTTTTGGGGATCCCACCCTACCTTACAGACACTGCTATTGGATGTCCCATGTGTAAGGAATGTTCTGGAACAGGACATGCTGTATACTTAGAATAATACAATTCTGTGATTACTCACCTGTAGAATTGGTATTATATGTATATGCACGTTCTGTTCCATCCCACCCTTGTTATCATTATTTTCAGTTACCTGTATGGTGATTGTTCATATGTTCATTTTTGAATTCTTGTTATTATTGTTCTCCCGGCTTCTTGTTAACTGCTTGTCAATACTGGGGAATTTGTGGGAGGTCCCTGACTTATATAGGGACGGGAGGAGCTGTTTTCTGCAGTTCAGCGCCATCTTGTGGATGTATTACCCCATGTGTAAGGAATATTAAGGAACAGGACATGCTGTATACATATAATACCAATTCTACAGGTAAGTAATTACAGAATTGTATTTTTATTTGAAAATGTCATAAAACGTTCTTTACAGGTTGGGATGTCTCCTGTGCAGGAAATGGCATCTACTGATACATATGTTGTAATATTATTTTCTTGAAAAACAAATTTAAAAAAGCAACAAAACTACTTAGAAAGAACTGAAAAAAATGACAAATAAGACATTTCATTTTAACCCTTTAAATGCCAGCCACGTAAATTTTACGTGGTTGCTTCTCCTGGACTTAAGTGCCAGCCACGTAAAATTCACGTGCCTGGCATCTACCCCTGCTAGTGGGCAAAAAAATAAATAAAAATACTCACCTGACCCCTCGTTAGATCCGGCCGGGTCTCCTCTTTAATTTGGTGCCATCCGATCCCCCGTGGGGTCTCGGATGGCTCCAGGAGAGCCCCCGGAATAGTGCCCCCCCCCCCCCGTTCGGCAGCAGCAGCTGCTATCTGTGTAAAAAAAAAAAAAAAAAAAAATGACATTCACTTACCTTAGGTCGCGCTGCCTCCCGACAGGTCTCTTCTTCACTGGGGGGGCCTCCGATCGCCCCCCCCTGGCTCTTCAGCTTCAGGGGAGAGCCTGAAAGGGCTCTCCCCCCTCCTGCTCCGACGGGCACCGCCATCTTGTGATAAGCCCCGCCCATTTGGGGGCGGAGCTTATCGCGTCCTCCGCTCAAGCTCCGCCCCTTTGGGGGCGGGGCTTATCGCGATCCCGTCTCGAAGCCCCGCCCCCCTTTGTGACGTCACTCACCGGGTGTCGTCCTGGCTCCCGGCTGTTGTTTATTCAGATGCGATCATGCTGGCCACAGGAGCAGAGGGGCAGGTGATCAGATCATCACCTGCCCCTCTGCTACTGCAGCCAGCATGATCGCATCTGTCAACACATCGAGGGACAAAGGAGCTGACGATCGGAGGTAAGTAAAGTAAAAAAAAAGTTTTTATTTTTTAATAAAATTTTTTATTAAAGTGTCAGTGTGTTTATTTTTACTGTTAACCCCTTGTGAACTGGTAAGGGGTCCATGAGACCCCTTATACCAGTTCACGAGGCATCCCCTATTACCTGCCTCCCCAAAGGCCAGGGGGGGGCAGAAGAGCCCGGGCCCACATAGGGTATGTGGGCTCGTAGGCTGCAGGGTGGGGGGGCCACAAAAGATGGCCCCCCCACTCTGTGCCTACAAGCCCCCATAGCTGGTCCCGGGCTGGTTATGACGGGTAGGGGGGACCCTACGTCATTTTTTTTTTTGAATTTTAAGGGTTAGGGTTAGGGTTAGGGGTAGCCTAACCCTAACCCTTAAAATTCAAAAAAAAAATGAGGTCCCCCCCCCTGGAAGGGGGGACCCTACGTCATTTTTTTTTTTAATTTTAAGGGTTAGGGTTAGCCTAACCCTTAATTTTTTTTTCTTCATTTTTTTAAAAAAAATTAAGGGTTAGGGTTAGCCTAACCCTTAAAATTCTGCCAAAAAATGGGTCCCCCCCCCCTTCCCGGGAGGGGGGATGCTACGTCTTTCTTTTATTTTTTTTTAAAGTGGACCAACACCCAGGCTGATCAGCACGGGAATCTATAAGATTCCAGGGCCGATCAGATCCCTCACCGCGGGGCATCCGAAATCGGGATGCCCCGCTGTGTGAAACCCCCCAGGACGCCCCATTCGCCTTACCTTATCCCCGTTCCAACGATGCATGCGCGGGCCTCCGCCACCTCTCACGCTTCTGTCTAGCAGGGCGCCGTTTGTGAATGGCCGGCGCGGGCACGCTCCCTGTTAGAGGGAAGCGCGAGATGCGGCTGCCAGCGTGCTCGGAGCTGCTGTGGTTGTCCGTCCCTTGTCCGTGCATACCACAGCGGCTCTGAGCGCTCTGATTGGACGAGCGCTCGCGCATGCGCCGTAGGAGCGGGGTGAGGTGAGTTTTTTATACCTTTCTCGGGGGTTTCACGCAGCGGGGCACCCCCGCGGAAGTGGAACAAAACCCAGGATAGTGAAAATCCTGGGTGTTGGTCCACTTTAAGGGTTAGGGTTAGGTTAACGCTAACCCTTAAAATTCCCCCCAAAAAATGGGGTCCCCTGGGAGGGGGGATCCTATGTCATTTTTTCTCTAATTTTAAGGGTTAGGGTTAGGCTTAGCCTAACCCTAACCCTTAAAATTCCAAAACAAACGGGGTCCCCCCACCCCTGGGAGGGGGGTCCCTATGTCATTTTCTTTTTAAATTAACCCCTTGCGTTTATAGTGTGGATAGTAGTATTTTGTTTTTAAATGTTATAAAGTGCTATTTTCAGTTTGGGGGGGTCTCCTGGGCAAGAATGGGGGGCTATCGATACATATGTGGTACCGTTGTAATCGGGAGAAATGGGGCTATCACATGCAATATGGTTTTCATTACTAAAACAAATGTTTTATTTAAAATAAAGGAGACAATTGTTTAAAAAATATTATTTTATTTATTTTTTTGTTTTTTTTACGCAAAAATATTTAAAAAACAGCAGAAAAATTACAAACAAGACATTTAATGTTAAAGCCTAAACTCTGCTGCAAAAAAAAAAATATATATATTTTCCCGGAAATTCCGGCAAAAATCACGGTTAAACATGGCGCAAAATGGGGAAAAATGACCAACAGAGGGTGACAAAAGTTCAAGTAGGCTGGCAATTAAAAGGGTTAATAGTACCTATGCATGTTGGGTATTGTTCTGCTCGGGGGACCTTGCGCTTTCAGATTTAGCTTGTTTTTTCTTATTTGCATATTGATATTTTAGGAAAAGGTGTTTTTTATTCGGCTTTTTTATACATTTTCTTGTGAAACCCTGTGCAACCTAAGAATTCTTCAAGGGATTACTTCCAGAAAGATGAGCCCACGACAACAAGCTGGGTACGCTTAGAAAGCTTAAAATGTGTACTTTCCGGGAATATATGGTTTATGGGGGATATTCCAAATGTAAAGGCTTGTTTTGGTAGAAAAAGCACAAGGTGCGCACATTGTCTGCAGAGCTGAAATTTTGAAGTAAAATTGCTGTTACGCACATGCTTTACTTTGGTGTGTTTGGCAACTCTTCCCTTGACAGGACCTATGCATGCTGGGTATTGTTCTGTTCGGGGCATGTTGCTTTTTCAGATTTTCAGTTTTTTTCTTGTTTCCATATAGTTTTTTTTAGGAAAATGTGGTTTTGATTCTGCATTTTTATTCTTTTTTAGGGAAACCCTGTGCAACCAAAGAATATATTGAGGGGTTAACTCCAGAAAACTGCACCCATGTCAACAAACCTGGTACGTCTAGAAAGCTTGAGGTGTGTACTTCCAGAGAATATATAGTTTGTCGGGGGTATTTCAAATGTAAAGGGTTGTTTTTCTTGAAAAACTGCAAGGTGCGCTTAGCGCGTAGCATAGTTGTATTTTATCTGAAAATCTCCTAAAGCGTTGTTTCAGTTTGGGGGAGTCGCCTGGGCAGGAAAGGGTGTCTACCAATACATATGTGGTACCGCTGTAACCGGGATAAATTGGTGTTTCACACGCAATAAGATTTTAGTGAGAAACTTACATTTTTTATTACAAAAAAACACTACAAATTGTAAAAAATAGTTTTTTGGGGGTTTTTTTGCACATATTTCATCCAAAAATATTGAGAATACACCTAAAAATTGACAAACAAGACATTTCATGTTAAAGCCCAGACTCTGCGGAAAAAAACAATATATCACTTTCCTGGGAAATCCCTGGAAATCCCTTCAAAAACCACAGTTGAACATGGGGAGCGCAAAATAGTGCAAAATGGTCTGGCAACAAAGGGTGACAAAATCTCAAGGTAGGCTGGCACTTAAAGGGTTAAAGCTGTAACTCTGCTGCAATACACAAAATATAATTATGTCCCTGAAATCCCTGGAAATGTATGCAAAAATCACAGTTAAATGCTGGAAAATGGCATGGCAGCAGAGGGTGGCAAAGCCTATAGGTAGGCTGACAGTTAACAGGTTAATATGTGGAGGTTTGCAACTTTAAAGCCGGTAAACAACTTCAAATAGTAATGCTAATTCGTCCATGCTCCCCACCTCACCAGATATGCTGGAAGCTGTTACCTCAAGGTGACCAGTCTATCAACTGAAACACCTAGAAAAATTTCCTACCACAAGCCAACCAAAAGCAATATATCAGGAGTATTTAACACAAAATAAGTTTATTAAGGTAAAGCTATATTAAAGCACATAACAAAGGATCCACGTGACATACTCATTTCAATAGAGAATAGCTCATAAAGTGGGACCATGCAGCGACTCATAATTAATTTATTTAGTAGATAATGGATTAAAGGGGATAATGTGATGGAATCACCCTCACAATGCTAAGAATATGATAAATAGAATATAATAAATATCTGGCCAAATGAGGCTAAATATGTTTGCTTTGCTGGGTTCTGTGTGAAATCTAAAGTGCAAATGTGCCTTATTTCAATCTAATTTCAATATAAATAGAGTTAACCAGTGCATAGAATACAAATACTAAAAAAAAATCTAAAAATATTGAAAAAAAAAAACAAACATATATACCAAACCATAAGTCACACTAACAAACCTCAGTGGTATCAGACCCAGATAAATACCAATGTATATAAAGTGCAATTTAAAATATATTAGACATCAGTCAATCAAGTGCAACAGACATTACGACCATTTAAAGTATACTGGCCGCACTGCCCAGCCTATGGCCTCTCAAGCACAGCCGCTTCTTAAGGTGGCCAGTCTAGAGTAACCAGAAGCCAGCAGGATAGCATGTTGTCAGTCTAAGTGCTAACAGAAAAGGATCAAGTTGAAGTGGAACTACATTCTTGGGGTATCCCCCTGTCCTGCTGACAAAGAAAAAAACCCTTGCCTTCCCCGGCACCGTCTTCCCAGGCATGTGTGGCAGTCGCACAGACTACCCAATATGGGCACGCTCCCATCTGCCCATTGAAGTGAATGGGGGGCAGGACCTAGAGCTCAAGATGGCAGCACCCAGGGCTTGAGGTAAGGCTGTTTTTTATTGCACCCCCCCCCCCCCATCCTGCCTTAGCGCCATGGGATGTTGGCAGGGCAGGGGGTTACCCTGGGACTGGACTGACTATAAGGTGTATATAGCTTTTTATTTTATTCAGTCACATGGACTTTGGCACCAGGAAGGAGAAAAACTACCAAACTGTTATCAAAGGAGCACCTATCACAGGATCTGTCGTGGACCTCACACATTGACTACATATGCGGGAAAGCCAGACAGTGCCTCTTCCACCTAAGGTGGCTAAAAGACTTCAAGTTTCCCTCCGGCTGTACTTAAAAACAGAGGATCGCAGAGAACCCCTACCATCCCAACAACAGACTCTTTAGAAAACTGCGATCCGGAAGACGTTTCTGCTCACTGAAGGCAAGCACAGAATGAATGAGGACCAGCCTCTTTCCATAAGCTATCTGGTGCCTGAACAGAAAGTAGCTAGTATCTAAGTTCTTATACTATCTATACATACCTACACTAGCTCTAGTATAGGCACATAGTAATTTAGTCTTTTAGTGTAGCTCACGCACTAGAAACGCGTCATCAAATTGGCATCATGTGCAATATGAGCACAGTAGCAAATAAGGTAGTGCTGCAGCATGGTACACTTCCAGGGGGTACTTTTCTGTACATATTGTATTATTTCATATTATTTCATATTTGTTATTGCATCTAAATGTTACTTGTAGAAATGTTACCCTCTTTATACCTGGGGACAGTAACAGGACAAATTTAACTGTATGGCATACATTGTATGAATATGCATTTGACAAACACGCCTTGACTTGACTTGGACTTGGTCAGCAGACTCATTCACTAGAACCCCAAATTTTGCCCCTGGAAATTTTTTATGTAGTTCACAAGAATTTCTTAATTTTTAAAAATAAATATAGGTGACCATGATAATCAAACCATTGGCCTTTGGACTTTCCCCTTCTGTATCCCTTAGGAGTAGTCTAGCCCTTTCATACGTTTTCAGTCCTTCTTAACTCCACCTGGATTCACTTCATCATGTTGTTACCGTAACTCTAGGTTCACAATCGATATACTCTCCTCTCTTCCCAAAATAGTTGACCGAGGCATGTCAGTCATTTCTAAATATGAAACAGGGCTTTAGTACTGCCCCGTCTTAGCTCATCCTAGTATACAACATCCCTTTACCTTCGAGAAGGATGCTTCTGAGCTTGACATGGGGGCATTTTTTCCCCTGAATGAAGACACTCCTGTGTATTTTAAGGGGCCATTCATCCCCTTGAAATAGGCCTTCAGTCAAAAATAAAAGCTTAGTAAATTGCTCCCCTAAAACCCATCCCCCCTTACAATCAATAATGTAAGCTAGATTCTATGTTCCTAAACTGCATGGGAGAAGCCATCTTGCTTATAAAAAACCCACAGTCTAAATTACCCTAAATCTCATAGAAATAATGCTCTTAAACCAGTGGTGGTGGAGCTATGGCACCCATGCCAGAGGCAACACTCAGTTTATGGACATCTGTCATCTTTCCAGTACATGCATTTTGGGTTGCCTTTTCATCTTCACCCTAGCACCTGAACCATCAGGTGGGCACTTAAATAAAGTTTTGGTTTGCAGTTTCGACACTCGGTCTTGAACCATTCTATCCACATTCTAAACAACTGTCGCAATGCTCAGAAGCAACCAAGATCATTGACTTACAATGATACATAGGAGACATGCTAAGCCCTTTTCTAAACCAAATATCTCTTTCAGTTTGGTTTGGGCTGCTTATTGCAAAAAGGCCAAGTTACTGACAACCTGCATTGTGTAGAGAAATAATATCACAGCTGCACACTGCAGCCTTGCTTATTTTTACATCAATGCAGCCAGCTAGAGATGGATTGTACCCTCTTCTATAGCAATATATGGAAGCAGATAAAATTTACCCCTGCCTGGTTGGGCTAATCATAAGTAAGCTCACTGCTCAATTGCAGTGTGTATGTGTGCTAGCAAAGGCCCCCCCCCCCCCCCCCACACTTCAGGGAGTGAGCGGCATTCCACATTACAGGCAATGAGCGGCATTCCACATTACAGGCAATGAGCGGCATTCCACTTTACACACATTACAGGCAATGAGTAGTATCCCACAGTACAGGCAGTGAGTGGTATCCCACATTAGAGGCAGGGAGCAGCATCCCAAATACAGTTGGCGTGAGACATCGCTATTACATGCAGCGTGAGGAATTCCAAATGCAGACAGTGCGAGGCATCCCAAATACAGGCAGTGTGAGGCATCCCAATTACAGGCAGTATGAGGCACCCAAATTACAGGCAGTGTGAGGCATTCCAAATATAGTCAATGTAAAGTATCCCAAATACACGCAGTGTGAGACATCCCAATTACAGGCAGCGTATAGCATGCCCCCCCCCAAAAAAATCATACCTCCGCTGCATACTGCTGATCCCTGCACCTCAGCTGCCACCAATCCCCACTACCAATGCCTGCCGCCACTTGCGTCTCCACTGCTGCAGCTGCCTGCCGCCACACACACATGTTCCCAGTGCTGGGTCTGGCCCATGGGTAAGTGTGGCCTGTTACTTGGGCCAGCGACGTTGAGCCTATACAGGCCCCCCACTGCCCATATCCCGGAACCAGTGCAGAGAACATGGGATTTTCTGAAATACATCATAAAGTAAAAGTTTGTTCTCTCAGCTTTGGAGGCTCCTTTTTTAAACATTTTAAAAATGGGGAACATTAGGAGCTTTATGGCAATCTATTTGGTTTATTTGCCTGCCTGGAATATTACTTTAAAACAGCAGCATTTAGAGTTCAAGAAGTTTTAACTGTGGATACATCCAGACTATAACATTTGCAAAGAAAACATGCATGTGGTTTAAAGTTTATGCAGCTGAGCAACTGAACATGTGATGTGCTATTTTAATTGTGCTATTATGGGGTTTATTCATGAAGCTCTAGTGCCAGGTAGTGCTTCGTAGCGGCAGGCAGCAACTAGTGAACGCTGTGCGCTGTATGCAAAACCACATTTATGAAGGCGATTATGGTGAGTGACTGTGCCATGTAGCATACAATTCATCATTACAGGCGGCTCAGCGTATAGTGCCGGCACTCTAGCTTCCAGAACGACAGGTCTTACCTGTCGCTACCTTTCGCTCTCCCATACATTTCAATGGACGTTCCTTCTAATGTCTTTACTGATCCCATTTTTTTTAACTCTCAAATAATTATTTGACCTCTCCTGGCCTGAAATAAATTCATAAATTATTTTAGAAAATTTGTATAATATTTTACATTTTTATGCAGAATTGTCATTATTTTTACTATACTTGTAAATTGCAAAGGTTTTTTTTTTTTTAAGTTGTAGCGTAATGTGTGTTGGCCTGTTCTATAGCATAAATATCATGTATTGGGCGTTTCATAGCTTTCGTACCTTGCGACAGGGTTAAAGGTTTTGCTTTCAGTTTCGTTTTGTGCAGTTCCTATTTGCCTATGCGCAGCAATGTCCCCTAGAAGAGCAGCTAGGCGCCTTCCCAGCTCCTGTTCCTACTCACCCTCTGCCCCCCCCCCCTCCCTCAGGAGGAGGCAGCATGTGAACTCTCGGGTCGGTCAATGGGCAGATAGTTAAGGTAAGTTTTTATATGAAATGTATACCCTTGCATTATGTACTCTGCTGTGGCCGTCTTTCCACGTGTTATTATTTGCTGCTGATTTAAATGTTTTATGCTTAATTTTGTTTTTTAATTGTTAATTTTTGTTATATATTTTCAATATTTTATCTGTGTTAATGTCATTTTTCTTTTAATACTGTTTTTAAAGGGGATCTCAACCCATGAGCCAAGATCTTTGTATACTTTTAGGTTCATCATAAATATTTAAATTATTACCTATGGCCAATCAAATTAATTTTTCACATTATTTTTACATTTAACATTATTGTTTTTATATATTGTGAAATGAACAAGCCCTTTATGGCAGTTTAATTTGGTGGGGGGTCAGATGGCTCCAGGAGAGACCCCGGAATAGCACCCCCCCCCCTCCCCTTCGGCAGCAGCAGCTGCTAACTGTAAAAAAAAAAAAAAATTAAAAATGACATTTACTTACCTGTGGCCGCGCTGCCTCCCGACGGGTCTCCTCTTCACTGGGGGGGCATCCGACCGCCCCCCCAGCCTCTTCCGTGGTGAGGAGAGGGCAGAAAACGCCCTCCCCCCCACTTCCTGGATCGGGTCTGTTAGCCTCGCCCCCCGGGGGCAGGTGACATCACTGTGATGTCACCAGCAGCCGGCCTCTTAATACCGGCACCCGAGACTAAGAATCAGTCTGCTTGGGTGCTTGGAGCAGAGAGGTGGGGTGGGGGAGAGGGCTGTGATCCCGCCCCCCCCCGCCGCTCTCTCCTCCAAACACCTGAGCAGACTGACAGCTGTCATTGGAGATCGCCGGGGGACACACATCGGAGGTGAGTAAAGTAAAAAATAAATAAATAAAGATAATGTTTTTCTCTTTGTGTCTGTGTCTCTTTCTTTTTTTTTTTTTTTTTTTTTTTTTTACATTTAACCCTTTGTGAACTGGTAAGTTGTCCATGAGACCCCTTATACCAGTTCACAAGGCTGTGGGATGGCAAGTCACCTGTGGCTAGCGGGTAACTTGCCATTAACCCCCAGCACCCCCATTACCTGCCTCCCCAAAGCCCAGGGGGCAGAAGAGCCATTCGCCACGGGCTATGCAGGCTTGGAGCCTGCAGGGCCACAAAAGCTGGCCCCTGCGCCCTGTTTCTACAAGCCCTGCATAGCTGGTCCCGGGCGGGTTACTTCGGGTAAGGGGGACCCCATGTCATTTTTATTCTAAGTATACAGCATGTCCTGCTCCAGAGAGTAATTCCTTACATTTGGGTTATAGATCCACAAGATGGTGCTGGACTGCAGAGACAGCAAAAAAGTGGCTCCTCCCGGCCCCTTATATTCCTGGTACCTCCCACAAAATCCCCAGTTCTTCTCTGCAGTCGGTGCTGCGATGACAAGAAGATGGCTCTCTCTACTCGCAGGTGAGCGTGCTATTAGCCTGCAGCCCTGTAGGACTATTCCCACCCGTTCCTCCTTTTCAAGCCTCCCAGCTTTGGCTGCACTGGTCGGGTCATGGTAGGCAGCACTGTTGTCGGGTGCTTAAGGAGCGCTGCTCCGACCGCAATCCGCCGCCAAAGGGTAGGCGGTATAGGCCCATGGTGAGCCTTATGGGATGCCCCTCCCGCGCTATCGCCCCTCTCCCCCTGTCCATCTGTGGGCTCCTGTTAGGTTGGCCGCTGTCCTCCCTCGCTCTCCCTGGTATTTCTCGGGAGGGGGGTGTGTGTTGTGTGCGTCTGTGTTGTAGGTGCATTCTACACTTTTATTTTTTTCTGTGGTATAGCTTGGCTTTTGTTGCCGCGCGTTTGTTGGTTGCACTGGTTGCTTTTAAAAATGTTGCCACGCGCGCTTGTACGGCGTTCCGTGGTCGAAAAAAGCGGAGACTTTACCTCAGGCGCTGCTGCGCCATCATTGGCTGACATGGTCACGTGGGCGCCTTTGTGCTCTTCGGGGGGCGGGCCTTGCGGATGGCGCGTTCCGCATCACTGTCTCCGCGGCCCGCCCCTCGAGGTATCTGCGGGCGCCATTTTGCCTTCTTGTGCTGTGTGGCTGGCTTCTACCTACCGCGGTCCGTAAGTGCCCCTGCGGGCTGGCTTATCTTTTATATGTTGTTGTGTATGCATATCGCTTACGGGACTTTCTGTTTATGTCTTGCAGGCGGGTCAAACTTAATTTTGGTTTCTCCCGGCCTATCCCCTCTATTTAGTTGCTATTAGAGGCCTACTCTGCCTTTACCTCCCACTTCCCTAGCGGGTTATTGGGGCATCACGGGTGACTTTATTGTGTAAATCCCTATTGGCCGGTGGCCGCGATAATCACCATATGGAGGCTTCTAAGGATAATGTGCTTGGGGTTCCTTCGGGACAAGCCCGGCTGTGTGTGGCGTGTCCCCTACTAGTAATGACAATGTGCGGGTCTGTGTACCCTGTGCCCAGCGAGTGCTTGTGCTGCAATCTGGGTTGCCTGTGGCTGGGTCTGCGCCCGTGTGGCTTCGCCCACTCCCCCACGCTTACATCTGACTCCCAGTGAGGTGCATACCAGTGGGGAGTCTCAGCCTGATTTGTCTACCAGGGTGGCTAGTATTGAGAAGCTGATTGCTGGCTCTACGGCGCGTAAGGCCTCAGCTAAGATGCGGCATCTGGCACCTGGCGTTAACTTATTTCCTATGGAGGCTGAGGAATTCCTTGACCTAGCCGGCTATCCCCCGGGAGGAGGGGGAGTTGTTCTGTGATTGAGAATCATCTGATGAGCAGCCTAAGGGTTATGCTGATTCTGGCTCTGACCCATGGGCTCCAGATGATACTGACAGGCTTTTGGCTCACATTTTTGAAGTACTTTCCATTTCTCCTCCTGCCGCGGCTTCTCGGCAGCAGGGGGAGTTGTTTCACACTGCTAAGCCACGTTTGGAGTTTCCTGAGCAAACTCACTTTAATAATCTTGTGCTCAAAGAGTGGGAGCGACCGAGCAGGCTCCCTGGGGTGCCTAAGAGTTGGGATAAGAGGTACCCTTTTCCTGCTGAAATGGTTAAGCGTTGGTCGTCACCGCCTGAAGTGAATGCATCAATTCTGGGGTTCTCCATCACTTCTGTCATGCATTCCCCTGACTCTACTACACTGAGGGATGGTGAGGACCGGCGCATTGATCAGCTGGCCTCCCATGCATTTGCCTGTGCGTGGTCTGCACTGCGCCCGGTTTGTGCCTCTGCCATTACAGCTGTGGCTATTACTAAAATAGTATTTTAGACGGGGCTCCTGATGAGACAGCTAGTGCAGAGTATAGTGCCCTTCTGCGTTGTGAGGAATTTGTTGCATATGTCCTCTCTGCCTTGGATGATACCATTAGAATGTGTGGCAGGGCTTCTGCCTTGGCGGTGGCTATACGCCACTCGGTTTGGCTGCGCCAGTGGGCAGCTGACAAAGCTGCCAAGAAGGCTCTCACTGGGTTCCCCTTTAAAGGGCTGCATCTATTTGGGGATTGCCTGGACCTGTTTGCTAAGGGAGGCAGATTACTCCAGCGCAAAAGACAGTCTCGGCCCTTTCGGGGTTCAGGTTCCTTTCTTCCCTCCTACCGTGGGTCCAGAATGGGAAGGGGAACGTCATTTGCAGGGGCCCGGGGAGATTTCTGGGGCAGGGGCAGAGGTCGTGGCCGCCCTGGACCCTCCTGGGATTCCAAATCTAAGTCTTCCCCCAAGCCCCCTCAGGCATGAAGGGGCACCCTCACCCAGTCGGGTGGGGGGACGGCTTTGACTCTTTGCTCACGTCTGGAGGCTTCATGTCTCAGACCGGTGGATTCAGGAGGTAGTGTCCTCCGGTTACAAGATAGAGTTGGCAGCCTGGCCGCCCCCAAGATTCATCAGATCCCGGATGCCTCAAGACCCCCTGTCAGCTCAGGGCCTGTTGCTTGCTGTGCAGAATCTACTGGAGCTGGGGGTCATCTGCCAAGTGCCCTTAGGGGAAAGGGGCAGAGGCTACTATTCCAACTTTTTCACCGTTCCCAAAAGAGAGGGGTCTGTCAGACCCATCCTGGACTTAAAGCTTCTCAACAAGTTTGTCAGACCCAGTAGGTTTGCATGGAGACTCTGCGCTCAGCTGTAAGTTCACTACTCCCAGGGGACTTCATGACCTCTGTGGACATCAATGATGCTTACCTCCATGTTGCAGTCTTTCCAGGTCATCAGATATTCCTCAGGTTCGCTCTGGAGGATCAGCATTACCAGTTTGTGGCATTGCCCTTCGGTGTTACTTCAGCTTCCAGGGTATTCACCAAGGTGCTGGGGGGCATTATGGCTCTGCTGAGAGCTCAGGGCATTCGCATTCTTCCCTATTTGGACGACATTCTTATCACTTCTTCGTCTTTCCAACAGGCAGAGCTAGATACTCACCACACTGGAATGATTCAGCTGGGTGATAAACCACTCCAAATCCTCTCTGTCTCCCTCTTTGGTAAAGCCATTTCTGGGCATGAATCTGGATACAGCTCGGGCCAGGATCTTTCTTCCTCAGCAGAAGGTGGACAGTCTGCAAACACAAGATCAGCCCCTTCTGTCCTGCCCTCATCCTTCCATCAGGCAGGGAATGCAGCTGGTGGTCCTGATGGTGTCCTGCTTTGAGGTGGTTCCTTATGCTCAGTTTCACATGAGGCCTCTTAAACTCCACCTCTTGTCTGTATGGGACAGGGACCCTGTGTCCCTGGATCAGGTTTTGGTTATGTCCCCATAGCCAGGCAGTCCCTCTCGTGGTGGCTGGACTCAAGGAACCTGTTAGTGGGCAGATCCTTTCTAGCCCCTTGCTGGGAGACAGTCACCACGGATGCTAGTCTGACAGGTTGGGGGGGCTTCTGGAGATCCCTAACATTCCAGGGGCAGTGGGGCCCTCAGGAGCCCCACGCCCCTATCAACATTCTGGAACTGAGGGCGATCAGGTTGGTTCTAGCCCGCTTGACCCCGCACCTTTGGGGTTGGGCGGTTCAGGTCCTCTCGGACAACCAGACGGTGGTTGCCTACATCAATCATCAGGGAGGGACCCGGAGAAATGGGGCCCTCAAGGAAGTGTCTCTGATCCTGTCCTTGGCAGAGGACAATGTTCCCTGCATCTCAGCTGTGTACATTCCGGGGGTGGAGAATCTGGAGGCAGACTCTCTGAGCAGGGGGACTTCTCGCCTGGGGGAATGGTCCCTCAGCAACAGGGTGTTTCGCTCTCTGTGTCACCGTTGGAGTAGGCCAGATGTGGATCTGTTTGCGTCCCATCACAAGCTTCCAGTTTTTGTGTCTCTGTCCCAGGACCCTCTGGCCTTTGCCGTGGATGCTCTGACAATGCCCTGGCAGGGCTTTCAGCTACTGTATGTCTTTCCCCCTTTTCCCCTGTTGGGCAGGGTTCTGCGAAAGATAGCTCAGGAAGGGGTGCCAGCAATCCTGGTGGCCCCCTGTTGGCCAAGAAGAGTGTGGTTCGCAGACATCATGCAGCTGGCGGTAGATCAGTACGCCCTGCCCAAGGATCCAGACCTGCTCACCCAGGGGCGGCTACGCTACCCCAATTTACAAACGCTGGCTTTAATGGCCTGGCTGCTGAAACCTCCATCTTGATGGAAAAGGGGCTGCCTGCCTCTGTTAACACCATGATCAGGGCTAGGAAAAAGTCCTCTTCTTCCATCTACTATAGGGTCTGGCGTACCTACATTGACTGGTGTGAGACTAAATCTCTTCCCTGTCGTGTGTTTTCTATTCCCAGGATTCTGGAATTCCTCCAACATGGTTTGGATCTGGGGCTTCAACTCAGCACTCTGAAGGGTCATGTGTCTGCCTTGGCTGTTTTTTTTCAGAGATCTTTTGCTCAGCATCATTTGGTCAGGACTTTTTTCCGGGGGGTTACTCATGTGCGCCCCCCCACGTAAGCCTATGTTACCAGTCTGGGGACTTGAACTTGGTCCTATCTGCCTTGCAGGGGTCTCCTTTTGAGCCTGTGCATGAGGCTGCTTTGTCCATTCTTACGCTTAAGGTAGTCTTTTTGGTGGCTATCACTTTGGTTAGGCGTGTTTCTGAGTTGGCTGCGCTTTCCATCATGCCCCCTTACTTTGAAAGACACCAGGACAAGGTGGTGTTTCGCTTTAAACCAGATTTTCTGCCTAAGGTTGTGTCTGCTTTTCATCTCAATCAGGACATTGTTCTTCCTTCTCTGTGCCCTAATCCTAGTAACACTAAGGAGAGGGCTCTACATTCTTTGGATGTGGTCAGGAACCTGAAGTTCTATTTGGTGGCTAATGAGCCCTTCAGGAAGACTGATGCTCTTTTTGTGGTCCCTTCTGGTCCTAAGAAGGGTTTGGCTCCAGCTAAGTCTACCATCAGCAAGTGGATCCGTCAGGCTGTGATTCAGGCCTATTCTGCTAAAGAGATGGAGCCTCCCTTCCGCCTTACTGCTCATTCCACTCGTGCTATTGGTGCCTCTTGGGCTTTTCAGCACCAGGCTTCTGTTGAACAAGTTTGCAAGGCCGCTACTTGGTCTTCTGTTCATACTTTTTCTACGTTTTACAAGGTTGATGTTAGGGCCTCAGCTGATGCTGCTTTTGGCCGCAAAGTTCTGCAGGCGGCAGTGGTTTAATCTGTATGTCGTTGCTTTTAGGGATCCCACACTACCTTACGGACACTGCTTTTGGATGTCCCAAACATAAGGAATTACTCTCTGGAGCAGGACGTGCTGTATACTTAGAATAATACAATTCTGTGATTACTCACGTGTAGAATTTGTATTATATGTATACAGCACATCCTGCTCCAACCCGCCCTTGTTTTTCATTGTTCTTAGTGCCTCTGTATGGTGATTGTTATCATGATTAAAATTGTTTGATTATGGTTATTATTCTCCCGGCTTCTTGCTAACTGCTTGTCAATACTGGGGATTTTGTGGGAGGTCCCTGGAATATAAGGGGCCGGGAGGAGCCACTTTTTTTCTGTCTCTGCAGTCCAGCGCCATCTTGTGGATATATAACCCAAACGTAAGGAATTACTCTCTGGAGCAGGACGTACTGTATACATTTAATACCAATTCTACAGGTGAGTAATCACAGAATTGTATTTTTTTGATTTTTAAGGGTTTTTAAAAAATGCCCCCCCCCCCCCCCCTAGGAGGGGGGACCCTATGTCATTTTTTTTTTAATTGACCCCTTATGCTCTGTCGCCCAGCAGCTATAAACAGCTTCCAGCAGGTGAGCAGAAGCCAGTGATTGGGAAGGGACACAGTGCAAGATGGATGGGAGGTAAGTATTAAAAAAAAAAATTATAATAAAATATTTTTTCCTCTGTGTGTGTGGTGTGTTTTTTTTTTACACTTAACCCCTTGTGAACTGGTAAGGGGTCCAAGAGATCCCTATACCAGTTCACAAGGCTGGGGGCTGGCAAGTCACCTGTGGCTAGCGGGTGACTTGCCATTAACCCCCGGCACCCCCATTACCTGCCTCCCCAAAGCCCAGGGGGGGGGGCAGAAGAGCCCGTGGCCATGGGCTATGCGGGCTTGTAGCCTGCAGGGCCAGGGGCCACAAAAGCTGGCCCCTGCGCCCTGTTCCTACAAGCCGTGCATAGCTGGTCCCGGGCTGGTTACTTCGGGTAAAGGGGACCCCATGTCATTTTTGGGGGGATTTTTCAGGGTTTTTAACCCTTAAAAATCCCCAAAAAATGCCTCCCAAACCCCCCTATGTAATTTTTTTTTCTCGATTTAACCCTTTGTAGTGTGGATGGTAGTTGTATTTTATTTGTAAATGTTTCAGTTTGGGGGATCTCCTGGGCAGGAACGGGGGGGCTACTGATAAATATGTGGTACCGTTCTAATCGGTAGAAATGGGGCTTTCTCATGCAATATGGTTTTCTTTAATAAAATACATTTTTTATTTAAAATAAAGGAGACAATTTTCTAAAAAAAAATTTATTTATTTATTATTTTTATACTTAATAATAATATTGTAAAAAACAGAATTAAATTTACAAACAATACATTTCATGTTAAAGCCTAAACTCTGCTGCAAAACAAATATATATATATATATATAATTTTCCTGAAAATTCCAGCTAAAATGGCGCAAAATGGGGAAAAATTACCTGTCAACAAAGGGTGACAAAATCTCAAGTAGGCTGGCAATTTAAAGGGTTAAAAGTAGCTATGCATGTTGGGTATTGTTCTGTTCGGGGGACCTTGAGCTTTCAGACTTAGCTTGTTTTTTCTTGTTTGCATATTTATATTTTAGGAAAAGGTGTTTTTTATTCAGCTTTTTTATAATTTTTTTTAGGGAAACCCTGCGCAACCAAAGAATTCTTTGAGGGATTAAATACAGACAGATTAGCCAACTACAACAAGCTGGGTACACTTAGAAAGCTAAATACGTGTGCTTTCAGGGAATATATGGTTTATGGGGGATAGTCCAAATGTAAAGGGTTGTTTTGGTTGAAAAATCGCAAGGTGCGCACTTTGCAGAGCTGAAATTTTCAAGTAAAATTGCCATTACGCACATGCTTTACTTTGGGGTGTTTGGCAACTCTTCCCTTGACAGTAGCTATGCATGTTTGGTATCATTCTGTTCGGGAGACCTTGCTTTTCAGATTAAACTTGTTTTTTCTTGTATACTTGTTTTTCTTTTCTATAGTTGTTTAGGAAACTGTGGCTTTGATTCTGCTTTTTTATCCTATTTTTAGGGAAACTCTTTGCAACCAAAGAATACATTGAGCGATTACTTCCAGAAAACTGTGGCCACATCAACAAGCCTGGTACACCTAGAAAGCTTGAGGTGTGTACTTCCAGAGAATATATAGTTTGTTGGGGGTATTTCAAATGTAAAGGGTTGTTTTTCTGGAAAAACTGCAAGGTGCGCATATCACAGTTGTATTTTATCTGAAAATCCCCTAAAGCTCTGTTTTAGTTTGGGGGAGAATCCTGGGCAGGAAAGGGTGTCTACCTATACATATGTGGTACTGCTGTAACCGGGAGAATTTGGGATTTCACACGCAATAAGATTTTTTTACAAACTTTTTTTATTACAAAAAAACACTACAAATTGTAAAAAATATATATATATTTTATTTTTTTTCACATATTTCACAATTATAAAAATATTGAGAATACACCTAAAAAATTTCAAACAAGACATTTCATGTTAAAGCCCAGACTAGTCTGAAAAAAACAATATATAATTTTCCTGGGAAATCCCTGAAAATCCCTTCACAAATCACATTTGAACATGGGGAGCGCAAAATAGTGCAAAATGGTCTGGCAACAAAGGGTGACAAAAACTCCAGGTAGGCTGGCACTTAAAGGGTTAAAGGATACCAACATTATTGTCCCATATATTTATAGTTAATCTTTATATTATCTTAATTTAATGTTAAATTACATTGTTCTAAATTATTTATATTTTTGTTTTTGTTTACTTTCTTTACATCTAGGACTTCAGTGTTAAGTACGACTATGCCCTGAGTGCCAAGAGCAGCATTGTGGAGGAGGTGAAGGCTATCTATCATGCAAAGGTGGTTGGACTTCAAGCGCCGGGACAATGAGGGCTTCTATAGGCTCTATGATGCCTATGCTTCTGGTAAGTTAAACACGCATACACATACACTATTCTTACATATATACACATTAAACTGCTGATGTCTAACAATTTCTCCTTTGTTTTTTGTTCCCTCTCCACAGATAAGCGTCCTCCCCTGGGTAAGCACAGGAAGGGTTTTCTCTTCTGCAGACGAGTGCTTGGGTCGGATAAGTCTGCAGGGGAGGGGCCCTCTTGCCGATCCCAAATTGAGGACCCAGGGGAGGAAGGGGATGAGCCCCAGTAGGGTCTGCTGCTGGGGTAGCACTGAGGGCAGTGTGGAGCCTCAGCCAAATTGGACTCAGCATAGTCACAACAACCTTGTGGCCACTCTGAGTCCCAGTGGGGAGGAGGGAAGGGATTCCGCAACACTCCCTGAGGGATCAGGGAGTGAGAGGGAGGAGGGTGGCCCCTCGGGTTTGTGCTCAGCTAGGCCCAATTTTAGGAGTGGAGGCTCCCCGCCTTCATCTCTGAGCCCTCCCTGGGATCCAAGCAACAAGTCATCCCCTGGTGAATGTACTTCTTAGTTTTGCTTAGTAGTTCAATAGTTACATTGTTGTGTCTAAACATTTACTTTGATTTTAAAAATGTTTTTTAAAGCATCATAGAGCTGACACCTCCTCCCACGGATGCTGCAGTTTTGGCACTCGGGCATAGTAAGAAGGCAATTTACTAACAAAGGGTGCACCGCCCAAATCTTCCTACAAAATGTATACAACTGTGTGCTCATCCATAAAAAATGCAATCCACAATAATTTGGAGTGGGCGTGCAAAGAACACACCAATCTCCCAAAGGAAGCACCACTACAAACAACAGTATATATTAATGATTTTATTAGTACAAAAAAACCAAAGAATTAAAATACATACACCACAAGACAAATTTAAAAACAACCAGTATGGCCAAATGTATCTATATCAATGTGTATGGCCCCTAAGGGCCTCTTAAATAACTGCCCTATGGGTGAATAATATTAATTATCCTAGAATAGTCATAACCCATCCTTTTTGTGCCGGCACAAAAAATCCTAACCACATGTAAATATATGTGCAAATTTCATAAAACCAATACTACAAAAATAATAATATATATGGCAAAAATATGTGCAAAAAAAGTGAATATACAATAAACAACAATATCAATATATAAAGTGCAAATGCATGAAAAACACATTGATATAGATACATTTGGCCATACTGGTTGTTTTTAAATTTGTCTTGTGGTGTATGTATGTTAATTCTTTGGTTTTTTTGTACTAATAAAATCATTAATATATACTGTTGTTTGTAGTGGTGCTTCCTTTGGGAGATTGGTGTGTTCTTTGCACGCCCACTCCAAATCATAGTAAGAAGGCAGGTAAGAATTACAATGATTTTGTTAGATAACTATATGTATCCATTGTTTTTGGCCTATATCATTTTCTTAGGAAATGAGACCTGATATTGTTGTGAAGTGGCCATGTGGCCTCTATCACAGTAGCCTCTCTTCTGGTGCACCCCAACAGCAAATTATTATGTGGCTTGATCATGTTTTAGCCAAAGTAGTTTAGTTTTAGCTAACACTTGGTGTGTCCCAATAATTAGTCAGATTGAACTATTCCCTACAGATAAATATGAGGGGTATTTTAAACTTCAAAATACAATGTTCTTATGATTGTTTCTGTTGTGTTTTTTCTCTATACAGATGTTTCCACGCAGACGGACCCTGTGTTAATTCTCCCCACCCTCCAGCAGCATGGGCCCAAGCCACAGCTGTGATGGTGAGTAATGTTATTTTTGACAATAAGCTTGTAAACATGCATATGTATGTGTCCATGACCATGTACACATGTTAGTGGCAGTCTAGTGTTGACATTCATAAATGGAGACCCTCTTTTTAGAATAATCAATCCTAATTGAATCAAAGCATGCTAGTTTCCTGCCCCTGCTAATGTAACTTAACCCTACATGATAAAGGCAGCAGTTGGTTATGTGCTTTATGTGCTGGGTTTCAATCCCAGCTAATATTGTAACACCCCATTCACTAATTATTAAATACAAAAAATAATTTAATTTAAAAGGTCAATGTATTTAGATCATATTGCCTCAGGTGTAATTAAACACTACATTAAGTTCATTCTTCCGGTGGTCAAGCAGGCCTTATTTGGTTAGGTTATGTCCTTTGTGATGTTAGACTAGGGTGGTTATGTAGAATGGCTACACAGGTTCTTTAATTTTGCCATCTAGTATTCAGAAAGGTTGGCCTGTTGTGTATGTTTAAAATTATTTGTAATTAATTATTGTTAAACTAACATTTTTTCTTTTTCTAAGATCATAGATATATATTGTATTTTTGGAACTGTGGTACTTAATTGTGTATTTTCTTTCCCACAGCTTGCACAGACTGTGGCAATACGTCATGGAGATGCAAAATAAAAGACAGGGTGGGGGGAATTAAGTTTTCCGCTGTGCTGCTGTTTTTTGTGTTGGCCATGTTGGCCGTTTTTTTTAATAAATATTTATTTTCTTGAACATACATTTGTGTTTGGTTTTTATTTACAAAAGCATTGTCTGACTCCACACACACAAAAAAAACACATTGAAATTTTATTGGAAGTTTTATTGGAAAAAAAAACAAATACATAAAAATAAATAATTAAATAAAAAGCAAGACAAAAATAAGTACAAAGAAAGAGAAAAAAAAAAGAAACAAGTACAAAAAAAGAAAAAAATAAGTACAAAAAAAGAAAAAAAATACTAAAAAAGATTAAAAAAAAATAACTACAAAAAAGGAAATAAAAAACAAACACAAATTGAGCAATATAACATTGAAAAAATAACATTCTAAACAATGGTGGTGTTAGAGCAGCATTGTAACGCTCAGGCACTGCATTGAATGAGGGTGAGGGCCTCTACAGTGCCTTTACAGCGACTCACATACATCACATTTAACATCCTAAAGCGTGCCCTCAGCGTCGCTGTACAGATGCTCATCTGCCGATAGTTGGCACTAGTATTGAATCAGCCTCCCTGTCCTAGATCAGGGGATCCATATCACATGGTACCCAACAAGGCTGCAGATTGATCTGTACCCTAACCTGAACAACTGACACATAAGTTGGCTATTTGTTATTTTGTTCATTTTTGTTAATTGTATGCACTTAAAGGAGCAGTATCGCGAATTTTTCTTGGTGACTTATATTTAAATGGTACTTTGAATGTAGGTAGGTGTTGGAGTAAGAATTACAAATGTAGAAAAAAATGATGTGTGTGTTGAGCAGCTGGAGACTAATAGCTCATGTTTATGTCTTGTCAGTGTCGGGCGCCGACACGCTGGCCTGTTCCACACTGAGGAGAGGGGTGCAACAATGTATCGGTTCCACGCTGAGGAGAATGTATCAAAGTCTCAGCTGTTCAGTGCTGGCAGCCGTCCAGCATCAGATAACATTGCAACATTGCCTGGCCAGAACTTATATCTAAAACAGAGAGAAAAGCTCTAGAAGTCATTTAGCTGATTTTGACAGTTTTCCCTTCATGTTGGCTCTGCTGCAAAATTGTTCAGTTTACCATTTTCTCTTTTTTTTCCATATGATCTTTCTTTCAGCTTTTTGTGTTTTGAGCAAAGCCCAACCCAGGATTTTCACTATCTGGAGTTTTGTTTTGTGCCCCTAGGGGCATCCCGACTTGGGATGCCCTGATATGTGAAATCCCCACGTTCGCCTGTGAAAACGTACCTTTCCCTGTCCCACAGCGCATGCACGGGTCTCATCCAATCAGATCTGTTTGCACGCAGATGGGGAGCCTGAGCAGTAACCTTCCTGTCCACCTGGCCTGTCTAAATGGCTATCTGCGTGAGTGCGCCAGAAAAATGGGGGGATCTGTGGTTATCCAGGGGTCGTTTCACACAGTGGGTATCCTGATTTAGAATGGGGTTTTGTTCCACTTTAATAACTTTAGATTTTCCTGCACAGTTATTCAAAGAAGAATTTCAGTCGTTTTCAGTCAGTTTAGTTTATTTTGTATAGATTTTACACATTTGAGTCACCTGGTCTCATAACAAAAGCAGCACCTCACACACACACACAGCCGTTACCACTGATTACAGTGTCAGCCTCTGAGGTAAAGTGTTGCTAGGAGACCAGTGGGCTAAATGAAGCAGCTCACTAAAAACAACCCAGCAGATCCCCCTATTCAGCAAATGGACTGAGCTATTATAATTATACAATTTAAAAGAGAGGCAGATATTTTTTTCTTTTTCTGTCGCCAGATTATTTATACACATGTTATAAGCTATTGTATGGCTATTTAATTATTTATCTTTTTTAATGCAAATTTCGCGATACTGCTCCTTTAAAATGAGTGTGTTTAGGTGACTTAAGACCCATACGTACCAGCCGGTACTTGAGATAACTGGAAAATGTAAAGTGGTACCTGATAAAAAGTTCTGAACCCCTATCCCAGATAAAGCCTGTTTATTTTTCTCATGTTTAGGGACCAGGGGGAAGAATGTGATGACATGAACAAAATAAATGGGGATGGTTGCTCCCTTTTTTGTTCTGAGGAAGCCTCTTTCCATTGCCTAGGTACGTACTAACCAGTATTTATATGTTTATCTTATATTTCCAACTACAGTATGTATTTCAATATTCTTAGTTTCTTATTATTTAACTCTATTAATATTGTGTGGGTTAAGACAGACAAAACCACCACTACCACTCTATATGTTGTGAAATACAGGCTAATAGTACATAAAAGTGCAATTAATAAAAACCTAGAAAAATACCGAATGTTCCAGCCCCCCACCCCAAAACACACACACACACACACACACACACACAGTCTGAGACAGCATGCAGAAGTAGAGACCTGGTCGAGAAGTAAATTGGACCCTTACTTTCACATCTCTACAAGCCCTGTAGTTTAAAGATACATACTGTTTCCATGCAGAGTAAACCATACATTCACCACTTTCACCTCCACTCTTTTGGACCACGATACGAGAAAGGAAAGTATGTCTTAATCACAGGGCATATGAATTGAATAGGGGTGGGTTAGGGTGACATGGACCAAGACCCTTTTGTGCAACTCTGAGTTTAGCTCTGATGTACTACTTGCTTCAAACCATGGCAGCTTAAGTTAATATATTTCACCTAATGCTGTCATCTTTGTTTACACCTGAGACATAAATAATAAAACATATTTTTTATTACACATACTTAATTTTTGATAGCAGAGCTCTTGATGCAATAGGATAGAGGAAATATCTGCATACTTGTACATCCAAGTATGAAAAGTTATAAACACCGTGCACAATAAAATCTTCGCACACAAAGAATTTTTTTTAATTAATTTGTTTAAAAAGCTGCCACATGCTGAACTCTTCATCACAAGAAAGTCCAAACTCAAATAGCAATAATTAGCACAGAGCGTACGTGCAACTCCTTCAAGCTGCCACCGATCAAAACTGTCCCAAAGTGCATGCACCGGTCCACCGACAATGACACTCGTGCCCACCACCTTCAGGTGTTCCAACTCCGACTCCTCAGTTTTTTGTACTTCCGACTCCTCTGTATTAATATGTGAATGTATTTTATATATTCCTTGAAGGAAAGATAGGCAACATACATGTAATTACTTCTAGCAGAGAGAGGTAGTTGGGCAGAAGCTGCCTTCTCCTTTCTGTGTGCTACTCTTCTGCTGAAGATAGGGCAGTGGGAGGATCCAGAAAGGGGCCTTTATTATAAAACATGATTTCCCTAGTAGAATCCCATAGTCATGTTTAAAGTTTAAGCTAACAATCGAAGTTTACAAGTTTTTATAGCCTTTTGCTGAATGACAGCAGTTTTTCCAATGGTACAGCTTCAGTCTTGAGCTATTGATCCTCCATGCCCTTCACTTATACAAGTGTCTCTAGTCCTGCAAAAAACATATTTACTTAATCCCTTATCAGTGAGAGGCTAGGTTACCCATGGGTTCCCTGTAACAGCAGAACACAACACTATGCAAAGTATAAGTATTGCCGCTTCTAATTGTGCGTTGCGTGCCATATTTTGAAGCACATGAAAAGCATGCTTCTTCACGGTCACTTAACGTGTTCGTTTTGTGGTTACGTGAGGCACTGCATGCATTGGTCTTTATTCTTACAATAAAGAAGTCATTAATTATAACTTTTTGTGAATTGGGACATTTAAACTTGCTAAATCAAAATTTAGTAGGAGTCGGAGTCGGTGCATTGTTTGCCGACTCCGACTCCAGGTGCCCCAAATTCCCTCCGACTCCTCGACTCCGACTCCACAGCACTGCTTAATTCTCAACAATTATATTATAGTTTCTGGGACAGTAACATGTAAGAGAGCACAAATACACCTAGTGCAACTCTGTAATAATGTTTGAACTTATTTAATAAGGAAAAATTATACACTCACATGTTCCAAATTACATCAAGGCAGGAAATAAATAGTAGAGAAACACTCCACCTCCGATTCATCCTCTACGGCTGCTCGTGGGAAAGGGGTGCTGTTACTCTGCAATCCAATATGAATCCAAATAGAGAAGTCTCCCGCCGCCGCCACGCCTAACGTGTTTCACTGCCTAACGCAGCTTTCTCAAAGGCGATGGCCAGGCTGAGCGGCTGAGATCTATAATAAAGTAAATACCCAGCTCCTAACAAGGACACAGCTCTTGTCCAATCAGGGCGATCCAATCGAAGATGTCAGTATCCGGTGTTTGAAACGCGGAAGCCGAACTCCCCATACACAGCTTCCTGCTAATGGTGGGCATGCACAGCGTGTCCTATGTTTGATAGGTCAAAAAGGGGGAGAGGGACGCACTCCGTAGCCAGAGCACGCCACTCCTCTTCAATGCAAAGCTTCGTCTGCCTTCGGGCAAGATCGGCCCGAGTGACATCATCTTCGGAAAAACGCCGAACATAACGAGCCAGAGCGGAGCTACACGTGCCGCTCTGTGTCCACCTCGACTTATGTGACGTCACCTTCGGCCTCCTACAATACCCGGGGGCCAAAAAAAGCCGAAGTGGTGAGAATATTAACCGCTGGTTCGCCATTCACAGCTGCCATTACTTCAGAGCCAACAGAGCACTAGAATTCTCTGCGGCTCGCTCAGTATGAAAATGGGTATTACATTCAAGGGCTAAGTATATCTAAATGAACACAGCACCCTGTTAATTTGGGGTGTAGAGTGTCAAAATGCCAAAGCTCTCGTATTGGAACAAATAAAAAGTGGAATGCTTCATCTCAGTACAAATAAATAGACCATATAAAACGCCAAATATGTCAAACACTAAAAGATTCAAACCAAAAAAGAGTGATACAAATACAAATATGCAGTATTAATATTACATAAGATTAATATATATAATTCATAAACTCAATAGTAATGTTAAGAATGACCTCTTAGTCATATAAAACAATATCTTAAAATGTTAAGAAAAACGGGCGGTGTCAATAAAAAAATTAAAAACTCTGTGACATTTATACCATATATACCAGCATCATAAAATATTGTAAATATCAGGTGGTGTCAATAAAACAATTAAGATCAAACTCGATATTGAGTCCGTTAGGTGTCATAGTGTCCAACTCATATATCCACCTGCTCTCTAGTTTGGAAACCTCCCTCGTCAGGTTTGAGCCCCTCCAATGTCTATTCACCTGATCGATTCACAAAAACGATAAGAAATTCGGGTCACACCTGTGTACATGCCTGACATGAGCGGACACACTATGGGCTTCAAAACCCCTTCTTATATTATAAATATGTTCCCTAATGCGAGTTCTCAGTTCCCGTGTGGTCCTACCTACATAGTAGAGGCCACAGGGACACCACAGCAGATAAATCACAAATTTAGAATGAAACAAAATTAGATTGGCAACGGTATACACCTTATCCTTCTTACCTAAACTAAAAATGTTCTAGGTTTTTTCGTTGCAGGGCACGTTTTGCAGCCCATACAGCGCCCACATCTGAAAAAAACTTTTAACGGTGTCCCCATATCTTCTACTATGTAGGTAGGACCACACGGGAACTGAGAACTCGCATTAGGGAACATATTTATAATATAAGAAGGGGTTTTGAAGCCCATAGTGTGTCCGCCCATTTCAAGCATGTACACGGTTGTGACCCGAATTTCTTATTGTTTTTGGCAATCGATCAGGTGAAGAGACATTGGAGGGGCTCAAACCTGACGAGGGAGGTTTCCAAACTGGAGAGCAGGTGGATATATGAGTTGGACACTATGACACCTAACGGACTCAATATCGAGTTTGATCTCAATTGCTTTATTGACACCGCCTGATATTTACAATATTTTATGATGCTGCTATATATGGTATAGATGTCACTGAGTTTTTAATTTTCTTATTGACACCGCCCGTTTTTCTTAACATTTTAAGATATTGTTGTATATGACTTAGAGGTCATTCTTAACATTACTATTGAGTTTATGAATTATATATATTGATCTTATGTAATATTAATACTGCATATTTGTATTTGTGTCACTCTTTTTTGGTTTTAATCTATTAGTGTTTGACATCTTTTTATATGGTCTATTTATTTGTATTGAGATGAAGCATTCCCCTTTTTATTTGTTCCAATACGAGAGCTTTGCCATTTTGACACTCTACACCCCATATTAACAAGGTGCTTTGTTCATTCAGATATACTTAGCCCTTGAATGTAATCCCCATTTTCATACTGAGCGAGCCGCAGAGAATTCTAGTGCTCTGTTGGCTCTAAAGTAATGGCAGTTGTGAATGGCGAACCATGGGTTAATATTCTCACCACTTCAGCTTTCTTCGCCCCCCCCCCCCCCCCCGGGTATTGTAGGAGGCCGAAGGTGACGTCACATGAGTCGAGGTGGACACAGAGCGTCGCGTGTAGCTCCACTCCGACTTGTTATGTTCGGCGTTTTTCCGAAGATGACGTCACTCGGGCCGATCTTGCCCGAAGGCAGACGAAGCTCTGCATTGAAGAGGAGTGGCGTGCTCTGGCTACGGAGTGCGTCCCTCTCCCCCTTTTTGACCTATCAAACATAAGACACGCTGTGCATGCCCACCATTAGCAGGAAGCTGTGTATGGGGAGTTTGGCTTCCGCGTTTCAAACACCGGATACTGACATCTTCGATTGGATCGCCCTGATTGGACAAGAGCCTGATTTCCAGCCTTGATGTAATTTGGAACATGTGAGTGTATACTTTTTCCATATTAAATAAGTTCAAACATTATTACAGAGTTGCACTAGGTGTATTTGTGCTCTCTTGCATGTTACTGTCCCAAAAACTAAAATATAATTGCTGAGAATTAAGTGTGGAGGCCCAAAAGAGCTGGCTATATGGTTTGATCTGGTGAGAATTGATGGTCCAAGAGTAATACATGATTATCTCATGAGAAAGCTGAATCTTCATTGGTATCCGGTAAGCAAACACCTGAAGGTGGTGGGCACGAGTGTCGTTGTCGGTGGACCGGTGCATGCACGTTTGGACAGTTTTGATTGGTGGCAGCTTGAAGGAGTTGCACTTACGCTCTGTGCTAAAGACAAAATTGAAAAGCTTGTAGTAGTATATGAGTTCAGTCTCTTGCTCACTGATCCCTTAAAGTGGACCAACACCCACCGCTGATCGGCCCGGGAATCTATAAGATTCCCGGGCCGATCAGCTCCCTGCCTGTGGGTCACCCCGATGTGTGAAACCCCCCAGGACGCCCGCAAATCCTACCTGTTCCTCGTTCCAACGGCGCATGTGCGTGCTGCCGTCACCTCTCGTGCATCCCTCTAGCAGGGCGCACACCCGCGCCGGCCGTTTGTGAATGGCCGGCGCGGGCACGCTCCCTGTAAGAGGGACGTGCGAGAGGCTTCGGACGCTCTCACCTTGTCCGTCGACAGACCTCGCTTGTCCGTCGGCGGTGATTGGTGGAGCGAGTCACGTGGGAGCGGGGTCAGGTGAGTTTTTGGGGCTTTCTGGGGGGTTTCACACAGTGGGGCACCCCCAGCGGGGTGCCCCGCGGAAGTGGACCAACACCCAGGATAGTGAAAATCCTGGGTGTTGGTCCACTTTAAAAAAATCCAGTGTGACCAATTGTATGCATATGTCTTTTAATTAGTAAATAGGGTCCAACTGTATGTATCATAACTTGAGCGGTACTGTTAAGGTGTGTTAAAGAACATTAGTGAATAATCACCATCATGAAAACCAAGGAACACAGACAGACAGTTCAGAAATAAAATTTTAGTGAGAGTTATTGCAGGGTTAGATTATAAAAAAAAGCTCTGAACATATCACAGAGCACACTTTTATCCATTATTCTATAAATAGGAGCATCGCACAAATGCAAATCTACCAAGGCATGTTCTTTTTGGGGTGCGGCAGCTTCCAGCAATCCTGCTATGCACATCATTGTTGTTTAGTGCCCTCCTGACAGCGGTCTCATGAACATTACAATTAGCTATTGTGGGAAAAGCCTTTAGTTCCTTAGTGGTAGCACTTAGGGTTCCATTGTCGCCTCGCTGACTATTATATGCCTTGCGCCTTGGCATCTTGTACCCCCCTGGGAATGTAGTAATTTAATTTTTGTTTCCCCCAGGTATGACATTGTGTGCTGTTGGTTTCTGACAGGATATCATTGTTCTAAACTAGTTACATAAGTCCCCCTCCTTGCAATCTCATGCTGTGAGCAATTAGTAACTATTGAAAATGGTGCTAGAAGGGTGATAAGAGCCAAATGGAAATTTTATTTTCCCTTAATTTTTCTCCATTTTTTCCTTTGAAGCCAAATTTGTGTGTGAATTTTTATCCAGTTCATTACCAGGACACTAAGGGGGGTTGCTATATTTTTTTTTTTAATTTAACCTTCCATAGGATGTGGTGGGTTCGGTTTAAAGTGACAATGTGGCCTGGAGGCCATTTAATACTGATCATGTGAATTCCTTTTATTTTTATTGCCCAAATTGCGCTTAGTGCCAGGGCAGGGGTGGGAGGAGGGTGCATTTTTAAGGAGAATTCCAGGCTGAACAGCCGCTTTAACTTTTGTATGCTATGTGTCTGCTGTGGATTGGTGGATATCAGATGCTTTAGAGAAGGTTTTTGATGAGCATGAACTCTTTTAATGAGATCTCCTTCCACAACCATGTGTTGTGAAGGGCTAACTTTGATAGATTGTTGTCCTTTAAATGAGGGTGTCCACTCACACCTGGTTGTCATCCTCTTGACTGAAAACATCTGATTCTATTTTCATTTTTGAATTATCTGCACATACTCAGATATGTGTTACTGGATAATTTCTCTTAATAAATACATGGCTAAGTTTAAATTTTGTTGGCTCATTTGTGGAATTTGGTTCTCATTTGGGACTTAAAGTGGACCAAAACCCACTGAACTTGTGAAATACATTTGTCCAATGTCCCTGCCAATATTCCCTTCTTAGAGTGTAGAACTAGAAATAGATATTTTTGTTATTGAATCATCCTGGAACACTGATTTATTTGCTGTCCCTCGGTATGAGATGGCAGACGATCAGTCATTGCATAGGTGTGGCAATGACATTATCGCCACATACAACAGTGGCAATGAATGGAGGAGACAGGGTACTAAAAATTTTCAAAAGGTGCTCTTCATGGGGTGAGCAATTCAGGGGATGCTAGTTAAAAATGTGGATATTAGTACTAATGTCTGTTCTACTTGGCGTATGTGAATAGCTAAAACAATTTAAAAATTTTAAAATTTGCAGATAACACCACCATATTGTAAGTATACAGCACGTCCTGTTCCTGAATAATCCTTACTCATGGGTAATACATCCTCTAGATGGCGCTGGACTGCAGAGACAGAAAAGTGGCTCCCCCCGACCCCATATATACCAGGGACCTCCCACAAATTCCCCAGTTCTTCTCTGCAGTCTGGGCTGCGATGACTAGAAGATGGCTCTTTTTATTCGCAGGTGAGCGGGCCTTATTAGCCTGCGGCCCTGTAGGACTATTCCTACCCGTTCCTTTTTACTGCCTCCTATTTACTATGTATTCACGCTTTGCCTTGGTGCACTGGTTTTGATTATCGCCGCCGCACGCTTGTACTTTGCTCCACGGGCGGCGGCGACATGGCCTCAGGCGCTGCTGCGCCGTCACTGGCTGGCCTTGTCACGGGGACGCGTTTTTGCGCTCTTCGGGGGGGCGGGCCTTGCGGATGACGTTTTCTGCATCACTTCTCCGCAGCCCGCCCCTCGAGGTATATGCGGGCGCCATTTTGGAGCTCCTGTGCTGCTGGTCTGGCGTCTCCCTATCGCGGTTCGTAAGTGCCCCTGAGGGGCTGGCTTTTCTTTGTTTTTCATTGTAATATGCTTACGGGTTCTTTGCTTTATGTCTTACAGGCGGGTCAAACTTTTTTGTGGTTTCTCCCGGTCCTACCCCCTCTATTTAGTGTTAACTCCTTATTTGAGGGCTATTGTATTTGTATATCTCCCACTTCCCTAGCAGGCTATTGCGGCATCCCGGGTGGCCTTATTGGCATCAATCCAATTGGCCTGTTGTGCCACAATAATCACCATATGGAGGCTTCTCAGGATAATGTGCTTGGGGTTCCTTCGGGACAAGCCCGGCTGTGTATGGCGTGTGGGGTATCCCCTATAAGTGACGATATCAGGGTCTGTGTACCCTGCGCCAAGCAGACGCTTGCGCTGCAGTCTGGGTTACCGGTGGCTGGGCCTGCGCCCCCTCTGGCTTCGCCTACCCCCCCCCAAGCTTACATCTGACTCCTAGTGAGCTGCATACCAGTGGGGAGTCTCAACCTGATTTGGCTGCATGGGTGGCCAGCATTGAGAGACATATTGCTGGGTCTGGCCCGCGTAAGGCTTCTGCTAAGAAGCGGCATTTATCACCTGGTGTTTCCCTCTTTCCTATGGAGGCTGAGGAGTTTTTTTACATTACCGGTTATACCCCCCTGGAAGAGGGGGAATTATTTTCTGATTCAGAATCATCTGAGGAACAATCTAGGGTGTATGGTGCCGATTCTGGGTCCGACCCATGGGCTTCAGATGATACTGACAGTCTTTTGGCTCACATTTTTGAAGTACTCTGTATCTCTCCTCCTGCTGCGGCTCCGCAGCAGCAGGGGGAGCTGTTTCATACTGTTAAACCATGCTTGGAGTTTCCCGAACAAACTCACTTTAATAATCTGTTGCTCAAAGAGTGGTAACGGCCTAGCCGGCTTCCCGGGGTATCAAAGAGTTGGGATAAGAGGTATCCCTTTCCCGCTGATATGGTTAAACGTTGGTCATGTCCTCCCGAGGTGGATGCACCAGTTCTGGGGTTGTCCAACACATCCGGCATGTATTCCCCTGACTCTACTACCCTGAGGGATGGGGAGGACAGGTGCATAGATCAGCTGGCTTGCCATGCCTTTGCCTGTGTGGGGACTGCTCTGCATCCGGTCTGTGCCTCTGCCATTACGGCTGTTGCTATTAAAAGCCTGCTCAGGAGTCTCTTAGATGGGACCCCTGATGATGCAGGCAGTGAAGAGTATAGAGCTCTTCTGAGTTGTGAGGAATTTGTTGCATATGTTCTCTCTGCCTTGGATGATACCATCAGAATGTGTGGCAGGGCTTCTGCCTTGTTGGTGGCGATACGCTGCTCAGTGGGCAGCTGACAAAGCTGCTAAGAAAGCTCTCACTGGTTTTCCCTTCAAGGTGCTGCGCCTCTTTGTTGAACGTTTGGACTTGTTTGGTAAAGGAGGCAAATTGCCTCAGCGTAGAAGGCAGCCCCGGTCCTTTTGGGGTTCAGGTGCTTTTTCTCCTTCCTTCAGGGGCTCCAGAATTGGAGCTTCCTTTGCTGAACCCCGATTTTTGGGGCAGGGGCAGAGGACGTGGCCGCCCTGGTCCCTTCTGGGGTCCCAAGCCTAAGTCCTTCCCCAAGCCCCCTCAGGCATGAAGGGGCGCCCTCACCCATCCGGGTGGGGGGGACGGCTTCGGCTCTTTGCTCACGTCTGGAGGCGTCATGTCTCAGACCGGTGGATTCAGGAGGTAGTGTCCTCCGGTTACAAGATAGAGTTTGCAGCCTGGCCACCCCCAAGATTCATCAAATCCCCCTGTCAGCTCAGGGTCTGTCCCTTGCTGTCCAAGGCCTTCTGGAATTGGGAGTCATCTGCCGGGTGCCCTTGTGGGAAAGGGGCAAAGGCTACTATTCCAATCTTTTCACTGTTCCCAAGAAAGACGGGTCCATCAGACCCATCCTGGATTTAAAGCACCTCAACAAATTTGTCAGATTTAGACACTTTCGCATGGAGACTCTGCGCTTCGCTGTGAATTCTCTACGCCCAGGGGACTTCATGACCTCTGTAGACATCAAGGATGCTTACCTTCACATACCAATCTTTCCAGGTCGAGATTCCTCAAATTCGCTCTGGAGGATCAGCACTACCAATTTGTTGCCTTGCCCTTCGGTCTCACCTCGGCTCCCAGGGTATTCACCAAGGTGCTGGCAGGAGTGATGGCTCTGCTGAGGTCTCAGAGCATCCGCATTCTTCCCTACTTGGGCAACATGCTTCTCAGTCCTTCCAACAGGCAGAGCTGGATACCCAGCGGGTGGTGTCCACACTGGAGTCATTCGGCTGGGTAATCAACCACCCCAAATCTTCCCTGTCTCCTTCCATGGTGAAGTCCTTTCTGGGCATGATTCTGGATTCATCTCAGGTCAAGATCTTTCTTCCTCAGCAGGAGGTGGAGAGTCTTCAAGAGCAAGCACAGCTCCTTCTGTCTTGTCCTCATCCGTCCATCAGGCAGGGAATGCAGCTGGTGGGCCTGATGGTGTCCTGCTTCGAGGCGGTTCCATATGCTCAGTTTCACATGAGACCTCTTCAGATTCACCTCTTGTCAGTATGGGATCGGGACCCCATGTCCTTGGATCAGGTGTTTGTACTGTCCCCTCTGGCCAGGCGGTCTCTATCGTGGTGGCTGGACTCAAGGAATCTGCTGGGAAGCAGATCCTTTCTGGCCCCTTGCTGGGAGACTGTCACCACGGATGCCAGTCTGACAGTTTGGGGGGGCTTTTGGAAATCCCTGAAATTCCAGGGTCAGTGGGGCCCTCTGGAGGCCCACACCCCTATTAACATTCTGGAATTGAGGGCGATCCGATTGGTTCTCACCCACTTATCCCCACACCTTCGGGGTCGGGCTTTTCAGGTCCGCTCGGACAACCAGACGGCGGTTGCCTACATCAATCATCAGGGAGGGACCCGGAGCAGGAGGGCCCTCAGGGAAGTGTCTATGATTCTGTCCTGGGCGAAGGTCCGTGTTCCCTTCATCTCAGCTGTGTACATTCCGGGGGTGGAGAATCTGGAGGCAGACTCTCTGAGCAGGGGGACCTCTCGTCTGGGAGAATGGTCCCTCAGCAGCAGGGTGTTTCGCTTCCTGTGCCACCGCTGGGGTCAGCCGAATGGGGATCTGTTTGCGTCCCATCACAATTACAAGCTTCCAGTCTTTGTCTCTCTGTCCCAGGATCCTTTGGCCTTAGCCAGGGATGCCTTTGCAATGTCTTGGGCGAGTTTTCAACTCCTATATGTGTTTCCCCCGTTTCCCCTGCTGGGCAGGGTGCTGCGCAAGATAACTCAGGAAGGGGTGTCAGCCATACTGGTGTCCCCCTGTTGGCCAAGAAGAGTGTGGTTCGCAGACGTCATGCAGCTGGCAGTAGATCAGTACGCCCTGCCCCGGGTTCCAGATCTGCTCACTCAGGGGCACCTATGCCACCCCAATTTACAAACGCTGGCTTTGACGGCCTGGCTGCTGAAACCTCTATCTTGATGGAAAAGGGGCTGCCTCGGTTGTTAATACCATGTTCAGGGCTGGGAAACGGTCCTCTTCTTCCATCTACTATAGGGTTTGTCGTACTTACATTGACTGGTGCGAGTCTTCCCTGTCGCTTCCCTGTTGTGTGTTTTCTATTTCTATGATTCTGGAGTTCCTGCAACATGGTTTGGATCTGGGTCCTCAGCTCAGTACTCTGAAAGGTCATGTTTCTGCCTTGGCCATTTTCTTCCAAAGATCTTTTGCTCAGCATCCCCTGGTCAAGACCTTCTTCCAGGGGGTTACTCACGTGCGTCCCCACGTAAGCCTATGTTCCCAGTCTGGGACTTGAACTTGGTCTTATCTGCCCTGCAGGGGTCTCCCTTCGAGCCCTTGCAGGGGGCCCCTTTGTCCATTCTTACGCTTAAGGCAGTCTTTTTGCTGGCTATTACTTCTGTTAGGCATGTTTCTGAGTTGGCGGCGCTTTCCATCAAGCCCCCTTACTTTGAGAGACACCAGGACAAGGTGGTGTTTTGTTTTAAGCCAGATTTTCTGCCTAAGGTTGTTTCTGCTTTTCATCTCAATCAGGACATTGTTTTGCCTTCTCTGTGTCCTAATCCTTGTAACTCTAAGGAGAGGGTTTTACACACTTTGGATGTGGCCAAGAGGAGCTTCTTCCCCTCAGGGCGGGGGGCGGGCCGGACGCTCGCGCGTGCGTCTGCGGGCGCCACCTTTTCAGGTCCCGGCTTCTGGCCGGGAGTGACGGGGGAGGGGTGGGGCCGGGCACGACGCGCGAACTGCGCCGGCCCGCCCTCCCTCTTCCTCTGCACACTACGCACCTTCCCTCCCCCTACTGTCTGGCGTGCGGGACTCCGAAGGGGTGACGGTTGGGTGAGTGGCCTGTGGCCCATCAGTTTTCTTTATTGATTATGCCCCTCCCTGGGGTTGCTGGGCAATGCTCTGTTATTAACTCTTTGGACATTTGCTATGTTGGTCTGATTGTGTGTTGTTTGCGTGTTCCAGCTGGACCATCGATCCTATTAAAGAGGGGTCCTCCCGGTCCTAGGGTCCCTGGTTAAATTTTAGTTGGCTTAAAATTCCTCCCACTCGGGACTTAAAGGGGCATCCCGGGTTGAATTACTGCGTAATTCCCTCGGGACACTGTACATATATATATATTAAAAATCACCATATGGAGGCTTCCCTGGATACTGGGCTTGTGCCCCCCTCGGGGCAATCCAGGCTGTGTTTGGGGTGTGGGGTATCCCTTTTGGGGGATGATGTATTTCTTTGTGTACCCTGTCCATTACGCGGCAGTCCGGATCTCAGACGTCTGGTTCTGCTCCGCCAGTCTCCTCTCCGTCTCCCCCCCACTTGACACGTACCCCATGTGATGTGGTCATTGGCGGGGAGTCGCAATCTGAGGTGTGTGCCAGGTTGGCCAATCTTGAAAAATAGTTTTCCAGTGCCGTTGCTAAAATGGCCACGGCAAAGCAAAAACATTTGTATACAGCCACGCAGGCCTCTGATATGGAGGAGTTTGATTCCCTGGATTGGTCTGATTGTCCCCCGCTTGAGGAAGGGGAGCTGTATGAGGAGTCTGAGGGCTCCGATGACCAGCAGTTTGTGGGTGCTGATACCGAGCAGGGCCAGGGGGATTCCTTGGATACCTCTAGGGTCCTGGCTCATATGTTTGAGGTCCTGGCTATTTCTCCCCCCGAGGCGGCTCCACCACTGAAGGGTGAGTTCTTTGAGGTGACCAAGCCGCGCTTGGAATTTCCTTATCAAAAGCATTTTGATGGTATCATTCTCAAGGAATGGGAGAGGCTGACTAGGCTTCCGGGTGTCCCCGGAATATCCCTTTCTGGCGGACGCGGTGAAGCACTGGTCGCCCCCCCCCCCCCGAAGTGGATGCTCCTGTTTTGGGGTTGTCCAGTCCCTCAATCCTGCACTACCCTCAAGGATGGGAGTGCACTACCCTCAAGGATGGAGAAGAAAAACGCATTGACCAGATGGCTTGTCATGGTTTTGCCAGTGTTGGGTCGGCCTTGTGGCCGGTTTGTGCTTCAGCTCTTTTATTGGTAGCTGCCAGGTCGGTTGTTAGAGGACTGTTGACCTCTTCCGGGCTTGACCCGGCTAGTGAGGAGTTTGCCGACCTTAAGCGCTGTGAGTTATTTTTGTCCTTTGTGCTGTCCGCCTTGGACGACACATTGGTGATGTGTAGCAGAGCTTTGGCCTTGCTTGTGGCTATCCGGCGGTCGGTTTGGTTACGCCAGTGGGCGGCTGATTTTGTGTCCAAAAAGTCGCTTACGGCCCTTCCCTTTGTGGGGTTGCAGCTCTTTGGAGAGAGATTGGATTCGGTGGCAAAGGGAGGTAAGTTACCTCAGCGTAAGAAGCATCATCGCCCCTTTCGGGGGGCGGCTTCCTTCTCTCAGTCCTTTCGTGGGGCTAGAGTTGGCAGGGGTTCGGCTTTCCCCTCATCCAGAGGTGATTCCTGGCCTAGGGGCAGGGGTCGGGCCCGTCCAGGACACAGTTGGGGCTCCAAGCCTAGAGCCGCTGCCAAGCCGGCTCAGCAATGAGGGGGTGCCCTCACCCTTGTGGGTGGGGGGACGGCTGCAACTCTTCTCCCGGGTCTGGGTCCAAGAGGTCTCGGACAGGTGGATTCCGGAAGTGGTGTCTTCCGGTTACAAGCTGGAGTTCGAGTTCCGGCCCCCTCCCAGATTCTTCAGTTCTCGGGTGCCGTCAGATCCTCTGGCCGCCCAGGGGCTTCGGGCGGCAGTAGCAAGTCTCTTGGACATGGCTGTCATCTGTCTAGTGCCTCCCTCAGACCGGGGCCTGGGCTTCTATTCCAATTTGTTCACGGTGCCCAAGAAGGACGGATCCGTTAGTCCCATTCTGGATCTGAAGTTGCTCAACAGGTTCATTCATCCCCGGAAGTTCCGTATGGAAACTCTGCGCTCAGCCATCCACTCACTTCGTCAGGGGGACTTCATGATGTCCATAGACATCAAGGATGCTTACCTGCATATTCCAATATTTCCGGCACACCAGAGATTTCTCAGGTTTGTCGTGGAAAATCGACATTTTCAGTTTGTGGCTATTCCGTTTGGCCTTACCTCGGCTCCAAGGGTTTTTACCAAGGTGTTGGCAGGAGTGATGGCCATCCTCAGAGCCAGGGGTATCTGCATCATGCCTTATCTGGACGATCTTCTCATCATGGTATCTTCCCTCAGTCAGGCGCAGCTGGATACCAGGACCGTGGTGTCCACTCTGGAGAGTTCGGTTGGGTGATCAACTATCCCTATCAACTAAGTCCTGCCTCTCTCCCTTCAGGGTGGTGGAGTTCCTGGGAATGTCTCTGGATACTTCTCAGGCCAGGGTGTTCCTCCACCGAGCCAAGGTTCTTCTGATTCAGGAATTGACTCAGCGTCTCCTATCCATCCCCCGCCGTCTATCCGGCTAGGGATGTGACTGATGGGATTGATGGTGGCATCGTCCGAGGCGGTTCCCTTTGCCCAGTTTCACACAAGGACGCTCCAGCTCCATCTCTTTGCGGCCTGGGACGGGTCCCCGCTGTCATTGGATCAGTCCTTTCTGATGTCTCCCCGGGTGCGGTGTTCCGGTAGTGGCTAAAACCAAGCAATCTGACGAGGGGCAGGTCTTTTCTGACCCCTCGTTGGGAGACGGTCACCACAGATGCCAGCCTGTCAGGTTGGGGCGATTTTGGAAGGATCTTCAGTTTCAGGGACTGTGGGGGCCTCAGGAGGCTCACGATCCCATCAATGTTCTGGAGTTGAGAGCCATCAGATTGGTTCTGGCTCACTTGACTCGTCAGTTACGGGGACTACTGGTTCAAGTTCGGTCGGACGGCGGTCGCCTACATCAATCACCAGGGAGGGACTCGCAGCAGGCGTGCCCTCAGGGAAGTGTCTTTGATCCTGGATTGGGCAGAGGGCAATGTCCCATGCATCTCGGCAGTGTACATTCCGGCAGTGGAGAACACGGAGGCTGACTCCCTGAGCAGGGGGTCATCTCGCCGGGGGGAATGGTCGCTCAGCCCCAAGGTGTTTCGGTCGCTGTGCCACCGGTGGGGGACTCCGGAGGTGGACCTCTTTGCCTCTCGTCACAATCACAAGCTTCCGACATTTGTGTCTCTCTTTCGGGATCCTCTGGCTCTTGCAGCGGATGCCATGTCTCTGAACTGGAGGGATCTGGGGTTTCTATACCTGTTCCCTCCGTTTCCCATGGTGGGCAAAGTGGTGCGCAAGCTGGCCCTAGAGGGCGCGTCAGCAATCCTGGTGGCTCCAAGGTGGCCAAGACAGGTTTGGTTCACAGACGTGGTAAGGTTGGCAGAGGATCAGTTAGTTCTGCCCCTTCTGCTGGATCTACTCACTCAGGGTCCTCTGCCCTACCCCAATTTACCAACGCTGGCTTTGACGGCTGCTGAAACCTCCATCTTGAAGGAGGAAGGTCTTTATGATGCTGTCATTCAGGGCCTTGCCTTGCAGGGCGTTTTCTATCCCTAGGGTCTTGGAATTTCTGCTACATGGTCTGGACCTAGGTTTGCCGCTAAGTACGCTGAAAGGGCATGTTTGCGCCCTGGCGGTTTTCTTTCAAAAGTCTTTTGCTCTTCATCATCTGGTTAAGACCTTTTTCCAGGGGGTTACGCATGTGCGGCCTCCTAGGATGCCTTTGCTCCCAGTTTGGGATTTGAATTTGGTTCTTTCTGCCTTGCAGGGTCCTCCTTTTGAACCTTTGCAGGATATTGCACTTTCTACGCTTACTCAGAAGGTTGTTTTTCTGGTTGCCATCACTTCTGTTCGGCGTGTTTCGGAGTTGGCAGCCTTGTCCATTAAGGCCCCTTACTTTGAGAGGCATCAGGACAAGGTTGTTTTCAGCCAGATTTCCTTCCTAAGGTGGTCTCTACTTTTCATCTTAATCAGGACATTGTTCTATCCTCCTTGTGTCCTAAGCCTAGCAATGACAAGGAGAGGGTTTTGCATTCTTTGGATGTGGTTACATAGTAACATAGTATGTAAGGCTGAATAAAGACTTTAGTCCATCCAGTTCAGCCTGTTTAACTCCTTCCAGTGGTCTGGTTGCCATAACTGGAAATGTTATTACATGCCAGGAAGGCATCAAGGCCACTTTTGAACGTTTTTACTGTATCCATCATTACTACCTCCTCTGGCAGCGAGTTCCATAGTCTCACTGCTCTTACAGAGAAGAATCCCCTCCTATGTCGGTGGAGAAAGCACCTTTCCTCTAACCTTAGTGGATGCCCCCGGGTTATGGTTACACTCCGGGGTATAAATAGATTGTGGGACAGATCCTTGTATTGACCCTGAATATATTTATACATAGTTATTAGATCACCCCTCAATCGTCTTTTTTCTAGACTAAATAAGCCTAACTTGGACAATCTTTCCGGGTACTCTAGCCCCCGCACTCCTTTTATTAACTTTGTTGCCCTTCTTTGAATGCGCTCCAGTTCTGATATGTCCTTCTTAAGCACAGGTGCCCAGAACTGTACACAGTATTCCATATGGGGTCTGACTAGTGACTTGTACAGGGGTAAAATGATGCTCTGGTCATGAGCACCTATGCCCCTCCTGATGCACCCCATGATCCTATTTGCCTTGGCAGCAGCTGCCTGGCATTGATTACTACAGTTGAGCTTATTGTCAACTAAAACCCCTAGGTCCTTTTCCATTGTTGTTTTACCAAGTGTTTATTTAGTGTGTAATCATGACACAGATTTCTCCTTCCCATGTGCATAACCTTACATTTATCTGTGTTAAACTTCATTTGCCATTTAACTGCCCATGCTTCCAATTTATCTAAATCTGTTTGTAGCTGCCTGTTGTCCTCTTTTGTTTCAATTACTTTACTCAGCTTAGTATCATCTGCAAAGATTGAGACTTTACTGTTTAATCCATACCCAATGTCATTTATATATATATTGAAGAGAATTGGTCCCAGAACTGACCCTTGTGGTACTCCACTAGTAACAGTGACCCAATCTGAGTGTGTACCATTGATAACTACCCTCTGCTTCCGATCATTAAGCCAATTTCCCACCCATCTGCACACGTTTTCCCCCAGTCCAAGCATTCTCATCTTTTGTACCAGCCTTTTATGTGGCACAGTATCAAATGCTTTAGAAAAGTCAAGATATATGATATCCAATGACTCCCCCTGATCCAATCTTGAACTTACCTCCTCATAAAAGCTGATTAGGTTTGTCTGGCAGGAGCGATTCCTCATAAATCCATGCTGATATGGAGTAATAAGGTCATTTCCCCCAAGGTGCTCCAGGATAGTATCCCTTAAGAAACCTTCAAACAGCTTGCCCACCACAGATGTTAAGCTTACCGGTCTGTAGTTCCCAGGTTCCCCCCTAGATCCCTTTTTGAATATTGGCACCACATTTGCCAAGCGCCAATCCATCAGAACAGTCCCTGTAGTTATGGAATCCACAAATATTAGAAATAACGGCTTGTCTATTACTGTACATAACTCCCTTAAAACACGAGGATGTATTTCATCTGGTCCCGATGATTTATCGATTTTTATCTGCTTGAGACGGTGCTGGACTTCTTCCTTGGTTAGACCAGTGACATTTAATGGAGGGTTTCGGTTATTCCCCTGCATTTCACTCGGCATGTCAAATTCTTTTGTGAATATAGAAGCAAAGAAGTTGTTAAGCAAATTAGCTTTCTCCTCATTTCCCTCTATAGGGGTCCCCTCCTTGCTTTTCAGGGGGCCCACACCCTCAGGTTTGTACCATTTACGGTTTATGTAGCTAAAGAATAATTTGGAGTTAGTTTTACTCTCTTTCGCGACCAGTCTTTCTGTCTCCAGCTTAGCTGCCCTTATCTGTTATTTACATTGTTTATTTTCTTCTTTATATTTTTTTAACGCTTCCGCTGTCCCTTCCTGCTTTAAAGTGGACCAACACCCAGGATTTTGACTATCCTGGGTCTTGGTCCACTTCGGTGGGGCACCCCCGATCGGGGTGCCCCGCTGTGTGAAACCCCCCCTAACCCCCCGAAAAACTCACCTCTCCCCGCTCCCAGCGCCGACGTACAAGGGGAGAACTGGAACGTGTAAGCGGCGGCGGCCGCCGCCGCCTCCCTCGCGTCACTTTTGATGCGCGCGCCCCCGCGCCGGCCATTCGCAGACGGCCGGCGCGGAGGCGCGCACGCCTACAGGGGCGCGAGGGAGGCGGCGGCGGCCGGCCGCCGCCGAAGATAAGGTAGGTGAGTTGGGGTGTTTGGGGGGGGGTTTCACCCCGCGGGACATCCCGATCTCGGATGTCCCGCGGGGTGGGGGGTGATCGGCCCGGGAATCTTATAGATTCCCGGGCCGATCACCCGTGGGTGTTGGTCCACTTTAAACGTTTAAATGCCTTTTTTTTGTTGTTTATTGCCCCCTTAACCTTTTTATTTAGCCACATCGGTTTACATGTGCGTCTAATAGTTTTATTCCTGTAAGGTATATATCTGTCACAATGAAAATTAAGTATTCCTTTGAAAGTATCCCATTTAGCGTCCATGCTTTTGTTTTTAAGGGCATTTTCCCAGTCAATGCAGTGTAGGGCATCTCTAAGTTGGTCAAACTTTGCCTTTTTGAAGTCCCCGCGTTTTTGTGGCTCCTTGATAAGGCACCCTAGTGACTGCTAATTGGAAATTAATGATATTATGATCACTGCTTCCAAGGTGTCCCCCAACCTGTACCTTTATTACTTTGTCTGGTACATTGGTTAGTATTAGGTACAATATGGCTTTCCCCCTTGTTGGAGCTTGTACTTGTTGGGAAAGGTAGCCATCTTTTGTTTTAGATAAAAAACTATTACTTTTATGCGAAACACATGTTTCAGCATCCCAGTCTATATCCGGGTAGTTAAAGTCCCCCATAATCACTACCTCATTTAGTTTAGCGGCTATATCTATTTGCCTTAGCATCATATTTTCTATGGATTCGGTTATATTTGGAGGTTTATAGCAAACCCCTCACATATATCCTCCCACAGAGCAGGCTGTAGAGAGGATTTTACAATTAAGCAGACTCCACCCCCTTTACGTTTGTTACGGTCCCTCCTAAACACACAGTATCCCTGTAAATTTACTGCCCAGTCATAGCTTTCATCCAGCCAGGTCTCTGTTACCCCCACTATGTCATATTGCTCTTCTGTTATTATCAATTCTAGTTCATCCATTTTATTAGTCAAGCTTCTAGCATTTGTAAGCATGCATTTCAAATGCTTATGACAATTTTGATAATTTTGTATATTGCACTTATTCCTGCTAGATGTGCTAGCCCCTCCCCCCTCTCCACCTCCAGTTTCATGTCTACACCCACTGTCACTTTCTTTCCTAACTTCCCCTTTGTAACTGCTTTTACCCTCCCCCCCCCAGTGCTCAGTTTAAACACTCCTCTAACCTTTTAGCCATCCTCTCCCCCAGAACAGATGCACCCTCCCCATTGAGGTGCAACCCATCCCTGCCAAAGAACCTGTAGCCCACTGTGAAGTCGGCCCAGTTCTCTAAGAACCCAAACCCCTCCTTTTTACTCCAATTTTTGAGCCACCTGTTTACATCTCTAATCTCCCGCTGCCTCTCTGGTGTGGCTCTTGGTACTGGTAGTATTTCTGAGAATACTACAGTTGAGGTCCTTGCCTTAAGCTTACGGCCAATATGCACCATGACCGCTGGGTTCACGCCAGCCCCTCCCAACAATCTGTCAGCCCGCTCCGCTACATGCCGTACTCTTGCCCCAGGAAGGCAACACACTGTTCGACAATCCCGGTCTTTGTGACAGATTGCCCTGTCTGTTCCCCTAATAATAGAGTCACCCACTACCAGCACCTGGCCTGTTCTCCCATTTCCCCTCCCTTTCTTACTGGAGCCGACAGATGTGCCTTGCTGCAGCTGTGCCATCCCTGAGCTAACATCCTCCTCATCTGCCAACCGGGCAAACTTGTTTGGAGGTGCCTGTTCAGGGCTAGCCTCCCTGTAACTTTTACCCCTACCCCGCCTTCTAACTGTTATCCAGCTAGCTGCCTCATTTTCCTGCTTTTGCTCTCCCCCCATACTACCACCCTCCCCCTCCCCTGACCCATGTAGTGCCAGATCAGTGAGATCCAGACTCTTTTGCATGATAACAATTTCTCTCAGTGTTGCCAATCGCTTATTTAGATCGTGAATGATGGCTTCCAAATCAGTGATTCGCAGACATCCGGGGCATATATATCCACCATCGACCGATTGATCAAGAAGTGCATACATAGCACAAGATGTACACTGGACAGCATTGTTAGGCATGGAACCCATTGTATCAATTTGTGGGAACACCAAGTGTAGAATTTACAACACTTAAAATAACAGTATGAAATCAAAGGCAGATACTTACAGCTTCAGCACTTCTGCTTGTAACTTCTTCTTTTAACTCCTGCATTAACTCACCACTTCCAAGCAGCCACTTACAGAGTCAGCCTCAAGAGCAAGCTACAAGAGTTGTGTGCTGGCTTATAACACACCTGCTTCAGGCCTCAGCAGGAATCCAGGAGAGAGAAAGTGAAAAAAAAACTTTTTTTTTTTTGGTTTAAATGTGTGCCAGCATTAACACACTGGTTCACAAAAATAAAACAAACACAGTTTACTATATTTAACTTACCAAATGAGCTCAGTTTCCCAAAGCTTTCCACAGGAGATCCTGCTTTAACTCACCACTTCCAAGCAGCCACTTACAGAGTCAGCCTCAAGAGCAAGCTACAAGAGTTGTGTGCTGGCTTATAACACACCTGCTTCAATTACGCCTCAGCAGGAATCCAGGAGAGAGAAAGTGAAAAATTTGTGCCAGCATTAACACACTGATTCACAAAAATAAAACAAACACAGTTTACTATATTTCACTTACCAAATGAGCTCAGTTTCCCAAAGCTTACCACAGGAGATCCTGCTTTAACTCACCACTTCCAAGCAGCCACTTACAGAGTCAGCCTCAAGAGCAAGCTACAAGAGTTGTGTGCTGGTTTATAACACACCTGCTTCAATTAGGCCTCAGCAGGAATCCAGGAGAGAGAAAGTGAAAAAAAAACTTTTTTTTTTTGTTTAAATTTGTGCCAGCATTAACACACTGATTCACAAAAATAAAACAAACACAGTTTACTATATTTTACTTACCAAATGAGCTCAGTTTCCCAAAGCTTTCCACAGGAGATCCTGCTTTAACTCACCACTTCCAAGCAGCCACTTACAGAGTCAGCCTCAAGAGCAAGCTACAAGAGTTGTGTGCTGGCTTATAACACACCTGCTTCAATTAGGCCTCAATTAGGCTTTAGCAGGAATCCAGGAGAGAGAAAGTGAAAAAAAAACTTTTTTTTTTTGTTTTTGGTTTAAATTTGTGCCAGCATTAACACACTGATTCACAAAAATAAAACAAACACAGTTTACTATATTTTACTTACCAAATGAGCTCAGTTTCCCAAAGCTTACCACAGGAGATCCTGCTTTAACTCACCACTTCCAAGCAGCCACTTACAGAGTCAGCCTCAAGAGCAAGCTACAAGAGTTGTGTGCTGGCTTATAACACACCTGCTTCAATTAGGCCTCAATTTTTGTGCCAGCATTAACACACTGATTCACAAAATTAACCCTTTCAGTGCCAAGCCCGTAGTTTCTACGTGCTTGCTTCCACTCCACTTAAGTGCCAAGCACGTAGAAACTACGGGCTTGACTTTCCCCCCTGCTACAGTAAAAGTAAAAAAAAAAAAACACTCACCTGACCCCTTGTTCTATCCGGCCGGGTCTCCTCTTCATCCGAGGGGGCTTCGATCCCCCACCCAGGCCCCCCCGGGTGCAGGGGAGAGCCCGGAATAGCCACCCCCCCCCTTCAGCAGCCGCCGAAATACATGTTAAAAAAAAAAAATAAATAAAAATGACATTTACTTACCTTAGTGATCGATTGCTCCCGCCGGGTCTCCTCTTCACCAGGGGGGCCTCCGATCGCCCCCCCCCCCCCCTGGCTCTCCAGCTTCAGGAGAGGGCCTGAAAGGCCCTCTCCCTGTCCTGCTCGACGGGCGCCGCCATTTTGCCGATAAGCCCCGCCCCTTTGGGGGCGGGGCTTATGACGTCACACCTCCGGGTGTCGTCCTGGCTCCGGGCTGCGATTCTCACACTTGTCATCGCTGGCCACAGGAGGAGGAAGGCAGGTGATGATCTGATCACCTGCCTCCCTCCTCCACTGGCCAGCGATGACAATAACTGTCATCAGAGCTGCGAGGGACACAGGAGCGGAGGATCAGAGGTGAGTAAAGTAAAAAAAAGTTTTTATTTTTTAATAAAGTTATTTTTTAATCTGTGTGGTGTTTTTTTTTTATTACTGTTAACCCCTTGTGAACTGGTAAGGGGTCCATGACCCCTATACCAGTTCACAAGGCTGGGGGGATGGCAAGCCACCTGCCCTAGCGGGTGGCTTGCCATTAACCCTTGGCACCCCCATTACCTGCCTCCCCAAAGGCCAGGGGGGGGCAGAAGAGCCCGGGCCCACATAGGGTATGTGGGCTCGTAGGCTGCAGGGTGGGGGGGCCACATAAGCTGGCCCCCCCACTCTGTGCCTACAAGCCCCCATAGCTGGTCCCGGGCTGGTAATGCTGGGTAAGGGGGACCCCACGTCATTTTTTTTTTTTATTTTTAAGGGTTTTTAACCCTTAAAAATCAAAAACAAATGGGGTCCGCCCCCCCTGGGAGGGGGGACCCTATGTCTTTTTTTTTTTTTTAATTAACCCCTTATGTTCTGTCACCCAGCAGCTATAAAAGGCTTCCAGCAGATGAGCAGAAGCCAGTGATTGGGAGGGGAAGATGGATGGGAGGTAAGTATTAAAAAAAAATAATAATAATAATAAAATATTTTTTTCTGCATCTGTGTGGTGTTTTTTTTTTTACATTTAACCCCTTGTGAACTGGTAAGGGGTCCACAAGACCCCTATATCAGTTCACAAGGCTGGGGGATGGCAAGTCACCTGCACTAGCGAGTGACTTGCCATTAACCCTTGGCACCCCCATTACCTGCCTCCCCAAAGGCCAGGGGGGGGCAGAAGAGCCCGGGCCCACGGGCTATGCGGGCTTTGTAGCCTGCAGGGCCAGGGGCCACAAAAGCTGGCCCCTGTGCCCTGTTCCTACAAGCCCTGCATAGCTGGTCCCGGGCTGGTTACTTTGGGTAAGGGGGACCCCAAGTCGTTTTTTTTTTTTATTTTTAAGGGTTTTTAACCCTTAAAAATCCCCAAAAAAAATGGGGTCCCCCCCCCCCCTGGGAGGGGGGACCCTATGGCATTTTTTTCCCCGATTTAACCCTTTGTAGTGTGGATGGTAGTTGTATTTTATTTGTAAATGTTATCAAGTACTTGTTTCAGTTAGGGGGGTCTCCTGGGCAGGAACGGGGGGCTACCGATAAATATGTGGTACCGTTCTAATCTGTAGAAATGGGGCTTTCACATGCAATACGGTTTTCTTTAATAAAATACATTTTTTATTTAAAATAAAGGAGGCAATTTTCTAAAAAAAAATTTTATTTATTTACTTTTTTTTAATATCAATAATATTGTAAAAAAACAGAATAAAATTTACATTTACATGTTAAAGCCTAAACTCTGCTGCAAAAAATATATATATATAATTTTCCTGAAAATTCCAGCAAAAATGTCGCAAAACATGGCGCAAAATGGGGAAAAATGACCTGTCAGAGGGTGACAAAATCTCAAGTAGGCTGGCAATTAAAAGGGTTAATAGTACCTATGCATGTTGGGTATTGTTCTGTTCGGGGGACCTTGCGCTTTCAGACTTAGCTTGTTTTTTCTGGTTTGCATATTTATATTTTAGGAAAAGGTGTTTTTTATTCAGCTTTTTTGTAAATTTTTTAGGGAAACCCTGCGCAACCAAAGAATCCTTTGAGGGATCAATTCCAGAAAGATGAGCCCACTACAACAAGCTGGGTACGCTTAGAAAGCTTAACGTGTACTTTTAGGGAATATATGGTTTATGGGGGATATTCCAAATGTAAAGGGTTGTTTTGGTTGAAAAATCGCAAGGTGTGCACCTTGTCTGCAGAGCTGAAATTTTCAAGAAAAATTACCGTTATGCGCATGCTTTGCTTTGGGGTGTTTGGCAACTCTTCCCTTGACAGTAGCTATGCATGTTGGGTATCGTTCTGTTCGGGGGAGGTTGCTTTTTCAGATTATACTTGTTTTTTCTTGTTTGTATATAGTTTTTTTAGGAAAATGTTGCTTTGATTCTGCTTTTTTATCCTTTTTTTAGGGAAACTCTTTGCAACCAAAGAATACATTGAGGGATTACTTCCAGAAAACTGTGGCCACATCAACAAGCCTGGTACACCTAGAAAGCTTGAGGTGTGTACTTCCAGAGAATATATAGTTTGTTGGGGGTATTTCAAATGTAAAGGGTTATTTTTCTGGAAAAACTGCAAGGTGCACATAGTGCATATCACAGTTGTATTTTTTTCTGAAAATCCCCTAAAGCGCTGTTTCAGTTTGGGGGAGTCTCCTGGGCAGGAAAGGGTGTCTACCTATAAATATGTGGAACCGCTGTAACCGGGAGAAATTGGGGTTTCACACGCAATAAGATTTTATTGACAAACTTACATTTTTTATTACAAAAAAACACTACAAATTGCAAAAAATAGATTTTTTTTTATTTTTTTGCACATATTTCACCCAAAAGTATTGAGAATACACAAAAAAAAGGCCAAACAAGACATTGCATGTTGAAGCCCAGACTCTTCTGAAAAAAACAATACATCATTTTCCTGGGAAATCCCTGGAAATCCCTTCAAAAATCACATTTGAACATGGGGAGCGCAAAATAGTTCAAAATGGTCTGGCACCAAGGGTGACAAAAACTCCAGGTAGGCTGGCAGCGAAAGGGATAAAACAAACACAGTTTACTATATTTTACTTACCAAATGAGCTCAGTTTCCCAAAGCTTACCACAGAAGATCCTGCTTTAACTCACCACTTCCAAGAAGCCACTTACAGAGTCAGCCTCAAGAGCCTGGTTTGCTGTGTGAAGTACTATTTGGTGGCTACTTCCCCTTTTCGTAGGACTGACGCCCTTTTTGTTGTGCCCTCTGGGCCTAGGAAGGGTTTGGCTCCTGCCAAGTCTTCCATTAGTAAATGGATTCGCCAGACCATTGTTCGGGCCTATTCTGCCAAGCTGATGCTGCTTTTGGTCGCAAAGTTCTGCAGACGGCAGTGGTTTAAACTGTCTGCTGTTGCCTTTGGGTATCCCACCCTACCTTACGGACACTGCTATTGGATGTCCCATGAGTAAGGATTATTCTGGAACAGGACGTGCTGTATACTTAGAATAATACAATTCTGTGATTACTCACCTGTAGAATTGGTATTATACGTATAAAGCACGTCCTGTTCCACCCCGCCCTTGTTATCATTATTTTTAGTTACCTCTTTATGGTGATTGTTCTTATGTTCAATATTGATAAGGGTTATAGTTCTCCCGGCTTCATGTTACTGCTTGTCAATACTGGGGAATTTGTGGGAGGTCCCTGGTATATATGGGGCCGGGAGGAGCCACTTTTCTGTCTCTGCAGTTCAGCGCCATCTAGAGGATGTATTACCCATAAGTAAGGATTATTCTGGAACAGGACGTGCTGTATACATATAATACCAATTCTACAGGTGAGTAATCACAGAATTGTATTTTTCCAAGTATACAGCACGTCCTGTTTCACCAAATTCTTTACGCTTGGCGCAGTGGACTGCAGAAGAGACTTGTGGCGTCTCCTGGCCCGCTTTGTACGACACTCCGCGGCGGGCGGCGACATACGCGGTAGTGAGTATCTGCGCTGTCATTGGCACTGGGGGGTCATGTGGCTTGCGATTTCACGCTCTTCGTGGGGGGCGGGTCCAGCGAATGACGTTTTTTGCATCATACGCCCGCGGCCTGCCCCTCAAGGTCCGTTCTGGTGCCACTTTGGCTCTGCGGTGTACTGGGGCCCTCGTGTGCTGCTGTGCGCTGCCTTTTCTGTCCGGATCTAGGTGAATCGGTCTCTTGGTCCGTGAGTCCCCTTCGGGGTTGTCTTCTTGCTGTTTCGCCACATTATGGGATTGTTATGTGTGTTTTTTATTATGTCTTTCAGGCGGGATTAACGTGACTGTGGTTTCTCCCTGCCCTCTTCCCTTTTGTCATCTCCCACCTTCCCTAGCGGGTTTTGGGGCATCCAGGGTGGCTCTTGTTAGCCTTAACCCTATACTGGCCACTGTGCCTATTTTAATCACCATATGGAGGCTTCCGGAGATAATGTGCTTGGGGTTCCTTTGGGACAAGCCCAGCTGTGTGCCGCGTGTGGGGTATCCCCTGTGAATGACGGTGTCAGGGTATGTGTGCCCTGCGCCCAGAAGGTACTTGCGCTGCAGTCTGGGTTGCCTGCTATGCTGCCCAGCTCTGCGCCCCCTTCTACATCACTTACCCCCCCCGGGCCTGCATTTGACCTCTTGTGAGGGACATGCTAGTGGGGAATCACATTATGGCTTGGCCTTGCGGGTGGCCAGCCTGGAAAGGCATATTGCTGGGCTGGTCCCCCTTTTTCCTGAGGAGGATGAGGGACAGTTTTCTTTCTCTGGCCTGTACCCCCTAGAAGAGGGGGAACTTTTCTCTGATTCCTCTGAGGAGCAGCAGGAGATTTATGATGGTACTGGGTCTCCTTTTGAAGAAGACCCATGGTCTCCTGAGAATACTGATAGGCTTTTGGCTCACATTTTTGAAATATTGTGTATTACACCTCCTGTCCTGGCTAAAAGGCAGCAGGGTGAGCTTTTTCACTCTGTTAAACAACGCTTGGAGTTCCCTGAGCAGTTCCACTTCAATAAGTTGGTGCTCAAGGAGTGGGAACGTCCTAGCAGATTGCCCGTGGTGCCTAAGAGTTGGGACAGGAGGTATCCCTTTCCTGCTGATGTGGTTAAGCGCTGGTCGTGTCCCCCCGAGGTGGATGCTCCCGTGCTTGGGTTGTCCAATACCTCGGTCATGCATTCCCCTGACACTTCTACTCTGAGGGATGGTGAGGACCGGCGTGTTGATCAGCTGGCCTGTCACGCATTTGCTTGTGCAGGGACTGTGCTGCACCCTGTGTGCGCTTCTGCCATCACGGCTCTTGCTATTAAGGGGCTACTCAAGTGCCTTCTGGATAATGCCTCGGATGCCAATAGGGGGGAGGAGTATAGATCCCTCCTGCTTTGCTATGAATTTGTGGCATTTATTTTTTCTGCTATGGATGATGCGGTCAGGATGTGTGGTAGGACTTCTGCCTCTTTGGTGGCTATACGCCGCTCTGTTTGGCTGCTTCAGTGGGCGGCTGATAATGCTGCTAAGAAGGCTCTCACTGGCTTCCCCTTTACTGGGCTACGTTTTTTTGGGAATCGTCTGGATCTGTTTGCCAAGGATGGTAGGCTGCCTCAACGCAGGAGGCAGCCACGGCCCTTTCAGGGGGCCGGTTCTTCACTCCCCTCCTTCCATGCTCCCAGGTCCGGTCGGGGTGCACCATTTTCGGGGGCACGTAGAGACCCTTGGGGAGGGGGTAGAGGCCGTGGTCGCCCCGGTCTCTCATGGGGTCCCAAGTCCAAATCTTCCCCCAAGCCCCCTCAGGCATGAGGAGGTGCCCTCACCCATCCGAGTGGGGGGACGGTTGCTGCTCTTTGCTCACGTTTGGAGACTGCACGTCTCAGACCGGTGGATTCAGCAGGTGGTGTCCTCCGGGTACAAGATAGAGTTTGCAGCCTGGCCGCCACCAAGATTCATCAGATCCCGGATGGCTCAAAGCCGCCTGTCAGCTTAGGGCTTGTGGCTTGCGGTCCAAAGCCTTTTGGATTTGGGTGTCATCTGCCCTGTGCCTTCCCAGGAAAGGGGCAGAGGCTTCTACTCCAATCTGTTCACGGTTCCCAAAAAGGATGGGTCCCTGAGGCCCATCCTGGATTTGAAGCTCCTCAACAAATTTGTCAGGTTCCAGCATTTTCGCATGGAGACTCTGCGCTTGGCGGTCAGTACCTTGCACCCGGGCCATTTCATGACTTCTGTGGACATCAAAGATGCTTAACTTCATGTTCCAATCTTTCCAGGTCATCAGAGATTTCTCAGGTTCGCTCTGGAGGATCAGCACTACCAATTTGTGGCCTTACCTTTCGGTCTTACCTCAGCCCCTCGGGTCTTCACCAAGGTGCTGGCGGGGGTGATGGCTCTGTTGAGATCTTAGGGCATTTGCATCCTTCCTTATCTGGACGATATTCTGATCGCATCTCAGTCCTTCCATCAAGCCGAGCTGGATACTCAGATGGTTGTCTCCACACTTGAGTCCTTCGGTTGGGTGATCAACTACCCCAAGTCTTCACTGTCTCCGTCCTTGGTGACGTCCTTTCTGGCCATGACTCTGGATACATCTCAGGTCAAGGTCTTTCTGCCTCTGCAGAAGGTGGAGAGCCTGCAGACGCAGGCATGGTCTCTACTTTCTTGCCCTCATCTCTCCATTCGGCAGGGGATGCAGTTGGTGGGCCTGATGGTGTCATGCTTCGAGGCGGTCCCCTATGCTCAGTTTCACATGAGACCTCTTCAGTTCCACCTCTTGTCGGTTTGGGATCGGGACCCTGTGTCCCTGGAACAGGAATTTGCTCTGTCAGTCAGTCCCTCTCGTGGTGGCTGGACTCAAGGAATTTCTTGGTGGGCAGGATCTTTCTGCCCCCGTGCTGGGAGATTGTCACCACAGATGCCAGTCTGACAGGTTGGGGGGGGCTTTTGGAAGTCTCTGAAGTTCCAGGGTCAGTGGGGTCCTCTGGAGGCCCATGCCCCCATCAACATTCTGGAACTGCGGGCGATAAGGTTGGTCCTTTCCCAGTTGACCCCACACCTTCGGGGTCGGGCGGTTCAGATCCGATCCAACAACCAGATGGCGGTCGCCTACATCAATCATCAGGGAGGGACTCGGAGCAAGCGAGCCCTCACGGAAGTGTCCCTGATACTGTCCTGGGCGGAGGAGAATGTCCCCTGCATCTCGGCAGTTTACATCCCGGGGGTGGAGAACCTGGAGGCAGACTCTTTGAGAAGGGGGATGTCTCGGCTGGGGGAGTGGTCCCTCAGCAACAGGGTGTTTCACTCCATGTGCCACCGCTGGGGTCTGCCGGATGTGGACCTGTTTGCTTCACGTCACAATCACAAACTTCCATTCTTTGTCTCTCTGTCACAGGATCCTCTGGCCTTTGCCACGGATGCGCTGGCAATGCCTTGGAAGGGGTTTCGGCTCCTCTATGTGTTCCCTCCATTTCCTCTGTTGTGCAGGGTGCTGCGCAAGGTAGCCCAGGAAGGGGTGCCAACCATTCTGGTGGCCCCCTGTTGGCCAAGAAGGGTGTGGTTCGCAGACATCGTGCAGTTGGCAGTAGATCAGTACGTCCTGCCCAAGGATCCAGATCTGCTCACTCAGGGGCAGCTGTGCCATCCCAATTTACAAGCGCTGGCTTTGACGACTTGGCTGCTGAAACCTCCATCTTCATGGAAAAGTGTTTGCCTGGCTTGTTGATACCATGATTAGGGCTAGGAAGAAGTCCTCGTCCTTTATATACTACAAGGTCTGGCATGCTTACATTGCCTGGTGTGAGTCCGAATCTCTTCCCTGTCGGGTGTTTTCTGTTCCCAGGATTCTGGAATTCTTGCAACATGGTTTGGATTTGGGCCTTCAACTTAGTACCCTCAAAGGTCATGTTTCAGCTCTGGCAATTTTTTTCCAAAGATCTTTTGTCAGTCACCGTTTGGTTAAGACTTTTTTCCAGGAGGTTTCTCATGAGTGTCCGCCACGTAAACCTATGTTACCAGTTTGAGATTTGAATCTGGTGTTATCTGCTCTGCAGGGTCATCCTTTTGAGCATCTCCGTGAGGCCACTTTGCCCATCTTGACTCTTAGGGTAGCCTTTTTGGTGGCTATCACTTCTGTCAGGCGTGTTTCTGAGTTGGCGGCGCTTTCCATCAAACCTCCCTATTTTGAGCGACACCAGGACAAGGTGGTGTTTCGGTTTAAGCCAGATTTCTTGCCTAAAGTTGTGTCTGCTTTTCATCTCAATCAGGACATTGTCTTGCCTTCCTTGTATCCTAACCCTGCTAATCTCAAGGAGAGGATTCTGCATTCTTTAGATGTGGTCAGGGTTCTGAAGTTTTACTTGGTAGCTACTGAATCTTTCAGGAAGACTGATTCTCTTTTTGTTCTTCCTTCTGGTCCTAGGAAGGGTTTGCCTCCGGCTAAGTCCACTATCAGCAAGTGGATTCGTCTAAGAATTCTGCCAAGGGGAAGGAACCTCCCTTCCGCCTTACTGCTCATTCTACTCGTGCTATTGGTCCTCTTGGGCCTTTCGGCACCAGGCTTCTGTTGAACAAGTTTTTAAGGCCGCAACTTGGTCTTCTGTTCATACTTTTTCCAAGTTTTACAAGGTTGATGTTCGGGCCTATGCTTTTGCTGTTTTTGGCCGCAAAGTTCTTCAGGCGGCAGTGGTTTAAACTGCCCGCCGTTGTTCTTTGGGGATCCCACCTTACTTTACAGACACTGCTTTTGGACATGCCAAGCGTAAAGAATTTGGTGAAACAGGACGTGCTGTATACTTGGAAAAATACAATTCTTTGAGTACTCACCTGTAGAATTGATACAGCACGTCCTGTTTCACCCCTCCCTTGTTATCATTATTCTTGGTTACCTCTGTATGGTGATTTTTCAGATGTTTGCTAGCGGTTTCCTTCATTATTATTCTCCCGGCTTCTTGTCTAACTGCTTTGTAACACTGGGAATTTGTGGGAGGTTCCTGTCCTTTTATAGGGCTGGGAGATGCCACAAGTCTCTTCTGCAGTCCACTGCGCCACCTTGTGGCGGATATCCCAAGCGTAAAGAATTTGGTGAAACAGGACGTGCTGTATACTACAAAATCAATTCTACAGGTGAGTACTCACAGAATTGTATTTTTAGGGCCTATCAATGCCAATGATGAACTGCCATACTGCCAAGGGGTTGGCGAACTGGGTTGGTGATGCAAAAACAACAACCTAATCCTCAATTCTGCAAAAACTGTGGGAACTATCATCTCCCAGGACATCAAATGGAACATACTTTTTATTGAGAGGGGCTTTGCTCAGAGAACTACGTCAAAGTCACAGACTATTAAAATAATCAGCCCACTGCACTCTGCGATTGAAGCAACAGTACAAGATTTTGCTAACAAAAACAGTGAGACACAAAATAACTTTTTATTACCCCCTTTCTGTTCAGCTATTAGAGACACAGTTGTTATCCAAGAGCTAAATTACCAAATAGGGTCAAAAGTAATTGTACATTTAAATTAACTAATTACTAACTAATTACAGTCAGACATTGCTTTTGAATTGTGGCTCAACATACATTTTCAACAGACTAATTAAACTGTCCAGACCAAAAGTTATTATTTTTGTTGCACAACCTTTTCAGGCAATCTGGGTCATTATCCTATTGGAGGACACATGACATGTGACTGAGATCAAGCTTTTTGACATTGGGCAGAACATCGCACTAGTATGCCTTGTTAGTATTGAGAATTTGTGTAACCTGCACAGATTTAAGACACCTTGTGCCACTTGTAGCAAAGCAGGTCAAAAACATAAATAAGCCTCATTTATGTTTCACAGCATGTGCAATATTTTTTTTATTCTTTATTTTTGTGTCTGTGAACTCACAGTTTTGTCTCATCTGTCCAAAGAACATACTTCCAGAAGCATTATGGCTTGTCACCATGCATTTTGGCAAATTCCAGTTTTTGCTTATTTATGATTAGTTTTAAACTGTGGTTTCCTCCTTGGTCGACTTCTCTAAGACAGTGGCAGATGGTGCAATCTGACACTAACGTTCAGCTGCAGGTGCATTGAATTTAAATGATCAGCACCTCTATACCTTGACCTTGGAGTTAACCTCTAATCCCTTTGTTGTTCTGGGGTCTTTGGTTAACATTCATATTATCTCTTCAATTTCGCACCAATTTTCCTTATGTGGCCAGGTCCACTGCAGTTAGCTACCATCATATAGACCTTACACGTCCGAATAATATGTGTAACTGTAGTAATAAGAACATCAAGCTATTTGGAGATGGTCTTTTATGGCCCATTTAGACGGAGCAATTATTGGCAGAGAAATTGCTAAAGCAACCACAATTTAGCTATAATCGCTCTGTGGAGCGATGAACGAGAATTGGTTTATCGGTCGGTCGTCATACCGTTTTGGCTGACCAAAAATTTCTTGTTCACCATTTCATGGTTGGAGTGTATAAACAGAGGGTGTCCTCAAAAAAATGTGTTTTGCTATCAGAACATGCAATCACTCTAGCGACCAGTTAAACCAACAAATCTTGGGAGTCTGAACACAGTCGCTCAGTTGAAGAAGATTAGTATAGTCGATCGCTCGCTGAGCAAACAGCAAATTTATCTGCTTGTGTGAACCCAGCCTTAGCCTTTACCTTTAAAGTGCACCTATACTCAGAAAGGAAGTTTATATCGTCATCTTTCATCCTCAGTCCAGTGCTCCAAAACAGCCTCTTTTTTTACTAAAGCCTTTGCCTAATATTGATAAATAGACTAACAGGAAGTAGTATTATGGTAAAAGGCCTGTCTAATTAGTTCAGTTACAACTTAACTGTCACATTAAGGCTGATTCAACACTCTGAGAATTTTTATCTCACATTTTTTTTTTCTGTGAGAAAAACATTGTTAAAAGTGATTTGTTTCCGTAGTGCAATAATACTGAATTACAAAAAAAGGAACAAAAAAAATCACAAAAAACATGAGAAAAAATGTAAATGTAAATGCTTTTTTCCACAGTGCAAGTCAGCATCTTTTTTAGCTGTGCAAATTTACACATTTACACAGTAAAACATGGTGCTGAATTGCACTGAGGAAAAAAAATCAAGATAATCTTTTTTTTCTCTCAAAAAAACGTGAGGAAAAAAAATGTTTGCAGTGCTAAATCGGCCCTAGTGGCAGTTAAGTCGCAGTTCTCCCCATTGCTGAGCTGTGGGTACTGTGACTAAGCACATTATCATTGGGGCGGGGCTGCTCGACCAGGAAGCAATATGGCAAAATGCATGCCATTTGTGTTGTTATGAATATTGGGCAAAGGCTTTAGTAAAAAAAGAAAAACAGGCTATTTTGAGTGTAGGTGCACTTCCACATGTTTGTCAATCATTTTCTGAGACAACTCAGGAAATAAGTGTGGTACACACCTTGATACAAAACAGGCCTGTCATATGCCTGTCATATGCTAATTAGTTGAGTTACAACTTAACTGTCACATTAAGGCTGTTTCAACACTGTGAGAATTTTTCTCTCACGTTTTTCTATGAGGAAAAACATTGTTTCCTTAGTGCAATAATGCTGAATTACAATAATGCTGATTGGCATGTTTGTCAATCATTTTCTTTCTTATCTCCTGAAACTCAGGAAATAAGTGTGGTAAAACAGCAAAGCAACTGCTTTTTCACTCTTTAAATAGGTAGACTGAAGGCATTTTTCCTTGACAAAGAGGATGGAATCCCCAAATCAAGGGCGAGCGCCTTGTACTTGCCACACCACTAGGTAAAACTTTGCCATGCACATTTTTTGTACTTTATTTGGTGCCATGTGCTTATTGTAATGATGGTTCAATTACTTTAGATATAATATACTATATATTAGGCTGTTTCATAACATCTTGTACATATAATTTGCCTCATGTATTTCTCTATGCTGTCTATAAGAGAGGATTGCATTGTACATGACCTTATTGTGTAAATGAGTACATGCTGAAACTGTACAGTATATACTGCACAAATGATTGGACCGCCTAGCATTTTTTAATTGGGATGTATGATGCTATAATACATCTTTTTGAAGCAAAAATCTATTTATGTAGCATAGATTGATTGGTGATGCCTTTTTTTTACAATATTTATTGATTGGTTATAGGCAAACAGACAATAGCTTCACCCAACGAATGCTCCATATGCAAATGTAACTTGTGAATTAGTGTATGCTATCTACTTTTAACTATTCAGCTTTGAGTGGATGTAGGAGCAAATGTACAGTAAGTGCTGACATTGTGGGTTATGCTAAAGATTTAGTAAAACAAGTTCAACTCTGGGTGCACATTTGGGTGTCACTTGCAACCAGCATCTCAGTGAGCTTTTTTAATTTTAACACACACTGTTCTATTTTTTCTCAAAAAAATCATCTGCAAGGAATTTTTACAGGTAAGGTACATCATTTTTCCAATAAGGTAGGAATACTTTTTTTAAAAGTTTGGAAACAGCACCTATTCCGGTATTCAAAAATAAATAACTCTTTAGCATACCATGTAGGGTACTTTCCAAACAATGTTCTTACCTCGTAAAATTGAACTTGCCTTACTAAATCTTTAGCATGATCCTCAATGGGGTTCATTGTAAAGTAAGGTGCAAGTTTAATTAGCCTTGCAGTGCGAATTGCAACCTGCATCTTGGTGAGCTTTTTCATTTTTTCCAAAAAATCCACTATACCTGCTATATGGCATTTTGCAGGCACAGGTTATATTGTAGGATAAATTGAACAAAAACATTTTATTGCATTTTCTTGTGTGCTAAAATTAAAAGCCCACTGAGATTCAATGGTTGAAATTCACACTGCAAGGCACACCAATGGTGCACTATGCTATACCAAATACCCCTTTTATTTAGCACCGGATGTAAAAAAGTGTGCTACTTTTTTTAAGTAAAAAAAAGTAGTGCCTTGGTGCTGAATTACCCCTTTCGTTAGCACTAGGTGTAAATATGTGCGCTACTTTTTGGGAGTAAGATGTACAATTCACTTTTATTGTCTGTGAAGGTTCTCGTTTATCCAGATCATGGTATATTTGTACATGGTATATGTGTAGGAATAAATCATGGCAACTGGACTTTCTGTTTTAATTTCTTGAAGAGATTTCACTGGTCATACAACTGGCTTTCTCAATTCAGAGTTTGAATCATACCTTCAAATTCATTTATATTGGAGGTTGTTCAGCACCGAATGTAAACTTTTTTATTTCACCTAAACTGAAATCTACAAATGGTGCTTAATCAAACCCATACTGTAAAATATACTGCATGTTGATCACAGAGTGTTCATATTTTTTTTTTAACAAATAAAAAATACTAAGAATGTGGATTGCCCAAATGATTTCTGTAATATTTGTCACAGACCAATAGCATTTTAGGGATTTGTGTATAGCACTGCTGGTATATAAGTGTGTAAAATACCTATCCTTTTAAGTTAATTTGCTAAAACAGGAAATTCTAAAATCAAATAATGTTTGCTTAAGCTGGCAATGATGACAAAGATATGATTTGGTGCTTTAAAACTGATGAGGATTTGAAACAGGATGCATGTCTCAACAACTTCACATTTTTCCACTGAAAATGATTTCTACATTTTCCTTTCAAAGCTGTTCATATGATAAAATACAGTTTTCCATTACCAATTTCTGACATTTCAATGCTGATAAAAATACAATAATAAAATTCCTTTCTCTAATAATTGCTAACCTAATAATTGCATTTTCACTGAAAAGAGTAGCAAGCCACCTTAGGCAATCCCTGTTAGGTTTAAAGCAGGGACTGAAAGAGGCCGAGAGGCCAAAATTCCCCTACTTAAAGTGAATCAACAGCCAACATAAAAAACAAGGGTACTTACCTTTTATCCCCTGCAGCTGATTGGTGATTGATGCTTGTCCGGCAGTCAGCAACTTACAAGGTAAAGGGTACTTTCTTAAAACAGAAAATATTTACATAGTGAAGATTGACCAAGAACAGGCTATACCCATTCTTAGTGAGTAGACAAAACCATGCTATTGATCTATTTGTATATTTATCTCTATTGTTTAGAATTACACTTTTAACCTTGTTTCCTTAAAAAAGTGGGCTTTTGAGTCTCCTTTGTCCCACTATATTAAGCCTAACACAAGTCTCTCCCTAGGCTTGTTTGTTATTCTATTACAGTGCTCTCTCCGTATAGAACTATCACTCCCAGCCTTTTGCTGATGAGGGTTGTCACAAGCCAGCCCTTAAACCCCTGTGCATTAACAGAGCTACTACTGGAGATTAAGGGACTCTGGAGCTGTCCCCCAATGATCCCAGAAAAATGGCCGCACACACTCAAAAGTTATAAAAATGTATATAATTTATTGTAACACTGGAGTACAAAAAGCCTAGTGCAAGAAAACATGTAAGACATCACAATACTAACATTTATGACAATAGTTAAAAAAACATATAATGACTGGAGATGGAGCAGGAGGAAAAACAGGGGCTACTCATATTAGTATTTAATGATTATAGATATAAATATGATAAATATGATTCAGCTATTAAAAATACATTGGGTCTGCCCACATAGTGTCATAAATGGATATATAATTGAGCACTTTGCACCTTGCTCTTTAGAATAGATTAAAAATTTATTTGCACCCTTCTTCAGTGTTTTGCCGTTTATGACACTATTTGGGCAGACCCAATCTATTTTAAATAGCTGAATCATATTTATCATATTATATATATAATCATTAAATGCCAATATGAATAGCCCCTGATTTTCCTCCTGCTCCATCTCCAGTCATTATATGTTTTTTAACTATTATCATAAATGTTAGTTTTGTGATGTTTTCTTGCACTAGGCATTTTGTACTTCAGTGTTACAATAAATTATATACATTTTTATCATTTTTGAGTGTGTGCGGCCATTTTTCTGGGATCATTGGGGGACAGCTCCAGAGTCCCTTAATCTACAATAGTGACTTTGTGATTTTCCCAGGGCCTGGACCCCACTATTATTGGCTGTGCATATCCTCCCCTCTCCTTTTTTCATTAACAGAGCTAAACGGGAGAAATCTTACTTTTGCCAGACGCCTATTGCCTATTGCTTATAATGTGTCAATTTTGGCCAGTCACAGCGCAGGATTTCACCGGTGGACCTAGGAAAAGGTAAGATTTGTCCCATTTAAATCAGGATTTTGTGAAAAATGTCTGTTGTTCCGGTTAAACTGTCTGCTGCAACAGGCAGCGGTATTGACTGGCAACCACAGCATTGTCCAAAGCAAACACCTCCAGGAATAGCATAGAGCTGTAGGTGTTCTCAGTTTGTTATGCTGTCACTTAAGAAGATGCACTTACCTTATTCCATAAATTATTGATGCAGACCTTTCCACATTCTGACCACATCTGAGTTGTGTCCCATGTTGTTGCCTTGGGTAAATTGTGTCCAAGTTGTGTTCTGGGGGCCTGGGTCAGGCATCAGGTAATCTGCTGTCTTAAACCATTAAATGGCAAGCATGTAGATTCTATGTGCTAGCTTCTTTGGCTGTTCTTGCCATTTTCCCACATATCTCCCCCTGGTGATCCTCCTTGTTGGCAGTCTTGAATCTTCAGTTGGGCAGAGAATACCTGTTCTTTGTCCTACACACCAGCTTCTGGCATCTTGCTCATCGCAGCAGGGAGAGGCCTCTTGTATCAGGAGTAATATGTTGTCATCTCACTTAGTCAGTATAAAAAGTTGCTTACAGTAGAGGGAGTGAGAATTAGATCTTCGGTGTTATCGATGGAAGCCGGTAGCGGGGTAGGGATTCCGTTCCTCAGCCCAGCTATCTGCTTCTACCGATCACTTTTGGTCTACAGTAGCAGCGATGTCTAAGTGCCATTCTGGACTACTATCTCATATTTACGGTCCTATAAGATGCACTATTTTTCCCACAAAAGTGGGGGGGAAATGTCATTGTGTCTTATTAAGCGAATGTAAAAAAAAAACAAAAAGTTAAAAGAAGATATACTTACAAGAGCCTCGGTCCCGCACTGTGGCCACTGGGAGGCCTGCAGATGAAAGAACGGTGAGGATAACTGAACCCTGCCTGCTGCTCCTGCTCTGGCCGCTGCCAGCACCACCGCTACTTCTGGGGACTGCGTGCACTGACACAAACACCCGAGTCTGTGCAGAGTATGGGTGTGGCCTGCGTCAGTGTCCATTTTCCTCTATGGACATTGACACAGGCCACAGCCACCGGCGGGAACAGCAGGCAGCGAGAAACCTGCCCTCCCCTGCCTTCCCTGCCTGCTGTTCTTTCCTCGGCTGGCCTCCCAGTGGCCACAGCATGAGGCTCTTATGCCACACTGCATATGGGGAAAGGGATGGGGGCCTCAATGCCACACTACCTATGGGGAATGGGATGGGGGAATGCCACACTGCAAATGCATTTAGGGTACTTAGCTTGGTCAGTTCCTTATCTGCAGCTCCAACTTAGCAGCATACACAAGAGTGCAGCATGTCCGCATTACACAGAAGGGATGTCGGACAGTCTCAGCGCGTGGTGAGGGGATGCGAGCGAGGTGGGGCTGGCCGGCCACTCATGCATGTTTCGCTCTGCCCACCGGAGCTTCGTCAGGGTGCCTATGGGAATGGGATGGATGAATGCCACACTGCCTATAAAGAATGGGATGGGGGGATGCCACACTGCCTATTTAGGATGGGACGGGGTATTGCCAAACTGTCTGTGGAGAATGGGAGGGGCAATGCCACACTGCCTTTAAGGAATGGGATGGGGGGGATCCCAAGCTGCCTATTCTAATGAGATGGAGGGAATGCCACACTGTCTATGGGAATGGGATGGGGAATCCCAAGCCACCTATTCTAATGAGATGGGTGAATGCCACACTGTCTATGGTAATGGGATGGGGAATGCGACACTACCTATGGAAATGAAATGGGGGATGCCACACTGTCTATGGAAATGATATGGTGGGAATTCCACATTGCCAATGGGATGGGGGGGAATGCCATACTGCCTATGGGAATAGGATAAGGGAATGCCACAATGCATATGGGGGGGGGGGGGATGCCGCACTGTCTGTAATGAGGTGCACAACATTTAGAATATTTTTTTCTTATTTTCCTCTTCCAAATCCTAGGTGCGTCTTATGGGCGGGTACAAAAATATAGAATACCTCGCTTTCAGTCTCTAGCCATCTCCTGTTTTCTCCAACTTAAAAACATCTCAAAATCTATCTCTATCACTCAACTGACATAACTAAAATGTTAGTTCTCGTTTCCAGTCCAGCACTCCTCAGTCAGTCCCTTTTCTGGCTGCCTGTTGCTTAGATAATTCAACCTACAATGCTCCCTCCAGCCAGCCTCCCCCCCCCCCCCCCCACACACACACACACACACTGTCAGTACCCACTTACCGGTCGCCCGTTCCAGCGGCGTCTCGGTCTCTCAGCCGCCCGCTCCCGCTGCGCAGCCACCTGTCCGGCGGCCGCGACGAGCGGCAGCCTCCGTTCCGGCTGGCGCACACGTGCCTCCTAGTAATTCTGTCGGCGGCTCCAGCGTCGTCACGTGCTTGCACGCGAGCACGTTCTGTTTATACTCTCCGGCGGCGCTGCTCTCAGCGCGGCCGCCGGAGGAAGTTTAATTAAAGGGCCAGCTGTACTATAGGGAGTGCCCACAGGGACTGGGCCAATCAACTCTTGAGTTCTGGGCTGTACGCCCTATGTTAACCAATCTCTTAGAAGGTTGTTTTTTACACCAATCACCACACTGTTTCTCCAGGGCCAATGATGCTTGATCCCTATATAACCTCACCCCAGCCAGTTGGTCATTGCCTGTTATAGCGCTTAGATCCTTGTTTGTTACTTACCTTTGATATCGATTTACTCTCCTGTTGCCGACCTTGCCTGCCTTTGACCATCCTCGATCTACTCTCCTGTTGCCGACCTTGCCTGCCTTTGACCATCCTCGATCTACTCTCCTGTTGCCGACCTTGCCTGCCTTTGACCATCCTCGATCTACTCTCCTGTTACCGACCTTGCCTGCCTTTGACCATCCCCGATCTACTCTCCTGTTGCCGACCTTCGCCTTGAACCCAGACCACGATCTGCCTAATCCCATCGTTCAGTCGCCATCTCAGACCTATTGTTACCAATCTCCAGCCTGTCCTTGGACTTCCGTCTTACGCTCAAATTCGGGCTACCCAATTCCACTTCCAGCCGCGGGTTCTCCAGTCCTCTTTTCAGTAAGTCTTCATCCTTTGAGCCATAAAGTCCTGGGGGCAACCGATCCCGAGCAGGCGTGTTCTGCGTCTCGGCAAGCGGGGGCTCCTATAGGTGAAGCTGGCTGCGGAGATTGGGGGTTGAGGTCCTTACCAAGAGAGCTGAAGTTATCCAAGTGGTTAATTGCGGTACCCGGAGCGTGACACACACGTTTCATCTCTAATCCAACAAAGAGACAACCTACACTCTGAATTCTCCTCTTTTCTTCCTTTGTCACCTCTTCCCGCTCCCGCTTTCAAGACATCTCACGTGCCTCTCCACTTCTCTGAAATGCACTCTGCGCTCAGTTCTGCACTGCCCAACATGCCAAGCTTTAAAAAATTTTCTCAAAACTCACCTCTTCAAACAAGCATATAACCTGGCTTATGCAACTCATATATCTTTCACAGGGTACATTCCACCAAGCTCAAACTCCACCACTATTGATCCCTTCTCCTTTGTCTCCACCCATTATCAGGGCTCTATTTCCTATTGTTTCCTGTTTTCATAACATTTAGGCTGGTTTCACACCTATGTGATCACACTGCAATAGCAATTATCACTATTACCTCATGATCGCCTGTGCCCCGGTGATTTGCTTGCGTTTTTTTTTATCACTTGCATCTGTAATTGTTATTTCCATTGAGCGATTGCTACCATAATTCCAACAAATATACCATATGCAGGGCTTTTGCAGGGCGTTCTCAATCAATAAACGCTAGTATGAATGGGCCCATAGGTAACTATGGGCAGCGCTCTGTCGGTGATTGCTGAACAATCAGTATTGCCCGGCTATTGCTGTGAATCAATCAAGTGTGAAACCGTACTTTGAAATTTGTAGCATTTACCGTATTGGGAATGGGGTAACTTTAGCAAAGAGATCACTTTAATTTAATTAACCCCCTTCTGACATATGAGGTACAGTCTTATTCTGGCAGCAAATGGGACCCACTAAATGAGAGAACTGGCAGTGGAGAGCCAGCAGAAGTCTAAGCGGTGGTGTGGTAGGCGATCTGGTGTAACATCAGCAGCAGGCTGGAGTGATAGAGAATGCAGCAACCGGCAAAACAGCAGCTGAAAATAGGCTGAAAATAGGTTACAGTACACTTGTGAGCTGGAAACTGATCCCCTGGGTGGAAATATTCCCCTTTTGAGATGCTCCCTGTAGCTCCTCCTCTTCATCTCCCAACTTGCCTGGTCCTCCTTTCCTCAACATACCAGAGCCCCCTGGGTTGGCACCTACCCCAATATCCCAGCCCACTCCCCCACACCTACTTGCATGCTCTTTGCAGTCCCCCTCCATACAAACACGCATGCAAAGGGTGTTCTCTTACTATTTTTTCTCCCCACCTGCTTGGTGTTTCGTCTCTCCCCCACTTTTGTTATGTGCTCTGCAGTCCCCCCATCCCATCATCCTGTCACCACTCTCCCCATTTTTTACAGATGCACCCTCTCTCCTCCTTAACACCTCCTTTCCCATTCCACCTCACCTGCTGGATGCTACCTCACAACACCCCCCTGGAGTGCCTCCTACATCCCTCCTTTGGGGTGCTCCTAACAGCCCCCTCCATCCCAACAACCTGTGCCCCAAACTTTCCACCCAGCCCCCCTTCTCCCTCCTCCACTTGCTGGGGGCTATCGGTAGAGCTCTCCACTTGCTCTCCCAATACCCGAGGCCCCCACCATATGCTCTTGCAGCCCCACCTCTTAAACTTTCCAAACTTCTCTCATCTCCATGCCCAGTGAACACTACTCTCCCACCTTCGCATTTTCTGATTGCCACTACCTAGGTTTGCTGTGTGGGTTTGAATGCGATTGACTGCTCCTTCTAATAGGAGCTTTCTGTAGCCCCCCTTTTGTATCCCTGTTGTACACAGAGGCAGAGGTGAGGATCGGTGGATGATCAGCAACAACAGAGGGTCTGGAGGTGGCGAGGACCAATGACAATTGGCAGTTGTAGTGGACGCTGTTTTAACTTTGGAGGATCCATGCGTCTGTGAGAACTATATTGTGCCAGCATTCCAAAGTTATTTTTGTACCTCATCTAGAGACACATGTCAGATTTGCAAAATTTGGCCTGACCACGAACAATTAAACTGGCTGTGACAGAAAGGGATTAAGCACTCCTGCAGCAGTTAACCATCTCACCCCTCTCCCTTCTTTGTCTATTTTGTTGACAGTTACATTTTGTCTTAAGCCTGGATGGTTTGCAGACATTATTGACTGTAAATAAATTAGAATCTTTTGTGTTTTACTCCCAGTTTTACTTTAATCAGATAAAACAACATGTTATCCAAGAAGAAGCACATTTGCTCAGTCAGGGTGCCCTGGTCTTTCAAGAACAAATAACTTTTGGAAAGTGAATTATTCAAAGATTTATCACATTTGTTTTCATTCCACATGATGTCAGTTTAAAAAAAAAGTGGTAATTCTAACATCAGTGTTATGGAGAACCATCTGCTTTAATAAATGTAATAAATGTAAATACATTTAAGAAGTATACATTTATTTTATTGAAATAGACAACCACCCGTTACTAGAATATTACAGAGCCAAAACTAAACAAGGAATTCCAAAAGGTACTGTAAAGTGGTGTCCAAAAGGTTTGGTACTTATTCTAAGTGTGCCATACACTCCACTTCGATCTTCATGACATCTGGGTAATCTCCAGTAGAGGGCGAACTTCTGCAGAGATGAATATGCAAAAAAAAGAAAGAAAGCCCCTCCCATATATACCTGGGACCTCCCACCAATTCCCCAGTTCCTTCTCTGCAGGGAAGGCGACAAGACAGAAGATGAAGACTTCTTTACTTACAGGTAAGCCGGGCTCGCGCCTGGCCATCTATTGTCCCTATTACTGCCAGGACCCTTTCTAAATTGCCCCTATATTGAACCTCCCAGCTTAGGCTGCGGGTCCTGGTGAAGGTAGGAGCACCCTATGGGTGCAGAAGGAGCACTGCTCCACCGTGAGACCTCACTATGGGGTAGGTGGTTATCCAGGTTTCTTGGTGATCCTGGTGTGGGATGCCCCGTCCCTCCATGCTTATGGCCAGATTCTGGCAGGGTTCCCCCCCTTCCGGGTCCCTTATTCCTCTCCAAGGGGGGTTGCCTGGCCTGGCCGTTATTTCGTTTTTCCCAGCTTATGTCCCTGTGTCTGTTGGTGTGTTTTACACTGTGTGTGTGTGTGTGTGCGTGTGACATACAGGGAGTGTTTCTACTGGCATGTCAGGGCTGTGGCAGCCTGGGGTAGCTTCTACTCCTCAGGCTGCGTTCGGGCTGCCTTCTTTGGCAAGATTTCTGTGCTCGTTTCTAGGGATCAGCGTTGCTGGGAGGGGGGCGTGGCCTCGGCAAGCGCGCGTTCTGCACTGGGCCGCCCTCCCCCTGCTCTCCCTCTTCATGGCTTCATGGGGGCCATCTTCTATCACGATCTGAGCTGCGTTCTGTGTGGTAAGCGCCGGAGGGCCACTTCCTTAGCTTGTGTGTGGAGGCCCCTCTCTAGCGGGGCCCCCACTGGTCGCGAGCATGTGTGTGTGTGTGTTTTTTCGCATGTCTGGCTGGGATACAGTATATATATATATATATATATATATATATATATATCTTTTTTATAGGCATATACTATAAGGTTATTGCCATATTTATTCAGCACTGCACTTATGTTGCCTGTTTTGTGTGTTACAGATTGCCCTGTATATGTGCATATTAAGGGGTCCCTCTTGGTCCTGGGGTCCCTAGTGTAAAATTGTCCACCTTAAATCCTCCCACCGGGACTTTTAAGGGGCATCCCGGGTTGCTTATGCGTAGATTCCGTGCGGTCTTGCGACTGACCACAAAAATTCACCATATGGAGGCTCCACAGGATACTGGGCTCGGGCTCCATCTGGGACAATCCGGGCCGGGTGTGGGGTGTCCCTTCGGGGGAGAATGTGATGATCTGTATACCATACGCTCAAAAGGCCATAACGCGGCAGTCTGGTACCCAGCTTTCTGGGTCGGCTCCTCCCGCTTCATCACCTTTCCCTCCCCACCTTATCCGTACCCCAAGTGACATTGGTACCAGTGGAGAGTCGCTTTCTGATGTTTGGGCTAGGTTGGCCAGCATCGAGAAATGTATTGCTAGCACTGTGGGCAAGAAGGCCCAGGCTAAAAAGAGACATTTGTCTTCGGCCCAGCCCTTGTGGGATGTTGATGACGATTCCGCTGATTTGTCAGATTATTCCCCGTTAGAGGAGGGAGAATTGTATCAGGTAACAGAGGCTGACTATGTTCAGTCTGGGAATGCCAATGTCGGGCAGGCGCTGGGGGATGCCGTAGATACGGCCACGGTTTTGTCACATTTATTGGAGGTGTTGGATATTGAACCGCCTGAGGCGCCCCCTCTCAAGAAGGGGGAATTTTTTGGGGCCTGCAAGCCCCGTCTGGAATTCCCTACCCAGGGTTATTTTGATGCGCTCATCCTTAGAGAATGGGAGAGGCCCAGTCGGCTTCCTGGTGTGCCTCAGGGATGGGATAAGAAGTATCCTTTTCCGGTAGAGGCGGTTAAGCGCTGGTCTTCTCTTCCCAAGGTCGACGCGCCAGTTTTAGGTTTGACCAACTCTTCTGTGCTGAAAACCCCTGATGCCACTTCCCTTAAGGATGGGGAGGATAAGCGCCTTGATCAGATGGCGTGCCACGCATTTGCCAATGTGGGCTCGGCCCTGTGGCCTGTTAGTGCATCTGCCCTGGTGTCGCTTGCTACCAGGTCTCTTATCAGGGACTGGCTGAATAACGCTCAGTTTGATCCAGCTGGCGCTGAGTTCGCTATCCTTAAGAAATGCGAATTGTTCATGGATTTTGTTATGGCTGCGATGGAAGATTCTATTGTCGTGTGTAGTAGGACTTCAGCATTACTGGTAGCTATGCGCAGATTGGTCTGGCTCCGTCAGTGGACAGCGGACATTGGGGACAAGAAGTTGCTCACAGCTCTTCCCTTCTTGGGTTCGCGGCTGTTTGGAGATAAATTGTATGCTGTTGCTAAAGGAGGTAAGTTACCTTAGCGGAGGAAACAGCGCCGCCCCTTTCGGAGGGCGGGCTCGTTCACTCCTTCCTTTCGAGGGGCCAGAGCGGTTAGGGGTTTGGCCTTCTTGGGTGTCAGGGGCTCGTCCTGGAACAGAGGCAGAGGCCGGGCTCGTCCCGCGCCTGCCTGGGGTTCCAAGCCCAAGCCGGCCGTTAAACCGGCTCAGCAATGAAGGGGTACCCTCACCCGCAAGGGTGGGGGGACAGCTGCGGCTCTTCTTCCAGGTCTGGGCCTGGGAGGTCACAGACAATTGGATCTTGGAAGTGGTTTCCTCCGGGCTCGAGTACTGGCCGCCCCCAAGTTTCTTAAGGGCTCGGGTGCCCTCGGACCCTTAGGCTGCACAGGGGCTCCTGTTAGCAGTAAGAAACCTTCTGGACATGGGGGTTATATGCCCGGTGCCTCTGTCGGAGAGAGGCAGGGGTTACTACTCCAGCCTTTTCACGGTTCCCAAAAAGGAGGGTTCGGTGAGACCCATTCTAGATCTCAAGGTTCTCAACAGGTTTATCAGAGCCAAAAAGTTCCGCATGGAAGCTCGGCTATCAATTCCCTTCACCAAGGGAATTTTATGACATCCATAGACATCAAGGATGCGTATCTGCATGTTCCGATTTTTCAGGCACATCAGAGATTCCTCCGGTTTGCGATAGAGGATCAACATTATCAGTTTGTAGCTCTTCCCTTCGGTCTGACCTCGGCGCCAAGGGTCTTCACCAAGGTCTTGGCGGGCATAATGGCTCTGCTCAGAGCTCAGGGCATTCGCATTGTGCCTTATCTGGACGATCTGTTGATGTCAGCTTCTTCCCTCCGTCAGGCGGAGCTGGACACCCACCAGGTGGTGTCGACCCTGGAGAGGTTAGAGTGGGTGATCAACCGCACCAAGTCTTCTCTCTCCCCTTCTCGTGTGATTTCATTTCTGGGCATGAATCTGGATACTATTCAGGCCAGAGTGTTTCTGCCCCAGACCAAGGTGCAGGGAATTCAGGGCCTGATCCGCCTTCTTCTGGCCAGTCCTTGTCCCTCTATCCGACAGGGGATGAAACTGGTGGGTTTGATGGTATCCTCCTTCGAGGCGGTGCCGTTTGCACAGTTTCACATGAGATCTCTTCAACTTCACCTATTGACGTATTGGGACAGGTGCCCACAGTCATTGGATCAACCTTTTAGGATGTCTTCCAGGGTTCGGCAGTCTTTTCGGTGGTGGCTGGACTCGAGCAATCTGGTGAAGGGCAGATTCTTTCTGGTCCCTTGTTGGGAGACGGTTACCACGGATGCCAGCCTGTCGGGCTGGGGAGGATATTGGAAGAGTCATCAGTTCAGTGGGGTGTGGGGTCCCCAGGAGGCTCACACCCCCATCAATGTCTTGGGCCATTCGACTGGTTCTGGCTCGGCTGTCCCCACATTTACGGAGTCTACCGGTTCAGGCTCGTTCGGACAACCGAACGGCAGTAGCTTACATAAATCACCAAGGAGGGACTCGCAGCAGGAGTGCCCTCAGGGAAGTCTCTCTGATCCTGCACTGGGCGGTGAGCAATGTTCCTTGCCTTTCGGCAGCCTACATTCCGGGAGTGGAGAACACGGAGGCGGATTCCCTGAGCAGGGGATCCTCTCGCCACGGAGAGTGGCCTCTCATCCCCGAGGTTTTTCTGGATCTTTGCCACAAGTGGGGGACTCCGGAGGTGGATGTTTTGCCTCGAGGCACAATCACAAACTTCCGGCCTTTGTGTCTCTTTCTCAGGATCCTCTGTCTCTAGCAGTGGATGCCTTGTCACTGGCTTGGAAGGAGTTGGGTTTTCTGTACCTGTTTCCACCCGTCTCCATGCTGGGCAAGGTAGTTCGCAAACTGGTTCTAGAAGGGGCACCAGCGATTCTGGTGGCTCCAAGGTGGCCAAGACGCAGACGTCGTAAGGATGGCCGTAGACCAGTACCGGCTTCCCTTGTTGCCGGACCTGCTATCTGAGGGTCATCTACTTTACCCCAATTTACAAACGCTGGCCTTGCCTTGCAGGGATTTTCCAATACCCAGGATTTTGGAGTTTCTTCAGCATAATCTGGATCTTGGGTTCCAGCTTAGTACTTTGAAAGGACAGGTTTCTGCTCTGTCGGTTTTCTTCCAGAGGTCTTTTGCTTTACACCCGCTGGTTAAGACCTTTTTCTAAGGGGTCGCTCATGTGCGGCCCCCTCGGAAGGCTGTAGTTCCTGTTTGGGATTTGAATTTGGTTCTTTCGGCTCTGCAGGGTCCTCCTTTTGAGCCGCTACAGGATATTGCTCTTTCGGTTCTCACTCAGAAGGTTGCTTTCTTGGTGGCTATTACTTCGGTTCGGCGGGTCTCAGAGTTGGCGGCCTTGTCGATTCAGGCCCCTTACTTTGAGAGACACCAGAATAAGGTGGTTTTTCGTTTTAAGCTGGATTTCCTTCCTAAGGTGGTGTCTGCTTTCCACCTCAATCAGGATATTGTTCTCCCTTCCTTGTGTCCTAAGCCTAACAATGACAAGGAGAGGGTTCTGCACAATTTGGATGTTGTTCGCTGTGAAGTACTATTTGGTGACTACTTCTTCCTTCCGCAAGACGGACGCTTTTTTCATGGTGCCCTGCAGGCCCAGGAAAGGGTTGGCGCCTGCTAAGTCTACGATTAGCAAATGGATTTGTCAGGCCATTGTTGGGGCCTATTCTGCTAAGGGGAGGACTCCCCCTTTTAGGGTCACTGCGCACTCTACTCGTGCTGTTGGTGCATCCTGGGCTTTTCAGCACCAGGCTTCTGTTGAACAGGTTTGTAAGGCTGCTACTTGGTCTTCCGTTCATACTTTTTCCAAGTTTTACAAGGTTGATGTGTGGGCTTCAGCGGATGCTGTTTTTGGCTGCAAGGTTCTGCAAGGTGCAGTGGTTTGAGTTGGTGCATCCTTTACTGTTTTTGGTTCCCCCCCATGACGGACACTGCTATTGGATGTCCCAGATGTCATGAAGATCGAAGTGGAGTGTATGGCACACTTAAATAATATCGTTTTGTGAGTACTCACCTTTAAAATGGGTATTATGAGTGTCCCATACACTCCACTTTGCCCCACCCCTTTTTTTCAGGTATTCTGGGGCTTTTATATGGTGAACCATTGGTTTTGATTGTTAAAGTTATAATTGGTTCTTCCTGGTCCCTTTACTGCTTTTATACACTGGGGAATTGGTGGGAGGTCCCAGGTATATATGGATCGGGAGGGGCTTTCTTTCTTTTTTTGCATATTCATCTCTGCAGAAGTTCGCCCTCTACTGGAGATTACCCAGATGTCATGAAGATCAAAGTGGAGTGTATGGCACACTCATAATACCCGTTTTAAAGGTGAGTACTCACAAAACGGTATTTTTTAGCTTTCAGTGATTATTTATTGAATATTGAAGCATATACAGAAGTTTCCACAGGGGGATAGCAACATACAGTAATACAATAAGAAAAAATCAGCATGTATGATGCCAATCAAATAATGTACATGTACATAGGAATGTTATTGTTGAAATATCAAGATTTATAAAAAGAAGGATTCCCTCCAAAAAGGTGAGAGGGGGTGCTGTCACCAATCGGCACTTACCTGGGCCCCGGTCCAGCGTTGTCGGCGGCCGGCCGGCCCCAGCAGCTCCGGCCCGGCGGCCGCGCCGTGCGGCGTCTGCTCAGGCGGCGCCGAGCACGGCCTCTCTCCCTCCTCGCGCGCGCGTCATCAGTTCCCGGGCGCGCGCGCGTGCCCGAGACCTGTTTTCCCTCCGGCGGCGCTGTGCTCAGCGCGCCCGCCGGAGGCTGTAGATTAGCCAGGGGGCACTGGCACGCCCCCTGGTTCGGATTAAAGGGCCAGTGAGCCCTAGGTTCTGTGGGGGCTTACGCCTCCCCTCCTTGTTTGGGCCAATGAGCCCAAGAGAGAGGTTCTGGGCTACACGCCCTTTTTAGGTTCTGGCCCAATGTGTGTTAAGATTGTAGTTGCACCAATCATACACTCACCTCCCATCATGTCTGTCCCTATATAGGCTCACCCTGTCAGTTGCTCAGCGCCTGTGATAGTGCCTTGTACCTAGTAGCTGCTTGTCTCTTGTGAATATTCTGAACTCCCGTTGCCGACCACCGCCTGTCTTGACTATCCCCGATCTGCGTTCCTGTTGCCGACCTTCGCCTGTGTTTGACCATCCCCGATCTGATCTCCTGTTGCCGACCTTCGCCTGTGTTTGACCATCCCCGATCTGATCTCCTGTTGCCGACCTCTGCTTGATCCTCGACCACGAATTGTCCAACCCTATTGTACCGCTGCCATCTCAGAACTTCCGTTGCTGACCCTAAGCCTGTTTGGACTTCCGTTATACGCTCAGCGATTGGGCTACTCAGTACCACTTCCAGCCACGGGTTCTCCAGGCCTCTGAACAGTAAGACTCCAATCTTTGAGCCATTGAAGTCCTGGGGGCAACCGATCCCGGGCAGGCGTGTTCTGCATCCCGGCAAGCGGGGGCTCCTATAGGTGAAGCTGGATTGCTGTAGTACCCGGAGCGTGACAGGTGCCATCCCAAGGTGGACACATTTAATACCTCTATTCTCCAAACCCTCGTGGTCCTGTTACTACTAGTGACTTTGACCTTGCAGGCCCCTCATGCCTACTTTTATGAGAGATTCTTCCCCACTGGAAACCCAACTGATAGGAAAGAAAACGAAAATGCAATTTAATTTACAAATTAAGCTAAAAAAAAACTAAATATAAGTAAGTGAAAAGATGAACCAGGGAAAAGGATTAAATGATGGGAAGGGGAGGACCTCTAAGCAGCTGTTTGACCTTTGTTAAACAATCCTTCCATAGATTTGCATAACTCCAGATAACACATTTAAAATGAACACCTCAGAATGTAATTGCGTACTCCATATGCTGCTGTTTTCATGTAGAGGTAAAGTATTTGCATCCTGGGTGCCAAGGCTATAGTGTATGCGAGGGGCACTTTTACCCCAGTTATCCTGTTTTCCACCACTGTTTGTGGTACCCATCAGTTATGGGGAGGGGATACTGCTGCTAATGAAGAGGCAAAGCATGGCACATACCTGGATGGGACAGCAGCAGCACCATAAAATGGGTGGGGAGGGGTGATTTTTTCCTTAGCCTTAGAAACTACCCTATTTGACATTTCTTCACATGGATCTTTTCTTAGTTATTCTAAATACCTGAAAACTAGAAGTCATTCTGTATTTTGCTATGATTCGTTCTCATTCCATTCCGGGTCACCGACAACTTGTGGATTAACTCCTCCAGCCAATTAGCAGACTAAAAAAAATACAAGACTAAAACTACTCCTGGCTCATTTAGGCTGCATCAACCCCCCTACTTCCCCTTGATACCATCACTGCAACACAAAGTCTGTGATCAAGGTTGAGCTTTTATTTTAGTTTTTACCTTCCACGTTACTGTTATCTCTTTTTTTTGGAAGCAGGGACCCTAACCCCTTGACTTCCACTTCCCCTTTCAGCAAACAGCTCTGATTTTTTACAATGGGGAGCGCAGGCTACCGTATACCCCTGCCTTCCCCAGCGGCGTGGGCGTGCTTCTCTAAAGACAAAACTTAGCACAACCAGATTGTAACATATGCCGTCTCCTTCAAACTCTCATTTTTATTAATTAAAAGTTGAACAAAACACACTGTGGCTGGCCCTGGAATCTAAAAGATTCGCTGACCTTCCTTGGGGGCATCCCAAATCGTGATGCTCCGCTGTGTGATTTCCCCGGGGCCGCAACAGAATGCCCCTACTTCCTGGTGCCCTCAGCCGCATCCCTCCCCCCCTGCATATGGTGAGTGACCATGGCTTTTATCTAAACAGCCCAAAAGCATCTCCATTCTTTTTTCTGGCTGATACTAGTGGCAGAAGCAATTGCAGGAATGCCTTTTCCTCTACCCCATCCTTTCCCAACCCTTTCTTTCCCAGACACTTCACTTAGTATTTAAAAGATATAGAAATATTTAGAGCAGCGCGCACACCTAAATGACACACTTGCACAGCCCAGCTAAAACAGACTAATATTTTGCTTGGCAGGTGAAAAAGGTAAAAAACAAAGAGGAACTGTGTATCACAAATTAGAGATAGACAGGGCCTGCACAGCTAAAACAGAGCTGCCCCCAAAAAATCAGGTGAAAAAGGTTGTTTTTTTTTTTTAAAGAGGCAGTGTGTACCCCAACTTAAATAGAGATATTTAACAAAGAGTCACCGTGGACACCAAGAGATAGGGGCACAATTAAAACAGAGCTGCCCCCTTGTTTTTTTTTTAAACTGAATTTAACAAAGAGGCCCTGTGGACCTCAACTTAGAGAGAGATAGTGCGTGCACACTTCAAAAAGAGCTGCCCCCCCCCCTGTGTTTTTTTAAAAACGTTATTTAATAAAGAGGCACCATGGACCCCAACTTAAGAGGGACAGGAACTACACAGCTAAAACAGAGCTGCCCCCCCCCCCCCCCCCAAAAAAAAAATAAAAATTATTGGCAGGTGAAAAAGATTGTGTTTTTTTAAACTGTATTTTACTAAGAGGCGCTTAGTAGATGCTTTAGATGTTTTTGGTAAAAGTCTCTATAGAGCACTGTTATCTGGGCTTCGGCATCTTACAAAGCTCTAGCATACATGCCCTCTTAACCGACACTATGGGAGAGGGCCCTGTTAATCTGGGAGGTAATTTGGACCTTTTGTCTCTCCTTCTGTCACAAACAACCTGCTGGTAATGTGTTTTAGTCTGACTCATAGTCCTTCCTCCTATGCAGTTCTTGGCCTGGTACATTCTGATCTCTTACCCATTTCAGATGTTGCTTGTCAAGTTGATTATTGTTTGTCTTAGCTTTGTGTGTGGGTTGGCCACCCTATGTTTTTGCTTGGTTGGAGCCTTTAAACCGAACCAACAGCCCAGCACAGTTGGTAAAGGAAGGTAGCGGCCATTTTGGAGCTTTCAACTGACGTAACTGACAATGCACTGGAGGCCAAGCAGCACCTCCTCTTTGCAGGTGGCCTGCAAGTCCATGAACGGCCATCTTGTCTTTAAAAACTTATCACAGCATAAGTTAGAAAATGGTAAATTATTTTTATGTGTAGAAATCTAAATTGCCCTGGGGAGGGATACATATGAGCACTGTTGTTTTGTTGGTCTGGTTTAAGTCATTTTGACTGTTGGTCCGCTTTAACTCCCAGATTCACTGAGCTACTCAGTTTTCCTGGCAACCTTCCTGCATGCTTGTATGAAAACATTTAGGTATATTCAGGCCTTGTGAAAATGCCCCTTTCCTCCACAACAATAGCAGCAATCTCTAGGGTACCTCGACAAAGGGGCATTGTTAACAGCTAATGTGTGCTCGTACTCTTTCAGTGGGGCTTAAACTGTTGTGGTCTCCCTGTCAGTTGTCACATTCAACCTCATAAGCGAGTGCATGGCCTGTATCATCTCGGAACATTCTTGAGCCAGCCTTGTGAAAACCTCAGAGAGGGTAGCCATCTGTTTCTGCTGCAATGACAATCCCTGATCAGCATGGCACTTGGTACCCTGCATGACCACTACCAACATAACCATACCCTTCAAGTTCTTGGTTTTATTAATTAAGCACTAACTAATTTGCCCGTTATTGTCAGGCATTTGCCATGTTTTCACTAGATTGACACATTAACCAAACATAAAAGTAGAAGGTTTATCAGGAAAAGTCCATGTTTGTATATTTACATCTAGTTAATTGTAGCGTGGCAAATGCTGGCAAACACCTTTTCAGTTTTCAGCTTTTAGTACCAAACCCCATAAGAATCAACGTTTTAGGCAAGATTGTTTTTTCATCTGTAACTGGTGTTGGAGAAACAACTAATAAAACATTTCACACTACTTTCCAATTTTTAATTAACATTTGTATATATAGGCTTTTCAAACAGGACACCACACATATATTCTGAGACACATCCTATTCTGACATATGCTGTGTTTTCTTCAAGATTTCTTTATTTTTCTAAACTAAATCTGCCATGGCAGTTCACCTGATTTCGCCAAATCATTTTTTCTGGTAACTACCATTCATTTTAACTGGTGAATTGCAGCGAAAACACAGCAAAATGGCAGCAGATAGTCAGCTGTCCGCTGAGTAATTTTGCGGTGGTATTCTCTACTTACAGCACACATGTGACACGCAGGGAAGGTGAAAATTGTGGAAAGCAAAAAGGGAGGGGATATTTATAATGGGATATCACTGCTCCCTTTCAGTATAAAAGCCTGTGTCGGGGTGTCCAGCTGTCAGTAGCCCAGCCGGGGCTATGGATGCTGCAGAGACTGGCGCGGAACAGCGACAGAATGGCTGATGACAGCGAGAGTGCAGGTGAGTTAAGAGTTCAGGGCAGGTCTGGTTGGCACGAACCCTCAAAAATTTATTTTCTCTCAACTTCATAGTGAACCAGTCCACTCATTTCTACTCATTACACAGAATAACTGTAGCCTTTAAAGAGACAATTAGGCATTTTCCGGCATGTGTTTTGCTCTTCCTTAAGCAATGCCTCATGTCATTCGCACTTCTCTCCATTTCCCGATCCTGACAGTGGATCTGCCAATTTCTCAATTGACCATCTCGTCCTTTGCGGGGTGCCTTCTGTAGTTCGGAGAACATCTGGGGAAAAAATGGGGGATCTTGTCAGTAGAAAGGGAGTTAGTGGAAGGTCCCTAACCACTGTCTCTTATCTATTGCAGATTACTGGTTCTGGTTCTCGCACAGAGGGTTCAGAGACAATAAATTTAGCATCATTAACCTTGTTTCTGTATTAAATATCCAGTCTGCATGTTTATAATTAAATCACTGTACACACTGACACAGTGTAGAATCAAATCAATGTGTGTCACATACACCGTCATACAATAAAATACTTTTTGTGACTAACCAAAAAATAAATACATTCTGAACAACAGCAACTAAACAAAGAATATAATATACTCAACTTAAGATAGACATAATTGAATTCCTTTTTCATGCACTTGAAAAAAAAACAAATAACACTTAACTACCTGCCCACAAGCTAAATGCTACAGAGTCCTGCAGCCAGCAGGTGGTGCCAACGGAGCACTCCCGTGCTGGCCTTGTTGCATGTCCCTGCTATTGTTCATGTAGGACCATACTTTGGCAGCAAAAGGTGAACCATTTTTTTTTATTTAGTATGGGAAGAAGCAACCACTATGGTTGACTAGGGAAGTCAGCACTATCATAAAAGAAAAGAAGTCTGCCTATAAGAAGTATAAAGTAAGTGGAAGTGTAGCTGACAGAGAGGCGTATACAATTATACAGAGGGAATCAAAACTGATTATAAGGACTACTAAAGGGCAAAAGGAGGAAGAAATGGCCAAATCTATGAAGAGGGGAGCTAAAACCTTTTTCCGATATATTGGTGACAGAAAGAAGAAAAACAATGCAGTCTCAAAAATTAGAAATAGGGAAAATAATTATATTGACGGAGATAAGGCTGTGGCTGACCATCTGAATAGCTACTTTTGTTCAGTATTTTCAGATAGTAGCAGGCATGGCCATAGCACAGCAGCCAGCTGGGAGGGTACAGCTCCGGAGTTTCTGTAGGCTGATGTCTTATCCGAGGTAAAGTTAAGTAAGGCGATGGGTCCAGATAGAATCCACCCCAGAGTTCTAAGGGAACTTAGATTTGTGATTGCAGCCCCTCTGACTGATTTACTTAACTGTTTCCTTTCAACTGGTGAGGTTCCAGATGATTGGAGAATGGCCAATGTCATATCAATCCATAAGAAGGTAAGTAGAGAAGAAGCCAGTAATTACAGGCCAGTTAGTTTAACATCTATAGTGGTCAAATTGATGGAAACACTCTTAAAGCACGGCTTTACTGAGAGCAGATCATGTCCGACCAATCTTATTGATTTCTTTGACAATGTCACTAAAGTGTTGAATGAAGGTGGTGTTGTGGATATTGCCTATCTGGATTTTAGCAAAGCCTTTGACACTGTACCACATAAAGAGCTCATAGATAAGTTATTGAAGGTAGGACTCAATCCATGGATAGTTCAGTGGATTTCTAGTTGGCTGAAGGATCGGTATCAGTGTCTGCAACATGGAAAATGATTTAGCTTTACTGGATAGATGGTCAAAACTGTGGAAAAAATCATGCACTTGGGTAGAAGAAATCCCTGCTCTGAGTACCGTATGGGCAGTATTGTGTTAGCCAGGACCTCGGAGGAGAGAGATTTAGGGGTACTGATTACTGATAGCTACAAGATGAGTGGACAATGTAGCCAGGCAGTGGGAAAAGCAAGCAGGATGCTCGGCTGCATAGCTCGGGGCATCACCAGTAGGAAGAGGGATGTTGTGATGCCACTGTATAGAGCCATGGTAAGGCCACAGCTAGAATACTGTGGGCAGTTCTGGAGACCTTACCTGCAAAAAGGCATCATTCAAATAGAACGTGTCCAAAGGCGGCAACAAAAATGGTGGAAGGACTTAAACTTAAAACTTATCAGGAGAGACTTAAAGAACTTAATTTGTACAGTCTGGAGGAAAGAAGGGAGAGGGGGGACATGATTGAGACCTTTAAATATGTGAAAGGATTGAATAAGGTTCAGGAGGGAAGTGTTTTTAAGAAAAAGCTTAATGATAGAACAAGGGGGCACAACCTGAAGCTAGTCGGGGGAAGATCAGGAGCAATGTTAGAAAATATTATTTTACAGAAAGAGTAGTAGATGCTTGGAACAAACTTCCAGCAGAGGTAGTTGAAAAATCAACAGTCACTGAATTAAAACATGCCTGGGATAAGCATACATCTATCCTAAGACAAAGAGTACATACAGTTACATAAGGGCAGACTAGATGGACCATATGGTCTCCTTCTGCGTCAACCTTCTATCTTTCTAAGGGCTGAACGTAAATCTTCTTGATGGTATCAGGGCTAAAACTGGAGGGCTGCAGCCTGCAGGGCCGTGTGGGATCAAGCCTATAGATTTAGAGGTATTTTTATTTTTTTTGCCCTGGACTGTCCCTTTAACTTAAAATAAATATATAGACACTAATACATTATTTGCAATCAAGCATTATTTATGAGACAGGCAATAAAAGTAATAAGGCAGCAAGCTAGCCTCATATGCCTCTACTGCATTTACTGCAGTTAGCTGTAAATGCTGCAGTAGGTCAGATAAAGATACAAATACTTTATTCCTTCAAGTTAGTTCAGGGAATGCTTTTTGGTAAGAAGATACACCAAAGAGCTAATTAACAATTACATACGAGTAACGTTAGAGGACAGGCATTGCATATTAAGCAGAAGGCATTGTAGAGTTCAAGGTCTGTCACAATTCCAATGTTGATATGAACAATTTACTAGCCTTTGAGTAGTAATATGCATAGGAGAGATTGAATTTAAGATTCTCACTGGTTTTGTTTAGAGCCTTAATGGCCAAGGGAAGAAAACGGTTGCCTAGTGTTTTTGTTGAATTAGCCATAAATCTGCATCCAAAGCATAGAAGCCTAAAGAAGGAATGGGTACGGCAAGTCTGCGCTTATTCTCCTCACCCTTGAAGAGATTCTGCTGATGAATTGCTCTTCCAGAGATGGTTATATGCTCAGCATATCTTGTCATTCTTTCCAATCTATGCTTGGCCCTACCTGTAGAACCACCATAATTGACTGTGAAGGATGTGGTTAAGATTTATCTGATAGAAGCATTATAAAAGACATACCGTATCTTTTAAATTGCCACAAGAAGTATAACCTTTGTTGGGCTTTCCTTAAGACAGCGGTAACTTGCTTGCACCACTTCGAAGTTCTGTGAGATCTGGGTGCCTAAGAATTTTTTATTGGTTACAATCTCGACATCCTCCATTAGTTATAATGGGATGATGCTTTTGGTGAAATTGACTGAAGTCAATTACGAGTTTCAACAGTGTTCAGGATAAGACTTGCCTTGCACCAGGATTCAAGAGTTCCCACTTTGCTCTGGTAGACAGTTAGTTTCGTTGTCAATAAAAAGGCCTACAACAATGGCATCATAGGAGTAATTTGATGATTTTGACTGATGGATCACAGGAGGTGAAGTCATTAGTATATAGTGAAAAGAAGAAAGGTGACATAATGCTCCCCTGGGGTGCAACAATGTTCGTGATCCTAGCCAAAGTAGTAATTGTACAGTAATTGTAACATATTTACAGCTTAGCCTCGTTACATATACAGTTTAGATTTACATCTGCCATTTACATTCTAAAAATAAAAATACCTGCAATTTTTAAAATTAACATTAGGGGCCTGCATGGATTACATTTTTGTTTGTTCTGAAATTGGTTCATAAAATTGGATTATTCAATATTGAAATAGCATTAGGAAAGAAAATGTTCTTATATTGCACAGTTCTGGAGTGCAGCTGGAAGAAGGCGTGACCGAGTATGATGAATCTTTAAAGACAGATTTGATGACGGAAATGTAAAATTGTCATAGGGCTTCTTGTGACAGTCTCACCTTCTTTAGCTGCCAGAAAAACATTCGCTGCTGTGACTTAGTTTGTGTCAGAGAGGTATCTTTATCCCACTTGAGGTTATTGAAGATAGTTACTCCGAGAAAGGTTCTTTTCTCCAACATTACGACTTGCAACCCGTGTATGAGAATGGAGGGGAGGGACTGACGTAGCTTTCCTAAAGTCAAATAGCATCTCTACTGTTTTTATGGTCTTAAGGACAAGATGGTTCTCCATACACCATTGACTGAGCGCTCCAACTCCCCTCCTGTAGGCACACTCATCTTTTATGAGGCCAATAACAGGTGGGTCATCTGTGTACTTCAGAATCTTGACAGCAATCGTATATAGTGAAGAAAAATATTGGAGACAGTAAACAACCTTGTGGTGTGCCTGTGCTGACTGTTTTTACACTTGACAAAGTTTGACCAAGTCTAACATGTAGCTTTGTTTTCTAAAGTTTTGGATCTAGCAACGAATGTTATGCGCTATGCAAATCAGCTCCATTTTATTATGAACAGATTGATAGTATTGAATGCAGAACTTAAGTCTACAAACAGTACCCTGCATATGCATATGGTCCAGATGTTTTAGGATGTATTAGGATGTATTCTATGACCATGTTGATAGTACCACCGGATTACCTATTTGGCTTATTTGGATGATATGATCGAGGGTCTTCATCGGTCTGTAGCAATTTGGGCTTTTTGCGGCCTGCTTTTGTGAACACTCCACTGCTTTTGTGGAGTGTGACACTACATCTGGTCCAGTTGCTTTCTTAAGGTTTAGGCTGCTGAACAATCTTCTGACCTCAGAAACTTATACCACTCAGTTGATTGGTCACTGGCAGTAACATGTAAGCTGGGACATACTGGGTTTGCTGAGTGTGCCCAAATAGGACATTCAGAATGCATCGTGCAATAGAGAATGCTTCAGGATATGGGGGATCAACGGTCTTTTTTGAGTTTTGCTATTTATTAACTTATTGCTGCTGAAACACTTCTTAATAGACAAGTGAATATTTTTTATTTGGTCTATTTTTTTGAAAATTCTATAATTATAAAAAAGGTATAACTATTATGTTTTATTGCATAATTAAAGAAGAATAACAGGAACTTGTATCTTGTTACTAGATTGTGAATGATGTCTGGCACACGCATACTGATCTTGGAAATATGCCCATGTCAGCTAAGCACATATCCTCATGTTTCCTGTAGCAGATAAAACAATGTGGGTCATTTTAGATAGTGTAAGTTTTTGTTTGCAACCAAAGGGCTGATACTTCTCGATACTGGTGATCTTTTAACATTTCATAATAAATATTGCAAAAAGGTTTATTCTCTATAGCAGGAGGTACTGATTTCTTCACAGATGTGCATGAACAATGACTTTGTAACCTTAATTTACTTGGTATACGCTGTTCCTTGAAATGTAGGTCTCGGCATATATTTTTAAGTAACCTAAAATATTAGGAGCACAGCCAAGAGCTCAGGCCATCTCAGGAAGGGCTATGAAAATACATTTAGAGCCTCTTTTTAAGTTTTGAGAGATGTTTCAACTCAACACATAATAAAGTGAAACAAAAAATATTCTAGTGTTTTGAAAGAAATATCTTGCACCTGTCATAGGGCAGTTACAATTAACCCTTCTAGTGCCAGCTACGTGAGTCTCACGTAACAGCCTCTACTCCACTTAAGTGCCAGCTATGTGAGACTCACGTAGCTGGCTTTAAACCCCCACAGTAAAAAAAATATAAAAGTAAAAACTCACCTGACCACTCGTTGGATCCGGCCGGTCTCCTCTTTAATTTGGTGCCATCCAATCCCCTGTGGGGGCTCGTCGGATGGCTCCAGGAGAGCCCCCGGAATAGCGACCCCCCCTGCTTCGGCAGTGGCCGCTGCTAACTGTAAAAAATGACATTTACTTATCACGGCTCTTCTGTGGTGAGGAGAGGGCAGAAGTCGCCCTCCCCCCCACTTCCTGGATCGCGACTGCTAGCCCCGCCCTCTGGGGGTGGGGCCGGTTGACATCATTGTGATGTCACCAGCAGCCGGCTTCTTAATATTGGCACCTGAGACTCAGAATCAGTCTTGCCGGGTGGGGAGGGGGAAAGGGCTGTGATCGCCCCCCCCCCCCCCAGGCTCTCTCCTCCAAACACCCGGCAGCTGTCATCACAGATCACCGGGGGACAGAGGATTGGAGGTGAGTAAAGTAAAAAAAAAAAAAAAAAAAAAAGTTAATAAATGTCATTTTTTTTTTATTGTATGTGTGTTTATTTATTCTGTTAACCCATTGTGAACTGGTAAGGGGTCCAAGGCTGGGGGACTGCCATTAACCCCCGGCACCCCTATTACCTGCTTCCCCAAAGCTTTGGGGGGGGAAGCAGAAGAGCCTGGGCCCACACAGGCTATGTTGGCTTGTAGGCTGGTAATGCTGGATGAGGGGGACCCCATTTCATTTTTATTTTTTTATTTTTAAGAGTTTTTAACCCTTAACATTCCCAAAAAATGTCCTACCCCCCCCCCCCCCCCCCCCGGGAGGAGGGACCCTATGTCATTTTCTTTTAATGAACCCCTTATGTTCTGTCGCCCAGCAGCTATAAAAGGCTTTCAGCTGCAGCAGGAGAGCAGAAGCCAGATTGATCAGCGTGGCACACAGGGATGAATGGGAGGTAAGTATTAAAAAGTATTAAAAAAATAAATAAATAAAATATTTTTCTGCTTGTTTCGGTGTTTCTTTTTTACACTTAACCCCTTGTGAACTGGTAAGGGATCCATGAAATCACATGGTTAATAGTACCTATGCATGCTGGGTATTGTTCTGCTCGGGGGACCTTGCTCTTTCAGATTTAGCTTGTTTTTTCTTGTTTGCATATTTATATTTTAGGAAAACATTTTATTTATTAAGTTTTTTTAATTAATTTTTTTAGGGAAACCCTGTGCAACCTAAGAATTCTTTGAGGGATTACTTCCAGAAAGGTCAGCCTACTACAACAAGCTGGGTACTCTTAGAAAGCTTAACATGTGTACTTTCAGGGAATATATGGTTTATCGGGGATATTCCAAATGTAAAGGGTTGTTTTGGTTGAAAAATTGCAAGGTGCGCACTTTGTCTGCAGAGCTGAAATTTTCAAGAAAAATTACGGTTTACTTTGTGGTGTTTGCCAACTCTTCCCTTGACAGTACCTATGCATGTTGGGTATTGTTTCTTGTTTGCATATAGTTTTTTTTTAGGAAAATGTGGCTTGATTTTTCCTTTTTTATTCTTTTTTTAGGTAAACTTTGTGCAACCAAAGAATACATTGAGGGATTACTTCCAGAAAACTAAGCCCACATAAACAAGCTTGGTACGCCTAGAAAGCTTGAGCCGTGTACTTCCAGAGAATGTATAGTTTGTGGGGGGGGTATTTAAAATGTAAAGGGTTGTTCTTCTGGAAAATCTGCTTAGCGCATAGCATAGTTGTTTTTTATCTGAAAATCTCCTAAAGAGCTGCTTCAGTTTGGGGGAGTCTTCTGGGCAGGAAAGGGTGTTTACCAATACATATGTGGTACCGCTGTGACCGTGAGAAATTGGGGTTTCGCACGCAATAATTTATTGACAAATAATAATTTTAATAGTAATAGTTGTAATTACAATTGCAATATATATATATATATATATGTTTTTTTGCACATATTTCACCAAAAAGTATTGAGAATACACTAAAAAAGGCCATACAAGACATTTCATGTTGAAGCCCAGACTCTGTTGAAAAAAACAATATATAATTTTCCTGGGAAATCCCTGGAAATCCTTTCAAAAATCACAGTTGAACATGTGTAGCGCAAAATAGTGAAACATGGTCTGGCAACAGAGGGTGACAAAAGCTGCAGGTAGGCTGGCACTTAAAGGGTTAAGGAAGATACTTGGATAAACTCAGCACCTTGAGGGCATCATTTTGGTGCACAAAAATATACACTTTTGAAAATGCCATCAAAAGTGGACTTTCCCATTAAATACCACATAACCTACTATTTTTCCAAGATTTACATGTAGAACTGCCCCATCCCATCTAAAAAAAATAATATTTTTTCCCTTCTTCATTATGTTTTGATATAAAATTGTAGGTGCATACGTATTGTGTGGTGAGTTGTAATCTAGCCTCTTCATAAATTGCAGCCTCAGAATTATATGAATATTCCCTGTAGTGTTTATTCAGACATCCTCTCTATCATTTAACGTTTTCAGGGACATTTATTGTGGTTTTAGTCAATATTTGGGACAAAAGTGATGCTTAGGCTAGAGCAAATTCTCTTGAATGGGAATACCCTTTGTTCTGCTCCCACTACAGGTATTCCCAGAATATGTGTATAGCACTAGCAGGCAGATAACACCCTCCTACAGGTTAATAATCAAGGCCAGTTTAAAGTCTGTAGCTTTAAATCAAATGGAAACCTGTATTTGGGCCCCCCTCCCCTAGTAGCCAGACTCTGCTATTGGGTCTGGTCAAAGAAAACCAGGTTTCTCCATCACTGAAGCCTTGCCCCCCTGCAATTTTGAGAGAGCCTATTGGTTCTTTCAAAATTGCCGCTGTGATGGGGTGCAGCTGGCTGGCCGTATCCCCCGACACGCTGTTTGGGTACGCGTTGACACACAGAAGCTGGGAGATTCGGCGCCGGCAGAGATCCCGTTGTGGAACCTGCCAGTGATCTTACCTGAGGGGTGGTTTCACATATTTTAGATTTTGACCCGCTTTAATAAATTGGTTGTTGGGATAGAGTAAAACTGAGGGATACAATAGCAATCTAAATACATAAATACACCGCAAACAGTACAGCAGCTATGCTTTCAGAGTAGCTGGAAACACTAAAAGTGTATATTTACGAGCAATGCACTCATCAAGGTGAGATTCAGATGTAATGGCTCCTGACACCTTATGGGGTAAAAGGACAGCCTTTCTGCTACCCAGCAAGCTTCTCCCATAAGAGGAAATACATTTTAAATATCTAAACATTTCCCAAGTCAATACATGAAACTGAAATCAATATACCTTGTAATAATAAAATACACATTGGTGCCATCTATGGCCTTTTGCAACACCACCAACAGAACTATATGAAAAAAAAAAAAAATTATACTTTTATTTTTAGATGGTGTCTTATTGGGAGATAGATATTCTGTCACTATAGCAGCTTGCCTCTACATAAGGGCTTTTTATTTTCCTGACTGGTATACATGGCTAGGGCTGTGCCCTTGTAAAGGGTCATGGTAAATATTTGGTGAAGCCAGTGTGACTTCCGATGTGCATTGCAGTGTTGTTTGCAACCTGCATCCCGGTGAGCTTTTTAGCGATAAAAAAAAAAGGCTTTGTCCTACATTTTCCCCACATGTTTAAAATTTGGTACATTTTCCAGTGATGTAGGGATATATTAAAAGTGTTATGTTAAAGTTTGGAAATTACAGCACCATTTGCTATGCTATGCTAAAGATTTTATTCTTAGTATACAGTACGTCCTGCTCCAAATCTAATACTTACAGTTGGGATATACTCTGCCAGATGGCGCTGGACTGCAGAGACATCGAAAATTGGCTCCTCCCGGCCCCTCAAATACCCGGGGACCTCCCACAAATCCCCAGAATTTCTCTGCAGTCCGGCTGCGAAGGACAAGAAATTGGCTCTCTACTCGCAGGTGAGCGGGGTTATTAACCTGCAGCCCTGTAGGACTATTCCCACCCGTTCCACTAGTAATATGCCTCCCAGCCTTGGCTGCGCTGGTCGGGTGAAGGTAGGCAGCACCGCCGTTGGTGCTTAGGAGCGCTGCTCCACCGCAATCCTCCACCAAAGGGTAGGCGGTTCAGGCTTATGGTGAGCCTCTATGGGATGCCCCTCCCGCACTATTGCCCCTGGCCCCTGCCTATCGGTGGGCCCTATTTAAGTGACCGCCGTCCTCCCTCATCCTCCTTGTAGTCTTCGGGGGAAAAGAGGGGGGGGGTGTATGTGTATAGATATCTATGTTATGCAGTCTGTGCTTTCAATTTTCACATGTCTTTATTCTTGTGTCAGCCGCCGCGCTGACTTGTCTTTATTGCCTTTAAATTTACCGCCGCCGCGGGCTGACTTGGTTCCGTGCTTGGCGGCGGCATTACCTCAGGCGATGGTTCGCCATCATTGGCGGTTGGCCTTTCTGGCTTTGCGCTCTTCTGGGGGGGCGGGGCCCGTCTCTGGCGCGTTCCGCGTCATCTCTATTACTGGCCCGCCCCTCGAGGTATACCGACGCCATCTTTTCTGACTTGGTTGGCCTATGCGCGACGGACTCCTACCTACCGCGGTCCGTAAGTGCCCTCGCGGGCGACTTTATCTGCTTCACTTTTGTTACGATGTACTTAAGGTATTGTCTGCTTACATCTTTCAGGCGGAACGAACCCTTCTTGGCTTCTCCCAGCCCTGTTTTTAGTATATTACTTGTAGGCCTTGTAAAAATTATACTCCCACGTCCCTAGTGGGTTATTGGGGCATCCAGGGTTGCTATATAGCGTTATTCCCTATCGGCGTATAGCGCCGCTATAATCACCATATGGAGGCATCCCAGGATAATGTTACCGGGGTCCCTTCGGGACAAGACCGGCTGTGTGTAGCGTGTGGGCAGCCTCATGCTGATGCTGACAAGGCGCGGGTCTGTGTACCCTGTGCCGAGCAGGTGCTTGCATTGCAATCTGGCCTGCCAGTGGCTGCACCTCGTTTCACTTCATCTACTCCCTCAAGTTTAAATCTCACTCCTGCTGAGTTGCATACTAGTGGGGATTCTCAGCCTGATGTGTCTTCTAGACTGGCTACTGTTGAACAGATTATTGCGAAGTGTTTAGCGCGTAAGGCCCCTGCTAAGAAGCGGCACTTGACGCCTAATGTTACTGTTTTCCCTATGGGAACTGAGGAGTTTTGGAATCTGTGTGGCTATACCCCGTCTGATGAAGGGAAGCTCTTTTCTGATTCAGGCTCATCTGATGAGAGACCAAGGGGTCATGACGATTCTGGCACTGACCCCTGGGCCCCGGATGACACTGACAGATTATTGACCCAGATTTTTGAGGTTCTGTCTATCTCTCTCCCTGTTGAGGCTCCCAGGCAAAGAGGGGAGCTTTTCCATACAGCAAGATCACGTTTGGAATTTCCAGAGCAGGCACATTTCCATAACCTTGTGCTCAAGGAATGGGAGCGCCCCAGTAAACTTCCCGGGGTTACAAAGAGTTGGGATAGGAAGTATCCCTTTCCTGCTGAGGTGGTTAAATGTTGGTCACCCCCCCTCCCGAGGTGGATGCCCCGATCCTAGGGCTATCTAAAACCTCTGTCATGCATTCCCCTGATTCTACTACCCTGTGGGATGCCGAAGACCGGCGTATTGATCAGCTGACATCCCACGCCTTTGCATGTGTGGGGACGGTGCTGTGCCCGGTCTGTGCCTCTGCCATTACTGCTGTGGCCACTAGAACCCTTATCAGAAATATGCTTGATAGGGCCCCTGATGATTTGCCTTGTGAGGTGTTCAATGCACTCTCCAGTTGTGATGTTTTTGTAAAATTGTCCTCTCAGCATTGGATGACACCATCAGAATGTGTGCCAGAACTTCTGCCCTTGTGGTGGCTATACGCCGCTCGGTTTGGCTGCACCAGTGGGCTGCTGACAACGCTGCCCAGAAGGCCCTCACTGGGTTTCCCTTTAAAGGACTATGCCTGTTTGGGGATCGCCTGGACCCTTTTGCTAAGGGAGGCAGGTTACCCCAGCGCAGGCGGCAATCTCGGCCCTTTCGGGGTCAGGGTTCCTCCTGGGGTCCCAAAGCAAAATCCTCTCCCAAGCCCACTCAGGCGTGATGAGGCGCCCTCACCCATCCGGGTGGGGGGACGGCTGCAGCACTTAGCTCACGTCTGGAGGCTTCATGTCTCAGACCGGTGGATTCAGGAGGTAGTGTCCTCCGGTTACAAGTTGGAGTTTGCCGCCGATCCCCCTCCAAGATTCATCAGTTCCCGGATTCCTCAGGACCCTGTGTCAGCTCAGGAGCTAGTGCAAGCAGTGCAAGGCCTCCTGGAGCTGGTGGTCATCTGCCAGGTCCCTTAATGAGAAAAAGGCAAGGGCTTTTATTCCAACCTATTCACAGTACCCAAAAAGGATGGCTCTGTCAGGCCCATCCTGGACTTAAAGATTCTCAACAAGTTTGTCAGGCGCTTTCGCAGGGAGACTCTGCGCTCTGCCATCAGTTCCATCAGCCAAGGGGATTTCATGACTTCTGTGGACATCAAAGATGCTTACCTTCATATTCCTGTGTTCATCAAAGGTTCATCAGGTTCGCTCTGATGGATCAACACTACCAGTTTGTGGCCTTGCCCTTCGGCCTCACTTCAGCTCCCAGGGTGTTCACCAAGGTGCTGGCTGGCGTGATGTCTCTGCTCAGATGTCAGGGCGTCCGCGTGCTTCCCTATCTGGATGACATTCTCATCACTTCCCAGTTTCTACATCAGGCAGAGTTGGGTGATCAGCCACCCCAAGTCCTCACTGTCCCCCTCCTTGGTAACTCCATTCCTAGGAATGATACTGGATACAGTTCAGGCAAGGATCTTCCTTCCCCAATAGAAGGTGGACAGTATGATTGCACTGACTCAGTCCCTCCTAGCTTGTCCCCATCCCTCCATCTGGCAGGGGATGCAGCTGGTGGGCATGATGGTTGCATGCTGCAAAGCGGTCCCTTATGCTCCGTTTTACTTGAGGCCCCTGCAACTTCACCTATTGTCAGTATGGGACAAGGACCCAGCATCCCTGGTCAGGGTCTGTGTGCTCCCCCCCTGGTCAGGAGATCCCTCTCGTGGTGGATGGACTCAAGGAACCTGTTGGGGGGCAGGTCCTTTCTTGCCTCTTCCTGGGAGACGGTCACTGCGGATGCCAGTCTGTCAGGTTGGGGGGGGGGGGTTTCTGGAAGTCCCTGCGGTTCCAGGGGAGGTGGGGCCCTCAGGAGGCCCACACACCTATTAATGTCTTGGAACTGCGGGCGATCAGGCTAGTTCTGGCTCACTTGACTACTGACCTTCGGGGCCTGCCTGTTCAGGTGCGTTCGGACAACCAGACGGCAGTTGCCTTCATCAATCATCAGGGAGGGATCCGGTGCAAGGGGACACTCCAGGAAGTGTCTCTGATCTGACTTGGGCGGAGGCCAATGTCCCCTGCATATCAGCTGTGTACATCCCAGGGGTGGAAAATCGCCTGGCGGACTCCCTGAGCAGGGGGACCTCTCGTCAGGGAGAATGGTCCCTATACATCAGGGTGTTTCAATCTCTGTGTCACCGTTGGGGCCAACCAGATGTGGATCTGTTTGTGTCCCGCCACAATCACAAGCTCCCAGCTTTTGTCTCTCTGTCCCAGGATCCTCTGGCCTTGACCTCGGATGCGCTAGCAATGTCATGGCAGGACTTTCGGTTTCTGTATGTCTTCCCTCCAATCCCCCTGCTGGGCAGGGTTCTGCGCAAGATTGCTCTGGAAAGGGTGCCAGCAATTCTGGTGGCCCCCAGGTGGCCAAGAAGAGTGTGGTTCGCAGACGTGGTACAGCTGGCAGTAGATCAGTACGCTCTACCCTTGGTGCCAGATCTGCTCACTCAGGGCTCACTACGCCAGCCCAATTTACAAACTCTGGCTTTGACGGCTTGGCTGCTGAAACCTCCATCTTGATGGAGAAGGGACTGTCTTTCTCGGTTATGGATACCTTGATTAAAGCTAGGAAGAAGTCTTCCTCTTCCATTTATTACAGGGTTTGGCATGCCTACATTGACTGGCGTGAGTCTAAGTCTCTTCCCTGTCGTGTGTTCTCTATTCCCAGGATTCTGGAGTTCCTGCAGTATGGGTTGGAGATGGGGCTCCAACTCAGTACTCTGAAGGGTCAGGTTTCTGCCCTGGCTATTTTTTTCCAGAAGTCCTTTGCTCAGCACCCTCTGATCAGGACTTTTTTCCAAGGGGGCACTCATGTGCGTCCCCCACGTAAACCTATGGTGCCTGTTTGGGATTTGAACTTGGTTCTGTCAGCCTTGCAGGGTGCTCCTTTTGAACCTGTGCAGGATGCTGCCTTGGCCATTCTTACGCTCAAGGTTGTGTTTCTGGTGGCTATCACTTCTGTCAGGTGTGTGTCTGAGTTGGCGGCGCTGTCCATTCAGACCCCCTACTATGAGAGGCACCAGGTTTCAAACCTGATTTTCTGCCTAAGGTAGTGTCTGCCTTTCATTTGAATCAGGATATTGTTCTTCCTTCTTTGTGCCCTAATCCTAGCAATGCTAAGGAGAGGGCTTTGCACTCTTTGGATGTGGTTAGGTGTCTGAAGTACTATCTGGTGGCTACTGCACCTTTCAGGAATACTGATGCTCTTTTTGTGGTCCCTTCTGGTCCTAGGAAGGGTTTGGCTCCTGCCAAGTCTACTATAAGCAAGTGGATTCGTCAGGCTGTGATTCAGGCCTACTCTGCTAAGGGGAAGAATCCTCCCTTCCGCCTTACTGCTCATTCTACTCGTGCTATTGGTGCCTCTTGGGCTTTTCAGCACCAAGCTTCTGTTGAACAAGTTTGCAAGGCCGCTACCTGGTCTTCTGTTCATACTTTTTCAAAGTTTTACAAGGTTGATGTTAGGGCCTCAGCTGATGCTGTTTTTGGCCGAAAGGTTCTGCAGTGGTTTAAACTGCCTGACGCTGATTTTTTGGGGGGATCCCACCCTACTTATGGACACTGCTATTGGATGTCCTAACTGTAAATATTAGATTTGGAGCAGGACGTACTGTATACTAAGAATAAATAATTGGTATTATGAGTATACAGTACGTCCTGCTCCAACCCACCCTTGGTTGCATTATCTTGGATCCCCTGTATGGTGATTGTTACCATTTTTATAGTTGATAGTTTGGATTGTTTAAATTCTCCCGGCTTCTCACTAGCTGCTTTTCAATGCTGGGGATTTGTAGGAGGTCCCCGGGTATTTGAGGGGCCGGGAGGAGCCTATTTTCGATGTCTCTGCAGTCCAGCGCCATCTGGCGGAGTATATACCAACTGTATTAGATTTGGAGCAGGGCGTACTGTATACTCATAATACCAATTCTACTGGTTAGTAATCACAGAATTGTATTTTTTTCTGTAAAGCCCATAGGGTTTTGTTGTTTCCAAACTTAAAAACTAATATCCTTACCTCACTGGAAAATGATGTGCCTAACCTGTAAAAATGTCCCGTCACATGTACAGGTAATTTGGGGAAAAATAGTATTAAAAACATTTTTTTTGCACTTTTTTGTGTCTAAAAGCTAAAAAGCCCACCGAGATGCAGGTTGCAATGGAGGTGACCATGCCAGAGGCAAGCTGAGAAATCAGACCTTATGAACATCATAGTAAAAGACCTCTCGCAGATGTGCATACAGCAGGTACCGAAGGTGAATAACACCTAGGTGGACAATGCACTGGAGGAAGATGCGGCAGCAGTAGCAGGGAGGGTAACGACCTGGTGGTGGTAAGAAAGTTGTAACAGTGTGGCCCTGAAGGCCCTGAAATTTGGCTGGCAAGCTCGTACTCTGCCCTCTGTGCATACAGTTCAGACTTACCATTGTGATCTGTGACTGCACATGAGTCCTTGCTTTTAGTTTGTACACTTGTTCCTGAGTCACTTGTAGATAGACATTAGAGATGGACTACACATCGGTATGAAACACCACTGTCCTAATTATGAACTGTAGTCCCTCTAGGATCATGTGTAATATAACATGCAATACACATAGTAGATTTTGTTGTTTTTTGACTATACATTGCATCTGTCAAGGTCTAGTTTGCCCCCCCCCCCCCCCCCCCAAAGCGGTGAAAAAGGGTCTGTTCAAAGGGTACCCTTGACCTGGATTTTGCATGAAGGGCAAGTATCAGTCCCAAATCAATTGCCAATCAAATAAGGCTGTCTGGCTGTGGGTTTTTAATAAAAAATGGAGGATGATGTAATTGTCCAGTTAGGGCATATTACATCTCCCCCTTGGTGACCCTCACCAGTAGAAAGAGAGAAAAAACAATTATTTTGGCTGGTACACACTCAGGTCTTGTTCCAAATATGGACAAAAAAAAAGGTTTATTTGTGTATAGGCGAACTCCAATTAATAAGACCTACGGGTGTGGCCACGCTAAATGAAGTGCTAATAACTACATAGTTGAAAAAATATACTAGATTATTTATTAAATTATCAAACAGGATAAAATGGAGGGAAGTAACATGATACTTCTCACTCCTCTTCAATTAGGGTGTGGCAACACCTAATTTACAGTTTTTACTTTATGATGTACATGATTGGTTACGAGCAATTTGACATTACAGTTCATTTACTCGATATATGCAGTATAATACCAGGAAAACAACTTTTGTTACAATTAATGAAAAATATTACATACAATAGATATAATTAAAAAAGGTGGAGGTGAACTAGTTTGGCCCCTCTGGGCTTCTTCTGCACCATATTTTCACCTTAATGTTCTCAATCAAATTTTGTTGTCATGAATTTATTGGCCTAAAAAAAAAAAAAAAACAACCATACAATGAATCAATAAGAATGTAAGTACAATTGTATTATAATTAAACTTTAGGGGTATATATATGTTCTGGTACCTGAAATTGGCATGTTCACATGCAGGCTGACTGTACATCAATTTCACAGATAAGAGAACATTTGCATTGCTGCAATTTCCTTGTCCCATCTATGGCAATATAAGATGAACATTGTACATGGTATATTATATCTCTGGGCTCTGGTAATGATAAACCACCTATACGTGCTATAGTTTAATTACACTTACTTGGTGCGGGTTCACTGGTCACTTTGTACACGGGATTTCAGTGGGGAATGCCTTCTCCTGTCAGCATGCTGGTAAAGCTGGGGGGGGAGGCCAGTGTGGCGCCGTCCGGATCACAGCTCCACTCCCTCCCGATGTGACCCTGGCGTGATTGGTGATGGGATGCGCTTTTGTATTAGAGCGTATCAACATCACCTGGGAAGTGTCGTTCGTTTCCAGGGTAGTTGGAGCGCTGATGCGCTCCACTCACCACCGGATAGACGTCAATTCCCGGGGGGGAGGAAGCACATAGGAGGCAGAGGTGTGGAGGGGGGGAACGCTTGGAGCGTCCTTGACGCGCAGGCACGGTGACACGCCCCGCACCTTCTCCCCCGGTGTGCATGAGCAACGCCGAGCCCCGCCAAGATGTTCTCAGAGGCTAACGTTACAAGCCAGGAAAGCGTGGCTTGCTATGCGCCCAATTCCTCGTTCCCAGCCCCCTGCTCAGACTGGGGATGTGGGCATAATAGTGCGTTCCACCCTTTCCGGGCATGTGGGTCAGGGGCCCCTCCTACACCCCAGGCTTCTCATATGATGGACAAGGATGGAAATTGGTGCGCCCATCTGTAGTGCTTATATCCCCCCCAATCACGCCCGTTCTCTCCTTCTAAAATCTGCCTCAGTGATCCTAGTATTAACCCCAGTGTCACTGTTATATTCAGAGGTGGTCTGACATGTGCCATTTTGTTGTAGACCAGCCAGAATGCGTTATTGATCTGGCTTATGCCATAATTATAATCTATTGCAGCATACCTTCTAGTTTAAAATTTCAAAGGCTTAACTAGTATCTAAGGGTTATTAGAGTGAATTGTGGAAAAACCAATAGAGAGAGAGAGAAACTGAACCAACTTATGTAATAAGGATGGAATAGAGTTGTAATATCCTTATACACATTAGGCCAGCCCAGTTCATATATTCTGTGAGATGCAACAAGTATACCAAAAGTTAATATATCCCAGCCATATCTGAATTCATTTATTTTTATTTAGTCCGGGTATAGCTACGTATAAATATATACCCTCATATAGCTTAGGGTCATTAGGTTAATGATATATAAGGTCATCATAAATTGAATTAATTTTATGTGGCGCTGTACATTGTATATATGGACACGTATTTGATACAATTTCATTTGATTAAATGATATCGTACTAAAAACAGACTAAATTAATTAGATTAACTTACCTCAAAATTAGAATACATTGTATTAAATCTGATTGAATCTGTTAAATACATTAAATCCGATTAAAAAAAAGGGGGGGAGGATGGAAGGAAAGAAAAAGGGGGTCCAAGATGCTTAACATGTCATGGTCCCCATTCCTAAGAATGACACAAAGCTAATTGTTTCATTGAGACCTGGATGTTCATAGTTTTACTTATCCAACGAGTTTCTCTCTGTAGGGTCACCTTTTCAATGTTACCACTCCTCGGGTGTGGGTGGATTCGATCCAACCCCTGAACTGCCAGGCCTCTTGGCTCCTGATTGTGAAAGCGAGCAAAGTGGCGGCCTATGGGTGTCTTACAATTTCCAGAACGAATGTCATAGTGGTGCTCATAAATCCTCTTTTTCAGAGGTCTGTTAGTCTTCCCAATGTAAAAACACCCACACGGACAAGTTAACACATATATCACATGGGGTGTTTCACAATTAATAAAATGCTTGGATTCTAACGGTTCCTGACCTGGTATCTGTATTGTTTTTCCTGATTTGATGAATTGACAAGTACTACATCTTTTTTGGCATTGATATGTGCCCGTGGTTTTACAACATTTAGTGCAGTCCCTCTCAGTATAGTGACTGATGACAAGTTTATCACAAAGATTTTTTACTCGTCTAAAAATAAATTGGGGTTTCTTTGGTAGAATCGCACTTAAACTATGATCATTCGTCGGTATGTGCCAGTGTTGTTTAAAAATATTTTTCAAAGTGTACTGATGTGCCGAGTATGTGAGGGTAATCGCCATTGGGTGTTCCTTTTGTTTTTACTTGGGTTTGTACAATACTTTCAAGCGGGGCTTAGCAATTGCTTTTTTATATGCAGTAGTTAATGTTTTCATATTACAGCCATTTTTGGACAGTCTGTCCCTAATTCCATCCGCTGTCTTCTGGAACTCACTATCAGTAGTGCAGTTCCTACGGGATATACTCCCCATAGGGTATGCTTCGCAATAAGTGTTGGGGATGGAAACTCGATGCGCATAGGATTGTATTGGCCGCTGATACCTTCTGGAAAAAGTTAGAGTGTATTTGTGTGTCAATATAGATAGTCAAGTCAAGGAAGTTAATTTGATTCTCACTATATTCATAGGTACATTTTACATTTAGGTTATTCTGATTTAGGATCCTAATGAAATCCACTATTAGCGTTTTGGGACCGGTCCATAGGATGAAGATATAGTCAATGTACCTGTGCCACGTCAATACTCCCCACAATCCCCTCTCCCAACGGCCCAGGTACAGGTTGGCATAGGATGGGGCACAGGTGGTCCCCATCGCTGTGCCCTGTACCTGATGGTAAAGTTGGCCGTTGAAGAGAAAGAGATTGTGGGTGAGGAAAATTTCAGTAGTCTTAGAATGAATAGGTTCAGGTTGGATTGATTCCAATTCATTCAAAAAATATCAACTGCTAGTAGGCCCAGGTCGTGGGGAATACTAGAGCAAAGGGCCTCCATGTCCAGGCCCACCAATAGAGTACCCGGGGGAACAGTCAGCCCATCGAGGATGCGGAGAAGGTGACCCGTGTCCTTCAGGAACGATGGTGATTGGTGCACCAAAGGTTAGAGGTGGTGATCGATGAACCGACTGGCCCGATCCGTGAGAGACCCCATTCCCGACACTATGGGTCTGCCTGGGAGGGCAGACACCGATTTATGCACCTTAGGTAGGGCATAAAAGGTGACAATGGTCGGGCATGGGGCCTCCAGGTATGCGCCAGTCTGCTCACCCGGTGCGATACCGCATCCTCGATGAGCGAATGGTACTCCCCCAAGGCCTCGCTGAGCCTGGACATGGAGGTCCGCACATACCAGTCTTTGTTTTCTAGGATCTGATTGCACATCAACACGTACCATGACAACGATGTTCCCCCCCTTATCGGCTGGTTTAATTGTTAAATTGCCGCTCGACTCTAGTTCTTTTAGTGCTCTTTGATGTTCCGGGGAAAGATTAGAACCTTTTTTATGTGTCAATTTTTCTACTTCCGTTGTAACAAGATTGACAAATGTTTCTAAATGTGCATTGGAGCTCAGTGGGGGATAAAACGTCGAAGGTTTCTTGAAATACATGTTTTTGGTGGTATAGGTGAATCATAGGTGAAGTCCCTGTGGCTTCTTCGCTTAGTTCTATAAGATCCTTCTCTAATTGTGCTATTGTTGGTTTGGGGCTGTTTTCCTGTTACTTCTCCTTATCAGAGAATAGTTGTTTACACAGGACCCTCCTGGCAAAAACGTGGAGGTCTTTGATGACCTCAAAAGTATCGGTCTGTTGGGTGGGACAGAAATTCAGACCCAAAGATAGTACTTGTTTCTGGTATTGTGTCAGTACCGTGTTGGATAAATTAATAATGTTCATATTGTCATCATTGTCTAGCTGTGGGTTTTTGTTAAAGAGTATTTATTGTGCATCTAGCACCCTCACCAGTTCAATAAAGGGTGTTGCATTTTTTTTTCAAGTTTAAGCCACAGTAACCTTTGTTTTTTGTGTGTTGTGTATTCTTATTTAAGAATCAGAAACACCTACAGAATCTACCTACAGTGGAAAAGCCATGGTGTATAGTATATGTCGATTCTTGCTGGACATGGTTCGAGTGCTTTGCCGTGCTGTATCATGCTAGAACTTTTGACTTTAGGTTTTGCCAGAGGGCCTAAGGAAAGGGGAAACTACTGATGTCAAAGTAATCTACTTGGAATCTACATGGAAATTGCAAATCCGTTGGTTCCCAGCAGTTTCTAACAAACTCTCCTAACAAATGCTGCACCAACCAGTAATAATGGCAGGCATTTGTGTGGCACATTGGTGTGAAGGGTGGAGGGCTGCTGCCCTGGAGCTAACAGGCCCTAGGTATGCCACTTACAATATTATGCAAAGTCATATAATCCTTTATGTAGTCCCTTAAGAGCCCCTCAAGAAATGTTCCCACAATGGATATTAAGCTTACAGGTCTATAGCTACATAGAAGACCTCGAAACATTTTTTTTTAAATAGGTACCACATTTGCTTAAGCCAGTCGCTTGTCACTCTTTGTCAATATGAATTGTTGCCTGTTTGTCAGCTCTTCACACTGACTAGTCATGGCCTTTTACATACTGCTTGCATGCATTAATCTACCCTGCTCTTTTGCACTGTTCTGCCCCTGCACATCCTCCTCCTCCAAAAAGTGCTTAGCATCAGTTCAAGGTAACTGTGTTCCCTTTTCGCTTCTTGGTCTAGAGCCCTCTGACCTGTATAGAAAAAAATAATATTCTAAGCATACAGCACGTCCTGCTCCATCTATAATAATAACACATGGGTAATCCTCTGCCAGAGGGCGCTGTTCACTGCAGACATGCAAAAAACAGACTCCTCCCGTCCCTTCATATACCGAGGGACCTCCCACAAATCCCCAGATTTATCTGCAGTGCTGTCAAAAAATGCTGGGTCCTAGAGCGACCCAAATATTCCCTAAACAACTATACTGCACACCAATATTGTATAAAATATATAAAAATAGAAATTTATTGAATCATCCTTAGTACAACACAAAACATTACATGACTAAGTTAAAAAACATAAACACACAATAAGAGGGGTGGGTTTATCCTGATATGAGCTATTGAACAATAAATATATAGTTAGAAATAATCAATACATAGTAATATGTCCTATCAAATGAATATTAATTGTGTACTTCACATTGGCTGAATATGCAAACGTACTAGAGTGAAAAAGTGAACATGCATAAAGATTAAAGGTGAGCATGCATAAAGATGAAAAAGTGGTTGAAGAAAAAATCAAAGTGCAGAACAGGGTGCAAAAATGACTAAGTGCTAATGGTGCACAGTGAGAAAATATAAGTGCTGTGGAAAGACCACAGTATACACATATAGAGACTGATAATGTGCAATTATAAGGACGCCTGTATATCAGCCAAAGGAATACAAAAACAATTAATCTGATAATGTAAACATCACCACATCCAGGAGCTCAAGGACCCAACGCCACAGCTAGCCACCGACGCGTTGCGTGGCCTTCTGCCACTTCGCCAGGGTGAGTAAGTTGTGTATCCCCCATCAACCTCCTTTTAAACTAACCTGCCACCACGTGTTGAATGTAACCATCACTTCCGCTCCCATTGTCCTCCAGGTGTATGATGTATTCCAATTAGTGCGTGGAGGTCGCAGATAACTGCGTCATCCTCTACCACCTGTCTGCAAATGTTAGCAATCATCGGCGGGGAGGCGCGTCAAAAGCCGCGCCGCCATCCGCCGGAAATATGTCAAAACACGGGGAGGAGTGAAGGGAGGGAAGGAGGGAAGGTTAACCCTGCTCCAAGTGCACCCGCCCACCACAATGGCGCCAGTATAGCGGGCGCGCCGCGCTGCCGTAATGACAGGCGCGCCGCGCCGCCCGGACACACATTCCGGGGGCGCACACTGTCCATGGTGCTGAAATGTATGGCAGGCGCGCCGCGCCGCCCGGACACATATTCCGAGGGCGCACTATCCATGGTGCTGAAAAGCCGTCACCAAGATATAAATAAGGATGCTGTCCATGGTGCTGAAAATCAGTTCTAGCGATCACATAGATTGGGTAACCGTGCCTGCAGCTGTCAATGACACTATCCATGGTGCTGATAACCCATACATTTCAACACACCATGGTATAGCGTGGTGAGCAGATAGGAGGAGGTGCAATTTACATATAATTAGACATACATATCAAAACTAAATTCTAGGATGACAATTATCCATTATGACTATTGGGTACTTTACAAACAAGATGTAAACTATATACAATATATATTATGTAGACTAATCAAGGCTAAACAGATTTTAGATGGAATAAGGACTTCATAGAAAGTAGTAGTAACAGTGATAAAAACTGTATTAGTAGAACAAGTGGAATTGACCCCTGATTACCATAAGACACCTATCCGTGTGTTCTATCTGCCCATCTTTCTTGGCTATTACATCACCACACTAAATAATTAGGAGAAGGGAAAGGGGGGGGGGGGGGAGGGGGGGGGAAGGGGAAAAGGGGGGGGGGGGAGGGAAGGAAGGAAAAAGGGGGAGGAGACAAGGGGGGTGATAGAAATGGCAGGGTCTCCTATGGGTATCAATATTCCTTTGTCGGCATGGTAACAGAAGCTACCCTGCAGAATCCTCGTAGGTCAACCTCGCTGATAAATGAGATTACAATGTTCTGTAGAATCCAAAGGTGCCGGCAATCCTCATACTATGCAGATATATGCGGTTACATGGGCGCCACCATCCAGGGGGTCGACAAGAAAAGTTGAAGGTAAGAATAGATCCATTAAGAGTCCCACAGATGATTCCCAGGATTCCGCAGTCCCAACAGGCATGTCAATGAAAAAATCTCAATGTGAGCCGCCAAATCTATCCTTGATCGTTCACCAGATCCTTCCTAGGAGAGGAATGGAGACACGGGAAGGAAATGCAATCCCCAACGATCTAGGGAGGTGGGAGAGAAAAAAACAGAAGTATGTGAGAGTCTAAATAAACCAATTCAGGTCAGTCAGACACCAAGCTGTCCAAAAGAAATCTATTCAACAATGTAGAGCGTCATTAAGAATTGTCTACAAGTCTACAAATGAATTTACCTATTTTCATTTTTATTTTTTATATGAGAATACAAATACATACCTAGGTCTAAAGAGTGTCTATATATGTATCTCTCATACATTTAACAAATCTCTTGAACAACCTATATCTCTAACAATGCCCAATACACAACCCAAGGGTGCTCCGGCAGACCTCCCCGGACTATGTTAGCTATGTCAAGATATCAGAATCCGGACTGACCTGATTCAGTCCCTACCTAAGAACGAGTGGAATGAATAATCTTCATTTAAGCCACCCGGTGCCCTAGTTCTCAGTGTGTATATCCATTGGGTTTCAAGTTGTTCCAATCTGCGTTTCCGATTTCCTCCCCTGATTCCTAGTTGAACTTGGTCAATAAACATGACCCGTAAGTTGTTCGTTTGCCCATCATGGTGACTCAGAAAATGAGATGCCACCGGGGTTAGAGTTTTTCCCATCTCATTGTCTCTAGCTGCTAATCTTATAGTGGACAGATGTTTCTGAATCCGTATTTTTGCTGCCTTTAGAGTCTCCCCCACATAATATTTGGGGCAGGGGCAGCGTAACACATATACTACCCCTTCTGATCTACAGTTCAGGTACCTTTTGATCTTAATATCCTTGCCAGTTATCAGATCTTTGACTGCTGATGTCCTCAATACCAATGGGCACACATTACAATTGCCACATGGCCAGCAGCCCATGGAGTCCCTGTTGGAAGTGAGCCAATTAGTTGGTCTTCTATAATGACTATCACAGAGTCTATCCTTGAGACTCGGGGCCCGTTTGGCCGTCATTAACGGGTTCCGTGAGACAAATTGTGCAATTTGTGGGTCTGACTGTAAAATCGGCCAATGTTTACATAAGATCTTCCTCACATTGTGCCAATCATTATTGAAGGTGGATATGAACCTTACCTCATTATTTCCTTGCTTGGTTTTGGATTTATAACCAAGCAGGCTTTCCCTGGGTGTTGAAACTGCTCGTCGCCATGCTCGATTAATAACCGGCCGAGGATAGCCTCTCTGTCGGAATCTTTTCTTCATTGCTGCCGCTTCTTTAAGAAAAGTATCATCACCGGAACAATTCCGTCTCACCCTCAGGAATTGTCCCGTCGGGATTCCCTCCTTCAACTTTCTTGGGTGTGCGCTGTCGTAATGAAGAATGCTGTTAGTAGCCGTCGGTTTTCTGTAAAGGCAGGTAGAGATAGATCCGTCACACTCCAGGCCCAAAGTAAGATCAAGGAATTCAATGTTTCCATTCGAGAGGGTGTGCGTCAGGTGAATATTGTATTGATTGTCATTTAGCTTGGAAATGAATTCCTTACAGAGGTCTACAGGTCCGTGCCATAAAAAGAGGATATCATCAATGAACCTGTACCAGCCCAAAATATGGGGCTGGTACAGGTTCATGGCATCACCCCAGACGATTTCCCTCTCCCACCAACCCAAAAACAGGTTGGCGATTGAGGGAGCGCAGCGAGCACCCATCGCCACTCCCCGTACCTGTCTATAGAACTTATTGTCAAACACAAAGAAGTTGTGCGTGAGTACAAAAGACAATAGTTCTAATATAAACCTATGTACCGGTCTCTTAGTGATTGATTCAGTATTCAGAAAATATTCCACAGTACGCATGGCCATCATGTGAGAAATGTTCGTATACAGCGATTCGACATCACATGTCACTAGTACTGTATCTGGAGGTACTTGTACGGAATTCAGGCGATTCAAAATGTCGGTGGAGTCTCTGATGTACGAATCAAGGGTCAACACATGAGGTTGTAATGTCTTGTCTATGTACGTACATGCGTGTTCCGTGAGACTTCCTACTCCCGACACAATGGGACGTCCAGGTGGATTCTTAAGGTTCTTGTGAACCTTAGGAAGGATGTAAAACGTCGGTACTCGTGGAAAATCTACCTGAAGGAAATTCAAAAGTCCCACATTAATGACTCCATCATCGAACGCCCCCTTAATCAAGGTATCAAACTCCTTTTTGTATAATTTAATGGGGTTCTCTGAGAGTCTATGGTACGTATTAATGTCTCTAAGTTGTCGATTGACTTCCTGCACATAGTATTCTCTTGAGAGTATAACTATGTTGCCCCCTTTATCAGATTGTTTAATTACACAGTCCTGTGAATGTTGTAGGGTCTGTAGGGCCTCCCACTCCTTCTTGGTCAGATTTCTGTTGGAAGTGTTGGGTCTAAGGTTCCTAATCTCCCTGCTTACCGTATTGAAAAAAATCTGGATAGCCGGCATATGTGTCCATGGTGGTGTGAACGTCGAAGGCTTTTTTAGGTTGGTCGTTTCCAAAGATTCCTGTTCATCCAGGAGTCCAATAAGGTCATCAAGAGCTCGTCTTTCTTGTTCTTCAAACGATCAAAAGAAGCGGCAGCAATGAAGAAAAGATTCCGACAGAGAGGCTATCCTCGGCCGGTTATTAATCGAGCATGGCGACGAGCAGTTTCAACACCCAGGGAAAGCCTGCTTGGTTATAAATCCAAAACCAAGCAAGGAAATAATGAGGTAAGGTTCATATCCACCTTCAATAATGATTGGCACAATGTGAGGAAGATCTTATGTAAACATTGGCCGATTTTACAGTCAGACCCACAAATTGCACAATTTGTCTCACGGAACCCGTTAATGACGGCCAAACGGGCCCCGAGTCTCAAGGATAGACTCTGTGATAGTCATTATAGAAGACCAACTAATTGGCTCACTTCCAACAGGGACTCCATGGGCTGCTGGCCATGTGGCAATTGTAATGTGTGCCCATTGGTATTGAGGACATCAGCAGTCAAAGATCTGATAACTGGCAAGGATATTAAGATCAAAAGGTACCTGAACTGTAGATCAGAAGGGGTAGTATATGTGTTACGCTGCCCCTGCCCCAAATATTATGTGGGGGAGACTCTAAAGGCAGCAAAAATACGGATTCAGAAACATCTGTCCACTATAAGATTAGCAGCTAGAGACAATGAGATGGGAAAAACTCTAACCCCGGTGGCATCTCATTTTCTGAGTCACCATGATGGGCAAACGAACAACTTACGGGTCATGTTTATTGACCAAGTTCAACTAGGAATCAGGGGAGGAAATCGGAAACGCAGATTGGAACAACTTGAAACCCAATGGATATACACACTGAGAACTAGGGCACCGGGTGGCTTAAATGAAGATTATTCATTCCACTCGTTCTTAGGTAGGGACTGAATCAGGTCAGTCCGGATTCTGATATCTTGACATAGCTAACATAGTCCGGGGAGGTCTGCCGGAGCACCCTTGGGTTGTGTATTGGGCATTGTTAGAGATATAGGTTGTTCAAGAGATTTGTTAAATGTATGAGAGATACATATATAGACACTCTTTAGACCTAGGTATGTATTTGTATTCTCATATAAAAAATAAAAATGAAAATAGGTAAATTCATTTGTAGACTTGTAGACAATTCTTAATGACGCTCTACATTGTTGAATAGATTTCTTTTGGACAGCTTGGTGTCTGACTGACCTGAATTGGTTTATTTAGACTCTCACATACTTCTGTTTTTTTCTCTCCCACCTCCCTAGATCGTTGGGGATTGCATTTCCTTCCCGTGTCTCCATTCCTCTCCTAGGAAGGATCTGGTGAACGATCAAGGATAGATTTGGCGGCTCACATTGAGATTTTTTCATTGACATGCCTGTTGGGACTGCGGAATCCTGGGAATCATCTGTGGGACTCTTAATGGATCTATTCTTACCTTCAACTTTTCTTGTCGACCCCCTGGATGGTGGCGCCCATGTAACCGCATATATCTGCATAGTATGAGGATTGCCGGCACCTTTGGATTCTACAGAACATTGTAATCTCATTTATCAGCGAGGTTGACCTACGAGGATTCTGCAGGGTAGCTTCTGTTACCATGCCGACAAAGGAATATTGATACCCATAGGAGACCCTGCCATTTCTATCACCCCCCTTGTCTCCTCCCCCTTTTTCCTTCCTTCCCTCCCCCCCCCCCTTTTTCCCCTTCCCCCCCCCTCCCCCCCCCCCCCCCCCCCCCCCTTTCCCTTCTCCTAATTATTTAGTGTGGTGATGTAATAGCCAAGAAAGATGGGCAGATAGAACACACGGATAGGTGTCTTATGGTAATCAGGGGTCAATTCCACTTGTTCTACTAATACAGTTTTTATCACTGTTACTACTACTTTCTATGAAGTCCTTATTCCATCTAAAATCTGTTTAGCCTTGATTAGTCTACATAATATATATTGTATATAGTTTACATCTTGTTTGTAAAGTACCCAATAGTCATAATGGATAATTGTCATCCTAGAATTTAGTTTTGATATGTATGTCTAATTATATGTAAATTGCACCTCCTCCTATCTGCTCACCACGCTATACCATGGTGTGTTGAAATGTATGGGTTATCAGCACCATGGATAGTGTCATTGACAGCTGCAGGCACGGTTACCCAATCTATGTGATCGCTAGAACTGATTTTCAGCACCATGGACAGCATCCTTATTTATATCTTGGTGACGGCTTTTCAGCACCATGGATAGTGCGCCCTCGGAATATGTGTCCGGGCGGCGCGGCGCGCCTGCCATACATTTCAGCACCATGGACAGTGTGCGCCCCCGGAATGTGTGTCCGGGCGGCGCGGCGCGCCTGTCATTACGGCAGCGCGGCGCGCCCGCTATACTGGCGCCATTGTGGTGGGCGGGTGCACTTGGAGCAGGGTTAACCTTCCCTCCTTCCCTCCCTTCACTCCTCCCCGTGTTTTGACATATTTCCGGCGGATGGCGGCGCGGCTTTTGACGCGCCTCCCCGCCGATGATTGCTAACATTTGCAGACAGGTGGTAGAGGATGACGCAGTTATCTGCGACCTCCACGCACTAATTGGAATACATCATACACCTGGAGGACAATGGGAGCGGAAGTGATGGTTACATTCAACACGTGGTGGCAGGTTAGTTTAAAAGGAGGTTGATGGGGGATACACAACTTACTCACCCTGGCGAAGTGGCAGAAGGCCACGCAACGCGTCGGTGGCTAGCTGTGGCGTTGGGTCCTTGAGCTCCTGGATGTGGTGATGTTTACATTATCAGATTAATTGTTTTTGTATTCCTTTGGCTGATATACAGGCGTCCTTATAATTGCACATTATCAGTCTCTATATGTGTATACTGTGGTCTTTCCACAGCACTTATATTTTCTCACTGTGCACCATTAGCACTTAGTCATTTTTGCACCCTGTTCTGCACTTTGATTTTTTCTTCAACCACTTTTTCATCTTTATGCATGCTCACCTTTAATCTTTATGCATGTTCACTTTTTCACTCTAGTACGTTTGCATATTCAGCCAATGTGAAGTACACAATTAATATTCATTTGATAGGACATATTACTATGTATTGATTATTTCTAACTATATATTTATTGTTCAATAGCTCATATCAGGATAAACCCACCCCTCTTATTGTGTGTTTATGTTTTTTAACTTAGTCATGTAATGTTTTGTGTTGTACTAAGGATGATTCAATAAATTTCTATTTTTATATATTTTATACAATATTGGTGTGCAGTATAGTTGTTTAGGGAATATTTGGGTCGCTCTAGGACCCAGCATTTTTTGATGTCTCATGGGTTGTTGTCCCTATCTTACTAGCACCCTTTCATGATTTCAAATATATTGTAGCTGTGCAGACCCTTCCCCAACCAAATTCCCCCTTTGGTTCTTTTTTATTATCTGCAGTGCTGAACTGCGAAGACATGAAGTATCACGCTCTCGCAGGCGAGCGGGGCTTTACAGCCCGAGGCCCTGCGGGACTATTTCCACCCGTCCTCTTTGATGAAGACTATGCCTCCCAGCCTGGGCTGCGTTGGTCGGGTGAAGGTAGGCAGCACCTTGGGTGCTTAATGGAGCCATGCTCCACCGCAATCCCCCACCATAGGGTAGGCAGTCAAGGCTAATGGTGAGCCTCTAGTGGATGCCCCTCCCGCTCTACTGCCCCGTGCCCTGAGTAGTGGTGGTCCATGTTGCAGGGTCACCACCCTCCCATTTTCCCCATCTAGTTAGGGGGAAAAGAAAGGGGTGGGGTGTTTGTGTGTGTGACAGTGTTCTGTTAGCCATGCTTAAGCCTTTATTTCTACCTATCTCTTACGGGTGTCAGAGCCGCGCTGCTTGCTCTTTATTTTGGTTGGCTGCCGCCGTTTTCCTCTACTTAGTTTACAGCGTTGCTAGATGCCGCACCTATGGCAGCACCTCGCCCCTATCCTCCCTCTTCCCCTGGCCTAAACCTCACTCCTGTTGAGTCATGTTCCAGCGGGGAGTTACAGCCTGATCTGTCTTCTAGACGGCCTACCCTTGACCAGATTGTTACGGGGTTAACCGAATGCTTGGGTCCTGGCAGGAAGCGGCCCTTGACGCCCCCGGCTTCGGCCTTGGCTATGGGTTCGGAGGAGCTCTCTTCTCCGTGTGATAGTGCTCCATCTGACGATGGAGATCTGTTCTCTGATCCGGGTTCCTCTGATGAGAGGCCGAGGAGTCATGATGATTCTGACCAAGATGACTGGGGCCAGTTTGACGTTGAGGGTATGTTACTTAGGATTTTTAAGGCCCTGGCTATTTCGCTCCCTGGCGCGGTCCCCAAGCCCAGGGGGGAGAGCTTCCATACGGCGACCGCGCGTTTGGAATTTCTCGAGCAGGCTCACTTCCACGCTCTGGTTCTTAAGGAGTGGGAATGCCCCACTAAACCTCCAGGGATCCCAGATGACTGGGATAGGAAATACCCCTTTCCCCCTGAGATGGTTGATTGCTGGTCATCGTCTCCCGTGGTGGACGCACCGATCATTGGAGTTCCTAACCCCCCCTTCTTCACAGCCCCGGCTTACAGCACCCTTCGGGATGTCGAGGACCGGCGCATCGATAGGCTGGCTTCGCACGCCTTTGCTTGTGCAGGAATGGCGCTGCGTCCTGCCTGTGCCGCGGCCATCACTGCAGTGGCCGCTAGAACACTCATAAGGCAGATGCTTGAGCATCGCCCTGAAGATTTACCATGGGAGGTGTTTAATGTACTCTCCAGTTGTGATATTTTTGTTACATTTATCCTTTTAGCCCTGGATGACACCATCAGAATGTGTGCGAGGACCTCTGCCCCAGTGGTGGCTATACGTCGACTACTTTGGCTGCGACAGTGGGGGGCTGATGATGCTGCTAAAAGGACTCTGACTGGGCTTCCCTTTAGAGGGCAACGCCTGTTTGGGGCCCGTCTGGATATTTTTAAAAGAGAGGACAATTCGCCCCAGCAAGGGCAGCCGTCTCGGTCCCCTCGGAGCAGGGATACCCCTCCCCCTCCATATCATAGTGTTAAGCAAGAACCAGGAGTGCCCCTCCCGGGGCCTGGTACAGACTCCTGCCCCAGGAGAGGCAGACATCATCAGGGGCCTTCTGGTCGGGCCAAAAAAAACTTCTTCTCAAAAAACCCCCAAGCATGATGGGACGCCCTCACCCGCCTGGGTGAGGGGATAGCCACAGCACCATGCTTCGTTCTGATGGTTTCAGGAAGTAGTCCCTCTGGTTGCGGGACGGTGTTTGCTGGATGGTTCTTCCCCGAGTGGGTCAGGGTACTTCCGGTCCCTGTCTTTTTTTCAGGTATTGGTACAGGCCTTCCTTGGCCTGCCAGGTCTGGGCTCCTTGATAGGATGCCCTTCACACCAGTTTGTTCCACCCTCTCCTGGAGGATGAGGCGGTGCACATCCTAACCCTACATGGGTTCGGCGATTGTACCCACAGGCGTTGCCGCTTGGCGTCTCTGAGTTGGGCCTTCAGCGCTCTGTAAATCAGTGGGCCTCTGGCTGCCCGTGGAATGCTAAGATGCTTATTTTGGCTCACATGTGTCTTCAGGACTCTGCGGCTTTTACAGGTGGGTGTTGGTGATCATCACCGCTGATTGTGGCCGTGTTAGTAGGCCTCTCCCCCACTCCCTGTGCCCACTACGGCTTGGATGGGAGTGCTGTCTCGAATGAGACCAAGGGCCATCCGCATAAGGACCTACTAGGTGGTCCTTACCTACAATGGGGAGTTATTGGGGATGGGTGTTCAGTCACCTTAGTTCCTATTTTTCCCTTTTTTCCAGTATATCCTCTCCTAGTATTGCATTTGGATTTGGCTCCGGCTAGTTCCTTCTTCTTTGAAAGGTAGGGGACCTTTCGGGACGAATTCTCTGTCCCTCTTTGCTGATATATTACCTTCACCAGGCAGGATTGCAGCTGGTGGGCTCGTTGGTGGCGTATCAGATGCGGTTCCTTATATACCGAGCCCTTGGGCTCTTCTGCACACTAGGTTAGTGATCCTACATGGGGTTCCAGCACCCCTGGAGCTAGGGTTGCGATCATTCCCCTGGGTATGGTGGTTCCTCTTGAGCCGATCATACTCAAGGGCCCTGTCAGGGGGCACCCCCTTCTTGCTTGCATCTTTCGGTGACGGGTCGCCTTAGGGACCCAGTCTCGCAGGTTGGCGGGGGGGGGGGGATTCTTCCAATACCCCCCGTGGTTCCTAGGTAAGGTCCCTTAGAAGGTCCATCTTACCTACTGGTTTGTTAAAACATGAGCCTTCTGTTGTCTATACGGCTGGACTTTTTCCTGTTTAGGACATGTCTATTGGAGAATCTTGGCCTGTTGGAAGACAATGGTCTGTTTTTATTACTGGTCTGGAGCTTGAGGCAGGATGGTCCCTCTGGAGGGTTCCTGATCCTGATCTGGGCGGGGGCCTACGCCCCCTGTTCCTCAACGGTTTTCGTTCCGATGGATGTTTCCCAGTGGCAGGCTGTGCTATCCTGGTGTCAATCTGAGAGCCATCTAGGGTGGCTCTGTGGGGTCTCGCTTACACCACAGGGGCCCCGCCCTTGTGTTTACTGTCTCAGAATATTCTGACTCTGGTCATGGGGTTTAGTAAAATTATACTTGGATTTTCTATCTTATATACCTTCTCTTCATTCACCCTACTTTGTGGGGTTTCCTCGCACGGTTGAACCCCAGGTGACCTAGTGAACTGTGGTTCGCAGATACTTCTGCTAAGGTCAGCTGACCTGTTCGCTCTCTCAAGAGTGCGGTTCTGCCCTTGTCAGGCCCCTTCTTTGTCGTCCCAATCTACAGACTCTGGGGCTTGACAGCTGATTCATTCACCCCTTGGAGATGGGCTTATCTTCTGGGTGACCTGGTATATGGGGGGCTAGGAGCAAGCTTCCTTGGCTTCCTCTTCCTCCGTCTATTGTGGGTTATTGTGTACCCATATTGATTGGCATGAGTCTTGGTCTCTTCCCTGTTAGACGTTCTCGGTTCTCAGGGTTCTAGAGTCGTTACAGCATAGGTTGGGGTTGGCTCCCCATCTCGGAAGGTTCAGGTTCTGTCCTGTCTGTCTTCCTGTAGAAGTCTGGTTCAGTCTTCCTTGTGAGGCGCTCTCTTGGGGTTTGCTCAAGGGCATCTCTCAAGTAGTTCTGTGGTTCCTGTTGGGATCCATTTTCATTCTGTTTGCCCTGCGGATTGTTCCCTTGAGATTTATGCTGGATGCTGTCTCAGCTGTCTTGTAGTCCAAGTCGCTTCTCTGGGGGCTCCTGCTTCAGTCAGACGCGTGCCTGTGAAGGTGGATCTGATTACTTAGCCTTAGCTCGATATATGTATATGTATACATATATATATATCTATATGCACACCATGACGTGGTGGTATTCCGTCTTACGTCGGACCTCCTTGTCCAAGTGGCGTTTTATGATCATTGTTTAAGTCCTTTTAGTCTCTATGGACCATTTATTCTAAGTATGTCACACACCCCGCTTCAAGATATCCATAACATGTGGGTAATACCGACCTGAAGAGGCGTTCCTGCAGAGATGATAGCAAAAAAGAAAGCCCCTCCCTGATCCATAAATACCTGGGACCTCCCACTCATCACCCAGTTTTCCATCTCTGCAGACGGCGAGCAAGTCAGAAGATGATGGCTCCTCCTTGCACAGGGGGATTTCAGGTAGCCGGGATGACTCCCGGCCCGCAATTTATTTATTTCCGTTTGGACCTTTTTTCCCCAGAAATCCATATGCCTCCCAGCCTCGGCTGAGGGTCCAGGCGAGGGTATATCAGCACCTTAGGTGCTCAGGAGCTATGCTCCACCGTGAGACCCTATATGAGAGGGTAGTTGACCCCGGTTTGGGATGCCCTGTCCCTTAATTATCATTCAATGGCCCTCCCAGGATCCCTTTTCCACAGGTGGGGTTGGGGAGTGTGGGTCCCTTCTTTATTTAGTCCCTAAAACGTTCTGTTGTGTCCTTCTCTCTGAGTCAGTGTGTGTCTCTTTAAATGTATTCACCGCCGCAGCCGTTTTACTGGAGGCCTGTGCGGTGCTGGACCTGTCTCTTATCCCCCCATATTCACTCAGCTGGTGTTTCACATTCATCAATGGCGGAGGTATTTACCTCACGCCATGTTATACTGTCCTTCTGGTGGCCGGGGCCCGTCCCTCCTGTTTCGCATGTTTGAGGGGCTTGTCTGTGTGAGGCCGTGTATTGTAACCGGGCCGGGCGCGGCGGCCGCACTTCACACTGCGGCGCCGGCCGGCTCTTGGCGCCTTTTTTTCTGAGGAGATTCTCCTCACGTTTGACTGGGGGGCGGGGCCGGTGTTGCGGCGCGTCACCGCTGCCCGCCCCCATCTTTCTCTGGCGCCGCTGCGGAGCTCTGCCTGGTGTAGGGGGGGGGGCGGTGCTCGGCGTCACACGCCCCCTTCTCCCCTTCTGTCAGCAAGCTCAGGTGGATTTCTCTCACGGTCGCCATTACATGCTGTTGCGGTTCTGTAAGTGGCCTATGGCCATCCCCTCTTTCTCATCCTCTGTACTGTATGAGTGTCTGTTGCCTTCATTAGCCTTATTAGCCTTTTTCTGTCTTCCAGGTGGTGGTTCAGGAGGTTCTCCAGTAGCATTTAGGGGGGTCTCTCCCGATCCTTAATCACTGGGTTCATTATTGCTCATAAATCCTCCCACTCGGGACATTAAAGGGGCATCCCGGGTTGTCTAGTGGCGTAATTCCCTGGGTCATAGCGACCATTCCTAAAAAAGTTCACCTTATGGAGGCATCCCCGGATACTGGGCTCGGGGCCCCTTCGGGGCATCCCCGGAAGTGTATGTTGTGTGGGGTATCCATTTCTGGGGACGATGTACTTCCATGTATTCCATGTGCACAGCAGACTATCACGCGGCAGTCCGAACCCCAGGCGTCTGGGTCTGCACCGCCGGTCACTTCATCTCCTCCTCCCACCTTGACATGCACCCCGTGTGACGTTGTCATGGGCCGGGAGCTGCAATCTGAGATGTGTGTAAGATTGGCTAACCTTGAAAAAATTATCTCCAGCTCGGTTGCTCGTAAGGCCCCGACTAAGAGAAAGCATTTGTCGCCGGCTCCGCTGGTGGAGGACCAGGAGGATGTTAATAATCTGGATTGGTCTGATTATTCCCCGCTAGAGGAAGGGGAAGTTTATGAGGATTCTGATATTTCGGACGATGAGCAGTCCTTTGGCGCTGATGCCGAGCTTGGTGACTTGGGGAGATCCTCCGATACTCCTCACGCTCTGGCTCTGATGTTAGAGGTTCTGAATATTTCTCCTCCTGAGGAGGTGTCACAGCAGAAGGGTGAATTGTTTGAGGAATCCAGGCCGTGCTTGGAATTCCCTACACAAAGACATTTTGACAAAATTATTGCTAAGGAATGGGACAGGCCGGCTTGGCTCCCTGGCATCCCTCAGGGGTGGGATAGGAAATATCCCTTCCCTTCGGAGGCGATTAAGCGCTGGGCATCTCCCCCCGAGGTGGATGCCCCGGTTTTGGGGTTGTCCAATTCGTCGGTTTTAAATAGACCTGATTGTTCCATTCTCAAGGATGGAGAGGATAAACGTATTGACCAGATGGCTTGTCATGGTTTTGCTAGCGTTGGGTCAGCCATGCGGCCCGTTTGCGCGTCGGCACTAATGGTGTTGGCTGCCAGGTCCGTGGTCAGGGACCTGTTGACTTCTTCCGGGCTGCGTCCTGGTAGTGCTGAGTTCCTTAGCCTTAAGCGGTGTGAGTTGTTTTTATCCTTTGTGTTGACAGCCTTGGATGACACTTTGATGATGTGTGGTAGGACATCGGCTCTGCTGGTCACTATTCGGCGCTCGGTGTGGCTGCGCCAGTGGGCGGCAGATTTTATGTCCAAGAAGTCACTAACGGCTCTGCCTTTTGTTGGACTACGGCTCTTTGGAGAGACATTGGACTCTGTTACCAAGGGTGGTAGGTTACCTCAACGCAAGAAACAATGCCGTCCCTTTCGGGGGGCGCCTTCCTTTACCCCCTCCTTTCGTGGGGCCAGATCTGGCAGGGGATTTGCATTCCCCTCTTCCAGAGGAGATTCTGGGAGCAGGGGCAGAGGACGTGCCCGTCCAGGATACAGTTGGGGCTCTAAGCCCAAGCCGGCTGCTAAGCCGGCTCAGCAATGAGGGGGCGCCCTCACCCATGCGGGTGGGGGGACGGCTGCGACACTTCTCCCAGATCTGGGATCAAGAGGTCTCGGACAGATGGATCCGGGAAGTGGTGTCTTCCGGTTACAAGCTGGAGTTTGAGCTCCACCCCCCTTCCAGATTTTTCAGGTCTCGGATGCCCTCGGAACCCCTAGCGGCGCAGGGGCTCCTGTTGCCAGTACAGAACCTTCTGGATATGGCTGTCATTTGCCCAGTGCCCCCTTCGGATCAGGGCAGGGGTTTTTATTCCAATCTGTTCACGGTACCCAAGAAGGACGGATCGGTTCGACCCATCTTGGATCTGAAGTTTCTCAACAGGTTCATCCGGCCACGGAAATTCCGCATGGAAACGATGCGTTCGGCCATTCACTCTCTTCGTCAGGGAGACTTTCTGACGTCCATAGACATCAAGGATGCTTATCTACACGTTCCAATTTTTCCAGCACACCAGAGGTTTCTCAGGTTCGTGGTGGAGGATCGGCATTTTCAGTTTGTAGCACTCCCTTTCGGTCTCACCTCGGCTCCTCTGGTGTTCACCAAGGTGCTAGCGGGGGTGATGGCTCTGCTAAGGGTTCAGGGTATCCGCATTGTGCCCTATTTGGACGATCTTCTGATCATGGCCTCTTCTTTCAACCAAGCGGAGTTGGACACCAGAGTGGTGGTGTCCACTCTGGAGAGGTTCGGTTGGGTGGTCAACCACCCCAAGTCTTCTCTTTCTCCGTCCAGAGTAGTGACCTTTCTGGGAATGTCTCTGGACACTTCGCAGGCCAGGGTGTTTCTGCCCCAGGCCAAGATTCTTTTGATTCAGGAGTTAGTTCGGCTTCTCTTGTCGGCCCCTCGTCCAGCCATCCGTCTAGGGATGAGGCTGGTGGGGTTAATGGTGGCCTCATTCGAGGCGGTTCCCTTTGCGCAATTTCACACAAGGACGCTTCAGCGTCATCTGTTGAAGGTTTGGGACAAGTCTCCTCTATCGTTGGATCAGTCCTTCCTGATGACTCCTCGAGTTCGTCGATCCCTGCAATGGTGGCTGGGGTCAGCCAATCTGTTGAGGGGCAGATCTTTTCTGGCTCCACGTTGGGAAACTGTCACCACGGATGCCAGTCTGTCAGGTTGGGGGGGTGTTTGGAAGGACCTCCAGTTTCAGGGTCTGTGGGGCCCGCAGGAGGCTCACGAGCCCATCAATGTTCTGGAGTTGAGAGCCATCAGGTTGGTTCTGTTTCGCTTGACTCATCAGTTGCGGGGCCTGCCTGTTCAGGTCCGGTCGGCCAACCGGACGGCGGTTGCTTACATCAATCACCAGGGGGGGACTCGCAGCAGGAGTGCCCTCAGGGAAGTGTCTTTGATTCTGGACTGGGCGGAGAGCCACGTCCCGTGTATCTCAGCAGTCTACATTCCGGGAGTGGAGAACACGGAGGCGGACTCTCTGAGCAGAGCCTCCTCTCGTCAGGGGGAGTGGTCCCGTGGTGTTTCGTTCGATCTGTCTCAGGTGGGGGTTCCCAGCGGTGGACCTCTTTGCCTCTCGTCACAATCACAAGCTTCCAGTCTTTGTGTCTCTCTCGCAGGATCCTCTGGCTCTGGCAGTGGATGCCATGTCTCTGAACTGGAGGGATCTGGGGTTTCTTTACCTGTTCCCTCCGTTTCCAATGGTAGCCAGAGTGGTGCGCAAGCTGGCCCTGGAGGGCGCATCGGCGATTCTGGTGGCACCAAGGTGGCCAAGGCAGGTTTGGTTCGCAGACCTGGTAAGACTGGCAGAGGATCAGTTCGTTCTGCCTCTACTGCCGGACCTGCTCACCCAGGGTCAGCTGCGCTATCCCAATTTACCTTCGCTGGCTTTGACGGCGTGGCTGCTGAAACCGCCATCTTGAAGGAGGAGGGTCTTTCTGACGCGGTGGTTCAGACTCTTATTAGCGCCAGGAAGCACTCTTCCTCTACTATTTACTATAGGACTTGGAGGTCCTATATTGACTGGTGTGAAAGTAGGTCTTTCTCTTGTCGGGAGTTCTCCATTTCCAGAATCCTGGAGTTTCTTCAACATGGTCTGGATCTGGGGCTTCAACTTAGTACCTTGAAGGGGCAGGTTTCTGCCCTGGCGGTGTTCTTTCAAAGGTCCTTTGCACTTCATCCCTTAGTCAAGACCTTTTTCCAAGGAGTTACGCATGTACGGCCTCCTAGGAAGCCTTTTGTTCCAGTTTGGGATTTGAACCTGGTTCTTTCTGCTCTTCAGGGTCCTCCGTTTGAGCCCTTGAATGAGGTTGCTTTGTCTTCACTTACTCAAAAGGTGGCCTTTTTGGTGGCTATCACTTCAGTTAGGCGTGTTTCTGAGTTGGCAGCTTTATCCATTAAAGCTCCATACTTCGAAAGGCATCAGGACAAGGTTGTCTTTCGTTTCAAGCCGGATTTTCTTCCTAAGGTGGTCTCTGCCTTTCATCTGAATCAGGACATAGTTCTGACTTCTCTATGTCCTAATCCCAGCAACGACAAGGAAAGGGCGCTGCATTCCTTGGATGTAGTTCGTGTTGTGAAATATTATCTGGTGGTTACGTCTTCCTTTCGTAAGACTGATGCTTTTTTTGTGGTGCCCTTTGGGCCTAGGAAAGGTTTGGCTCCTACCAAATCTTCCATTAGTAAATGGATTCGTCAAGCCATCATTCTGGCCTATTCTGCCAAGGGGAGGAGTCCCCCTTTTCGTGTTACTGCTCATTCTACTGGTGCGGTTGGAGCTTTCCAGCACCAGGCCTCTGTTGAGCAAGTTTGTAAGGCCGCTACTTGGTCCTCTGTTCACACTTTTTCCAAGTTTTACAAGGTTGATGTTCGGGCCTCAGCGGATGCTGTTTTTGGCCGCAAAGTTCTGCAAGCTGTTGTGGTTTAAGTTGTGCATTGTTGCCTTGTTTTGGATCCCCGCCCTTGTTATGGACACTGCTATTGGATGTCCCACATGTTATGGATATCTTGAAGCGGGGTGTGTGACATACTTAGAATAATACCATTTTGTGAAATACTCACCTGTAAAATGGGTATTATAAGTATGTCACACACCCCGCTTCACCCGTCCTTCTTGTATTCTGGATCCTTTATTTTGTGAACTTTGCGTTGTTATGACTTATATTTGCCTCTTCCTGGTCCCTTACCTTACTGCTTCTATTTACTGGGTGATGAGTGGGAGGTCCCAGGTATTTATGGATCAGGGAGGGGCTTTCTTTTTTGCTATCATCTCTGCAGGAACGCCTCTTCAGGTCGGTATTACCCACATGTTATGGATATCTTGAAGCGGGGTGTGTGACATACTTATAATACCCATTTTACAGGTGAGTATTTCACAAAATGGTATTTTTCTTTATAATGCTGAAGTAAAGCATTTACATTCCCTCAACGGGTGTTGCATTTTTTCCTGGTGGTTTCTTGTCCCTTGGGGGGACTGATGCCCTTGGGGTCGGTGGGCGCCTCCTTATGTATGCGCCTGATATCGCTTACTTCCAGGGCCACTGTGCCCTTTGGACTGATCTTACTTGGATGCCCTCCGGCTCCTGAGTAGGGCTTTCGGCTTATTGCTAATGAAGGGGTCAGTATTCCCGCCTGTCGGACTAAGTTTTCATGAGGCTTCTGTCGCCTGTGGGTTGGTTGGCCGTTACAATGGCCTATTACCTTAAGGGGTAATTTTACTCCGTTATATTGGTGTTTGGGTACCTTTGGCCCTTCAGCACCAGGTTTTTCTGTTGAATAAGTTACTAGACTGTTGCTTGTCTCTGTTCATACCTTTCAAGGTTTTGTTATGAGATTGACGTTAGAGCCTCTGCTCATGTCATACCTGGTTGCAAAGTTTTGTAGGTGACAGCGCCTTTACTGTCTGCTGTGCCTTGTTTTTTGGGGATCCCACCCTACTTTATGGACACTGCTATTGGATGTCCCATGTGTTATTATTATAGATGGAGCAGGACGTGCTGTATGCTTAGAATAATACAATTCTGTGAGATACTCACCTGTAGAATTGGTATTATACGCATACAGCACGTCCTGCTCCACCCCACCCTGGTCTTACATTCTGGATCCCCTGTATGGTGATTGTTATCATTACAATTGTTACCAGCTTGGTGGTTGGTTCTCCCGGCTTCTTTTTCTCACTGCTTTTCAATGCTGGGGATTTGTGGGAGGTCCCTCAGTATATGAAGGGCATGTCTGCAGTGAACAGCGCCCTCTGGCGGAGGATTACCCATGTGTTATTATTATAGATGGAGCAGGACGTGCTGTATGCGTATAATACCAATTCTACAGGTGAGTATCTCACAGAATTGTATTTTCCATTACTTTTGTGTGTTGTTGGAGTTGGGTGGAGTTGTAGAACCCTGTTCGAGGCTTAAAGAGAAATAAAACCCAGGAATTTGACTTTTCTCGGTTTTGTTCCATGCCTCCGGGGCATCACTGTGTGTGAACCCCCAGGAAGACAGAAAAAAACTAACCTGTTCAGGCTCCAACGGTGATGGCACAGGCTCTCATCCAATGAGAGCCATCCATTATGACTAAGTCATTCAGCAGGTGGCTCTCATTTATTAGGATGGGGAGCATGCGCTGCCGCATCCCCCTCATTTCCAACTTTGTGCGTGATCAGAATGTCTGGGACTGGAGCACACAAATGATGTCACGCGTTCTTCATTTTAAACAATGAGAGCCATCTTCCGAATGACGTAGCCCGAGAGCCCGTGCATGCGCCGTTGGGGGAAAGGTGAGTTTTTATGGGCGGCTTGGGGGTTCCACACTGATTCAGGATGACCGTGGGAAAGCCAGCAGCCGAATATGGATCTTTTAGATTCCAGGCTGGCCACTGCTGGATTTTGTTCCACTTCAATGTTAGCTGGTTGGTCAGTCCATAAGAGGAAGTGGAAAGCGAAAGTGTTTTGTTTATTGGCTGGTTCCACCTCCTCCTCCACTTCTGTACCCACGTCTAGCACCTTTGCCCATTCCTCCTTTTTTCTCAGTCTTTCACAAAAATAGTTGTGACCTAGAGACATAGAGAGTGTAGAGTAGTGACCCAGAGCTTAATGAACCCTGAAAAAGGGTATTAGTAAAGCCTGTTTTGTATTTTGTACTGCCAATAACCTTGCTTAATACAAGTAGTAATTTGAATATCAAGTTCTTGTCGTATTGTAAGGACTGCAGTCAGATTAATACAAATAACTGCCTGAAATAGGAGCAGTAGTCTAAATAGCAAGCATTTGTGAAGGACTGCAGTGCTAGTAATAAAGATAAATAGGAGTAGTACTGGTTTGAATTGTAAGCTCCTGTAAGCTCCTGTGCAATCCCGGGAAAAGCAATACAGAGATAGCTAAGCTGTCAAAAGTATCAGTATTGGTTGTTGGTATTCGAATTTTAAACTGGCACAGTTGGAAAAGAAAGGTAGCAGCCATTTTGAAGCTTCCTCTCGCAACTGACATAACTGAATTGAACATTAACAGGAAGCCCAACACGACTTCCTGTTTGCAGGTGTCCTGCAAACCTATGAGCGGCCATCTTGTTTTTAATATTTATCCCAGTAAGCATTAGAAAAAGGTAAATTATTTTTTATGCTCAACAATCTAAATTGCCCTGGAGAGGGATGCATATGAGGACTGTATGTTGTGTTGGTCTGACTTTTGGTCCGCTTTAAGTGTGCAACACTGGAGAGGCACTGTTTCACCAATGCATCCCACCCTAGCTGGATACTTCTTTTTGAGATCCCAGTTATATCAAAATAGACTGCCCTCCATGAGATGATAGAAGAGAGGATTTTAGTACTCTTTATACAATCCTTTTCCTGAAGTCCTGTGGAACCATTTTCTGTGTGTCTACATCTCTTGATTGAATGTATAACCCAATCATATAAAAATAGGCTGGACTTTCGGCAAGACAGGCAAGGGATTTTAGCTCTAAATCCATTTTATATTTTGCTTCCAGAATAGGTTAGAACATAATGTAACTCCTTAGCTCCCTAAGAATTAGTTTCTTGATATTTATATACTTTGTTATGGCAGATGAGCCCAGTATGTGCTATTTCCATGATGGTGATGGGGTATGCGAAGAATTTGAGAGGATGACAAGCATTAAAGACTGTGGGGTTTACACTCCAAATGGATTTGTGGACCAGTGGGCCTCAAGTGTAACTGTCTCACATCATCATGATCAAGACTGCCCCGGGTGGGTTGTCATTGGCCAGCCTGCTGCTACTCAGGTAGGCAACTAAAATATGTAACTGTATTATGGATGAAGTACAGGTTTAAATCAAATTTAGTGTCACTAGCAAAATATCCTAATCTCTTTAATGTGGATTTAATGTGAATAACAAAAAAGTGTCCTTGATCGTATTTTCATATGCGTGTGAAGAAATATTGCCACTTAGACAGCTATTATTAGTGGCAAACAAGTGTAGACACCAGTCACAACGTCAATATTTGGTATATTTTCAGATGGTCCCCCAAAAAAGCCATGGCAATTATGTTTTGAGAGGTTTACATACTGTATGTGTTTCAATGCAACAATAATGCAATAGGAAACAAAGACATTTAGCCATATGCATTTAAAGATATAGTTTGAAAGCAGCATAAACAATTATATTTCAGAGAGAGATGTTTGTATCAGCTCATGTTGATGTTCAGTGACAGAAAGTAAGTATATAGTTTCTGTTTTGCAAATCTGACTGTCAATCGAAAAGTCAATCTGTGCATTAATTCAAGCGTGAATGTTTAAATCTTTACATACATATGTACATACAAGTATATTACACATATAAGTTTAGTCATATATAAAAAGACAAAGCAGTCAGTAGTATTGGAAGGAACCAGGGACAGGTAGCTGAAACGGGGAGGCCGATTCATTAGTAGCGCCAGGTAGCGACAGATGAGCGACTGTAGCAGTATTTTCACAGCGCCCGCTAGTAGTCGCTGTGCTTGCCCGTTGTTTGGTTGTTGACAGCGACTCAGTCGGTGTGCGGTAATGTTGAATATTGGGTGAGGAGTCGCTATTTGACAGGTTCCGCGCTGTATGGGAGCGCATGATAGCGAATGGCCATAGCGAACGGCTCCCACCATATTCATTAACAAATCACGCTCAAAAAATTCTCGCGCTGTGAAATGCATGTTTAAACCCCAGAGCGCTGGCGGCGATGGGTTAAAAGTAGTTTTTTAACCCCCAAACAACCATATTTTTTGAAACCAAAAAAAAAAACAATTCTGCACAAATTTTTATTTTATTTTTTTTTTTTACCTTAAAAAAAAAATCTAACATGGCAGAAGTGGTAACAGAAATTTTCACATTAAAAAAAAAAAAAAAAAAAAAAAAAACAATTATGAATATTTAAAGATTGTTCCATTGAAATGCATTGGAGAGCGCCAGGTAGCGAGAGGTCATACCTGTCGCTGTTCAAGGTCGCTCGCTGAGCTGTGGGGTGAGGCTGGAATAATGATGAATGATTCGCTATATGGCGCTCTCTCAGTCGCTAAGCAGGATCGGCTTGATAAATGTGTGATTGTGGTGGGGAGCCGGCGTTCTCGTGGCGGTGACCGTCATTACCGTTCGCTCACCAGTCGCTACCTGGCGCTATCCCTTGTTAAATAAGGGCCAAAGAATGGAAGCAGGTAGTAAAAACCGTGATCGGGTACAAAATACAATGGGACAGAGAAACAACAGACAATAACAGCGAGTAAAACTGAGACACACTTGTACATGTGGCAAAGGGCATAAACATTTTCAAAACATTGGAGGTACAACACAGAACAATACTGATATATCTGCAGAAAGTAGAAAAGGCAAATATGAAACAATACAGGTTAAGGTACAAAAGGCCCACAAACATGGACATAACTATAGAGGGCACACCAGAGCCCAGAAGATGGGGGGGGCATTTTTTGATTGGCATCAGTTACAGAAAGGATGCACCATTTGTTTCTGCTACTTCAGTTCTAGCTGCATCATTTATTTACGCCATTGCCCAAAGTGGAACACAACAGTACCAGCAGGGAGATGAGGTTGTTACAGATTTATTCTAAGTGTGTCATACACTCCACTTCGATCTTCATGACATGTGGGTAATCTCCAGTAGAGGGCAAACTTCTGCAGAGATGAATATGCAAAAAAGAAAGCCCCTCCCAGTCCATATATACCTGGGACCTCCCACCAATTTCTCAGTTCCTTCTCTGCAGTGAAGGCGACAAGACAGAAGATGAAGACTTCTTTACTTACAGGTAAGCCGGGCCCGCGCCCGGCCATTTATTGTCCCTATTGCTGCCAGGACCCTTTCTAAATTGCCCCTATTTGAGCCTCCCAGCTTAGGCTGCGGGTCCTGGTGAAGGTAGGAAGCACCCTATGGGTGCGGAAGGAGCATTGCTCCACCGTGAGACCTCATTATGGGGTAGCCGGTTACCCAGGTTTTGGTGATCCTGGTGTGGGATGCCCCATCCCTCTATGCTTATGGCCGGATTCTGGCAGGGTTCCCCCCCTTCTGGGTCCCTTGCTCCCCTCCGGGGGGGTTGCCTGGCCGTTATTTTCGGTTTCGTTCTCCTATGCCCCTGTGTGTGTGGGTGTGTGAGTTTCACTGTGTGTGTGTGTGTTGACTGACAGGATGTTTTGACTTCTGAGGGCCATAGTTTTCATTGTTGCCTATCTGGTGCCTTTGATTTAGCCTGGGGAGCTTCTCCCCCTCAGGCTGTGTTCAAAAGGGCCGGTAGCCCCGCCCCCTTCTTTGGCGCGATTCTGTGGCTCAACCCTTGGGATCCGCGTTGCTAGGAGAGGGGGGCGTGGCCTGGCGAGTGCGCGTTCTGCGTTGGCCCGCCCTCCCCCTTCTCTTCCTGTCTTTCTGCATGAGGCACTTCTCGGGGGCCATTTTGGATTGCTGTTGCTGAGCTGCGCTCCCGGTGGTAAGGGCCGGATGGCCACTTCCTTAGCTTATGTGGGGGCCCCTCTCTAGCGGGGGGCCCCCACTGATTTGTGGGCATGAGTGTGTGTGTCTATTTGCTTTTAGTTACCGCATGTCTGGAGCTGGGATATATATATATTTATATATATATATATATATATATATATATATATATATTTATGTATGTGTTATTGCCTTATATATATAGGGGATTGCACTTATGATGCCTGTTTGTGTGTTACAGATTGCATTGTATTTGTGCATATTAAGGGGTTCCTCCTGGTCCTGGGGTCCCTAGTGTAAAATTGATCACCTCAAATCCTCCCACCGGGACTTTTAAGGGGCATCCCGGGTTGCTTAGGCGTAAATTCCCTGCGGTCTTGCGACTGACCACAAAAATCACCATATGGAGGCTCCTCAGGATACGGGGCTCGGGCTCCCTCTGGGACAATCTGGGCCATGTGTGGGGTATGGGGTATCCCTTACGGGGGAGAATGTGCTGATCTGTATACCATGCACACAAACGGTCATAACGCGGCAGTCTGGGTCGGCTCCTCCCGCTTCATCGCCTTCCCCTCCCCGCCTTATCCGTACCCCAAGTGACATTGGTGCCAGCGGGGAGTCGCACTCTGATGTTTGTGCTAAGTTGGTCAGCATCGAGAAATTTATTGCTAGCACGGTGGGCAAGAAGGCCCAGGCTAAAAAGAGACATTTGTCGTCGGCCCAGCCCTTGTGGGATGTTGACGACCTTTCCGTTGATTTGTCAGATTATTCCCCGTTAGAGGAGGGGGAATTGTATGAGGAAACAGAGGCTGACTATGTTCAGTCTGGTGATGCCGATGTCGGGCAGGCGCTGGGGGATGTCGTAGATACGGCCACTGTTTTGTCACATCTATTGGAGGTGTTGGATATTGAACCGCCTGAGTCGCCCCCTCTCAAGAAGGGGGAATTTTTTGGGGTCCGCAAGCCCTGTCTGGAATTCCCTACCCAGTCAGCTTCCTGGTGTTCCTCAGGGATGGGATAAGAAGTATCCTTTCCCGGTGGAGGCGGTTAAGCGCTGGTCTTCTCCTCTCGAGGTCAGCGCCAGTTTTAGGTTTGACCAACTCTTCTGTGCTGAACACACCTGACGCCACTTCCCTTAAGGATGGCGAGGATAAGCGCCTTCATCAGATGGCGTGCCACGCATTTACCAGCGTGGGCTCGGCCCTGCGGCCTGTTTGTGCATCTGCCCTGGTGTCGCCTGCTACCAGGTCTCATATCACGTACTGGCTGAATGACGCTCCGTTTGATCCAGCTGGCGCTGAGTTTGCTACCCTTAAGAGATGTGAATTGTTCATGGATTTTGTCTTGGCTGCTATGGAAGATTCTATTGTCGTGTGTAGTAGGACTTCAGCCTTACTGGTGGCTATGCGCAGATCGGTCTGGCTCCACCAGTGGACGGCGGACTTTGGGGCCAAGAAGTCGCTCACAGCTCTTCCCTTCTTGGGTACGCGGCTGTTTGGAGATAAATTGGATGCTGTTGCTAAAGGAGGTAAGTTACCTCAGCGGAAGAAACAGCGCCGTCCCTTTTGGGGGGCTGGCTCGTGCACTCCTTCCTTTCGAGGGGCCAGAGCGGCTAGGGGTTTGGCCTTCTCGGGTGTCAGGGGCTCGTCCTGGAACAGGGGCAGAGGTCGGGCACGTCCCGCGGCTGCCTGGGGTTCCAAGCCCAAGCCTGCCGTTAAACCAGCTCAGCAATGAAGGGGCACCCTCACCCGCAAGGGTGGGGGGACGGCTGCGACTCTTCTTCCAGGTCTGCGCCCTGGAAGTCACAGACAATTGGATCTTGGAAGTGGTCTCCTCCGGGTACAAACTGGAGTTCGAGTACTGGCCGCCCCCAAGATTCTTAAGGTCTCGGGTGCCCTCGGACCCTCAGGCTGCACAGGGGCTCCTCTTAGCAGTGAAAAACCTTCTGGACATGGGGGTTATATGCCCGGTGCCTCAGTCGGAGGGAGGCAGGGGTTACTACTCCAACCTTTTCACGGTTCCCAAAAAGGAGGGTTCGGTGAGACCTTTTTCTAGATCTCAAGGTTCTCAACAAGTTTATCAGAGCCAAAAAGTTCTGCATGGAAACTCAATTCCCTTCGCCAAGGGGATTTTATGACATCTATAGACATCAAGGATGCGTATCTGCATGTTCCGATTTTTCAGGCACATCAGAGATTCCTCCGGTTTGCGGTGGAGGATCAACATTTTCAGTTTGTAGCCCTTTCCTTCGGACTGACCTCGGCGCCGAGGGTCTTCACCAAGGTCTTGGCGGGAATAATGGCTCTGCTCAGAGCTCAGGGTATTCTCATTGTGCCTTATCTGGATGACCTGTTGATCTCAGATTCTTCCCTCCGTCAGGTGGAGCTGGACACCGACCAGGTGGTGTCGACCCTGGAGAGGTTCGGGTGGGTGATCAACCGCCCCAAGTCTTCTCTCTCTCCAGGGTTCGGCAGTCCCTTCGGTGGTGGCTGGAATCGAGCAACCTGTTGAAGGACAGATCCTTTCTGGTCCCTTGTTGGGAGACGGTTACCACAGATGCCAGCCTGTCGGGCTGGGGAGGTTATTGGAAAAGTCATCAGTTCAGCGGGGTGTGGGGTCCTCAGGAGGCTCACACCCCCATCAATGTCTTGGAGCTCAGAGCCATCCGACTGGTTCTGGCTCGGCTGACCTCACATTTACAGGGTCTACCGGTTCAGGTTCGTTCAGACAACCAAACGGCGGTAGCTTACATCAATCACCAAGAAGGGACTCGCAGCAGGAGTGCCCTCAGGGAAGTCTCTCTGATCCTGCACTGGGCGGAGAGCAATGTTCCTTGCCTTTCGGCAGTCTACATTCCGGGAGTGGAGAACACGGAGGTGGATTCCCTGAGCAGGGGATCCTCTCGCCAAGGAGAGTGGTCTCTCAACCCCGAGTTTTTTCTGGATTTTTGCCGCAAGTGGGGGACTCCGGAGGTGGATCTCTTTGCCTCGAGGCACAATCACAAACTTCCGCCCTTTGTGTCTCTTTCTCAGGATCCTCTATCTCTGGCAGTGGATGCCTTGTCCCTTGCTTGGAAGGAGCTGGGTTTTCCGTACCTGTTTCCGCCCGTCTCCATGCTGGGCAAGGTAGTTCGCAAACTGGTTCTAGAAGGGGCACCACCGATTCTGGTGGCTCCAAGGTGGCCAAGAAGGGTTTGGTACGCAGACGTTGTAAGGATGGCCGTAGATCAGTACCGGCTTCCCTTGTTGCCGGATCTGCTATCTCAGGGTCAACTACTTTACCCCAATTTACAAACGCTGGCTTTGACGGCTTGGCTGCTGAAACCTTCATTTTGAAAGAGGAAGGTTTGTCTGAAGCTGTTGTTCAGACCTTGATTAGGGCTAGGAAGCAGTCCTCTTCTGGCATTTACTATAGGACTTGGAGGTCCTATATTGATTGGTGTGAGGCTAGGGCCTTGCCTTGCAGGGTGTTTTCGATTCCTAGGATTTTGGAGTTTCTTCAGCATAATCTGGATCTTGGGTTCCAGCTTAGTACTTTGAAAGGACAGGTTTCTGCTCTGTCGATTTTCTTCCAGAGGTTAAGACCTTTTTCCAAGGGGTCACGCATGTGCGCCCCCCTCGGAAGGCTGTGGTTCCTGTTTGGGATTTGAATTTGGTTCTTTCGGCTCTCCAGGGTCCTCCTTTTGAGCCGCTACAGGATATTGCTCTTTCGGTTCTCACTCAGAAGGTTGCTTTCTTGGTGGCTATTACCTCTGTTCGGCGTGTCTCTGAGTTGGCGGCTCTGTTGATTCAGGCCCCTTACTTTGAGAGACACCAGTATAAGGTGGTTTTTCGTTTTAAGCCGGATTTCCTTCCTAAGGTGGTGTCTGCTTTCCACCTCAATCAGGATATTGTTCTCCCTTCCTTGTGTCCTAAGCCTAACAATGACAAGGAGAGGGTTCTGCACAATTTGGATGTTGTTCGCTGTGTGAAGTACTATTTGGTGACTACTTCTTCCTTTCGCAAGACGGACGCTTTTTTCGTGGTGCCCTGCGCGCCCAGGAAAGGTTTGGCGCCTGCTAAGTCTACGATTAGCAAATGGATTCATCAGGCCATTGTTGGGGCCTATTCTGCTAAGGGGAGGACTCCCCCTTTTAGGGTCACTGCGCACTCTACTCGTGCGGTTGGTGCGTCCTGGGCTTTTCAGCACCAGGCTTCTGTTGAACAGGTTTGTAAGGCTGCTACTTGGTCTTCCGTTCATACTTTTTCCAAGTTTTACAAGGTTGATGTGCAGGCTTCAGCGGATGCTGTTTTTGCCGCAAGGTTCTGCAGGCTGCAGTGGTTTGAGTTGGTACATTCTTTATTGTTTCTGGTTCCCACCCATGACGGACACTGCTATTGGGTGTCCCACATGTCATGAAGATCAAAGTGGAGTGTATGGCACACTTAGAATAATACCGTTTTGTGAGTACTCACCTTTAAAACGGGTATTATGAGTGTGCCATACACTCCACTTCGCCCCACCCCCTTTTTTTCAGGTATTCCATTGGTTTTGATTGTTAAGGTTATAATTGGTTCTTCCTGGTCCCCTTACTGCTTTTTTACACTGGGAAATTTGTGGGAGGTCCCAGGTATATATGGACCGGGAGGGGCTTTCTTTTTTGCATATTCATCTCTGCAGAAGTTCGCCCTCTACTGGAGATTACCCACATGTCATGAAGATCGAAGTGGAGTGTATGGCACACTCATAATACCCGTTTTAAAGGTGAGTACTTGCAAAACAGTATTTTTTCATAACAGAAAAAATAAGGGAAACCAGACATAGATTGACATAACACTTGTGAAAATTGAGTGACTGAGTGAAAATAGTGCAAATTGAGAAATCAGGTACACACACCCAGGACATATAGCCTATAGGTCAAAACCGCAAACATACAGTGGTAATACACAAAGAAGGCAGAAAGGATCAGGACCCCAAAGCAAATTCCAGTTGTTGTAACAGTAACAATTATGATGTTGTTAAGAGCCAACATTTTGTTGATGATTATAAGTGATTTTGAGAGTAATCAAGAAGGTATATAGTGGTTAAATAAAGTGTAGAAGCCAGTTATTCCAGAGTCAAGGTAGTTTTTTTGAAAATTTCAGATGCAGGTATATTCTAAGTATACAGCACGTCCTGTTCCAGAATTTTCCTTACCCATGGGTAATACATCCACAAGATGGCGCTGGACTACAGAAAAACAGCTTGTGGCCTCTCCCAGCCCTATATAAGTCAGGGACTTCCCACAAAATCGCCAGTTTATTTCTGCAGTCTGCGCTGAGAAGATAGAAGACAGCTCTCTCATGGCGCAGGTGAGCAGGGCTTATTGCCTGCGGCCCTGCAGGACTATTCCCACCCGTTCCGTCCTATTGACTGCCTCCCAGCCTCGGCTGATAAGGTTCGGGTGAAGGTAGGCGATAGAAGCATTTTGTGCTAAGGAGCTAGGCTCCTACCGCAGTCCCTGCTCTAACAGGGTAGGCGGTTTAGACTAATGGTGAGCCTTTTTTGGGATGCCCCCACTGCCTCATGGGTTTGGCCAGGTTATCCTGTGTGGTAAACCCTATTCCCATTCCCCCTCCAACTCCTCTCTTCATGTTGGCCCCGGGCGCCATTTCCCCCAGGGTATTCCGTTGTTATCTTCCCTCACTCTCCCTTCGGGAGATCCTGGCGGGTGGGGGGTTTGTCTGGAATTTTTGTGACTTTAGACATATGTGTGCCTGTTACTTTATTAAAACACGTTGTCGCACGTTTGCACTGTGCTCCGCCGTTGGCAGCCCCATTCACCTCAGAGCTGCCGGGCCGCTACTGGCTGGCCAGATCATGTGGGCACGCTTCGCGCTCTTCGGGGGGGACGGGCTCTGTGGATGATGCAATTTACCTCATATCTCCACGGCCCGCCCCTCGAGGTTGCCGACGCCATTTTGTCTTCCTCCTGCGCTGCTGGCTCCTAATGATCTGTGAGTAACCCCGGTGGGGTGAATTTTTCTCTATTTGTTCTTATGCTTTATTCTTATGGGAATATATTGTTGTGTCTTTCAGGCGGGATAAATCTTTGGTCCTGTGGTTTCTCCCGGCCCTCTCCCCTCCCCTTTCCCACTTCCCTAGCGGTCTATTGGGGCATCCCGGGTAGCTCTTTAGCATTAACCCTTACTGGCCTACTGTGCCTGTTCAAATCACCATATGGAGGCTTCTGGGGATAATGAGCCTGGGGTTCCTTCGGGACAAGCCCGGCTATGTGTTGCATGTGGGGTATCCCCAATCGGTGATGATGTCAGGGTATGTGTATCCTGTGCCCAGCAGGTACTTGCACTGCAGTCTATGTTACCTGTTGCTGGGCCTGCGCCCCCTCGGACTTCGCCTACCCCCCCACGCCTGCATCTGACCCCCTATGAGGAGCATACCAGCGGGGAGTCTCAGCCTGATTTGGCTGCACGGGTAGCCAGCATTGAGAAACATATTGCTGGGTCTGCATCGCGTAAGGCTTCTGCTAAGAAGCGGCATTTGTCTCCCACCGTCTCCTGTGGAAACTGAGGAAGTTTTTGACACTACTGGGTTTTCCCCCCTGGAGGAGGGGGAATTGTTCTCTGATTCAGAATCATCTGAGGAGCAACCCAGGGTTTATGGTGGTACATGGTCTCCCTTTGGGGAAGATCTATGGTCCTCAGATGACACTGACAGGCTCTTTGCTCATATTTTTGAAGTGCTCTGTATCTCCCCTCCTGCCGTGGCTCCGCAGCAGCAGGGTGAGCTCTTTCATACGGTTAAACCATGTTTGTAATTCCCTGAGCAGTCGCACTTTAATAACCAGGTGCTCAAAGAATGGGAGCGGCCTAGCAAGCTGCCAGGGGTGCCCAAAAGTTGGGACAAAGGGTATCCCTTTCATGCTGATGTGATTAAGCGTTGGTCATGTCCTCCTGCGGGGGACGCGCCCTTTCTGGGGCTGTCCAATACATCTGTCATGCACTCTCCTGATACTACTACCCTGCGGGATGGTGAGGACCGGCGTATGGACCAACTGGCTTGCCATGCCTTTGCCTGTGTGGGGAGCGCGCTACGCCCAGTTTGTGCCTCTGCCATTACAGCTATTGCTATTAAGGGTTTGCTTAAGAGCCTCTTAGAAGGGGCCTCTGATGACGCGGGAGGAGAAGAATATAGATCTCTCCTGCTTTGCTATGAATTTGTTGCATATGTCCTGTCTGCTATGGATGATGCCATTAGAATGTGTGGTAGAACTTCTGACCTGTTGGTAGCTATACGCCGCTCTGTCTGGCTATGTCAGTGGGTAGCTGATAATGCTGCTAAGAAGGCTCTCACTGGTTTCCCTTTCAAGGGCCTGCGCCTTTTTGGTGAACGCTTCGATTTGTTTGCCAAGGGTGGTAGGTTACCTCAACGTAGGAGGCCGTCTCGGTCCTTTCGGGGGATGGGTGCCCTTCTCCCATCCTTCCGTGGTTCCAGACCTGGCCGAGGAGTCTCCTTTACTGGGGCCCGCGCAGATCACTGGGGAAGGGGCAGAGGACGTGGCCGTCCTGGCCTCTCCTGGGGTCCCAAACCAAAATCCTCACCCAAGCCCCCTCAGGTATGAAGGGGCGCCCTCACCCATCCGAGTGGGGGGACGGCTTTGGCTCACGTCTGGAGGCTTCACGTCTCAGACCAGTGGATTCAGGAGGTAGTGTCCTCCGGTTACAAGATAGAGTTTGCAGCCTGGCCGCCCACAAGATTCATCACATCCCGGATGGCTCAGAACCCCTTGTCAGCTCAGGGTCTGTGCCTTGCTGTCCAAAACCTTCTGGAGTTGGGGGTTATCTGCCAGGTGCCTTTGAGGGAAAGGGGCAGAGGCTACTATTCCAATCTTTTCACCGTTCCCAAAAAAGACGGGTCCATCAGACCTATTCTGGATTTAAAGTGCCTCAACAAATTTGTCAGATTCAAACACTTTGGCATGGAGACTCTGCGCTCCGCTGTCAATTAACTACGTCCAGGTGACTTCTTGACCTCTGTAGACATCAAGGACGCTTACCTTCATGTACCAGTCGTTCCAGGTCATCAGAGATTCCTCAGGTTCGCTCTGGAGGATCAGCACTATCAATTTGTGGCTCAGCCTTTCGGTATCACCTCGCCCCCCAGGGTATTCACCAAGGTACTGGCGGGCGTACTGGCTCTGCTGAGATCTCAGGGCATTCGCATCCTTCCTTACTTAGACGACATTCTCATCATGTCTCAATCTCTCCAGCAAGCCGAGTTGGATACTCAGCGGGTGGTGTCCACACTGGAGTCTTTCGGCTGGGTGACCAACCACCCCAAGTCTTTCCTGTCACCGTCAATGGTGAGGTCCTTTCTGGGCATGACTCTGGATACATCTCAGGTCAAGATTTTTCTGCCTCAGCAGAAGGTGGAGAGTCTTCAGGCCCAAGCCAGGTTCCTTATGTCTTGCCCTCATCCGTCCATCTGGCAGGGGATGCAGCTGGTGGGCCTGATGGTGTCTTGCTTCGAGGCGTTTCCATACGCTCAGATTCACATGAGACCTCTTCAACTTCACCTCTTATCAGTTTGGGATCGGGACCCTCGGTCCCGGGATCAGGTGTTGGTTCTGTCTCCTCTGGCCAGACGGTCTCTCTCGTGGTGGCTGGACTGAAGAAACCTGTTGGTGGGCAGATCCTTTCTGGCCCCATGCTGGGAGACAGTCACCACAGATGCCAGTCTGACAGGTTGGTGGGACTTCTGGAAATCCCTGAAATTCCAGGGTCAGTGGGGCCCTCAGGAGGCCCACACCCCTATCAACATTCTGGAATTGAGGGCGATAAGGTTGGTTCTCACTCAATTGACTCCACACCTTCAGGGACGGGCGGTTCAGGTCCGCTCGGACAACCAGACGGCGATTGCCTACATCAATCATCAGGGAGGGACCCGGAGCAAGAGGGCCCTCAAGGAAGTGTCCCTGATACTGTCTTGGGCAGAGGAGAATGTTCCTCAGCTGTGTACATCCCGGGGGTGGAGAATCTGGAGGCAGACTCCCTCAGCAGGGGGACCTCTCATCTGGGTGAATGGTCCCTCAGGAGCAGGGTGTTTCGCTACCTGTGCCACCGCTGGGGTCAGCCAGATGTGGATCTGTTTGCGTCCCGTCACAATCACAAACTTCCAGTCTTTGTCTCTCTGTCCCAGGACCCCCTGGCCTTGGCCATGGATGCACTAGCAATGTCTTGGAAGAGCGTTCAGCTTCTCTATGTGTTCCCTCCTTTTCCTCTGTTGGGCAAGGTGCTACGCAAGATTGCTCAGGAAGGGGTGCCAACCATTCTGGCGGCCCCCCGTTGGCCAAGAAGGGTGTGGTTCGCAGACGTCGTGCAGTTGGCAGTAGATCAGTATGTTCTGCCCAAGGATCCAGACCTGCTCACTCGGGGGCAGCTACGCCATCCCAATTTACAAACGCTGGCTTTAATGGCCTGGCTTCTGAAACCTCCATCTTGATGAAGAAGGGATGAAGAACAGGCCTCTGTTGTTAATACCATGATTCAGGCTAGGAAGAAGTCCTCATCATCCATCTACTATAGGGTCTGGCATGCTTACATGACTGGTGTGAGTCTAAGTAGCTTCCCTCTAGGGTGTTTTCTGTCCCTAGGATTCTGGAATTCCTGCAACATGGTCTGGATTTGGGTCTTCACCTTAGTACCCTCAAAGGTCATGTTTCTGCTCTGACCATTTTCATCCAAAGATCCTTTGCTCATCATCGTATGGTCAAGACTTTATTCCAAGGGGTTTCTCACGTGAGTCCTCCGCGTAAGCCTATGTTCCCTGACTTATATAGTCAGTCCCTGACTTATATAGGGCCGGGAGAGGCCACAAGCTGTTTTTCTGCAGTCCAGCGCCATCTTGTGGATGTATTACCCATGGGTAAGGAATATTCTGGAACAGGACGTGCTGTATACATATAATACTAATTCTACAGGTGAGTAATCACAGAATTGTATTTTTTGACATGTCTACTGAATAGATTAGTTTGCACATGCCAACATTACAAATGTTCATATTATACAATCTTGCATGTTCTCCCACACAAAATTTCTTTCTTCCTTCTCATGAAGACCCAGAAGTTCAGGATCTTCCTACAAAATGTTTATGGTCATATTGAATGACATGTCTTCATTTTAATTGTTTGACAAGTAATTTGCAAGTGACTTGAATTTGTCTGTGCAATGAATTTGATGCTTCAGACTTTTAGGAGATTAGGAGCTAGGAGTGTTAACTTGACCATCTTGTACAATACAACACTGGGGCCAACTCAGCACCATTTGTAAAAAGTTCTATTTATTTCTGTTGCAATTCCCTATAATTGTCTATACAGGGGGTGATTCAGCACCAGAGAACTTTTGTTTCATTTTTACCTAAAATGAACTTTTTACTCCACAGTCCACTTTTTGCATCTGGTGCTTAATCAACCCCACAGTACTGTAGATTTTCCTACTGCTGTCAAATGCCCAAATTTCCCACTTCGTACAATGAAATGAAAATACTTATATTTACCTTCTTTAATGTGGCATGAAACTCATATGGGGCTACCCCACATGCCTTCCCTGGCTAAGTACCAAGGGCAATGCAGCTGGCTTGGCAATGGCACGGATTAAATAATTATTCTAAGTATACAGTACGTCCTGCTCCAGATATACACTTGGGTTATCCTCCGCCAGAGGGCGCTGTGCACTGCAGCCATGCAAAAACAGGCTCCTCCCGGCCCTTCATATACCCAGGGACCTCCCACAAATCCCCAGATTTCTCTGCAGTGCTGACTGCGAAGACATGAAATATCAGTCTCTCGCAGGTGAGCGGGGCTATTACAGCCTGCGGCCCTGTGGGACTATTACCACCCGTCCTCCTTGTGATGTGCCTCCCAGCCTGGGCTGCGCTGGTCGGGTGAAGGTAGGCAGCACCATGCGTGCTTGACGGAGCCATGCTCCACCGTAGTCCCCCACCATAGGGTAGGCGGTTTAGGCTGATGGTGAGCCTTAGGGGATGTCCCTCCCGCTTAATTGTCCCACGCTCGTGTAGCGGTGGACACTGTGTAAAGGGTCGCCATCCTCCCTCGTTCCCCCCCTAGCTCGGGGGGGAGGGGTTTGTGAGTATGGCGGCGTCAGTGTACCCTATTACACGCTTATGGCCTCGGTGTCGTGTTTGACTGGGAATGGATGTCAGAGCCGCGTTATGTACTTTTTACGTTTATTAGTAGCCGCCGCGCCCTTTCTATATTGCATGGACGGCGGTGGCTTTGTTGATGCTGCGGCGTCTTTTTCTTAATCTGTAGTGGCTCTGCTGCGGTAACCCACTCGATCATCCCTTCAGGCGTCACTGCCCTGTTCCTTTTTTCTCTATTGCATCGCGCTTTCGGAGCTTCGCGTCACCTTCAGCTCTGGTCCGCCCTTCGAGGATCGTTTGGCACCATTCTTTTTTGCGCGCGCGCGTGGTGAAGACCGCCCCCCCTGCTGTCTGTAAGTGCCCTCGCGGGCGACCATATATTATCCTTATAATTACCTGTATCTTACCTAGTTTACTCTTTGCGCATGGCTCTGACATTCCTGTCCCTCTTATGTCTTTCAGACCGTGAATTCCGGTGGCTTCTACCGGCCCGGTGTATCTCCAATTACTCCAACTTCCTCGCAGGTTATTGGGGCATCCAGGGTAGCTTACAGCGTCAATCCCTACGGGCCTATTGTGCCGATACAATCACCATATGGAGGGGTCCCAGGATATTGTGAACGGGGTTCCTTCAGGACAAGCCCAGATGTGTGTAGCTTGTGGGCTCTTACCTAGCAGTGGTGACAATGCACGGGTCTGTGTTCCTTGTGCACAGCAGGCATTATTGGTTCTTCCCGCCTCTTACATGGCTGGGCCTGCACCTCGCCTCACTTCACCTACTCCCCCAAGCCTGAGTCTAACCCCCAATACAAGCGGGGATTCTCATCCTGATATGGCTACTAGACTGGCCAGTGTTGAAAGATTGCTTGCTAGCGCGTAAGGCCACCACTAAGAGGCGGCATTTAACCCCTGACTCTGCCCTTTTCCCTATGGAATCTGATGACTTGTTGCAGCCTTACGGCCAACCCCCCTCGGACGAAGGGGAGCTGTTCTCTGACTCGGGGTCATACGACGAGGAGTCAAGGGGTCATGACGAATCTGGTTCCGAGCACTGGACCTCGGATGATATTGACAGACTGCTGGCTCAGATATTTGAAGTTTTGTCCATCTCTCCCCCTGTTGCTGCTCCCAGACAAAGGGGTGAGCTTTTTCATACTGCTAAGGCTCGTCTTGAATTTCCCGAGCAAACTTATTTCAATAGCCTCGTGCTTAAGGAATGGGAACATCCCAGCAGACTGCCTGGGATCCCTAAGAGTGTGGATAGAAAGTATCCCTTCCCGGCTGACTTGGTTAAGTGCTGGTCATTGCCCCCCGAGGTCGATGCTCCTATTCTAGGGTTGTCTAACACCTCTATTATGCACTCCCCTGACACTACTACGCTACGGGACTCTGAGGACCGGCGTATTGATCAATTGGCATGCCATGCCTTTGCATTTGGGGGAGCAACCTTGCGCCCGGTTTGCGCCTTAGCCATTACGGCAGTAGCGCTCAGGGCCATGGTCAGGAATGCACTTGATGGCACAGATGAGTTGCCCTTTGATACTGTCAATACTCTGTCTAACTGTGATGTGTTCATAAACTCTATCCTGTCTGCATCGGACGATGCTATAAAGATGTGTGCCAGATCTTCTGCCTTGGCGGTAGCTATTCGCCGCGCAGTTTGGTTACGGCAGTGGGCGGCTGACAACGCCGCTAAGAAAGCCCTTACTGGGCTTCCATTTAAAGGGCTACGCCTGTTTGGAGACCGTCTAGACCTCTTCGCCAAAGGAGGCAAGTTGCCCCAGCGCAGGCGGCAGACTCTGCCTTTTCGAGGCCAGGGCACCCTTTCAATCCCCTACCGCGGGGCTAAACAGGGAAAAGGGGTGTCCTACGCGGGGCCCCGCGCAGATTCCTGGCACAGGAATAGAGGACGGCATCCCGGTTCCTCCTGGGGGCCCAAGCCCAAAGCCCCTCCCAAGACCCCTCAGGCATGAGGGGGCGCCCTCACCCGTCAGGGTGGGGGGATGTCTACAGCACTTCGAGCACGTCTGGCGGCGCCACATCTCAGACCGGTGGATTCAGGAGATAGTGTCCTCCGGCTACAAGATAGAATTTGCTGTACGGCCCCCCACCAGATTCATTGGGTCCCGAATCCCTCAAGACCCTGCCTCAGCCCAGGTCTTGCTGCTGGCCGTGCAGGGTCTCCTGGATCTAGGGGTCATTTGCAAGGTCCCCTTTGGAGACAGGGGCACGGGGTTCTACTCCAACCTTTTCACAGTACCCAAGAAGGATGGGTCAGTCAGGCCCATTCTGGATTTAAAAATCCTCAACAAATTTGTCAAGAACAGGCATTTTCGCATGGAAACTCTGAGCTCGGCCATTGGCTCATTGTGCCCAGGGGACTTCATGGATGCTTACCTTTACCCCTTCACACCTTACCCGGTGTTTCCAGGACACCGAAGGTTCCTCAGATTTGCACTGAAAGATCAGCATTACCAATTTGTGGCCCTGCCATTCGGCCTCACGTCGGCTCCCAGGGTGTTCACCAAGGTGCTGGCAGGGGTGATGTCCCTGATAAGGCTAAGGGGCATACGCGTGCTGCCTTACCTTGACGACATCCTCATCACCTCTCGGTCTCTGCGGCAGGCAGAGTTGGACACTCAACTGGTAGTGTCCACCCTGGAGTCCTTCGGTTGGGTGTTCAATTACCCTAAGTCCTCTCTGTCCCCATCCTCGGTGACCCTGTTCCTGGGAATGATTCTGGATACGGATCAGTCACGGATATTCCTTCCTCAACAAAAGGTGGAAGCTCTGACTGCGCAGGCCAGGTTTCTGCTCTCGTGCCCACAGCCCTCCATCAGGCAGGGAATGCACTGGTGGGCCTGATGGTGGCGAGCTTCGAGGCGGTGCCCTTTGCTCAGTTCCATTTGAGACCTCTGCAGCTTCACCTTCTGTCAGTATGGGACAAGAACCCAGCGTCCTTGGACAGGGTCTGTGTGCTTCCCCCCTCGGTCAGACGGTCCCTTGCATGGTGGCTGGACCTCGGGAACTTGACAGGGGGAAGGTCTTTTCTGGCCCCTTCCTGGGAGACGGTCACAATGGATGCCAGTCTGTCAGGTTGGGGGGGATTCTGGAAGTCCCTGCGCTTCCAGGGGACGTGGGGTCCTCGGGAGGCCCACTTACCCATCAACACTCTGGAACTGCGGGCAGTCCGGTTGGTACTGGAGCGGTTGACCCAACACCTGAGGGGGCTGTCGGTACAGGTACGCTCAGACAACAAGATGGCGGTTGCCTACATCAACCATCAGGGAGGGACTCGGAGCAAGGGTGCCCTCCGGGAGGTGTCTCAGATTGTGACATGGGCGGAGGCCAATGTACAATGCATTTCGGCTGTTTACATTCCAGGGGCGGAGAATCTGCTTGCAGATGCTCTGAGCAGGGGTACGTCCCGTCAGGGATAGTGGTCCCTCTGCAACAGGGTATTCCAGTCCCTGTGTCACCGTTGGGGTCTACCGGAGGTGGACCTGTTTGCGTCCCGCCACAACCACAAGCTCCCGGTCTTCGTGTCCCTGTCTCAGGATCCTCTGGCCTTGGCCACGGATGCCCTGTCCATGTCATGGAAAGAGTTTCGGCTCCTGTATGTATTTCCACCATACAGGGTTCTGCGCAAGATTGCTCTGGAAGGGGTGCCAGTGATTCTAGTGGCCCCCCGGTGGCCAAGAAGAGTGTGGTTTGCAGACGTGGTTCAAATGGCAGTAGACCAGTACGATCTGCCAGGGGTGCCAGATCTGCTAACTCAGGGCTCCCTACGCATCCCAATTTACAAACGCTGGCTTTGACGGCCTGGCTGCTGAGACCTCCATCTTGATGGAGAAGGGTTTGTCTGCCTCTGTGGTGGGCACTATGGTGCAGGCTAGGAAGAAGACTGCTGCTGCTATCTGTTATAGAGTATGGCGTACCTACATTGACTGGTGGGAGTCTAGGTCTCTTCCCTGTAGGGAGTTCTCTGTCCCCAGGGTTCTGGAGTTCTTACAGCATGGTTTGGAGTTAGGTCTAAAACGCAGTACTCTGAAGGGCCAGGTTTCTGCCCTGTCCGTCTTCTTTCAGAAGACCTTTGCTCAACATCATTTGGTTAAGACCTTCTTTCAGGGGATCACTCATGCGCGTCCCCCTCGTAAACCTGTGGTCCCCGTTTGGGATTTAAACTTGGTTTTATCTGCCTTGCAGGGTGCTCCTTTTGAGCCTATTCAAGATGCTGCTTCGGCTGTTCTTACTCTCAAGGCTGTCTTTTTGGTGGCCATAACTTCAATTAGGCGTGTGTCTGAGCTGGCTGCTCTATCCATTCAGTCTCCATACTATGAGCAACACCAGGACAAGGTCGTGTTCCGCTTCAAGCCGGATTTTCTGCCTAAAGTTGTGTCTGCTTTTCATTTGAATCAGGACATTGTTCTTCCTTCCTTGTGCCTCAATACTAGGAATGACAAGGAAAGGGTTCTGCATTCCTTGGATGTGGTCAGGTGTTTGAAGTATTACCTGGTTGTCACTGCGGCTTTCAGGAAGACTGATGCTCTCTTCGTTGTGCCTTCTGGGCCTAGGAAGGGTTTGGCTCCTGCCAAGTCTACTATAAGCAAGTGGATCCGTCAGGCTGTGGTTCAAGCCTATTCTGCTAAGGGGAAGAGTCCTCCCTTCCGTCTTACTTGCTCATTCTACTCGTGCTATTGGGGCCTCTTGGGCTTTCCAGCACCAGGCTTCTGTGGAGCAAATTTGCAAGGCCGCTACTTGGTCTTCTGTTCACACATTTTCAAAGTTTTACAAGGTTGATGTTCGGGCCTCAGCTGATGCTGCTTTTGGCCGCAAGGTTTTGCAGGTGGTTGTAGTTTAAGCTACGTGCCGTTGCCTTTTTTGTTGGGGATCCCACCCTACTGTTATGGACACTGCTATTGGATGTCCCAAGTGTAAGTATTATATCTGGAGCAGGACGTACTGTATACTTAGAATAATACAATTCTGTGAGATACTCACCTGTAGAATTGATATTATACGTATACAGTACGTCCTTCTCCACCCCACCCTGGTTTTTGCATTATTCTGGATCCCCTGTATGGTGATTGTTGTTATTATCATTACCAGTTGTTTTGGTGTTTGGATTCTCCCGGCCTCTGGTTCACTGCTTTTCAATGCTGGGGATTTGTGGGAGGTCCCTGGGTATATGAAGGGCCGGGAGGAGCCTGTTTTTGCATGTCTGCAGTGCACAGCGCCCTCTGGCGGAGGATAACTCAAGTGTAATAATTATTATTATTATCTGGAGCAGGACGTATTGTATACGTATAATACCAATTCTACAGGTGAGTATCTCACAGAATTGTATTTTTTACATGGCCAAGGCCACACCCACCTGCCTTTAGCTTACTGACTGGCTGATCTCAAGAATGCCAGCTGATGTAACCAGTCTGGCCAGGCAGCATCTGTGGCTTATCTGAAAAAAGGGGGAAGACCTGAGCAGAAATGTGTAGATGTAGGTAGAGGTGAGGTTGTATGATACAGGAAGAAGTTGTTAGAAATAAGAGGTGGTAAGTGGTGAGCAGAGATTTGTAAAGGTAGGCAAAGGTGAGGTTAGTAGAGTGAGAGAGGTAAGCACAGGTGAAAAGACGGGAATAGTTATGCCCAGAAGAGTTGGGATATAAGCAGAGGTGGGTAGGGGTAGGCAGAGGTGAGGTGAGCAGAGTGAGAGAGTGAGATAAGCAAAGATGTAGTGGTCAGGGGTGAAATAGGAAGAAAGGGCAGGGGTTGAGACAGGCAGTGACAGGAAGTGAGGTGGGCTGGGGTAAGATGTGCAGTGCTGAAGTAGCAAGAGGGGGGCAGTATCTGAGACAATAAGAGATGAGGGTCCAGGTGTAAGGTGAGCAGAGGTGAAGTGGGAAAAGGGGGGCAGGGATGAGGCAGTCAATGGTGAGGTTGGAAGCAAAACGCAAGAGGTGAAGTGGGCATTGGGAAAGAATTCAGGGTTGAGACAGGCAGAGTTCAAGTGGGAAAAAGTGGGCAGACATGAAGTGGGAAGAAGTGGGCAAGGGTGAGGCTGGCAATGGTGAAGTGGGCAGGCATGAGGTGGGCAGAGGTGAAGTGGTAAGAAGTGGGCCAGGGAGAGACTGGCAGAGGTGAGGTAAGCATGAATGACCCAGGCAGTGGTGAGGTGGGAAAAAGTGTGCCGGGGTGAGGTGGGCAGATAAAGTGGTAAGAAATGGATAGAGATAAGACGTGCTACAGCTGCAACCATGCATACACACACACACACACTGCCGCTGGCCCCCAAACACTTGCAACTAAGCACACCTCCCCCTGCACCTGCACATGCCTCAATACAACCACAAATCTATACCACATGACACTCACAGACGTACACACATCCCCAGACCCATGTACGAACACCCCCCATATGCACATGCACACACACCAGCAGATGCGCATGCAAATACCCCAAGACATGCACCCACACCACCACAAACATGCATGCACACACCCACAGATGCTCATGTGCACATCCACAGACGTGCATGTGCATACATCCCCAGATGCACATGTGCACACATCCATAGATGCAAATGCACACCTCTTCAGACGGGCATGTACGCACATCCCCAGATGTGCATGCATGCACCCCCAGATGCAAATAGGCATACATCCTCAGATGCACATGCGCACACCCCAAGATCCGCATGCATAACCCACACACATGCAGAGTAGCATGTGCATACCTACTCAGATGCACATGTGCATACCTCCTCAGACATGTATGTGCATACATCCTTAGATTTGCATGTGCATGCGCCCTCAGACACGCATGTGCATATATCCCCAGGACCACATGTGCATACATCCTTAGGCCCGCATGGGCATATATGGTTTAGACGCACATACATCTTCAAACGTGCATGCACACACACCCCAGATGTTCATGCCTTACCACATATATGCATACGCACACACCCAGATGCGCATGCAAGCATTCCAAGCTGCACTTGTGCGCACCCACAACCACAAATGTGGGCCCGTGCAAATGCACATTCCCACAAAGGCACACGCAACAAACCTTCAATTGCAGGCATGCACAGTGATCTGTGGACAGTGCACTCATACTGCCTGAAAGCAAGGATCTGAGGTGCAGCAGTGGGATTGAGAACATGGTTTCCCAACCCCAGTACATAGCTGGGGCACCTTGAGCATTACTTCTCTAGGGTTTTACTTATTATTATCTATATTATTATTTATTTATATAGTGTCATCTTTTTCAGTGGTGCTTTACAAGGTATAGCTACAGTCTAAATGATAGGGGATAGAGACAGTCTATATGGTCCAATAAAATTGGCTATGTACTGTTCGTACAGATTTCATGCAATCAAATGAATATACAGCAATGGGTACAAGTGTTGCCACCCCTGATTTTTTTTCCGAAAAATAAGTATTTCTCACAGAAAATTAGTGCAATTACATATTTTGTTATACACATGTTTTTTTCCTTTGTGTGTATTGGACACATTTACTGGCACCCTCAACTTAATATTTTACACCCTTTGGAATACAAACTGAATCAATCACTTCATTTAACATGTAAAACTCCAAGCATGTAGATTCTAGGTGCATAGTGTTTTCACAAAAAAATCTCTGAACCTCCAACACATTTGACTGTACCTACTGTGTTCTTTTCTTTGTGGGCCTCATTTGGTTTTCAGTTAACAGTGGAATGTGCTTTACCAAGGATCTCTATCTTGGTCTCATCTGTCCACAAGACATTTTCCTAGAGGGATTTTGGCATATGTTGATTTCGGCTAACTGCTAATTCCTTTGGAATATCACTAGGGCTGCTTATCCACCATCTGGACTATCCGGCATTGCAACCTTTCATAATTTTTTGTCTTCCGTCCATTTCCAGGGAGATTAGCTATAGTGCCATTGTTTATAATCCTCAGGCAGTTTCAACTTCTCCCCTTTTTACCTGGTTTCAGGTGTGATATTTATATTGCCCCTACCGCTGGTAAGTTCGAATGAGCATCACATACTTGAAAAAAAGTTGTTTACCCATAATTTTCTTTGACTTTTTTTTTAAATGTATCTCTGTTATTTGTGTTGTGCCATTACACACAGCAGAAATAAACATGTGTAATTAAAATAATGTTTAGGAAGAAGAACATTTTTTTTTACATTTGCGGCCACAACTGTATGTATATTTACCTAGCCACTTCACAAGAAAGTTGTGCGTGACCCTTTATAATCCTAATCTCACTTAGCTCCCTTGTGGGATGTTGGTTCATGGACATGCTCTTGAACTACACTTTAAGATCCGGATTTTAGGCCATTCCGGTATTCCCTAATGAGCATTTGACCAAGACCACACAATACTATATTTTCATTTAAAAGAAGTGATAGCTTCTTCATTTATTATACCATATTTGTGCTATACATAGTAAATTACATTTTTGCATTCACAAAAAAAAAAATATAATTATCATTGCCATATGTGTTACAATCCTCAGAGATTATTCATAGATCTTTACTTGATGGTATTCATGAGCTGTTTAGATGCCAGATTCAGGCGTTGGGCAGACATGTTTCGCCATAACTCTGTGGCTTTATCAATGCCCTCTAAAACAAATGAATGCATAAGAGTAGTGAATGAGAAAATTCTCCTATATTCATCTATATCATATTCAATATGTATTTCAAGCTCTGGGATAACATAGAATCCAGATTTACCTCTACTATATACTGGCGTTAGTATGAGACCATCACTATTTCATTTGTCTTGGTACATCAATTTTTTCCAAACATTTCCATTCTTTCATTAAAACCCCAGGGGAGGCATGGCAAGAGCACATTAGTGGCTTATTTTACCATCTAAAGCCCTTTCGAAAAAAAAGGAGAAAAGATTGTAAGGGATTTGACCTACTGGTTGCTATGCCATATACTTATGCATTTGCTATCAAAAAAGTGACTGAAATCCTGATTACCTTAGAAGGGCTGGTTCATAAATTTACTCCCCTCCTAGTCCGTCTGATTGTCCTCCTCCTATTTCTAGGTCAATTTAAATATGGAAGGCTGTAATCAAAGATAGGCTCCATTAAGTGGAGATCTTTAGTGCGCAGGTGATTGTCATTATTTCTTATTGTTTGTCACCCACCTTTTATTCGCAGTTATGTAATGCAGAGACGTTTCTTTCTATGTATGGCCCACGTCTGGCGTTGTATGGCTATCTTTCTGCTTGTGCTGTGTCCCTTGTTGTTCTATGTGCGCCGCCGCCGCCTGCCTTCATGGGCTCTATCCAGACTTTTAACCGCGATGCTCGTTGGTCTAGGGGTGCGAGCATATGCCGCTTTCCTTCCCTTTATATTTGCTGCGTTCGCGCCATGCATCTGTTGCTATGATGCCGATCGCGTCATTGCCGGATCGCTTCCGGAAGTGACGCGTGCGTTCCACCTATTGCGCGTCTCCAGCGCCATATTGGTGGGGCCTGTTTCTCTACATCCTATTATTGGGCCACAATATTTATGCGGTTGCGCCTATTCCCCTGCGCCATTTTGTTGGCGCCCCGCTCATCAGTCACATCAGTTTATCGCCATATTGTTGGGGCCTTATGGTCCTCTCATTAGTGACATTATACATATTCAGCCATTTTTTTGAAGCCTCCTGCTTCCCTTACCGCGGTATTCTGCTACTTTATAATCATTTGTGCTTACAATTACAGCCTATTTCTGAATTCAGTCACTTTGAGCGGCTTTACGTTCTAAATATGTTTGTTACCAGCAGTTCTTATTAATGCTATGGGGCATCAAGTCACATAATCTAGTGCCTTCATCCCGTGCTCTGCCATGTTCCCACCGGGTTTACATTGTTTGTACATCCTACACATATTACTATGATCACACGTACATATAGGTACACCCTTGCCCATATATACATGCATACTTATTTGTATTCTGTTGTTATCAGTATCTATTGACCTTGTGGTCCTTATTATTGCTATGTGGCCTCTACTGTCTGTACCCCGTATTACCTATTGCGCATGTTTTGGGGGGCTTTCAAGAGGTAAATTACCCAACCTTTCATTCTGGAAATTTTTTTGTTATCCCTATCCCAACGTGTTCCAGTGGATCTCCAGTTCCCATTTTAATAAGGAGGGGGAATAAAAGCAGGAGATTTAATATTCCCATTCCTATAGGAAGGAGGCAAAGCTTAAATTCTCGTTTAGGCCTGGAAATCGATGTGCTTGCAACTTGTGAATCCATCTCGTTTCCACTTGGAGAGTTATTTTTTGAATGTCTCCACCCCTCTGAGAGGGATGTATATGGTCTAGACCCTGTACTTTTAGGGAACTGGGATCCTTGTAACGCAAAATACAGGAGAGTACTGTCAACAGAGAGGAACAGGACAACACTCATCAGTCTAGAAGGGATTTTTTAGGAAACAGCAAAATCGACACAGGAACGCACGTAGGAGGGCGACACGTAGAAGGGTATGGGAATCCCACACAACCAACAAAGCGGTTAACACTCTTCCCAGATCACCAACAGAAGTAGGGGGGGCGGAACAACTGCACCAACAGAATGATATAATTAATTTATCAGAACATAAGCTTACACAGGAACAATGTGAGGTCTTAAGACTGGGTCTGAATTACTGTCCCTCCAGTAATCCAGACACTTTTGAAACGATAAAAGATGTGCATATGTTCTCGAGAAAGGTGCTATGCAAATATCAGTTCATGCCTAAAGATGAGGTCGATTCTAGAGAAGTAGCAGTACCGTCTGAACAAGAACTAAATAAGGATATGGAAGAGTTAGCAATGGAAGTAGCAGGCAGGATCATAACAAAAACAAGAAAGACAGAGTTCAAAAAGACGTCCACGTATTACCCAAATTTAGGGCTAAATCACAATGTAGCTACTTTCACAAGCCTGGTAACAAATGAGATTGAACATCTCACGTATAAAAAGAAGTCATCAAATTTGAACCCCGCATTACAAAAAGCATTGGATGATCTTGAACACAATCAACAGATTGTAGTAAAACCTGCCGACAAAGGCGGTAACATTGTTATAATGTCGGTACAACAATATGAGAACATGTGTATGCGAATCCTAAATAACAAAAGCTGGTATGCCAGGGCCTCCATGTCCAGACTCACCAGAGACGCCCAGGAATATCATGCTCTCGTCCAAGAGGCCCGGGACCGGGGGGTCATAGATGCCCACACGGCTGGATACTTGGAGTCCCCATGCCCGAGAATACCTACTTTTTATGCACTTCCCAAAGTGCATAAATCGGCCACATCACCACCAGGACGGCCGATTGTCTCGGGCATGGGGGCTCTGACTGAAAAAGCCAGCCGTTATGTGGATCAGCACCTTCAGCCCCTGGTCACGGGCCTTCCGTCATACGTAAAGGACACGGGCCATATGGTCCGGGTCCTCGATGACCTTTGGGTGAGCCCTGGTGCGTATCTGGTGACTCTGGACGTGGAGGCTCTGTACTCCAGCATCCCACATGAGCTGGGTTTGAAAGCGGTGGAAGCCTTTTTGAACGAGTTAGATATAGAGCAGCACGATCACAACCTCTTCCTGCTTCGGCTCCTTAATTTCGTCCTCACCCACAACCTCTTTCTCTTTAAGAACCAACTATACCACCAGATACAGGGGACGGCGATGGGGACTACATGTGCCCCATCGTTCGCGAACCTGTATCTGGGATGGTGGGAGAGGGGGTTGTGGGCTGAGGACGAGATGACCCAGTACCTGTGCCATGTTTCTGCATGGCACAGGTACATAGATGACATTTTTGTCATTTGGGAGGGGCCGAGGCAGGAATTGGATACTTTTGTGACCCGGCTCAACCAGAATATTTACAATCTAAAATTTACCTATGAATATAATGAATATAAGGTGACCTTCCTTGACATATTAATTAGCAAAGATTCATCCGGCCATATAAGCACCACACTATACCGTAAACCTTCAGCGGCCAACACTACACTTAGAGCCACCAGTTCCCACCCTGGCCATTTATTGAGAAGTATTCCGTATGGAGAGTATATCCGGGCTCGCCGAAATTGTAGCACCATAGAAACATTCCAGAGAGAGGCCGACAATATTAGGAAACGCCTATCCGATAGGGGATACAAACAAAGGGACTTAAAAATAGCCTACAAAAAAGCAAAGAGACTGGACAGGCAAACACTCCTATATAGACCCAATCAAAGGAAGGGACCACAAGGCCCAGCACTAATTCTCACATACACGGAAGCACATAGTAAGATCCGCCAAATAATAAAAAAACATTGGCCAATTCTCTTGAACGACGTCCATATCAAGACTTTTTTACCCCACGAACCCAAAATTATTTTTAGAAGGTCCCGGAACCTTAAGGACCGATTGACACATAGTCACCATAATGTAAATAGACGGGACGAGTGCTGTAAGCAAAAGGGGACATTCCGCTGCGGACACTGTAACATGTGCACATATATATTGCCAGGTCCAATAGTGAATATACCTGGAAAAAAAGAGATCACCCCCAGACATTACATAAATTGTCAATCTATGAATGTAATATATGTATTAACATGTAGTTGCGGTTGCTTCTACGTTGGGAAGACGAACCGTCATCTCAAAAGACGGATCTATGAGCACCAGTACAACATCAGAACGGGGAACCAAAAAACCCCCGTGGGACGTCATTTTGCCTTGAGGCATAACAAGGATCCCAGTTCCCTAAAAGTACAGGGTCTAGACCATATACATCCCTCTCAGAGGGGTGGAGACATTCAAAAAATAACTCTCCAAGTGGAAACGAGATGGATTCACAAGTTGCAAGCACATCGATTTCCAGGCCTAAACGAGAATTTAAGCTTTGCCTCCTTCCTATAGGAATGGGAATATTAAATCTCCTGCTTTTATTCCCCCTCCTTATTAAAATGGGAACTGGAGATCCACTGGAACACGTTGGGATAGGGATAACAAAAAAATTTCCAGAATGAAAGGTTGGGTAATTTACCTCTTGAAAGCCCCCCAAAACATGCGCAATAGGTAATACGGGGTACAGACAGTAGAGGCCACATAGCAATAATAAGGACCACAAGGTCAATAGATACTGATAACAACAGAATACAAATAAGTATGCATGTATATATGGGCAAGGGTGTACCTATATGTACGTGTGATCATAGTAATATGTGTAGGATGTACAAACAATGTAAACCCGGTGGGAACATGGCAGAGCACGGGATGAAGGCACTAGATTATGTGACTTGATGCCCCATAGCATTAATAAGAACTGCTGGTAACAAACATATTTAGAACGTAAAGCCGCTCAAAGTGACTGAATTCAGAAATAGGCTGTAATTGTAAGCACAAATGATTATAAAGTAGCAGAATACCGCGGTAAGGGAAGCAGGAGGCTTCAAAAAAATGGCTGAATATGTATAATGTCACTAATGAGAGGACCATAAGGCCCCAACAATATGGCGATAAACTGATGTGACTGATGAGCGGGGCGCCAACAAAATGGCGCAGGGGAATAGGCGCAACCGCATAAATATTGTGGCCCAATAATAGGATGTAGAGAAACAGGCCCCACCAATATGGCGCTGGAGACGCGCAATAGGTGGAACGCACGCGTCACTTCCGGAAGCGATCCGGCAATGACGCGATCGGCATCATAGCAACAGATGCATGGCGCGAACGCAGCAAATATAAAGGGAAGGAAAGCGGCATATGCTCGCACCCCTAGACCAACGAGCATCGCGGTTAAAAGTCTGGATAGAGCCCATGAAGGCAGGCGGCGGCGGCGCACATAGAACAACAAGGGACACAGCACAAGCAGAAAGATAGCCATACAACGCCAGACGTGGGCCATACATAGAAAGAAACGTCTCTGCATTACATAACTGCGAATAAAAGGTGGGTGACAAACAATAAGAAATAATGACAATCACCTGCGCACTAAAGATCTCCACTTAATGGAGCCTATCTTTGATTACAGCCTTCCATATTTAAATTGACCTAGAAATAGGAGGAGGACAATCAGACGGACTAGGAGGGGAGTAAATTTATGAACCAGCCCTTCTAAGGTAATCAGGATTTCAGTCACTTTTTTGATAGCAAATGCATAAGTATATGGCATAGCAACCAGTAGGTCAAATCCCTTACAATCTTTTCTCCTTTTTTTTCGAAAGGGCTTTAGATGGTAAAATAAGCCACTAATGTGCTCTTGCCATGCCTCCCCTGGGGTTTTAATGAAAGAATGGAAATGTTTGGAAAAAATTGATGTACCAAGACAAATGAAATAGTGATGGTCTCATACTAACGCCAGTATATAGTAGAGGTAAATCTGGATTCTATGTTATCCCAGAGCTTGAAATACATATTGAATATGATATAGATGAATATAGGAGAATTTTCTCATTCACTACTCTTATGCATTCATTTGTTTTAGAGGGCATTGATAAAGCCACAGAGTTATGGCGAAACATGTCTGCCCAACGCCTGAATCTGGCATCTAAACAGCTCATGAATACCATCAAGTAAAGATCTATGAATAATCTCTGAGGATTGTAACACATATGGCAATGATAATTATATTTTTTTTTTTGTGAATGCAAAAATGTAATTTACTATGTATAGCACAAATATGGTATAATAAATGAAGAAGCTATCACTTCTTTTAAATGAAAATATAGTATTGTGTGGTCTTGGTCAAATGCTCATTAGGGAATACCGGAATGGCCTAAAATCCGGATCTTAAAGTATATTTACCTAGACTACATGTTAAGCCAAGCCACACCCTGTCACTTCACTCTCCACATAAGATCTATGTTTAGAAAAGTTTCAGGCTTAGAAAAGGATTAATGCATGGGTTCAGATACAAACAGGCCCAGGTGGGCATAGAAAGTATGTAAAGTATGCTGGACATGACAGGGAAGTTGGGCATTGCTAAAAAATAGAGCAGGGGCAGAAACATGATTGAGATGCTGCTGGGAAGGTATGAGTATTATGCTAGTATAAAGAGCACAAATCTTAAAGGGGCCAAAGCACAGTGCTTATATTGTAATGGGCAAAAGTTCAAAGATGGTGGTTCCAGGGCTTTCATTTAGGGATTAAATATTGAGGAGGCCTTCTCTGGTCTGCTCTATCCCAGTTGTGAGCTTTGAACTCAGGCTTGAGTAAAGATCAAATTGTTGTGATGAGATGGGGCAGATTAGTTGTGGCCTCAGTTCACAGTCAGTAATGATCTGCTTTATTGGGTTACCATGGTTAATGAAGAAATCGCTGAAAAACTATTGGTGCCCCAGTTGCACAGATGGATAGTTCTGGAAGTAAATTATGCTTGGGGATGCACCTGGAGTTTGAACAAAATGGGCACTCACATTTCCAGTTCTACTGACCTGGCCTGACATAAAGAAATACTGTACATCATGTCTTACCTGCTGTCGATCCAGGTTCACCAACACGCATTTTATCCCAATCTATTCCCCTGAGGAATATCTCATCCAAAACACTAGCTTGTGAGCTATTTAAGATGTTTACTAGGACAATCCTCCCACTTTGCTTATATTGAGGGTTATGGCCAATGTGGCCAATGTTTCAAATCAGACAACAGTGTATGTCTCTTTACCACCTACATATACATGGCTTGGCTAAGCATTTTAACAAAACCCTTAAGCAACTGCAGGTTACAATACACTTAATTGCAGCCAATTGCAATCAAACATCTAATGATAAGGCATACATACTTGTTTCAGTAGCTTTGATGGTTCCAAATAACAAAGTTGCTCTTTGAACTTAGGATTGAATTAATGATCCTTAACCAAAATACAGCACCAAAGACAGCACGCTTCATTTATCTTGTATTTGTTACTTGCAGCTTAGATAAAAGATAAACACATGGAATCGAGGTGAGATTAAATGTTTCACAGTTTATAACATCCCAAATCAACATGCCTCTAGGGAAATCTCTTAAAGAGGGCCAACTCATTTATGGTCCACTTTTAACCAAAGCAGTGAGGTGGAAAGCCTGTGCTCAACATTCAAATGTACTGGGAGATCATTAATTTGTCAACAATTTGCCAACTGTGCACTAAGGAAGTTGGACTTTCTTAATGTTTACTTTGACCTTTAAGGGCTGATTCACCACATAGAGATTTTTTTTCTCATTTTTTGTGTGAAAAAACTAATTATTTAAAAAATGCACAGCTAAAAAGGTGCAGAATTGCACCAAGGGAAAAAAATCTTTATAAAAAATGAGTAAAAAAGAGACTGGCTATAAGTACCTCACAAAGTGGTACTGTACTTTTAGCAAACTAGCATTATATTGTGATTTTTTAATGTACCTTGGATTGCACTGTATCATATACATGTGGCTCAGATACCTTGTGCATGCAGTGTTTTCTTCCTTTTCCTATTTCTGTACCTTATACTCAGTTTTGTTTTAAAGAAAACATGTATTCAGACAGGTCAAATTTTCCTCAACAGCATTGCAAAGACAGCAATCGTTTATTTTGATTTGTTTTAGCCTGGATAGTCCCTTTAATAAATCTACATGGGAAAATAAGAAATCTATACACAAATAAACCGTTGTGTCTAGTAAAGGAGAACATAAATGTTTTGTCTTTTCTTCATATGTATTTCTTAGGATTGTCAGACAAAAGTAATAACGTTAAATGATGCAGTTTCTCAATATGCCTGGTATCCATGCAAAGCCACATCAGATGCAATTCAGTTCTGGTTAAAGGTAAGTGTAATATGACTTTCTGGCTAAGACTATATACCTCCTAATTCTTACATTTTTTTTTTTAATTTTGAATATACATTGTTAGTTTCTTTAAAGCAGAACACTGGTCAAATAAGTAAAGTTTAGTGATTTTTTTCTCCTAAACTCCCTCCTCCACCCTTTGGCGATCAGTGACGTATGCTGTTTGAGAGGGCTTAACCCCATGCAGACACTGTTGAATATATTTGCAGATGCTGCACTTCTCGACTGCATGGGAGTGGCCATCTTGTTACGCATCTGAGAGCTATGCTTACACATGAGAATGAGGGGGGAAACTGATTGGTCCAACTCCTGCAGTGAGAAATTTACCCTAACCAAAAATAGTGAAACTTCCCTCCATTCACTGTTGTGGAAAGGTGTGCCAGGCCTGGCACGCCATGGTAGTTCATCGTTTTGGTAAGCCGATCAGGCCGATCAGCTGCGGTGGACAAAAGGTGATTATCCCTTTTGTGGTTGGAGAATTACTTTCCATTGATTGTAACAAAGCCATGCAGTTTATTTAGGGGGGTTATTCCAACGCCATGGCTCTGGATGCTAGTAATACAGGTTTTACATAAATAATTTTACATAAATAATTCATTTACATTAAATAAATCATTTTTACTATATTATATTTTAAGTGGTACATTTTAATTTACCTTACAAAAACATGGTACTCTTACCCTTTACTCAGTAATGGTTTGTATGCTAAACATGTTTTAATTGTTTTAACAGGTTCACTTTTCTCATGATGTAGTTGTTGCTGCTGTGGTTGTGCACTTGGTAACCGATGGGACATCATACAGTTATCAGAAGCCAGAGACCATAAGTGTTCAGCTTATTGATGTCAAGGAGCAAATGCATGACCTTGGTAAATAATTTCCTATTGTATTTCTACAAATAAAATGTATTTTTGTAGCCTGTTAAAGCAGAACTCCATTTGATCAGCACTGGATCTCAGAGAGAGTGCATTGCTCGGCAAGGCTAGGGAGTTAGTGTAGCACAGTGGGAGAACTCAAACCTGATCCACCTTAAGAGTTAGGGTTTTTGGAAATTAACAGACAATGGATATATAGATCTAAAACAGTTAGTAATGGTACCTGGAAAAACATTTTAAATAATGTTCAGTTAATAACATGAATATAATGACACATTTTACACTTGACTGTGTGCTTAACAGTGATTGTTTTTTGGCAGTACCCCCAGCACTACTGATTCCAGTTCAGTCATAAATTGTTACATGACAGTAAGTAAGCTTTCTAGGCATACCCAACTTGTTGTAGTGGGCTCATCTTTTTGGAAGTAATCCCTAGAAGAATTGTTTGGTTGCACAGTGTTTCCCTAAAAAATGTATAAAAAGCAGAATAAAAACACATTTTCCTAAAATACTAATATACAAACAAGAAAAAATATGCTAAATCTGAAAGTGCAAGGTCCCCTGAACAGAATAATACCCAGCATGCATAGCTACTTTTAACCTTTTTAACTGCCAGCCTATGAGATTTTGTCACCCTCTGTTGACAGGTTTTCGGCAGTGTTTAGCCTTTAACATGAAATGTCTGGTTTGTAATTTTCCGGTGTTTTTTTTTAATATTTTTGAGTGAAAAAAGTAAAAACAAAAAAACATTTTTTTTTCAAAATTGTCTCATTTATTTAAATACAATTTTTTTTGGCAAGAAAACCATTACAACGGTACAACATATGTATCTGTAGCCCCCCGTTCTTGCCCAGGAGACCCCCACAACTGAAAAGAGCACTTTAAAACATTTACAAATAAAATATAACTACTATCCACACTATAAAGGGTTAAACAACAAAAATATTTGGTGTAGGGCCCCCAATCCTGGGGTGGACCCCAATTTTTGAGGAATTTTAAGGGTTAAAAATCCACAAAAAATGATGTGGGGTCTCTCCTATCTGTAGAACATGACACAGCCTCCATGGCCCCCCTCCCTAAAGGCTACAAGCCCCACAGGCTAAATAGCCCCTGGGCCCTTCTGCCCCCCCCAGCTTTGGGGAGGCAGGTAATAGGGGGGCTGGGGGTTAATGGCAAGTCACCTGCTAGCCGCAGGTGACTTGCCAGCCCCTAAGCCTTGTGAACTGGTATAGAGCAGGGCTAGATGACCCGATGCCCTCTCCTCAACATGGAACAGCCCGGGGGGTGTGATCGGAGCCCCTGCGGTGAAGAGGAGATGGGAGGGATCATGGCTGCAGGTGAGTCAAATTTTATAGCTGTCAGCAGCGGCTGGAGCGGGAGGCAAGGTCTTTCGGGAGCCAGAAAAAGCCAGAAGAGCCATGGGGGGGGGGGGGGGGGCAGTTGCCCCCTGGGTGAAGAGGAGACCCGGCTGGATCGAACAAGGGGTCAGGTGAGTGTTATCGAACGAGGGGTTAGGTGAGTGTTTTTAAAAAAAAATTTTAAACTAGCAGGGGGGAAAGTAGCATGCTTGGCACTTAAGTGCTGGACAAGCAAGCATGTAGTTGTTACCTGCTTGGCACTTAAAGAGGTAAAGAGTTGGGCCTGTATGATAAAGATGTATCATTTTAAGAAGATTCTTTAGGCGCTTCGAGACCAATTTCTCCAATATGGCAATGTGGTGCATTAATGTATTTTATGGATTTTTCTGATAGCAGGAATATGAAATACCAAATTGATTAAAAAAAGGGGGGACCCTATGTCATTTCAGCAGCAGAGTGCAGAAGCCAAAGTGATGGATGGGAGGTAAGTATTAGAAAAAATAAATCTTTTTTTCTGTGTTTTTTTTTTTTTCATTTAACCCATTGTGAACTGATAAGGGGTCCATGAGACCCCTATACCAGTTCACAAGGCACAGGGGCTGGCAAGTCACCTGTGGCTAGCGGGTGACTTGCCATTAACCCCCATTACCTGCCTCCCCCCACGTCATTTTTTGGGGATTTCTACGGGCTTTTAACTCTTAAAATTCGAAACAAATGGGGTGCCCTCCCCAGGAAGGGGGGACCCTACGCCAATTTTTTTTGGTTTAACCCTTTATAGTGCGGATAGTAGTTGTATTTTTATTTGTAAGTGTTATAAAGTGCTCTTTTCCATTTGAGGGGTCTCCTGGGTAGGAACCAGAGGCTACTGATACATATGTGGTACCGTTGAAATCAGTAAAAATGGGGCTTTCACATGCAATATGGTTTGCTTTAATAAAATAAATGTTTTTTTTTTAAATAAAGGAGAGTTTTCTAAAAAAAAATATTTTTTTTTGTTTTTTTTTTGCTCAAATATTTAAAAAAATAGTAGAAAAATTACAAACAAAACATTTCATGTTAAAGGGTAAACTGTGTTGCAAATATATAATTTTCCTGCAAAAATCACAGTTAAACATAGCACAAAATGATGAAAATGGCTTGCCGACAGAGGGTGACGAAATTTTAAGTAGGATGGAAATTAAAAGGCTTAAAAGTAGCTATGTTGGGTATTGTTCTACTCGGGGGACCTTGTTTTATTTTGCTTTGTTATAATTTTTTAGAGAAACCCTGTGCAACCAAAGAATTTGTCGAGGGTTTACTTCCAGAAAGATGAGCCCACTACAACAAGCTGGGTACGCTTAAAAAGCTTAACATGTGTACTTTCAGGGAATATATGCAAGGTGTATTTTGTCTGCAGAGCTGAAATTTTCAAGTAAAATTACCATTAAGCACATATTTTCCATTGACAGTACCTATGCATGTTGGGTATTGTTCTGTTCCTGGGACCTTGCTTTTTCAGATATAACTTTTTTCTTGTTTGCATAAAGTTTTTTTTAGGAAAATGTTGGTTTGTTTCTGCTTTTTTATCTGTTTTTAGGGTAACTGACTGTGCAACCAAAGAATACATTGAGGGATTACTTCCAGAAAACTGCAGCCTTGAGGTGAGTACTCACTAAAGGGTTGTTTCTTTTAAAAAACGCAAGGTGCGCATAGCGCATAGCATAGTTGAATTTATCTAAAAATCTCCCCTTAAGCGCTGTTTCAGTTTGGGGGAGTCTCCTGGACAGAAAAGGGTGTCTACCAATACATATGTGGTACCATTGTAACCGGGAGACATTAGGATTTCACATGCATTAAGATTTTATTGACAAACTTATATTTATTCTAAGTATACAGCACGTCCTGTTCCAGAATATTCCTTATCCATGGGTAATACATCCACAAGATGGAGCTGGACTGCAGAAAACAGCTTGTGACCTCTCCCGGCCCTATATAAGTCAGGGACCTCCCACAAATTCCCCAGTTTATTTCTGCAGTCTGCACTGAGAAGATAGAAGACAGCTCTCTTGTGGCGCAGGTGAGCGGGGCTTATTGCCTGCGGCCCTGCAGGACTATTCCCACCCGTTCCGTCCCATTGACTGCCTCCCATCCTCGGCTGATAAGGTTCGGGTGAAGGTAGGCGATAGAAGCACCTTGGTGCTGAGGAGCTAGGCTCCTACCGCAGTCCCTGCTCTAACAGGGTAGGAGGTTTAGGCTAATGGTGAGCCTTTTGGGATGCCCCCACTGCCACATGGGTTTGGCCAGGTTATCCTGTGCGGTAAACCCTATTCCCATTTCCCCTCCACCTTCACTCCTCATATTGGCCCCCGGGTGCCGTTTCCCCCAGGGTTTTCCGTCGTTATCCTCCCTCACTCTCCCTTCAGGAGATCACGGGGGGGGGGGGAGTTGTCTAGTGTTTTATGACTTTAGACGTATTTGTGTTTGTTACTTTATTAAAACGTGCCGCTGCGCGTTTGTACTGCGCTCCGTGGCTGGCAGTCCCATTCACCTCAGAGCTGCCGGGCCGCTACTGGCCGGCCAGATCACGTAGGCGCGCTTCGCGGTCTTCGGGGGGGGGGGGGGCAGGCTCTGTGGATGATGCAATTTACCTCTTGTCTCCACGGCCCGCACCTCGAGGTTGCGGACGCCATTTTGTCTTCTTCCGTCGCTGCTGGCTCCTTGCAGTCTGTGAGTAACCCCGGTGGGGTGAATTTTTCTCTATTTGTTCTAATGCATTAATCTTATGGGAATATATTGTTGTGTCTTTCAGGCGGGATAAAGCTTCAGTCCTGTGATTTCTCCCGGCCCTCTCCCCTCATTATCTCCCACTTCCCTAGCCGTCCTTTTGGGGCATCCTGGGTAGCTCTTTAGCATTAACCCTTACTGGCCTACTGTGCCTGTTGAAATCACCATATGGAGGCTTCTGGGGATAATGAGCCTGGGGTTCCTTCGGGACAAGCCCGACTATGTGTTGCGTGTGGGGTATCCCCAATCGGTGCTGATGGGCCTGCGCCCCCTTGGGCTTCGCCTACCCCCCCTACGCCTGCATCTGACCCCCTACGAGGAGCATACTAGCGGGGAGTCTCAGCTTGATTTGGCTGCACGGGTAGCCAGGATTGAGAAACATATTGCTGGGTCTGCATCGCATAAGGCTTTTGCTAAGAAGCGGCATTTGTCTCCCACCGTCTCCCTCTTTCCTGAGGAAGTTTTTGACACTACTGTTTATTCCCCCCTGGAGGAGGGGGAATTGTTCTCTGATTCAGAATCATCTGAAGAGCAACCCAGGGTTTATGGTGGTACAGGGTCTCCCTTTGGGGAAGATCTATGGTCCTCAGATGACACTGACAGGCTTTTGGTTCATATTTTTGAAGTGCTCTGTATCTCCTCTCCTGCCGTGGCTCCGCAGCAGCAGGGTGAGCTCTTTCATATGGTTAAACCATGTTTGGAATTCCCTGAGCAGCCACACTTTAATAATCTGGTGCTCAAAGAATGGGAGCGGCCTAGCAAGCTGCCAGGGATGCCCAAGAGTTGGGACAAAAGGTATCCCTTTCCTGCTGATGTGATTAAGCGTTGGTCATGTCCTCCTGAGGTGGACGCACCCGTTCTGGGGCTGTCCAATACATCTGTCATGCATTCTCCTGACACTACTACCCTGAGGGATGGTGAGGACCGGCGTATGGACCAACTGGCTTGCCATGCCTTTGCCTGTGTGGGGAGCGCGCTAGGCCCAGTTTGTGCCTCTGCCATTACAGCTATTGCTATTAAGGGTTTGCTTAAGAGCCTCTTAGAAGGGGCCTCTGATGACGCGGGAGGAGAAGAATATAGGTCTCTCCTGCTTTGCTATGAATTTGTTGCATATGTCCTGTCTGCTATGGATGATACTATTAGAATGTGTGGTAGAATTCTGCAGTTTCTTTTAAAAAACGTTTCTTTTCACTTCGGCAGCAGCAGCTACTAACTGTAAAAAAAAAAAAATGACATTTACTTACCTGAGGCCCCGCTGTCTCCCGACGGGTGTCCTCTTCACTTCACCGATCGCCCCCCCAGCCTCGTCCGTGTCGAGGAGAGGGCAGAAATTGCCCTCCCCCCCACTTCCTGAAACGGGTCTGCTAGCTCCGCTCCCTGATGATGTCACCAGCAGCCACCTCTTATTGCCGGCACCCGACACAGAAAATCAGTCTGCTCGGGTGGTTGGAGGAGAGAGGTGGGGAGGAGGAGAGGGCTGAGATCGCCCCCCCCCCCCTTCCCCAGGCTCTCTCTTCGCGGGGGACAGAGGATCGGAGGTGAGTAAAGTAAAAAAAAAAAAAACATTTTTATTCCACGTATGTCACACACCCCGCTTCCACTATTCATGACATATGGGTTATGGTCCGGTCGAGGGCGAACTTCGGCAGAGATGAAAGCCATTTTTTTCCCTGTTTCTGGCCGGACCTTTATACATTAAGCCCAATATTAACCTCCCAGCCTTGGCTGCAGGTCCGGGTGAGGGTAGGAATCACCTTAATAGGTGTTCAGGGAGCCATGCTCCCCCGTGAGACCCCATATAAAGGGGTAGGCAGAATCCGGGTTGGTGATCCTGGTTTGGGATGCCCTGTCCCTAATTATATATATATATATATATATATATATATATATATATATCCCTTACATCGGGATTATCCCCTTTCCGGGTCCCTCTGTTAACCCTCCAGTGGGGGGGGGGGGGCAGATTTTCCTCTTTCCTTCATGTCATTCAGGTGTGTATGTGTGCTTGGTGCTTCACATTACAGGCTGGACGCCGTTTTTTGCTCTGCTGAGGGGAGCTTCCCCTCAGGCTGCGGTGTTTACGGGGCGGGGCTGAGCGCTTGCGTGCTGCCACGGCCCGCCCCCTTCTGATTTGGAGCCAATTGCGGAGCCCAGCCTACGGCTGGGAACCGCGCTGCTGGTTGTGTTAGTAGGGGGGGCAGGGCGATCCGCGCTGGCCGCCCTTCTCCCTTTCTCACTCTCCTTCTCTGAGCTGCTGAGCGGTGGCAGCCATTGTACAATACACGTGAGTGCCCTCCCGGGCTCCCCCTTTTGTGTACCTGACTTAACCATGTGCCCCATTCTGACTGGGGACAGCGCTAGTCCCTTTTCATTTTTTTCTTTGATTATGGTGATATATATATTATATATATGTGTATATATATGTGTGTGTGCATGTGCTTATGGCCACTCCTTTGTATCTTTCAGGAGGACTCCTGTGCCTTGCTTAAAAGGGGGTTCTCCCGGTCCTAGGGTCCCTAGCAGAAATTTGGGGCACTTATAAATCCTCCCACTTGGAACTTTAGGGGCATCCCAGGTTGCTTACCAGCGTAATTCCCTCGGGTCCTTGCGACTACCTTAAAATCACCATATGGAGGCTCCACAGGATACCGGGCTCGGGCTCCCTTCGGGACAATCCCGGCTATGTGTGGGTTGTGGGGTACCCCTTACGGGGGAGAATGTACTTATTTGCATACCATGTGCGCAACAGGCCATAACGCGGCAGTCGGGACCCCAGGCGCCTGGGTCAGTGCCGCCCGCCTCACCTACCCCACCTCGCATCATCCGTACCCCAAGTGACACTGTCATTAGTGGGGAGTCGCACTCGGAGGTATGTGCTAGGCTGGCCAACCTCGAGAAAATTATTTCTAGCTCAGTGGGCAGAAAGGCCACTGCTAAGAAAAGGCATCTGTCACCGGCTACGTCGGTAATTGATTTTGATGATTATGACTCCCCTGACTGGGCTGATTATTCCCCGCTTGAGGAAAGGGGAATTGTTTGAGGAATCTGAGACTGAGGAATTGCAGTTCTTTGATTCTGATGCCGGGCAGGTGCTGGGGGATGCTGTGGATACCCCCAAGGTCCTGGCCCATCTCTTAGAGGTTCTGGATATTTCCCCACCAGCGGAGGCCCCTCCTAAGAAGGGGGAATTCTTTGGGTTCTCTAAGCCCCGCAAAGGATCATTTTGACAGCATGATTCTTAGAGAATGGGAGAAGCTGAGTCGGCTTCACGGTGTTCCTCAGGGATGGGATAGGAAGTATCCCTTTCCGGTTGACGCGGTGAAGTGCTGTTCTTCCCCTCCTGAGGTTGATGCGCCCATCTTGGGATTGTCCAGCACCTCTGTTGTACATACTCCTGACGCCACTACCCTTAAGGATGGCGAGGACAAGCGCATTGATCAGATGGCATGTCATGCTTTTGCCAGTGTGGGTTCAGCCTTGCGGCCTGTCTGTGCATCGGCACTCGTGGCTGTGGCTATCGGGTCTGAGATTAGGGACATGTTAAATGGGTCCCAGCTCAACCCAGACAGCGTTGAATTCACAACCCTTAAGAGGTGTGAATTGTTCATGAATTTTGTTTTGTCGGCTATGGACGACACGATTACCGTGTGTAGTAGAACTTCAGCTCTGTTGGTGGCCATGCGCCGATCGGTCTGGCTGCGCCAGTGGGCAGCTGACATTGTGGCCAAGAAGTCACTTACAGCTTTGCCCTTCTTGGGAACGCGGCTGTTTGGAGACCAATTGGATTCTGTGGTGAAGGGTGGGACGCTACCTCAGCGTATGAAGCTGCGTCGCTCCTTTCGGGGGGCAAGCTCCTTTAATCCTTCCTTTCGCGTTGCCAGAGGGGGCAGAGGCCTTGCCTACTCTGGATTTCGAGGTGATTCCTGGAACAAAGGTAGAGGAAGTGCACGTCCAGCCTCTACCTGGGGTTCCAGACCCAAGCCCGCTGCCAAGCCAGTTCAACAATGGGGAGGCTCCCTCACCCTTGCGGGTGGGGGGGGGCGGCTGCGGCTCTTCTTCCAGGTCTGGGCCCAGGAGGTCACAGACAAGTGGATATTGGAAGTGGTCTCATCTGGGTACAAACTGGAGATCGAGTACCGGCCTCCTTCCAGATTCCTAAGGTCGCGGGTGCCTTCGGATCCTCGGGCGGCGCAGGGGCTCCTGACGGCTGTAAAGAACCTCCTGGAGATGGCGGTCATATGCCAGGTGCCTCTTTCAGAGAGAGGCCGGGGCTATTATACCAACCTTTTCACGGTTCCCAAAAGGGATGGCCATAAGACCCATTCTGGATTTGAAGCTTCTCAACAGGTTCATCAGAACCAAGAGGTTCCGCATGGAGACTCTGCGCTCAGCCATCGGTTCCCTTCGTCAGGGGGATTTCATGACGTCCATAGACATCAAGGATGCTTACCTTCATGTACCAATTTTCCCAGCACACCAGAGATTTCTCGGGTTTGTGGTCGGAGATCAGCATTTTCAGTTTGTGGCCCTCCCGTTCGGGCTGACCTTGGCACCGAGGGTGTTTACCAAGGTTCTGGCGGGCATTATGGCCCTGCTCAGAGCCCAGGGCATTCGCATTGTGCCATATCTGGACGACCTGCTCATTACAGCTTCCTCCCTCTGCCAGGCGGAGCTGGACACCAGGACGGTGGTGACGACGCTGGGGAGGTTCGGATGGATGATCAACCACCCCAAGTCTTCTCTCTCCCCATCAAGGGAGATATCCTTTTTGGGCATGAATCTGGATACCAGTCAGGCCAGAGTGTTCCTACCTCAGCCAAAGGTGCAGAGGGTTCAGGATCTGATACGTGTTCTCCTGACCAACCCTCGCCCTTCCATTCAGCTAGAGATGACTGGGTTTGATGGTGGCCTCCTTCGAGGCAGTCCCCTTTGCTCAATTCCACATGAGGTCGCTACAACTCCATCTATTGCTGAAATGGGACAGATGTCCACAGTCCTTGGATCAGTCATTTCTGGTGTCTCCCAGGGTTCGGCAGTCCCTTCAGTGGTGGCTGGAATCAAGTGATCTGATGAGGGGCAGGTCTTTCCTGGCCCCTCGTTGGGAGACGGTTACCACGGATGGCAGCCTGTCGGGCTGGGGAGGTTTCTGGAAAGATCATCAGTTACAGGGGTTGTGGGGTCCTCAGGAGACTCACAAACCCATCAATGTCTTGGAGCTCAGAGCTATCCGCTTGTTTTTGTCGCGCCTGACACTTCACCTACAGGGTTTACCGGTTCAGGTTCGATCAGACAATCGTACTGTGGTAGCTTACATCAATCACCAAGGAGGGACTCACAGCAGGAGTGCCCTCAGGAGTGGAGAACACGGAGGCGGACTCCCTGAGCAGGGGATTCTCTCGCCGAGGGGAATGGTCTCTCAACCACAGGGTGTTTTGGGCCCTGTGTCACAAGTGGGGGACTCCGGAGGTAGATCTCTTTGCCTCTCGGCACAATCACAAGCTCCAAACTTTGTATCTCTGTCTCAGGATCCTCTGGCCCTGGCAGTGGATGCCTTGTCCCTTGCCTGGAGGGATCTGGGGTTTCTGTACCTGTTTCCCCCCTTCTCCATGGTGGGCAAGGTAGTGCGCAAGCTGGCTCTAGAGGGGGCACCAGCAATTCTGGTGGCCCCAAGGTGGCCAAGACAGGTTTGGTTCGCAGACGTAAGATTGGCGGTAGATCGGTACAGGCTGCCCCTGTCTCCGGATCTGATCTCTCAGGGTCAACTACGTTACCCCAATTTACAAACGCTTGCTTTGACGACGTGGCTGCTGAAACCTTCATCCTGAGGGAGGAAGGTTTGTCTGAGGCGGTTATCCAAACCTTGATTAGAGCTAGGAAGAGATCTTCCTCTACCATTTACTATAGGACTTGGCGGTCCTATATTGACTGGTGTTAGGCTAGGGCCTTACCTTGCAGGGTGTTTTTGATTCCTAGGATTTTGGAGTTTCTACAACACGGTCTGGATCTGGGTTTCCAGCTCAGTACTTTGAAGGGTCAGGTTTCTGCCCTGGCTGTCTTTTTTCAAGGGTCTTTTGCTTTGCATCATCTGGTCAAGACTTTTTTCCAAGGGGTCACTCATGTTTGGCCCCCTAGAAAGCCTTTGGTTCCCGTTTGGGACCTAAATTTGGTTCTTTCGGCCCTCCAGGGGCTTCCCTTTGAACCGATGCAGGATGTGGCTCTTTCTGTGCTCACTCAAAAGGTTGCCTTTTTGGTGTCTATTACCTGTGTTCGGCGTGTCTCTGAGTTGGCGGCTCTGTCTATTCAGGCCCCTTATTTTGAGAAACACCAGGATAAGGTGGTTTTTCGCTTTAAACCAGATTTCCTTCCTAAGGTGGTTTCTGCCTTCCATCTCAATCAGGATGTAGTTCTCCCTTCCTTGTGTCCTAGGTCTAGCAATGACAAGGAGAGGGTTTTGTACTCTTTGGATGTGGTTGGTTGTGTGAAGTACTATTTGGTTGCTACTTCTCCTTTTCGTAAGACGGACGCCTTGTTCGTGGTGCCTTCTGGGCCCAGAAAAGGTTTGGCCCCCGCCAAGTCTACCATTAGTAAATGGATACGCCAGGCCATTGTTGGGGCCTATTCTGCTAAGGGGAGGGTTCCTTCTTTTAAGATCACTGCTCATTCTACTTGTGCTGTTGGGGCTTCCTGGGCTTTTCAGCACCAGGCTTCTGTTGAACAAGTTTGTAAGGCTGCTACTTGGTCTTCTGTTCATACTTTTTCAAAGGTTTATAAGGTTGATGTGCTGGCCTCAGCAGATGCTGTTTTTGGCCGCAAGGTTCTGCAAGCTGCAGTGGTTTAGATTTTAAATTTTTTTGCTGTATTTGGATCCCCACCCGTGACGGACACTGCTATTGGATGTCCCATATGTCATGAATAGTGGAATAGTGTGTGACATACTAGGAATAATAGCATTTTGTGATTACTCACCTTTAAAATGGGTATTATGATTATGTCACACATCCCGCTTTATCCCGCCCTTTAGTATTCTTGATCCTTTATATGGTGAACCTTTTATTGTTAAGAATGTTTTATTAGTTCTTCCTGGTCCCCTTACTGCTGTCATATACTGGGGAATGTGTGGGAGGTCCCAGGTATTTATGGACCGGGAGGGGCTTCTTTTTTGCTTTCATCTCTGCAGAAGTTCGCCCTCTACTGGACCATAACCCATATGTCATAAATAGTGGAAGAGGGGTGTGTGACATACTTATAATACCCATTTTAAAGGTGAGTAATCACAAAATTGTATTTTTTTCTTATGTGTCTTTTTTATTTAACATTTAACCCCTTGTGAACTGGTAAGGGGTCCATGAGACCCCTTATACCAGTTCACGAGGCTGGGGGATGGCAAGTCACCCACTAGCCGCAGCGGGTGACTTGCCATTAACCCCCGGCACCCCCATTACCTGCCTCCCCAAAGCCCAGGGGGGAAGGGGACAGAAGAGCCCGGGCTATGTGGGCTCATAAAAAAGCAAAAAGCACAGAGCTCCAATAATAAGTTTAAAACAGTAAATGTATTAAAATTGCACTCTCAAACAATGCATGAAGAAAGACATGAAAAACAATGAGGGGAACAGCAACTTCTCACCGCCAGCCACCCCAAGGTAAGATCAGTCTCCAAACAAGATCCAAATAAAAGTTCAAAGTAACGTCCAAACCCTCCAACCTGTTTCGTCGCCGTGGCGACTTCAGCCGGAATGTTTGGACAGGAAAAAAGCCGGTCTTTTAAACCGGAACTACTATGACCTCATGATCACATGATACCTCCTCGTGACTTGATAAACAAAGAGATGGCAGCTGATGCTATCCTCATTAGCAGGGCGGAAGTACGCACGCGCATCCAACGCATGCGCACTACATCTCCCCGGCCGTGCGCACATCCAACGCATGCGCACTACATCCCCTTGGCTGCAGACCGGGGACAGACAACAAAGACTGCCCCCTCCACTGCCAGGCCAAGGATGCGCACGCACACACACCTCTGCACGTGCGTACTCCCCGGCCGCAAACTAGGAACCACCATCAGAGACATCCTTAAATGTTCATATGCATGCCTCCGCCCTTGCGCATGCGCACTAACCCTCCAGTCGCCAGTCGGTCAGCAGAGACAAATACACCTCGTCAGCTTCACATATGCGCAGCGCACTGTCAGCGTCCCCAATGACAGAAACCTGACAGTCAGCTGCGCTAATCTCAACTCGTCAGCTTCGCATATGCGCAGCGCACTGTCAGCGTCCCCAACATCAGAAACCCGACAGCTAGCCGTGCTAATCACTAGAGATGAGCGAACTTTTGAAAAATTCGATTCGACTGATTTGCCGAATTTTCCGACAAAAATCGGTTCGACCCGAATAAATTCGCGACGAATCGCTATTAAAAACGGCTATTTCTGAGCCTCCTAGAGCCTCAATAGGGTTGTAAACCATTCTGCCTTGCTGTAACACGCACAGGATGCGTGCTGGGTTAGTTAAATAATACTTTGAAGAAATATCACATGCAGAACAGAGGCATCGCTAATAGAATCGCAAAGCGGCACAATTGAATTCAAGAGAGTTGAAGTGGCATCACTATGAGGGGCAGGAGCCCAAACATTGCTTTAAAGAGACACTGGAGTTGGCAGCAGCAGGAGCCCAAAAATTGGATGAATCACACCCTGGAGTTGGCAGCAGCAGCAGGAGCCCAAACATTACTTTAAAGAGACACTGGGGTTGGCTTCAGGAGCCCAAAAATTGGATGAATCACACCCTGGAGTTGCCAGCAGCAGGAGCCCAAAAAATACTTTAAAGAGACACTGGGGTTGGCTTCAGGAGCCCAAAAATTGGATGATTCACACCCTGGAGTTGGCAGCAGCAGCAGCAGGAGCCCAAATATACACTGGAGTTGGCTTCAGGAGCCCAAAAATTGGATGAATCACACCCTGGAGTTGGCAGAAGTTGTCAGCAGCAGCAGCAGGAGCCCAAACATTACTTCAAAGAGACCCTGGGGTTGGCTTCAGGAGCCCAACAATTGGATGAATCACACCCTGGAGTTGGCAGGAGTTGACAGCAGCAGGAGCCCAAATATTACTTTAAAGAGACACTGGGGTTGGCTTCAGGAGCCCAAAAATTGGATGAATCACGCCCTGGAGTTGGCAGCAGCAGCAGGAGCCCAAATATACACTGGAGTTGGCTTCAGGAGCCCAAAAATTGGATGAATCACACCCTGGAGTTGGCAGAAGTTGGCAGCAGCAGCAGCAGGAGCCCAAACATTACTTCAAAGAGACCCTGGGGTTGGCTTCAGGAGCCCAACAATTGGATGAATCACACCCTGGAGTTGGCAGGAGTTGACAGCAGCAGCAGCAGGAGCCCAAATATTACTTCAAAGAGACCCTGGGGTTGGCTTCAGGAGCCCAACAATTGGATGAATCACACCCTGGAGTTGGCAGGAGTTGACAGCAGCAGGAGCCCAAATATTACTTTAAAGAGACACTGGGGTTGGCTTCAGGAGCCCAAAAATTGGATGATTCACACCCTGGAGTTGGCAGCAGCAGCAGCAGGAGCCCAAATATACACTGGAGTTGGCTTCAGGAGCCCAAAAATTGGATGAATCACACCCTGGAGTTGGCAGCAGCAGCAGCAGGAGCCCAAATATTACTTTAAAGAGACCCTGGGGTTGGCTTCAGGAGCCCAAAAATTGGATGATTCACACCCTGGAGTTGGCAGCAGCAGGAGCCCAAATATACACTGGAGTTGGCTTCAGGAGCCCAAAAATTGGATGAATCACACCCTGGAGTTGGCAGTAGCAGCAGCAGGAGCCCAAATATTACTTTAAAGAGACACTGGGGTTGGCTTCAGGAGCCCAAAAATTGGATGAATCACACCCTGGAGTTGGCAGAAGTTGCCAGCAGCAGCAGCAGGAGCCCAAATATTACTTTAAAGAGACCCTGGGGTTGGCTTCAGGAGCCCAAAAATTGGATGAATCACACCCTGGAGTTGGCAGCAGCAGAAGCCCAAATATACACTGGAGTTGGCTTCAGGGGCCCAAAAATTGGATGAATCACACCCTGGAGTTGGCAGAAGTTGGCAGCAGCAGCAGCAGGAGCCCAAACATTACTTCAAAGAGACCCTGGGGTTGGCTTCAGGAGCCCAAAAATTGGATGAATCACACCCTGGAGTTGGCAGAAGTTGGCAGCAGCAGCAGAAGGAGCCCAAATATTACTTAAAAGAGACACTGGGGTTGGCTTCAGGAGGCCAAAAATTGGATGAATCACGCCCTGGAGTTGGCAGGAGTTGACAGCAGCAGCAGCAGCAGCAGGAGCCCAAATATTACTTTAAAGAGACCCTGGGGTTGGCTTCAGGAGCCCAAAAATTGGATGATTCACACCCTGGAGTTGGCAGCAGCAGCAGCAGGAGCCCAAATATACACTGGAGTTGGCTTCAGGAGCCCAAAAATTGGATGAATCACACCCTGGAGTTGGCAGCAGCAGGAGCCCAAATATTACTTTAAAGAGACCCTGGGGTTGGCTTTAGGAGCCCAAAAATTGGATGATTCACACCCTGGAGTTGGCAGCAGCAGGAGCCCAAATATACACTGGAGTTGGCTTCAGGAGCCCAAAAATTGGATGAATCACACCCTGGAGTTGTCATTGGCAGCAGCAGGAGCCCAAATATTACTTTAAAGAGACACTGGGGTTGGCTTCAGGAGCCCAAGAATTGGATGATTCACACCCTGGAGTTGGCAGCAGCAGCAGCAGGAGCCCAAATATACACTGGAGTTGGCTTCAGGAGCCCAAAAATTGGATGAATCACACCCTGGAGTTGGCAGAAGTTGGCAGCTGCAGCAGCAGGAGCCCAAACATTACTTCAAAGAGACTTTGGGGTTGGCTTCAGGAGGCCAAAAATTGGATGAATCACACCCTGGAGTTGGCATTGGCAGCAGCAGGAGCCCAAATATTACTTTAAAGAGACACTGGGGTTGGCTTCAGGAGCCCAAAAATTGGATGATTCACACCCTGGAGTTGGCAGCAGCAGCAGCAGGAGCCCAAATATACACTGGAGTTGGCTTCAGGAGCCCAAAAATTGGATGAATCACACCCTGGAGTTGGCAGAAGTTGGCAGCAGCAGCAGCAGGAGCCCAAACATTACTTCAAAGAGACCCTGGGGTTGGCTTCAGGAGGCCAAAAATTGGATAAATCACGCCCTGGAGTTGGCAGGAGTTGACAGCAGCAGCAGCAGGAGCCCAAATATTACTTTAAAGAGACCCTGGGGTTGGCTTCAGGAGCCCAAACATTGGATGATTCACACCCTGGAGTTGGCAGCAGCAGCAGCAGGAGCCCAAATATACACTGGAGTTGGCTTCAGGAGCCCAAAAATTGGATGAATCACACCCTGGAGTTGGCAGCAGCAGCAGCAGGAGCCCAAATATTACTTTAAAGAGACCCTGGAGTTGGCTTCAGGAGCCCAAAAATTGGATAATTCACACCCTGGAGTTGGCAGCAGCAGGAGCCCAAATATACACTGGAGTTGGCTTCAGGAGCCCAAAAATTGGATGAATCACACCCTGGAGTTGGCAGAAGTTGTCAGCAGCAGCAGCAGGAGCCCAAACATTACTTCAAAGAGACCCTGGGGTTGGCTTCAGGAGCCCAAAAATTGGATGAATCACACCCTGGAGTTTGCAGAAGTTGGCAGCAGCAGCAGCAGGAGCCCAAATATTACTTTAAAGAGACACTGGGGTTGGCTTCAGGAGGCCAAAAATTGGATGAATCACGCCCTGGAGTTGGCAGGAGTTGACAGCAGCAGCAGCAGGAGCCCAAATATTACTTTAAAGAGACCCTGGGGTTGGCTTCAGGAGCCCAAAAATTGGATGATTCACACCCTGGAGTTGGCAGCAGCAGCAGCAGGAGCCCAAATATACACTGGAGTTGGCTTCAGGAGCCCAAAAATTGGATGAATCACACCCTGGAGTTGGCAGAAGTTGGCAGCAGCAGCAGCAGCAGGAGCCCAAAAAATGGCCTAAAGACATAAATATGTTTTGCACCATTTGGAAAGTGTAAAACGTGGCACCATGCTGAATCTAGTCGCATGCATCAGGCATTGGTGGGTGGAAATCCTGGCTGATCCATCCCTGATTCATTTTGACAAAGGTGAGTCTCTCCACATTTTTAGTTGACAGACGAGTTCTCCTCGCCGTAACTATGGCCCCCGCCGCACTAAACACCTGCTCAGATGGCATGCTACTTGCCGGGCAGGACAGCTTTTCCAGGGCAAACTCTGCTAGTTGCGGCCACAAATCAAGTTTGGCTGCCCAGAAGTCCAGCGGATCCTCAAGGTGTGTTGGCATGGTCATGTCAAAGTATGACATGACCTGCTGGTTGAGGTCCTGCTCCAGGTCTTCCTGCTGCTCATGAGTAGCCTCACTATGCGGGTGTAGAAAGCTACTCATTAGCGACTGAAGACTGAGGCTGCTGCTGCTGATGGAGCTGCTGCTGCTGCTCCTGCCAACCCCCCCAGCAGCCATGGAAGTGGAAGGTGAGCGCAGAGGTCCCCTCGAGTCAGACCTGCGAGAGTATGGACCATGGCGCAGATAGGCATCGGCCAACTGCCTACGTAGAATGTCTTTGTAGTAGTTGAGTTTGTCCTCCCTCTCGGTGGGTTTAAAAAATGCCCCCATTTTGTGTCGGAAGCGAGGGTCCAATAAGGTGGACAGCCAGAAGTCATCCCGCCGACAGATGGAAACAATTCTGGGGTCACTACGCAAGCACGTGAGCATGCTTCGTGCCATTTGCGCAAGTGACTCGGATGGACTACCTGTCTCCATCTCCACTGCATACTGCCACGGTGTGCCCGGGTCCTCTGTCTCGCCTTCCTCAAAAACCTCTAGCTCCTCTGGCTGCTCCTGCTCCTCCTCTCCTGTCCGCTGACTAGATAAACCAGCCATTTCGCCAAGCCTAAACTGTGTTTCGCTGGGCAACTCCTCCTCCTCCTCTTCCTCCTCCTCCTCCAGTTCAGCTCCAACGGGGTTCATGTGGCCGTAAGATGTAAATGCCATGTCTCCAGTGCCCTGACCAGCCATGGTTTCCAACATGTGCTGTAGTACATGAAGCAGTGGAATCACGTTGTTCATCCCGTAATCCTGCCGACTGACAAATAAAGTGGCTTCCTCAAAGGGCCTGAGCAAACGGCAGGTGTCACGTATGAGCTGCCACTGGTTGACATTGAAGTTACACAGGGGAGTCCCCCTATCTGCTTGGATCATCAGGAAATCCGTGATGGCTTTTCTCTGTTCATATAATCGGTCCAACATGTGAAGGGTGGAATTCCAACGGGTGGAAACATCGCAAATCAGACTATGTTGGGGGATACCATTCTGACGCTGTAGCTCAAGAAGGGTGTGTTTGGCGGTGTAGGAGTGGCTGAAGTGCATGCAAAGTTTCCTTGAAGTTGTTAGGATGTCTTGCAGATGGGGGGAACACTTCAGAAACCGCTTGACAACCAGATTGAAGACGTGAGCCATGCAGGGGGCATGGGTCAGGCCTCCTTGGCGCAGCGCAGACAAAATGTTCTTCCCATTGTCGGTAACCATGATTCCCATTTTAAGTTTTCTTGGAGTAAGCCATGTTTGGATTTCCTGATGAATACATTTAAGCAGTTCCTCCCCTGTGTGACTCCGTTCGCCAAGACAAACCATGTGAAGCACTGCGTGACACCTCCGTGCTCTGCACACATGGTAGACTGGAGGGGCACTGAGACTTGAGCCTACAGTGGAGGGTGAGGAGATGGCGGAGGATGAGGAGGCCAAGTCGCACGGTGTCACAGGCCCAACGGGCAGGGAGCGTGGAGGCTGAAGCGGCGTGACCTGTCCAAGTTGCTGCTGCTGCAAAGGGACCACATTCACCCAGTGGGCCGTAAACGACATGTACTGTCCCTGACCGTAGTTACAGCTCCAGATGTCGGCGCTGCCATGCACTTACACACCGACAGGCTCAAGGACTGGCCCACCTTCTGTTCAACAAAAGTGTGCAGCGCTGGTACTGCCTTCTTGGCAAAGAAATGACGGCTTGGGACTCTCCACCTCGGCTCGGCACAAGCCATCAGTTCTCTGAAAGGTGCAGATTCCACCACCTGAAAAGGGAGCGACTGCAGCACCAGCAACTTGGACAGGAGCACATTCAGCTTCTGCGCCGTAGGATGAGTGGGCGCATACTGCTGTCTCTTGGACATGGCTTCGCTGATGGATTGCTGGCGGGATGCATGACTTGGAGGAGGAGGAGCAGGAGCGACAGAGGATGGGTATGACGCACAGCTGCCTTCGGCTGAGGTGCTGGAGCCTTGGCTGGCAGAAATTGGGAGCTCACTTGGTGAGGAAGCAGACTGGACCACCCCTTGGGAGCCTCGGTTCTCCCAGGTCGCTTTATGGTGACGCATCATATGTTGACGCAGGGCCGTGGTGCCAACATTTGGACCCTGGCCACGCTTCACCTTCTGCCTACATATCTTGCATGTGGCCATGTTACCCTCCTGCGGATGCTTCAGGAAAAACTGCCACACTGCCGAGTAGCTACTTTTCCCACCCCCTGGCCTCACTGATTCACTGCTGCTGTTGCCAACTCCAGGAACCCCTGCTCCACTACCTCCCGATAAGGTAGACTGCCGCACAGCAGGTGCTCTACCCCGGCCCCGGCCCCGGCCGGCTCCAGCCTTTGGAATTGTGCCCCCATGCTGACTGCTACCACCTTGCTGCCTCAGCTGCTGACTCCGGGGCAACCTGCGCCCCTCTTCTCCTGATGATGACGATGAAGCCCCTTCATCACCCGGCTCCCAAGTGCGTTCGGCTTCATCGTCATCATCATCATCACCACCGAGTTGTGGCTGTACGTCACTGATGTTCGTGGATTCGTCAACAGTGTCTGGCGCAGGAGCTGGAACGCTCGCAGCACCCACGACACTGTCCACATCACTATTTGTCTGCCTAGCTAGAGAAGCCACCTCCATTTCTTGGCTGGGCAGTAGCTGCTGACTGTCCTCTATCTGATGGTCCTCCTCACTAAAGAGTGGAGCTGAACCCAAAGCATAGGATACGTCGCTGGGGGAGGGAACGGCGTAGGCCAGAGGCAATGGGAGGACAGGGACTGCTCTCGGGGCATGCCAACTCAGGGTTTTGTCAGAGGAACCTACCGACCCTAGACTGGGGGTCTCAGACGTAAGTTGTGATGATGTTGTTGATGAGCGCGTCAACCAATCTACCACGGCAGATGCGTTACTGGTGGAGACCCGACCGCTAGCAGATACTGGCAGATTAGGTCTCTCAGCGTGACTCCTGCTGCTACTGGCCCCCAGTCTGATGCGAGCTCTGCCTGCGGAATCTTGGCCTCTGCCACTCCTCTTTTCACTTCCAGGCACTTGTCTGCCCGACATAGTCTAACTGGCGTGGTAGTAGGTGATATTTTAAGAACCCCTGGGCAGCGGTGGGTCTATATGAAACAGAATATAATGCACACCAAAAGTGAGAAGTAACACTCAGCCTCCAACAGGCCTGCTTAGTGTAAATAAGAGAGCTGCTTAGTGTAAATAAAGAGGGGTATGTTATGTTACAGAATGGGATGCCCCAACAGAAGTGCACCTGGCAGGCAGCAGTAAGTCTATGCACAGCAAAAGTGTCTTTATCAGGCCTAATTTCAATTATAATAAGTGCAAATGGTTATATGGTCTTAAACAGAGGCTGCTGTAGTCACAGAATGGGATGCCACAACAGAAGTGCACCTGGCAGGGTCCAGTAGTGCTATGCCCAGCAAAAGTGTCTTTATCAGGCTAATTTCAATTATAATAAGTGCAAATGGTTATATGGTCTTAAACAGAGGCTGCTGTAGTCACAGAATGGGATGCCCCAAAAAAGAAGTGGACCTGGCAGGGTCCAGTAGTGCTATGCCCAGCAAAAGTGTCTTTATCAGGCCTAATTTCAATTATAATAAGTGCAAATGGTTATATGGTCTTAAACAGAGGCTGCTGTAGTCACAGAATGGGATGCCCCCAAAAAGAAGTGGACCTGGCAGGGTCCAGTAGTGCTATGCCCAGCAAAAGTGTCTTTATCAGGGCTAATTTCAATTATAATAAGTGCAAATGGTTATATGGTCTTAAACAGAGGCTGCTGTAGTCACAGAATGGGATGCCCCAAAAAAGAAGTGGACCTGGCAGGGTCCAGTAGTGCTATGCCCAGCAAAAGTGTCTTTATCAGGCTAATTTCAATTATAATAAGTGCAAATGGTTATATGGTCTTAAACAGAGGCTGCTGTAGTCACAGAATGGGATGCCACAACAGAAGTGCACCTGGCAGGGTCCAGTAGTGCTATGCCCAGCAAAAGTGTCTTTATCAGGCTAATTTCAATTATAATAAGTGCAAATGGTTATATGGTCTTAAACAGAGGCTGCTGTAGTCACAGAATGGGATGCCACAACAGAAGTGCACCTGGCAGGGTCCAGTAGTGCTATGCCCAGCAAAAGTGTCTTTATCAGGCCTAATTTCAATTATAATAAGTGCAAATGGTTATATGGTCTTAAACAGAGGCTGCTGTAGTCACAGAATGGGATGCCCCAAAAAAGAAGTGGACCTGGCAGGGTCCAGTAGTGCTATGCCCAGCAAAAGTGTCTTTATCAGGCCTAATTTCAATTATAATAAGTGCAAATGGTTATATGGTCTTAAACAGAGGCTGCTGTAGTCACAGAATGGGATGTCCCAAAAAAGAAGTGGACCTGGCAGGGTCCAGTAGTGCTATGCCCAGCAAAAGTGTCTTTATCAGGCTAATTTCAATTATAATAAGTGCAAATGGTTATATGGTCTTAAACAGAGGCTGCTGTAGTCACAGAATGGGATGCCACAACAGAAGTGCACCTGGCAGGATCCAGTAGTGCTATGCCCAGCAAAAGTGTCTTTATCAGGCCTAATTTCAATTATAATAAGTGCAAATGGTTATATGGTCTTAAACAGAGGCTGCTGTAGTCACAGAATGGGATGCCACAACAGAAGTGGACCTGGCAGGGTCCAGTAGTGCTATGCCCAGCAAAAGTGTCTTTATCAGGCTAATTTCAATTATAATAAGTGCAAATGGTTATATGGTCTTAAACAGAGGCTGATGTAGTCACAGAATGGGATGCCCTAAAAAAGAAGTGGACCTGGCAGGGTCCAGTAGTGCTATGCCCAGCAAAAGTGTCTTTATCAGGCCTAATTTCAATTATAATAAGTGCAAATGGTTATATGGTCTTAAACAGAGGCTGCTGTAGTCACAGAATGGGATGCCCCAAAAAAGAAGTGGACCTGGCAGGGTCCAGTAGTGCTATGCCCAGCAAAAGTGTCTTTATCAGGCCTAATTTCAATTATAATAAGTGCAAATGGTTATATGGTCTTAAACAGAGGCTGCTGTAGTCACAGAATGGGATGCCCCAAAAAAGAAGTGGACCTGGCAGGGTCCAGTAGTGCTATGCCCAGCAAAAGTGTCTTTATCAGGGCTAATTTCAATTATAATAAGTGCAAATGGTTATATGGTCTTAAACAGAGGCTGCTGTAGTCACAGAATGGGATGCCCCAAAAAAGAAGTGGACCTGGCAGGGTCCAGTAGTGCTATGCCCAGCAAAAGTGTCTTTATCAGGCCTAATTTCAATTATAATAAGTGCAAATGGTTATATGGTCTTAAACAGAGGCTGCTGTAGTCACAGAATGGGATGTCCCAAAAAAGAAGTGGACCTGGCAGGGTCCAGTAGTGCTATGCCCAGCAAAAGTGTCTTTATCAGGCTAATTTCAATTATAATAAGTGCAAATGGTTATATGGTCTTAAACAGAGGCTGCTGTAGTCACAGAATGGGATGCCACAACAGAAGTGCACCTGGCAGGATCCAGTAGTGCTATGCCCAGCAAAAGTGTTTTTATCAGGCCTAATTTCAATTATAATAAGTGCAAATGGTTATATGGTCTTAAACAGAGGCTGCTGTAGTCACAGAATGGGATGCCACAACAGAAGTGCACCTGGCAGGGTCCAGTAGTGCTATGCCCAGCAAAAGTGTCTTTATCAGGCTAATTTCAATTATAATAAGTGCAAATGGTTATATGGTCTTAAACAGAGGCTGATGTAGTCACAGAATGGGATGCCCCAAAAAAGAAGTGGACCTGGCAGGGTCCAGTAGTGCTATGCCCAGCAAAAGTGTCTTTATCAGGCCTAATTTCAATTATAATAAGTGCAAATAGTTATATGGTCTTAAACAGAGGCTGCTGTAGTCACAGAATGGGATGTCCCAAAAAAGAAGTGGACCTGGCAGGGTCCAGTAGTGCTATGCCCAGCAAAAGTGTCTTTATCAGGCTAATTTCAATTATAATAAGTGCAAATGGTTATATGGTCTTAAACAGAGGCTGCTGTAGTCACAGAATGGGATGCCACAACAGAAGTGCACCTGGCAAGTTCCAGTAGTGCTATGCCCAGCAAAAGTGTCTTTATCAGGCCTAATTTCAATTATAATAAGTGCAAATGGTTATATGGTCTTAAACAGAGGCTGCTGTAGTCACAGAATGGGATGCCCCAAAAAAGAAGTGGACCTGGCAGGGTCCAGTAGTGCTATGCCCAGCAAAAGTGTCTTTATCAGGCTAATTTCAATTATAATAAGTGCAAATGGTTATATGGTCTTAAACAGAGGCTGCTGTAGTCACAGAATGGGATGCCACAACAGAAGTGCACCTGGCAGGGTCCAGTAGTGCTATGCCCAGCAAAAGTGTCTTTATCAGGCCTAATTTCAATTATAATAAGTGCAAATGGTTATATGGTCTTAAACAGAGGCTGCTGTAGTCACAGAATGGGATGCCCCAAAAAAGAAGTGGACCTGGCAGGGTCCAGTAGTGCTATGCCCAGCAAAAGTGTCTTTATCAGGCTAATTTCAATTATAATAAGTGCAAATGGTTATATGGTCTTAAACAGAGGCTGCTGTAGTCACAGAATGGGATGCCCCAAAAAAGAAGTGGACCTGGCAGGGTCCAGTAGTGCTATGCCCAGCAAAAGTGTCTTTATCAGGGCTAATTTCAATTATAATAAGTGCAAATGGTTATATGGTCTTAAACAGAGGCTGCTGTAGTCTCAGAATGGGATGCCCCAAAAAAGAAGTGGACCTGGCAGGGTCCAGTAGTGCTATGCCCAGCAAAAGTGTCTTTATCAGGCCTAATTTCAATTATAATAAGTGCAAATGGTTATATGGTCTTAAACAGAGGCTGGTGTAGTCACAGAATGGGATGCCTCACAGCAGACTTAAGATCAGTTCAGTATATATGCACAGTTAGTATAAGCAGCCTGAAAACGCTAACAAAGCCTGTCAGCCAGCTAGTAACACTCAGGCTGGATGAAAAAAAAAAAAAAATCTCCCTGTGACAGCCTCCGATTTTTCCTACCTTTCCCTGTTTTTCGCTGACTTTCTGTCTGTCTCCTGTCTGTCTCCTGCCTGTCTCCAGCCTGTCCCTGTCTGTCCCTGTCTGTCCCTGCCTGTCTAACTGCCTCTCTCCCTCAGCTACACAGCGTTCTGTCTCTCACGAATGCAATAGAGAAATGAGGAAGGAAAAGCAAGATGGCCGACTTAAATAGCGCTGTGACGTCACCGGGCTTGCTGGCTGCTGATAGGCTGCATGTGACTTCCCCAGCTTGCACTGGCGTGGGATAGATGTCCAGACATGTCCCGTCCGCCATCTTAGAATGCCTGTAAATGTAAATGAATGGATGTTAAAGGAAAACTTCGAGCGATCGAATCACGGGGAAATTCGGATTCGATCCGAATCGAATTTTTCCTGAAATTCGGATCGAATCCGGGTTCGTCCGGATCAATTCGCTCATCCCTACTAATCACCATAAGCTAAACAAATACAGACCATTAAAGGGATGTACAAAAAACAGAGCAGCAAAGCACGAATACCCCATAGGGGCCAGACGTGCAAAAAATAAAAAAATATTTTATAAAAGGTAGACTGGCGTGTGTGTAGCTTTACACTCAATTCTTACAAACATAATTCAAAACATATTTTTTTAAAAACAAAACCCCAAAGGTCCTTTATGGAGATTAGAATGTTAAGAGTTGTTTATGAAACAATTTAAATCAAATTCGACATTCAAACCTCCAAGTATTAATGTGTCCAGTTGATAAATATTTATATTATAAATATGTTCACGCACTCTGACCCTGAGTTCTCTAGTGGTCCTCCCTATATAGGTAAGTGCACATGGGCACTGAATGGCATATACTACCCCTTTGGAACAGCAGGTAATAAACTGTTTAATTTTAAAAAGTTTCCCTGTATGAATATCAGAAAAAGATCTTTTGGGTTTCTCAATCGCAATGCCAACCTTACACCCACAACATTTACCACATCTATAGAACCCTACTAACGGGGTTTCTATAAGAGAAAGGGGTTTGGGTGGGTCTATGAAACTACGCACCAATTTATCTTTCAAACTGGGCGCCTTTCGAAAAATACATACAGGTTTAGTCAGTAAAACTGGACCCAACAATGAATCCTCTTTTAAAATATGCCAATGCTTATCTAAAATACTTTTCACCTTACGGTGACGAATACTAAAACCAGACACAAAGGCATACTCCATATTATTATGTGGTTTTATAATCTTGGATTTATAAAATGTAGAAGTGGTCAATACAGAACCCTCTATTCTAATTGAAAGATCCAAAAAGTTGACCTCAAATGGACTTATTTCAGGGGTGAACTCCAAATTGCACCCATTAGTATTAACAGACGCAAAAAATTCCTCCAAAGCAGATCTGAGACCCTTCCAAACAACTAAAACATCATCGATGTATCGCCGCCACACCTTCAGGTGTGGCCACGACACACCGAAAATATGTCGGGACTCCCAGTACCCCACAAAAAAATTGGCCATACTGGGAGCAAATTTTGCTCCCATCGCCACACCTTTGGTTTGCAGATAGAAACGACCACTAAACCAAAAATAATTGTGATTTAAGGCGAACGTCAGGCACGCAATAATAAAGTCAACCTGCTTAGTAGGAAGGCCTGATGCCAGATCTAAATAATGAGGTACAGCTGCAATACCCAGGTCATGGGGGATAACCATATAAAGGGACGTTACGTCCGGTGTTGCCAGTATTGAATCAGCCGTCATCTTTAACGGGGCACATAGTTCTAACACTTGCCCCGAATCCCTTAAGTAGGCCGGTAATGCACATACAAGCGGTTGTAAAAAATTGTCAACATATTCCCCCAAACAACACGTAATTGAGTTAACACCGCTTACGATTGGACGACCTGGGGGTTTATCCAGTCGCTTATGCACCGTCGGAAGATAATAAATTGTGGGAAATCGTGGGGCCCGATATTTAAATAATCATATTCTATTAAGTTAAGAATACCGTCATCCTGTCCCTGATTCAGAAGCGAAATAAGACCTTTCTGAAACTCTACAGTGGGGTCACTAGTCAACAATTTATATGTCCCCACATCTGACAGTAATCTCTGCATCTCTTCAATATAATCAGTCTTGTTAAGAATAACTAACCCCCCACCCTTATCCGCAGGTTTTATAACCAACTCACGTTTTTGTTCCAAATCCTTAATGCTTTTAAGCATAAAGGAGGATCCTCTGTCAGAGTGAGTCTTAACATTCCTCAAATCTTTGTTGACTAATTTCTTAAAAACTTCCAACTGGGCATTAGCAGGAATAGGAGGGTTAAATACAGAACTATTCCTAAGTGAAGTATGCTGAACAGCCGAAACAGTGGGGTCCATAGCAACCTGAGATCCTTGTTCTATTGAGGGTCTATTCAAGCCCTGATCCTCTCCACTGTTTCCAAGGAAAATTTTTTTTATAGTAAGTTTTCTAATACATTTCTGAAAGTCTATATGTACAGCAAATTTATCCAGCTCCTTTGGTGGGGCATATTTTAAACCCCGATCAAGGACTTTTAGTTCATCATTGCTTAATTGGACGGAGCTGAGGTTGAAGATACCTTTGCCTAATACTATGTGAGCTCATAGGCTGCAAGGGTGGGGGGGCCACAAAAGCTGCCCCCCCCACTCTGTTCCTACAAGCCCCCATAGCTGGTCTCAGGCTAGTAATGCTGGGTAAGGGGGACCCCATTTCATTTTTTGGGGGATTTTTAAGGGTTTTTTACCCTATGTCATTTTTTTTTAAATTAACCCCTTCCTAGCAGCTATAAAAGGCTTCCAGCTGCAGCAGGAGAGCAGAAGCCAGTTTGATCAGCGTGGGATACAGGGATGGATGGGAGGTAAGTATTAAAAAAAAAGTTTAAAAAAAAAAATTAAAATATTTTTTCTGCTTGTTTCTGTGTGTTTTTTTGCACTTAACCCACTTAACTGGCTCTGCTGGGATCTCATTTGCATCCTTCCTTCTCATCATGTCTCAATCTCTCCAGCAGGCCAAGCTGGATACTCAGCGGGTGGTGTCCACACTGGAGTCTTTCGGCTGGGTGATCAAGCACCCCAAGTCTTTCCTGTCACTGTCAATGGTGAGGTCCTTTCTGGGCATGACTCTGGACATGTCTCAGGTCAATATTTTTCTGCCTCAGCAGAAGGTGGAGAGTCTTCAGGCCCAAGCCAGGTTCCTTATGTCTTGCCCTCATCCGTCCATCTGGCAGGGGATGCAGCTGGTGGGCCTGATGGTGTCTTGCTTCGAGGCGTTTCCATACGCTCAGATTCACATGAGACCTCTTCAACTTCACCTCTTATCAGTTTGGGATCGGGACCCTCGGTCCCGGGATCAGGTGTTGGTTCTGTCTCCTCTGGCCAGACGGTCTCTCTCGTGGTGGCTGGACTGAAGAAACCTGTTGGTGGGCAGATCCTTTCTGGCCCCATGCTGGGAGACAGTCACCACAGATGCCAGTCTGACAGGTTGGTGGGACTTCTGGAAATCCCTGAAATTCCAGGGTCAGTGGGGCCCTCAGGAGGCCCACACCCCTATCAACATTTTGTAATTGAGGGCGATAAGGTTGGTCCTCGCCCAATTGACTCCACGCCTTCGGGCGCAGGCGGTTCAGGGCGGTTCAGGTCTGCTCGGACAACCAGACGGCGATTGCCTACATCAATCATCAGGGAGGGACCCGGAGCAAGAGGAGGAGGCAGACACTCTCAGCAGGGGGACCTCTCATCTGGGAGAATGGTCCCTCAGCAGCCGGTTGTTTCACTCCCTGTGCCACCGCTGGGGTCAGCCAGATGTGGATCTGTTTGCGTCCCGTCACAATCACAAGCTTCCAGTCTTTGTCTCTCTGTCCCAGGATCCTCTGGCCTTGGCCATGGATGCGTTAGCAATGTCTTGGAAGAGCTTTCAGCTTCTCTATGCGTTCCCTCCTTTTCCTCTGTTGGGCAAGGTGCTACGCAAGATTGCTCAGGAAGGGGTGCCTGCCATTCTGGTGGCCCCCCATTGGCCAAGAAGGATGTGGTTCGCAGACGTTGTGCAGTTGGCAGTAGATCAGTATGTTCTGCCCAAGGATCCTGACCTGCTCACTCAGGGGCAGCTACGCCATCCCAATTTACAAACGCTGGCTTTAATGGCCTGGCTGCTGAAACCTCCATCTTGATGGAGAAGGGGCTGCCTGCCTCGGTTGTTAATACCATGATTCAGGCTAGGAAGAAGTCCTCATCATCCATCTACTATAGGGTCTGGCATGCTTACATTGACTGGTGTGAGTCTAAGTCGCTTCCCTGTAGGGTGTTTTCTATCCCTAGGATTCTGGAATTCCTGCAACATGGTTTGGATTTGGGTCTTCCTCAAAGGTCATGTTTCTGCTTTGGCCATTTTCTTCCAAAGATCCTTTGCTCACCATCGTATGGTCAAGACTTTCTTCCAAGGGGTTACTCACGTGCGTCCTCCACGTAAGCCTATGTTACCAGTATGGGACTTGAACTTGGTCTTATCTGCCTTGCAGGGGTCTCCCTTTGAGCCTTTACGTGAGGCCCCTTTAACATTTTGCCTCTTAAAGTAGTCTTTTTGGTGGCTATCACTTCTGTTAGGCGTGTTTCTGAGTTGGAGGTGCTTTCCATCAAACCCCCTTACTTTGAGAGACACCAGGACAAGGTGGTGTTTTGCTTTAAGCCAGATTTTCTGCCTAAAGTTGTGTCTGCCTTTCATCTCAAACAGGACATTGTTTTGCCTTCTCTATCCCCTCGATTCAAAGAGCAAAAGTTAATTGATTTCGGATCGAGAATCGTAAGTTTGGGTGGGTGTTAGTCATTTTTTCCTGTTTTTTTGGCCATTTCCGACTCGCACGAGCCTACGTACGAATGCGTATATGCTCTTACGATCATCGCAAGTTCGTTCCTAAATTTTAGGATCAAAACGTAAAACTTAGGATCAAATCCTAAAACTTAGGATGAAAACGTAAAACTTAGGATAATCGAATGTGTTTAGGTGTGATTCAGAGAACAGTTTTCAAACCTCTAAATACATTTTAAAAGAAAGCCACTGCCGACACCTTTTAGCAGTCGGATTGCTGTTCTTGAACAGCTTTTTTGGCTATGTGGAGGAGTCTGCGCGTCTTGAGCTCCAATGAACTGCATGTATCAGCATGGCCGAGGCCATAAATTGTATGGCAATGCATACCTGATTCATGTATGCCTTATAAAAGCATTTTCATGTGGACCTTAATTAGTCCTTTGCATGTAAACCTTTATTTTGCAATTTATTTGCGTTAATTAAAGAAACTTATGTCCTTTGTTATTTATTTTTAAATTGATGTACTAGAATAATATTTTTAGATTGCATTTATTGGTGTAGTTGTTTACCTTTGCTTTGTTTAATTATTTAAGCACATCTTTGGTCAGATGCATCACACTTACTGAGGACAGGAGAGCGGGATAAAGTGCAGGATGTGGGTTACTGCTGTATTTTGCACAGACACAGCAGAGCTGGGGGCACGGAAAGGTCAGAAATCAAAGAATGCAGAGCAACACAGTCACAAGGCCCTTTCTGTTTGCAGGCTGCCCGAGAATACCTGAGCCGCCATCTTGGCTGTTTCTAGACTCATAACATGCAGAAGTTGCTGGGTGTTTTTTTATATTTGAGAGCAATCTGTATGTAGAGGGTGTGGGTAACCACACACAACATTTTAAGTTGTACCATTTGAAGCCAAAATATTAAAATTAAATCCACAAGTAAAAAATGCAAGTTAACTAAAAATTAAACAAAGTAAGATTTACTTATGCAAATGCATTCATTAATGGTTGGTTACTACAAAATGAATGAAATGAAGAAAAATAAGACCAAATATTTAGAATGCACTTTAATGAGGTAAGTTTGTAGTGCGCAGCCGCAAGATCAGAAGGATTTACGTCCAGGGAAAAAGGGCAAAACCAATGTTGCAACCTGAGAAATGAAACGGAAAATTCAGGATGGAAACTGACATAGGTCTGATTCCCGAACTGCCATACGAACGGACGTAAATTTTAGGATAGAAACGTATTTGCTTATAGAATCACTCGCAAGTTCATACGAACGCACGAGCGGACGGGAAAAATAGGATGATCGGCACCCAAATCAAAGCTGTTACATGTTTCTTTGAATCGACCCTTATGTCCTAATCCTAGTAACCCTAAGGAGCGGGTTTTACACTATCTGGATGTGGTCAGGACTCTGAAGTTCTATTTGGTGGCTACTGAATCTTTCAGGAAGACTGATTCTCTATTTGTGCTTCCGTCTGGACCTAGGAAGGGTCTGGCTCCAGCTAAGTCCACTATCAGCAAGTGGATCCACCAGGCTGTGGTACAGGCCTATTCTGCTAAGGGGAAGGAGCCTCCCTTCCACCTTACTGCTCATTCTACTCGTGCTATTGGTGCCTCTTGGGCTTTTCAGCACCAAGCTTCTGTTGAACAAGTTTGCAAGGCCGCTACTTGGTCTTCTGTTCATACCTTTTCTAAGTTTTACAAGGTTGATGCTAGGGCCTCAGCTGATACTGCTTTTGGTCGCAAAGTTCTGCAGGCGGCAGTGGTTTAAACTGCCCGCTGTTACTTTTTGGGGATCCCACCCTACCTTACGGACACTGCTATTGGATGTCCCATGGGTAAGTATTATTCTGGAACAGGATGTGCTGTATACTTAGAATAATACAATTCTGTGATTACTAACCTGTAGAATTGGTATTATACGTATACAGCACTTCCTGTTCCACCCCACCCTTGTTATCATTATTCTTAGTTACCGCTGTATGGTGATTGTTCATATGTTCATTGTTGAATTCTGGTTATTGTTCTCCCGGCCTCTTGTTAACTGCCTGTCAATACTGGGGAATTTGTGGGAGGTCCCTGACTTATATAGGGCCGGGAGAGGCCACAAGCTGCAGTCCAGCGCCATATTGTGGATGTATTACCCATGGGTAAGGAATATTCTGGAACAGGGCGTGCTGTATACATATAATACCAATTCTACAGGTGAGTAATCACAGAATTGTATTTTTATTACCAAAAAAACACTACAAATTGTAAAAAAAAATGTTTTGCACATATTTCACCTCAAAATATTGATCATACACTTAAAACATGTCTAACAAGACATTTCATGTTAAAGCCCGGACTCTGCAGAAAAAAAACAGTATATAATTTTCCTGGGAAAGTCCTAGAAACCCCTTCAAAAATCACAGTTGAACACGTGTAGCGCAAAATAATGAAAAATGGTCTGGGTGAGAAAGGCCCTCTCCCTGTCCTCCTCGACGGGCACCGCCATCTTGCCGCTAAGCTTACCCGTCACTCCCGGGTGTCGCCCTGGCTCCGGGCTGTCATTTCTGACACTTGTCATCGCTGGCCACAGGATGAGGAAGGCAGGTGATGATCTGATCGCCTGCCTCCCTCCTCCACTGGCCAGCGATGACACCAACTGTCATCAGAGCTGCGAGGGACACAGGAGCTAAGGATCAGAGGTGAGTAAAGTAAAAAAAAAGTTTTTATTTTTTAATAAAGTCATTCTTTAATCTGTTTGTGAGTTTTTTTTTTACTGTTAACTCCTTGTGAACTGGTAAGGGGTCCATGAGACCCCTTATACCAGTTCACAAGGCTCGGGGGTCTGGCAAGACACCTGCGGCTAGCGGGTGACTTACCATTAACCCCGGTACCCTCATTACCTGCCTCCCCAAAGCCCAGGGGGGGGGGGCAGAAGAGCCCGTGGCCACGGGCTATGCGGGCTTGTAGCCTGCATGGCCAGGGGCCACAAAATCTGGCCCCTGTGCCCTGTTCTTACAAGCCCTGCATAGCTGGTCCCGGGCTGGTTACTTCGGGTAAGGGAGACCCCTGGGGGGGGAACTCTATGTCATTTTTTTCTCTCGATTTAACCCTTTGCAGTGTGGATGGTAGTTGTATTTTATTTGTAAATGTTATAAAGTACTTGTTTCAGTTTGGGGGGTCTCCTGGGCAGGAACAGGAGGCTATCGATAAATATGTGGTACCGTTCTAATTGGTAGAAATGGGGCTTTCTCATGCAATATGGTTTTCTTTAATAAAATAAATTTTTTATTTAAAATAAAGGAGGCATTTTTTTTTTTTACTTAATAATAATGTAAAAAACATAATAAAATTTTCAAACAAGACATTTCATGTTAAAGCCTAAACTCTGCTGCAAAAATAGATTTTTTAATTTTTTTTTTCACATATTTCACCCAAAAATATTGAGAATACACCTAAAAAATGACAAACAAGACATTTCATGTTAAAGCCCAGACTATGCTGAAAAAAACAATATATCATTTTCCTGGGAAATCCCTTCAAAAATCACATTTGAACATGGGAAGCAAAAAATAGTGCAAAATGGTCTGGCAACAAAGGGTGACAAAAACTCCAGGTAGGCTGGCAGCGAAAGGGTTAAAAGAAGAAAAGCACTAAACCATTTAAAACAGACATGCTTCTTAGTCATAAGCTTAATAAAAGGTAGCACAATATTTTTATGCTGCTTAGTGCAAATGCAGATATTTTCCTTGCTAATTCACTGCTAACTCAAGTATAACTGTTCTGCACAGGCAGGGGTCTTCAATATTCAGATGAATTTTACTATATACCTAATGGTGGGAAAAGGTGGGAAAGCCCTGATATGCCCTAAGAACCCGATAATTAGTTGCACAACTGAAAGCTTAAATTAGCTTAAATTTCATATAGGGCAAACATAAACATAGGGCCTTTTTATGAATGAGTTTAGCATCTTTCTGGTAGCCCCATTTTTAGAGCACCAGGATCTTATTCTTTCTTGGAGCAGCTATCATGTCTAAAACGGTGTTGGCAGTCACAGCTAATTTGCTTTGATTATTGTAGTAGGTATTGGACAGCCTGTGTCAGTGCCTGTTGGACCCAATTTCCGATTATTCCTGCGCCAGTGAGAGCCACTTTGTACCACCATCATTTCAGAGCTGAGCAGCATATTTATGATTTTTTATACCCTGAAAAGTCTGGCTCTGTTGTATCATAACAGTTACAAGATATCACTGCTAGGGACAAAGGGGACAAACTTTACAGTATGTTTAGGCTGCGTTTTTGTAGTTGTCCGAACTACACATTGGTAAGCAATAGAAGCCATGAAAAACCATTTTACCCTAAAAAAAAAAAAAAATCAGTCACAATGCAAATGAAAAAATGTGTGTAATATTAATTATAAACAAATAACATTTTAGTACAGTTCTGTCCACTGTGCTCTATGGGATCTTGGCCCACAGTGCCACTATAACCTGGCGCAGCTCAAACCATATTACCCGGCACTAATGTTAAAAAAGATGCTGTCGGTCAGATCAGCGCAGCCTGCTTTTTGTTTCTTAAATTGGCGAATACCGCTGAGTGGTGCTGACACCTTATAAATAAGGCTAATAATAAAAAGAGAAAAACAGCTGACTGGGCCCCTTAATATGTTATATAAACCCTTTAATAAACATTAGTCCTAACTAATTGTACCAAGCTAAATGTACTATAATATAAGCAGTTCAGACAATATGCAATAAATAGGTAATCATAAGTAGTCTAAAGTGTCTAGTACTTGCATGTTCCAAAGCGTGTGCAGCAGCAGGTCAGGGCGGGGGGCAGGGAGAAAGATTAAACAATATCACCTAATAAGGCATGGGGAAAAGCCATGAATGTGTGGGCCATGGCTGCATCGTTGCTATACATCTATCTGAGACATGTACCCTCAACAGGCATTTCTGAATGGCTGACACGAAGGAGCAGCGTGCTACCGTCAGTGTACACTCCATTTAGCTTTCCTAAGCAATCTAACATCAGATCTGATGTTGGGTCACTAAAGAGGCTATATATGAAGCACGAACGGTGATTGGCCACTTAGCTTCACAGGTGCATGGGATCTCTGGAAGGCAATGTAAGGGATGCTGAAGAGGAACACCACCCTGGAGAGTAAAAATCACAGACGGTATTCCTTCTTAAGTGACTGATTTGATTACTTTTAGCCATACATTTTTAATGCATGCCCATGAAAATGCTGTTATATGGTGGTTGTTTTGGCAGTCAGTAGTTTATTAGGTTGCAGGTAGATAAGAAGTGTGTTCCTGCTACCAGTCACAGATGAGTAGGCTCCCTCGTTGATGTGATGTAGAGTTCACCACATGTTTCAGCTCAACAAGATTGAATTAGTTGAGCTGTGAGACCCAAAACTACAGTGGATCAAGGCAAGGAGAAGACAGGTAAGCATTGAGCCTACAATGTGGCTTTAAAGTGGACCAACACCCACCCCTGATCGGCCCGGGAATCTGTAAGATTCACTGATCCAATCATTCGCCAGGCCCAGTGCCACGTACCTTTCGATGTTATTGCGGACCCCCACCAACATGCTCCTATTTTTTGCGGGTGCCCCGCGGAAGTGGACTAACACCCAGGATAGTGAAAATCCACTTTAAATCTTGAAGAAATTTCCCCATTTGACATTGCATTGAAGCCATTGTTATTATTTTTGTTAAACATAATGTCTCTTTCTTATTTTCTCATTACAGGTGTCCATATTCTTAGTTGCAGAAACAATCCATTGGTGATTCCTGTGATGCATGACCTCAGTCAGCCTTTTTATCATAGTAAAGCTGTCCTTATTAGCTTTACTTCCAACCTGGTTGCCATTTCTGGAGTGGCTTTAAGGTCCTTCTATGATTTTGACCCAATTAGAATTAGCAGCTGCCAAAGAGGAGAGGTTTATAGTGCAACTGAACAGAGGTTAGTATTTAAATTGACATTTAGGTGTTTTTCCTGAATGACCATTTCTTTTATTCTATCTGGTTATGCTGGCTATTCATTTATTTTTCAATTCCTTATGCAAATGTGTTATTCTCCATATACTCATTTAGGTCTTTCATTTGATGTTTTTTTAAGTTTAATTTCTAAATATTGCTATGTGTACTGTATGTGGCCTGTTTTAAACAGTTTTAAAATACCAGTGCACAGTATTTTAAAACGAGATACAGCAAATTCTGTGATGTTTGTGCTACAGAGCTTTTTACCCTAATTTCCATATAATTTACATCAAGCGGTTAATCCCATCATGCTCTCCTGGTAATTGTAATTTCTTCAAAGAATTTTAGGTTTCTGTGATGTATCTCAAAATACTGTATTTGGGACAATGGGAGTTGTCCAAACTCAGAACGCAGATAAAGTATCAAAAAATCGATCCAGGACCTTCAGTCTTTAGATCTATAACTTCTCTTTTTACTAAGATCAAAAGATATTGATTGTTTCAGTGATTCCACTATACCACTGTACAACATTTGCTACGACTAGTGTCTAAAGCTTGTTTAAAATTTATGAGTACTGTTAATTCTGCGATAAAATATTTTATAAATTGAATGGAATTGAAGGAAAAGCTAGATTCGCTCATTGTGCTGGCTGCACCCCTTCTGGCTGTGCACACCCGCACTGGCCATTTAGGTGTAACATGGTTATGCACAGCAGGCCGGGAATAACGGAGATGGCGCTGGTGGATGCACATGCATCATGGAATGCCGGTGGGTTAAGCTGGGAATAGCTGGTGAGCTGGGGGTTTTTCTTAGCGTGGCATCCTGATTTTGAAGAAATGCTGAAACCCAAGCCTGGAATCCTTTGGACAAAATAACATTATGTTATTAACCCAAAATTGACTGTATGCCTATACTTGTATATTAAATATACAAAATAAAAAGTTGTTAGTGGATACTTTACTACATCTAAGTTTTCCCAAAATAAAATACATTTAATTTTTGCTGGTAATTAGTTGCAGATGACCCGTCAGTTAATGGATCAAGTGGGTGCACAGTGATTTATACTAAATAAAGTCAAAAGGAACAAAAAATTACAACAAATCATACTTGTGGGCAAATGTCCATGGTTCACATGGTTGTTTAGACCCTGGTTCTACACTGCCCATCAGCCACAAATCAGAATCAGCCTGCACTGAAAAAAACACATATGCAGAACAAATGTTTGTATCTAATTATCTAACAAATGTTTATATCTAATTAGGCAGTGTAGATATGTTCCAGGTTCGAAACAAAATTATACCTGTGGCCAAATGTCCATGATGCAGTCTTTTTTGTTTTTTTTTAATTTTATTTGCACTTAAAGGAGCACTATAATTGATTTGCACTAAATATCTTAAGAGTGCCTCTACCGGTGCTTATTTGATTGGCTACTGGCATAGGTAGAGTTGGCACCTACCCCCTGAACTTTTGCCACATATGGAGATCTTTGTGGATGGGAATCCAGAATAACACACCAAAACACGATCCTTCAATCAAGCTGAGATTGATACAATTCTTTTCCCTCCCAACCTAACTGCAGCCTTCGGGAAGGATCAAAGGAGGGGTGGCAGCCGCTCAGACCATTTTATAACTAACCTGGGAAGTGCACGTTAGCAGGGCAATTAGGATCCAAAAGGAGCCGCAGCACTCAACCCTGTTAGCTTGCAGACCAACCTTAAATCTGTCTCTAAAGCTGGTTAAAAACAGAGGCTTGGTCACACACATCTGCAGAAGTATGCTTAAGCTGCACCACCAAGCACCAAGGTGCCCCTGTGGGGTGCAGTCCTAACTCTAATTTCTGAGAGCCCCATTTGGGACATACAATGCAATAGATAAAATAGGAGCAGGCTTGTGCACACTAGGTTTTAGTGCAACCTCAGGTAAGCCTGCTCCCATGATGGTGGGGGTCCGCAATAAAGGTACGTGGCACTGGGCCTGGCGAATGATTGGATCAGTGAAGACATAGCTAACTATATTGACATAGAATATCTGATTATACCTTTTACAGTTTACCCAAGGTGCATAAAGGGCTGGATCCTCTGAAATTCAGACCCATTGTAGTGGGCACAGATTCAGTCACACAACCATTAGCACAATGGCTTGATTTTCACTTACAACCCTATGTTAAAGAGCTACCCTCATATCTACGAGATTCTGTAATTTTTTTTGCACAAATTCCATGCCACCCCGATTGGGACTAACACTCTTATGGCCACCATGGACATTTCTATGATTGAGAGTATTGTGAAGAGACACCACAACATTCTGACAGCTGACAACAGTTTAAGTTATGTGGTAAAGAGACCCCCAGGTGTACCAGAAAAATAGAAGCCTTAGAGATATTCTGGTGAAGGCGGACCCAGTGGTTAAGTATCAGACAACCATAACCAGACTTTCAACTTAAACTGAGTTCTTTAGATGCAACAACTGCAATGTTTGCAACTCCATAATTGTGGGGCCAGAATTCTCACATCCACATACAGGACAGAGCATCAAAATCAGAGGGTTGTATACTTGCATCACGGAATTCTATGTTTACCTGCTCAAATGTCCATGTGACCTTATGTATATTGGAAAAACTATTGGCCCATTCAAAAGAAGGTTCCAGCAGTACAGCAGTGACATTAGAATTAACATTAAGAAATGCAGCAAGGGTGAACCAGTGGACTACGAAAACCTGTGGTGGCACACTTTGTACAGCGCAAACACCAAATACACAAAATAAGGGGCATGGTCATTGGATTCATAGACTGGACACGGTGCAGCCCAAAGGGCTAAACACCACAACCGGCTTCTCTTGCTTCTTAGAGAGACGTTAATTTCTGTCCCTTTACCATCCATTTTTGCTCTCTCCCCTTAGTAGTCCCCTAATTGTTTTTTTTTTTTTTGGGAGTCCCGTTCTTTTGAGTTTCTTTACTCCTGATCTACAGTTGGGACCATCTCCAGGGATCCCGTCTTTGTATTAGCCATTTTGACCATGTTTTTGGAGTCCCTATTTTTGAATTTTTTTTTGATCACCTGTGGGAGACCCAGTTCTTGTCCTAATTATGAGGTGACCTTCTACTCCCTTAGAATCCCTTTTTATGGACCATCACCAGAGTCACGACTTTTGAGTCCCAATTTTCGAGTCCCGTTTTGTTTGAATCCTGATTTTTGGAGTCCCGATTTTTTATTTATCTTTAAGTCCTGTTGTGGACTCCTACTGTCCACATGATTGTATAATTGTTTTGGGAGGGGGGAGTGTGCACCCCGGTGTCCTCGAGCTGATCCATTGCTCTCACTGCCACCCAGGCAGTAACTGGAGGGAGATGAATATCCAGGGATGACATGGTGGTGACATGATCTGGCTGCTGCCATGGCCCGCAGCCTGTGCTGTGCAAAACAGCTGCCGCAGACACGGTGAGGTCTGTAACCGGGAGTGGTCATTGGCTCCCTAATTCCGTTTCATCATCAGTTGCTGGGCAGACCCCTGGGCCCTCTTGACCGGGAAGCCTTCCCCAGATGCAGTCAGCCCACAGGGATTTTGGCAGTGACAGAAGCTCCGCTCGGTGGCTATCCGTCAGAGCTGAGCTGAGGGGGATGGGAACCCACGGTTCCAATTGGGGTTCATCTCCTCTTTATTACTTTTTTTACCTGTATAATTTTCTCCTGTTTGATTGTGTTTGTGTATTACTGACATTATGGGTAAATGTTTAGTGACCCTCTGACATTACTGATGATGTCAATTCTGGTTGACTTTTGATCTTTAATCATTTAAACTCTATGGGCTGTACACTCTGCTTGTTTGTTGCTATCTTGTCTTGCTGTGTTGGTCCCTGATGAAGGGAAGCCCTGAAAAGTTGGATTTGTATTTATTGAATGGACTTTTGCATAATACAAGCTTTCATGAACTAAGGAGTGCTGGCTTTTCTGTTACTTCATGCACAAAGTTTTGATGGGAGCATAGATGGAAATGGTTCTTGCAATGTACATAAACGATGGACTGAGCATTAAATGTTTGGTTAAAAAATAAGTGTACATTCTGCCGTTGTAGAGCAGCAGCTGCTGCAAAAGTTGGCGGGGTGACGAAAGACGGAGAGACCAAGTGGACTGCGGGGGAGTAGTAGTAGTAGTAGTAGTATGTGGGCGTAGTTAGTGTCCGTTACATAGGAGAATAAAACACTGCTGTCGGAGCGACAGCAGTTGCAAAGGAAGCGAAAAGAGTTTGAGCCTGTCAGTGCAATGTTGCCTTGTAAGGAGAGGGACAGAGAGGAGAGAGAGAGGACAGAGAAGAGAGTGAAAGGGGACAGACAGGACAGAGAGGAGAGAGAGAGGGAGGACAGAGGGGAGAGATAGAGACCCCATAGGTACCAGATGATCTCCGTCTTTATAGAAAAAGTGACTATAGCTTCCTATATAGCTCAGTTGGTAGAGCGATTGACTTGCCATTGGAGGGTTGAGGGTTCTAATCCTACTCCCTACTATTTAATTTTTCCTTTTTTCCACAATTTTATTTCTCTGTTTTCATACAGTTTTGTTGCTCTCCACATTTATTATATTCTAAGTATGTCACACACCCCGCTTCAGATAGTCATTACACTTGGGTTATACCGATCTGTAGAGGGCGATCTTGCAGAGATGTCATGAAAAAAAGGGAGCCCCTCCCAGTACATAAATACCTGGGACCTCCCACTCATTCCCCAGTCTTTCATCTCTGCAGACGGCGATCAAGTCAGAAGATGGATGTCTCCTCCTTGCAGGTAGCCGGGGTAACTCCCGGCCCCCCTCTTTCGGTCTAATTCTGCCTGGACCTACTGTTATCCCCCTTTTTAGTAAAGAGCCTCCCAGCCTAGGCTGTGGGTCCTGGCAAAGGTAGACGGCACCTTAAGGTGCTTTAGGAGCTATGCCCCCTTCCCCGGTCACCCATCGTTCCCTACTGCTGGGGGGGGGGGCGCTTATCCCCCTTTTAGTTTAGTCCTTCTTTTGAGTGCATGCTTGTGTGCAACGTTTTGTGTGTGTGTGGTGCGCGTGAATTATGCTTCCATGGCCGGGCCGGCGGTTTGCGGCGCCGCCGGCCGTTACTTCCAGTCTTCGGGGGAGCTTCTTCCCCTCCGGTGCGGTTTCGGGGGGGCGGGGCCGGGCACGGGGCGCGATCCTGCGGCCCGCCCCCTCCCTCCCCCCAAGCTGCTAGTGCCGCTGTGAAGCCCGGTCACTGGCCGGGAGCCGCCTGTTGTCAGCAGAGAGGGGCGGGGTTGGGCGCAGCGCGCGATCCGCTCCGGCCCTCTTCATCCTGGCTGCCATGTCCCTCCGCCTCGTGCAGGACGCCATTCAGTAAGCACCCAGTGGGCTCCAGTCCTCATTGCCTGTGAAGCTGCTTGCAGCGCGATATTGATTTATACATTCCTAATCATATGTATGTGTGCCTTGGCCCTTATGTTATGTGCCCTGCATTGTGTGACATATGTGTGACAATCTCCTTTTCTATTCCAGGCGGACCCTTGTTGGATCTTAAAGGGTCCTCCCGGTCCAGGGTCCCTGGTATAATTTAAGAACTCCCTATAAATCCTCCCACTCGGGACACAGAAGGGGCATCCCGAGTCGATTATATTGCGTAATTCCCTTGGGTATTGCGACTACCGATAAAATCACCATATGGAGGCTTCCCAGGATACCGGGCTCGGGCTCCCCTCGGGGCAACCCCGGCAGTGTTTGGGGTGTGGGGCATCCCTTACAGGGGATGATGTTTTCCTTTGCATACCATGTGCACAGCAGACTATTACGCGGCAGTCCGGATCCCATGCGTCTGGTTCTGCGCCGCCTGTCCCTTCTCCAACCCCTCCCTGTTGTCTACCTCCAGGCTTGACCTGGCTAGTGATGAGTTCACCGCCCTTAAGCGGTGCGAATTGAATTTTTGTGCTAGCCACCCTGGATGACACCATGGTGATGTGTAGTAGAACTTCGGGCTTGCTGGTGGCTATTTGGCGGTCGGTTTGGTTGCGCCAGTGGGTGGCTGATTTTGTTTCCAAAAAGTCGCTTACGGCTCTTCCCTTTCTGGGCTTGCGGCTCTTTGGAGAAAAATTTGATTCGGTCGCAAAAGGAGGTAGGTTACCTCAGTGAAAGAAGCGATGTCGTCCCTTTCGGGGGGCAGCTTCCTTTACCCCTTCCTTTCGTAGGGCCAGAGCTGGACGGGGATTGGCTGTCTTCTCCTCCAGAGGTGATTCCTGGAACACGGGAAGAGGACGTGCCCGTCCAGGTCACAGCTGGGGCTCCAAGCCCAAAGCCGCTGCCAAGCTGGCTCAGCAATGAGGGGGCGCCCTCACCCTCGCGGGTGGGGGGACGGCTGCGACACTTCTCCCAGGTCTGGGACCAGGGGGTCTCGGACAGATGGATTCGGGAAGTGGTGTCTTCCGATTACAAGCTGGAGTTCAAGATCCGGCCTCCTCCCAGATTTTTCAGGTCTCGGGTGCCCTTGGATCCTCTGGCCGTGCAGGGGCTCCGGGCGGCAGTAAAAGATCTCCTGGACATGGCTCATCTGCCCGGTGCCTCCCTCGGACTGGGGCCTGGGATACTATTCCAGTCTGTTCACGGTGCCCAAGAAGGATGGCTCCGTTCGTCCCATCCTGGGTCTGAAGTTTCTCAACAGGTTTATCCGTCCCAGGAAGTTCCGCATGGAAACTCTGCGCTCAGCCATAAATTCGCTTCGTCAGGAGGACTTCATGACGTCCGTTTGGCCTTACCTCGGCTCCAAGGGTTTTCACCAAGGTGCTGGCGGGGGTGATGGCCCTTTTCAGAGCCCAGGATATCCGCATCGTGCCTTATCTGGACGATCTCATTATGGCATCCTCTCTCAGCCAGGCGGAGCTAGATACCAGGACTGTGGTAGCCACTCTGGAGAGATTCGGCTGGGTGATCAACTATCCCAAGTCCTTCCTCTCTCCGTCCAGGGTGGTGTCGTTCCTGGGAATGTCTCTGGATACTTCTCAGTCCAGGGTGTTCCTCCCCCGGCCCAAGGTTCTTTTGATTCAGGAATTGACTCAGCTTCTTCTATCCATCCCTTGTCCGTCCATCCGGCTGGGGATGAGACTGGTGGGATTGATGGTGGCTTCATTCGAGGCGGTTCCCTTTGCCCAGTTTCACACAAGGACGCTCCAGCTCCATATCTTGGTGGCCTGGGACAGGTCTCCGCTGTCATTGGATCAGTCTTTTCTGATGTCCCCCCGGGTTCGGCATTCCCTTTGGTGGTGGCTGGAACCAAGCAATCTGATGAGGGGCAGATCCTTTCTGACTGAAGGATTTTCAGTTTCAGGGACTGTGGGGGCCTCAGGAGGCTCACGATCCCATCAATGTTCTGGAGCTGAGAGCCATCAGGTTGGTTCTGGGTCACTTGACTCATCAGTTACAGGGTTGGCCGGTTCAAGTTCGGTCGGACAATCGGACGGCGGTCGCCTACATCAATCACCAGGGAGGGACTCGCAGCAGGCGTGCCCTCAGGGAAGTGTCCTTGATCCTGGCTTGGGCAGAGAGCAATGTCCCATGCATCTCGGTGGTGTACATTCTGGGAGTGGAGAACACGGAGGCGGACTCCCTGAGCAGGTGCTCATCTCGCCGGGGGGAATGGTCTCTCAGCCTCAAGGTGTTTCGGTCGCTTTGCCACCGGTGGGGGACTCCGGAGGTGGACCTCTTTGCCTCTCGTCACAATCACAAGCTTCCGGCATTTGTGTCTCTCTCGCGGGATCCGCTGGCTCTGGCAGTGGATGCCATGTCTCTGAACTGGAGGGATCTGGGGTTTCTGTACCTGTTCCCTCCGTTTCCCATGGTGGGCAAGGTGGTGCGCAAGCTGGCCCTAGAGGGTGCGTCAGCAATCTGGGTGGCTCCAAGATGGCCAAGACAGGTTTGGTTCGCAGACGTGGTAAGATTGGCAGCAGATCAGTTAGATCTGCCCCTTCTGCCGATCTGCTCACTCAGGGTCAACTGCTCTACCCCGATTTACCAACGCTGGCTTTGACGGCGTGGCTGCTGAAACCTCCATCTTGAAGGAGGAAGGTCTTTCTGATGCTGTTATTCAGACTCTGATTAGGGCTAGAAAGAAGTCTTCCTCTGCCATCTACTATAGGATTTGGAGGTCTTATATTGATTGGTGTGAGGTCCGGGCCTTGCCTTGCAGGGTGTTTTCTATCCCTAGGGTTTTGGAATTTCTGCAACATGGTCTGGACCTGGGTTTGCAGCTTAGTACGTTAAAAGGGCACGTTTCTGCCCTGGCGGTTTTCTTTCAAAGGTCTTTTGCTCTTCATCCTCTGGTTAATACCTTTTTCCAGGGGAGTCACGCATGTGCGGCCTCCTAGGAAGCCTTTGCTCCCAGTTTGGGATTTGAATTTGGTTCTTTCTGCTTTTCAGGGTCCTCCTTTTGAACCTTTGCAGGATATTGCTCTTTCTACGCTTACTCAGGTTGCGTTTTTGGTTGCCATCACTTCCGTTCGGCGTGTATCGGAGTTGGCGGCTTTGTCCAATAAGGCCCCGTACTTTGAGAGGCATCAGGACAAGGTTGTTTTCCACTTTAAGCCAGATTTCCTTCCTAAGGTGGTTTCTGCCTTTCATCTTAATCAGGACATTGTTCTACCCTCCTTGTGTCCTAAGCCCCGAAATGACAAGGAGAGGGTCTTGCATTCTCTGGATGTGGTTCGCTGTGTGAAGTACTATTTGGTGGCTACTTCTTCTTTTCGTAAGACTGACGCCCTTTTTGTGGTGCCCTCCGGGCCTAGGAAAGGTTTGGCTCCCCCCAAGTCTTCCATTAGTAAATGGATTCGCCAGGCCATTGTTGGGGCCTATTCTGCCAAGGGGAAGGTTCCCCCTTTTCGTGTTACTGCTCATTCTACTCGTGCCGTTGGGGCGTCATGGGCCTTCCAGCATCAGGCCTCTGTTGAGCAAGTTTGTAAGGCTGCTACTTCTACCGTTCACACTTTTTCCAAGTTTTACAAGGTTGATGTGCAGGCCTCAGCGGATGTTGCTTTTGGCCGAAAGGTTCTGCAAGCTGCAGTGGTTTAAGTTTGTGCATTATTGCCTTGTTTTGGATCCCCGCCCTTTATGGACACTGCTATTGGATGTCCCAAGTGTAATGACTATCTGAAGCGGGGTGTGTGACATACTTAAATAATGCCATTTTGTGATTACTCACCTGTAAAATGGGTATTATAAGTATGTCACACACCCGCTTCACCCCGCCCTTTGGTATTCTGGATCCTTTCTATGGTGAACCTTTTTACTGTTACTGGTTATTTCGGCTCTTCTTGGTCCCTTTTCTGCTGTCTTAATACTGGGGAATGAGTGGGAGGTCCCAGGTATTTATGGACTGGGAGGGGCTCCCTTTTTTTCATGACATCTCTACAAGATCGCCCTCTACAGGTCGGTATAACCCAAGTGTAATGACTATCTGAAGTGGGGTGTGTGACATAATTATAATACCCATTTTACAGGTGAGTAATCACATAATGGTATTTTTGACAGTTTTTTTTCATGTTACCTCTGCTGCTGTCTGAAGTATCTTTTTTGCTTCCTATTTTCTTATTTCTTTTTCTTCTACTTCTTTTCAGCTTTGTGTGTTTTAAGCAGAATTTCAATATGTTCAGCTTTGTTTCTTGCCTCGGGGCATCCTGCTCCAACTCCCCATTCCATTTGCCAAGCAAACAGTTCTGTTTGGACAAGAGCCTGTGTATGCGCCATGGGATGGGGAAAGGTATGTTTTGACAGGCAAACTGGGAGGTTTCACATAGCGGGGCATCCCAAGTCAGCTGCTTGGCAAAAGACTCTGCGCACAGAGCTTTGCAATGGGGAGATGTAGCGGCAGCATCCCTGGGTGCCTAGCCTATCTGATTGGCTATCCGTGAGAGTGTGCCTCATCCCAGAGCTGATAAATCCTATGGTGACCTCTTTTAAATATGGAGCCACATATTTGGTTGTAAGTTCCATTTCCAGTAAAATGTAATGTTTCAATGAACAAATTAACCAGGTAGCATAATCGGTGAGCTGTGAAGAAAAGTGTTATTTGTAACTGGAGCATTCAGTGTGCCATAATTACTAACCTGTAAAAGGGAAAGTGGCATTTCTGTACCTTTTGGCATTGAGTGTTTGGCGTGGGACACAGTGCTCAGGTTGGATGGGAGGTAAGTATTTAAAAAAATGAAATAAAATATTTTTTGTACCTGTGTGCATGTCTTTATTTACAGTTAACCCTTGGTGAACTAGTAAGGGATCCATGAGACCACTATATCAGTTCACAAGGCTCAGGGTCGGGCAAATCACCTGTGGCTAGCAGTTGCCATTAACCCTCAGCCCCCCATTACCTGCCTCCCCAATGCCCGGGGGAATAAGAGCCCGGGGCCTATGGAGGCTTGTAGAGTTCATGGCTGGGGGCAACCGAAGCTGGCCTTTGCGCCCTGGTCTACAAGCCCTGAATAGCTGGTCTCAGGGCTTGTAGACATATTTAACCTGAAAATATTGAGAATACACTTAAAACATGCCAAATAAGACATTCATATTAACCGTTTAAATGCCAGCCACGTAAATTTTACGTGGTTGCCTCTCCGTCACTTAAGTGCCAGCCATGTAAAATGTACGTGCCTGACATTTACCCCTGCTAGCGGGCAAAAAAAAAAAGAAAAAATACTCACCTGACCCCTCGTTGGATCCGGCCGGGACTCCTCTTTAATTTGGGGCCATCCGATCCCCCGTGATGCCCCTCCCGCACTAGTGCCCCCATGTCCCATCTAACGGTGAACCCTCTATTCGGGTCACCTTCCTTCCCAGATTCCCCCGTTAGTGGGGGAGAAAAAGAGGGGGGGGGGGGTTGTGTGTTGATGGCCTACTCCTTGCCCTAAGTACACTTAGATGCTTACCACTACTGGGTGTCAGAGCGCGCTTCACTTGCTTATTTATAAACTGACCACAGCGTTTACTGTGCTCTAGGCGCATACAGCAGCACTGTTGGGGAAGCTACGGCGTTTTTCAAATTTCCTTTCTCACTTCGTCAGAATTCTTCTCTGAAGTGATGCTGACGTATTTACATTCTCTCCTGATTGGCTGTGCGCCTTCTAGCTTCGCGCTCTCCGGGGGGGGGAGGTGGGGTTTGGTCTGGCGCGTTCCGCGTCATCGCCCACTCTGGCCCGCCCTTCAAGGTTCGCTGGGCGCCATTTCCTTCTCGCATGCGCGTGGTGAAGACGGTCCTCCCCTCGCAGACTGTAAGTGCCCTCATGGGCGATCCTTTTCCTAGCTTGTTTCCTCGCGCTCGGCTCTGACATCCCTGTTCCCCTTGTGTCTTTCAGACAGCGGTCATCGGTTGCTTCCCCTGGCCGGACGTAGCGCCCGGTCCAGACCATTTTTCAGATATTACTCCCACTTCCCAGTGGGTTATAGGGGCATCCAGGGTTGCTTAAAGCGTCAATCCCTACTGGCATATTGAATTTAATAATCACCATATGGAGGCATCCCAGGACATCGCGAACGGGGTCCCCCTGGGACAAGCCCGTCTGTGTGCAGCTTGTGGGGTTTCACCTAGCAGCGGTGACAATTCACGGGTCTGCGTACCTTGTGCTCAACAGGCGCTAGCCGGTCCCCCCACCTCTTCCGAGGCTGGGCCTGCACCTCACCTTATTTCCCCTACCCCCCCAAGCTTGAGCATAACCCCCAATACTAGTGGGGATTCTCACGCTGATTTGGCCTCTAGATTGGCCAGTGTGGAAAGCTTTATTGCTGGCTCCTTGGCGTGCAAGGCTACCGCCAAGAAGCGTCATTTGAACCCTGAAGCTACTATTCTCCCTGTAGAATCTGATGATTTTCTCAGGAGGAGTCTGGTTCTGATCTTTGGTCCCAGGACGACATTGACAGACTGCTGTCTCAGATCTTTGATGTTTTATCCCTCTCTCCTCCTCCCGCGGCACCTCGGCAAAGGGGCGATCTGTTTCATACCGCTAGGGTGCGGTTGGAGTTTCCCGAACAAACTCACTTTAATAACCTAGTGCTGAAAGAATGGGAACATCCCAGTAAACTCCAGGGGATTCCTAAGGCTGTGGATAAGAAGTATCCATTTCCTGCCGATCTGGTTAAGTGTTGGACATCGCCGCCCGAGGTCGATGCCCCGATTCTGAGTCTGACCAACACCTCTGTTATGCACTCCCCTGACACTACTACGCTGCGGGATTTAGAGGATTGGTGAGTTGATCAATTGGCATGTCATGCCTTTGCATTTGGGGGAGCGTCGCTCCGCCCGGTGTGCGCCTTAGCCATCACGGCGGTGGCGCTCAGGACGGTAGTTAAAACTGCCCTGGAAGGGGCGGATGACCTGCCCTCGGAGGCTGCCAATGCTCTGGCCACCTGTGATCGGACGATGCTATTAAGCTGAGCGCTAGATCTTCAGCTCTGGTGGTGGCCATACGCCGCGCGATCTGGTTACGCCAGTGGGCTGCTGACAATGTCGCCAAGAAGGCCCTTACGGGGCTTCCGTTTAAAGGACTGCGCCTGTTTGGAGAAAGATATCTTTGCCAAGGGGGACAAGCTGCCCCAGCGCAAGCATCAGATTCGGCCCTTTCGTGGCCCAAGCTCCCATTCTACCCCCTACCATGGGACCAAGCAAGGTAGAGGGGTGTCCTTCTCTGGGTCGCGTTCAGAACCCTGGAACAAGAACAGAGGACGCCGTCCCGGCTCCTCCTGGGGGCCCAAGCCCAAAGTCCCCCCCAAGACCCCCCAAGCATGAAGGGGCGCCCTCGCCCGTCAGGGTGGGGGGACGTCTACAGCACTTCGAGCATATCTGGAGACGCCTCGTCCCAGACCGGTGGATTCAGGAGGTTGTCTCCTCCGGTTACAATATAGAATTTGCTGTGCTGCCCCCTACCAGGTTCGTCGGGTCTCGGATCCCACAGGATCCTGCCTCAGCTCGGGTCTTGATGCTGGCTGTGCAGGACCTTCTGGAGCTCGGGGTCATCTGCGAGGTCCCCTTAAGAGACAGGGGCATGGGGTTTTATTCCAACCTGTTCACGGTGCCCAAAAAGGACGGGTCAGTCAGACCCATTCTGGATTTGAAAATCCTAAACAAGTTTGTCAGAAGCAGGCATTTTCGTATGGAAACTCTGCGCTTGGCCATTGCCTCGCTGCGTCCAGGGGACATCAAGGACGCTTACCTGCACGTGCCGGTGTTCTCAGGGCACCAAAGGTTCCTCAGATTTGCGCTGTTGGATCAGCACTATCAGTTCGTGACCCTTCCATCCGGCCTCACGTCGGCCCCCAGGGTCTTCACCAAGGTGCTGGCAGGGGTGATGTCTCTCTTAAGGACGATATTCTCATCACCTCTCAGTCCCTGCGGCAGGCAGAGCTGGATACTCGGTCGGTGGTGTCCACCCTGGAGTCTTTCGGCTGGGTGATCAATTACCCAAAGTCCTCTCTGTCCCCCTCCTCAGTGACCCCGTTTCTGGGACTCGGTTCAATCAAGGATATTCCTTCCTCCGCAGAAGGTGGAAGCTCCGATAACCCAGGCGAGATCCCTGCTCGCGAACCCTCATCCCTCCATCCGGCAGGGAATGCAGTTGGTGGGCTTGATGGTGGCACACTTCGAGGTGGTGCCCTTTGCCCAGTTCCATTTGAGAACCCTACAGCTTCACCTTCTGTCAGTATGGAACAAAGACCCAGCGTCTCTGGACGTCAGCTGGGTGATTCCCCCCTCGGTCATACAATCCCTTGCGTGGTGGTTGGACCACAGGAATTTGACAAGGGGCAGATCCTTCCTGGCTCCCTCCTGGGAGACGGTCACGACGGATGCCAGTCTTTCGGGCTGGGGGGGATTCTGGAAGTCCCTGCGCTTCCAGGGGAGGTGGGGCCCTCAGGAGGCCCATCTTCCTATCAATGTACTGGAACTCAGGGCTGTCCGATTGGTGCTGGAATGATTGACCCAGCACCTGAAGGGTTTGGCGGTTCAGGTACGCTCAGACAACAGGACGGCCGTAGCCTACATCAATCATCAGGGAGGAACCCGGAGCAAGGGTGCTCTCCAGGAGGTGTCTCTGATTCTAACTTGGGCAGAGACCAATGTACAATGCATATCGGCTGTCTACATTCCGGGGACGGAGAATCTGCTAGCAGATGCTCTGAACAGGGGGTCGTCCCGTTAGGGGGAATGGTCCCTCTGCGACAGGGTATTTCAGTCACTGTGTCACTGTTGGGGTGTGCCGGACATGGATCTCTTTGCGTCACGTCACAATCACAAGCTGCCAAGCTTTGTATCCCTGTCTCAGGATCCTTTGGCCCTGGCCACGGATGCCCTGTCAATGTCTTGGAAGGAGTTTCGGCTCCTGTATGTGTTTCCACCAATTCCCCTTCTGGGCAGAGTGCTGGCAAGATCGCTCTGGAAGGGGTACCCGCGATTTTGGTGGCCCCAAGGTGGCCAAGAAGAGTGTGGTTCGCGGACGTGGTTCAAATGGCAGTAGATCAGTACGATCTGCCAAGGTTGCCAGACCTTCTGACTCAAGGGTCTCTACGCCATCCCAATTTACTAACGCTGGCTTTGACGGCTTGGCTATTGAAACCTCCATCTTGATGGAAAAGGGTTTGTCTGAGTCTGTTGTGGCTACCATGGTGCAAGCCAGGAAGAAGACTTCTGCTGCCATCTATTATAGAGTATGGCGTACTTACATTGACCGGTGCGAATCCAGGTCTCTTCCCTGCCGGGAATTCTTAGTATCCAGGGTGCTGGAGTTCTTACAACATGGTCTAGACTTAGGTCTTAAGTTTAGTACCTTGAAGGGCCAGGTTTCGGCCCTGTCTATCTTCTTTCAGAAGACCTTTGCCCATCACTCTCTTATCAAGACCTTCTTTCAAGGGGTCACTCATGTGCGCCCCCCTCGGAATGGTTCCTGTTTGAGATCTGAACTTGGTGTTGTCGGCCTTGCAGGGGGCTCCTTTTGAGCCTATCCATGATGCCGCTCTAGCTGTGCTCACGCTAAAGGTTATCTTCCTGGTAGCCATCACTTCGGTCAGACGTGTGTCTGAGTTGGCTGCCTTGTCTATTCAGCCTCCCTACTTTGAGAGACACCGGGACAAGGTGGTGTTTCGCTTCAAGCCAGACTTCCTGCCTAAGGTTGTGTCTGCATTTCATTTGAGTCAAGATATTGTACTTCCTTCCTTGTGCCCCAATCCTAGTAACCCTAAGGAAAGGGTTTTGCATTCCTTGGATGTGGTCAGATGTGTCAAGTCTTACCTGGTTACCACGCAGGTCTTTAGGAAGACGGATGCTCTCTTCGTTGTGCCTCATGGGCCTAGGAAGGGTTTGGCTCCGGCCAAGTCTACCATCAGTAAATGGATTCGTCAGGCTGTTGTTCAAGCCTATACTGCTAAGGGGAAAACTCCTCCCTTTTCGTCTTACTGCTCATTCTACTAGAGCTGTTGGGGCTTCTTGGGCTTTTCAGCACCAGGCCTCTGTTGAACAAGTTTGCAAGGCCGCTATTCTGTCTTCTGTACATACCTTCACAAAGTTTTACAAGGTTGATGTTCGGCCTCAGCTGACGCTGTGTTTGGCCGCAAGGTTCTGCAGGCGGCAGTAGTTTAGACTGCTTACTGTTGCCTTCTGTTGGGGATCCCACCCTTCTTTATGGACACTGCTATTGGATGTCCCACATGTTATTACTACTACTGGAGCAGGACATGCTGTATGCTTAGAATAATACAACTCTGTGAAGTACTCACCTGTAGAGTTGGTATTATATGCATACAGCACGTCCTGCTCCACCCCACCCTGTTTCACCTTGTTCTGGATTCCCTGTTGGTGATTGTTATCTTTGATATTTTTGCCAGTTTTGGGTGGTTGCTTTTCTCCTGGCCTCTATTTCTCACTGCTTTTCAATGCTGGGGATTTGTGGGAGGTCCCTCGGTATATGAAGGACCCGGAGGAGCTTGTTTTCTACATGTCTGCAGTGCACGGCGCCGGAGGTGGAGGATTACCCACGTGTTATTACTACTACTGGAGCAGGACGTGCTGTATGCATATAATACCAACTCTACAGGTGAGTACTTCACAGAGTTGTATTTTTACATTTAACCCCTTGTGAACTGGTAAGGGGTCCATGAGACCCCTATACCAGTTCTCAAGGCTGGGGGGATGGCAAGTCACCTGCGCTAGCCGGTGACTTGCCATTAACCCCCGGCAACCCCATTACCTGCCTCCCCAAAGGCCAGGGGGGGGGCAGAAGAGCCCGTGGCCACGGGCTATGCGGGCTCGTAGCCTGCAGGGCCAGGGGCCACAAAAGCTGGCCCCTGCGCCCTGTTCCTACAAGCCCTGCATAGCTGGTCCCGGGCTGGTTACTTTGGGTAAGGGGGGCCATGTCACCCTTAAAAATCCCCCCCAAAAATGCCCCCCCCCCAGGAGGGGGGACCCATGTCATTTTACTTTCTCGATTTAACCCTTTGTAGTGTGGATGGTAGTTGTATTTTATTTGTAAATGTTAAAAATTACTTGTTTCAGTTAGGGGGGTCTCCTGGGCAGGAACAGGGGGCTACCAATAAATATGTGGTACCGTTCTAATCGGTAGAAATGGGGCTTTCACATGCAATATGGTTTTCCCTAATAAAATACATTTTTTATTTAAAATAAAGGAGGCAATTTTTTAAATTTGTTTTTTTTTTTTTTTTTTACTTAATAATAAATAAAATTAATAATAAATAACATTTACAAACAAGACATTTCATGTTAAAGCCTAAACTCTGCTGCAATATATATATATATATATATATATATATATATAATTTTCCTGAAAATTCCAGCAAAAATGTCGCAAAACATGGCGCAAAATGGGGAAAAATGACCTGTCAACAGAGGGTGACAAAATCTCAAGTAGGCTGGCAATTAAAAGGGTTAATAGTACCTCTGCATGTTGGGTATTGTTCTGTTCGGGGGACCTTGCGCTTTCAGACTTAGCTTGTTTTTTCTTGTTTGCATATTTATATTTTAGGAAAAGGTGTTTTTTATTCAGCTTTTTTTTATACATTTTTTAGGGAAACCCGGCGCAACCAAAGAATTCTTTGAGGGATCAATTCCAGAAAGATGAGCCCACTACAACAAGCTGGGTACGCTTAGAAAGCTTAACATGTGTACTTTCAGGGAATATATGGGAATATAACTCATTAGAAAACAAAGATGAAGATTCATAATGAAGCAAGCACCTATTGGTGCCTAATCAAACTTCACTTCCCTATCAAAACTCAATAAAAAGCAATTTTATTATGGTAGCAGGGCCGGACATTACACTGGGCATACATAGCCATCTTCTGGGGCCACTTGTGCTTGGACTAGTCAACAAGATGATTGGCAGAAATGTTGGGCCCATCCATGGCAATGGAGAAGGCATCAAGGACTGGAGCGTGATCAGCAGCAAAGGAGGACCCATTTGTGGCAGCAGAGCTAAAGGGTTACATGACAAGACATATGTCGAGGGGCTGAATTATTCTCTCGTACACTACGTAAAGACTCTGAATGGTGAGTATGTATATTGGGAATGAGACAGTATTTCCAAAAAAAATTTCAGCTCAAATAATGTAGTCAGATCAGGTGGTTAGCTAATACTCACTATAAGATAATATGTAATATGTACACAGTCTTGGCTCTTTGCTTATTTCTGTCAATAAATGTGGGTTTTTTATCTGGCCATTAATTGGACATTGTTTGCAGTAGCATAATTGTATTATTCTGTATGACTTCCAATGACCTAAACTCTAATTAGCCTGTAAAATAAAATTAATAATTCCGGTTTTATCACTTTGTAAATAGTTTACTTTCTCTTGCTTTGAAAAGATTTGTATAGCTCTTAGTAAATAGCAAGTAAATGTTGGTAACTGCTTTGTTATTACAGGACTATCTATGTATACATTCATTACATTTAGAAATTTGATGTATGTTAACCAAAGATACACACTTTCATGCAAAGTTCCTATTATCAACAGTTTACAGCAGATGTGAACATTAAACAAATTCATTACATTCTGTGCAAGAACAAGCTGAGATTTCACGAAGCTTGATAACTGCAAGCACCTTCCTGCTCATTTAACTTCCACACTCTTTCCAGCTACGTCTGTGAGCCAGAATCAACACAACTTTGCTTTTTCCCTGCATTGCAGGAACTGTTCTTGTTAGTACAATATGGATTTGTTTAACTAAATCTGTCCAGCAATACTCGCTGTTCTTTTACAGAACAAAAAATTATTTGGATGGTTATGTTTATTATATACTTTAATGCCAAAACACTTAATTGGCTTTGTTTGCCCTTAAGAACAAGCAGGTTCTACTGTATATAGACTTTTTCTACATAGAATTGTCCTAATTACACAATGAAAACTTGGCCTATGTTCTATGCTTGATACTTGTAGTGCTTTTCTGTCCTATAGAAAATATTTGTTAAGCTGTATACAAGGTTATTTATCAAAAATGACAATATTTGTCTTAAATGTAGATTTTGCTGCAACAAATGTTGTATTGGCTTCCCAGGCTTAGTTCCCAGGCTTCAAGTTGAAAATATTACTGTGATTATTAAAATGATACACATATGGTTGCTATGAGGAACTAATTTATGATTAATAAAAGGGGCTTTGTTGTATTCAAATGTGACAAAAATACAATTCTGTGAAATACTCACCTGTAGAATTGATATTATTTGTATACAGTACGTCCTGCTCCAGATATAATACTTACACTTGGGTTATCCTCCGCCAGATGGCGCTGCACTGCAGAGACATGCAAAACAGGCTCCTCCCAGCCCTTCAAATACCCAGGGACCTCCCACGAATCCCCAGCATTGAAAATCAGTGAACAAGAAGCCGGGAGAATTAAAACACCCAGAACAACTGGCAATGATAACAATGATAACAATCATCATACAGGGGATCCAGAATAATGCAAAAACCAGGGTGGGGTGGAGCAGGACGTACTTATACAAATAATATCAATTCTACAGGTGAGTATTTCACAGAATTGTATTATTCTTAGTATACAGTACGTCCTGCTCCAGATATAATACTTACACTTGGGACATCCAATAGCAGTGTCCATAAAGTAGGGTGGTATCCCCCAACAAAAGGTGACATCAGGCAGTTTAAACCACTGCCACCTGCAAAACCTTGCGGCCAAAAACAGCATCAGCTGAGGCCCTAACATCAACCTTGTAAAACTTCGAAAAGGTATGAACAGAAGAAGAAAGGGGGTCCGCACGCCTGAAAGGTAGCTTTTATTGCCATCCAGTAAAATAGTCAAAAGTAAGAAACAGCGGTAAAAACATCCAATCAATCCTAGTCACCTCTAACGCGTTTCGGGCTAGGCGCCATTAATCATCTATGATCCGTCTTCCTGAAGGCCGCAGTGACTACCAGGTAATACTTCAGACACCTGACCACATCCAAAGAATGCAGAACCCTTTCCTTAGCGTTGCTAGGATTAGGACACAATGAAGGAAGAACAATATCTTGATTCAAATGAAAAGCAGACACCACCTTTGGCAGAAAGTCTGGCTTAAAGCGGAACACCACCTTGTCCTGGTGTCTCTCATAGTATGGGGGCTGAATAGACAGAGCCGCCAGCTCAGACACACGCCTGACCGAAGTAATAGCAACCAGAAAAACAACTTTGAGGGTAAGTACAGCCAGAGCAGCATCCTGAATAGGCTCAAAGGGAGCACCCTGCAAGGCAGACAAAACCAAGTTCAAGTCCCAAACAGGGACCATAGTCTTACGTGGGGGACGCACGTGAATGACCCCCTGAAAGAAGGTCTTAACCAAGGGATGCTGAGCAAAAGACTTCTGAAAGAAGACAGACAGGGCAGAAACCTGACCCTTCAGAGTACTGAGTTTTAAACCCAACTCCAATCCATGTTGTAAAAACTCCAGAACCCTAGGGACTAAGAACTCCCTACAGGGAAGAGACCTAGACTCACACCAATCAATGTAGAAATGCCATACCCTATAACAGATGGCAGAAGACGTTTTCTTCCTAGCCTGTACCATGGTATCCACCACTGAGGCAGACAAGCCTTTCTCCATCAAGATGGAGGTTTCAGCAGCCAGGCCGTCAAAGCCAGAGTTTGTAAACTGGGATGGCGTAAGGAGCCCTGAGTGAGCAGATCTGGCGCCTCTGGCAGGACGTACTGGTCTACTGCCATTTGTACAACGTCTGCGAACCACACTCTTCTTGGCCACCTTGGGGCCACCAGAATCACTGGCACCCTTTCCAGGGCAATCTTGCGCAGAACCCTGCCCAGCAGGGGGAACGGGGGAAAGACATACAGGAGCCGAAATTCCTTCCATGACATTGACAGAGCATCCGTGGCCAAGGCCAGATGATCCTGAGACATGGAGACAAAGGCCGGGAGCTTGTGATTGTGACGGGATGCAAACAGATCCACATCCAGTAGGCCCCACTGGTAACACGGGGACTGGAATACCCTGTTGCAGAGGGACCACTCCCCCTGACGGGAAGTCCCCCTGCTCAGAGAGTCTGCCAGAAGATTATCTACCCCCGGGATATAAACAGCCGAAATGCATTGAACATTGGCCTCCGCCCATGTCAGAATCCGCGACACTTCCTGGAGGGCACCCTTGCTCCGGGTCCCTCCCTGATGGTTGATGTAGGCAACCGCCGTCCTGTTGTCTGAGCGCACCTATACAGACAGTCCCTGCAGGTGATCGGTCAACTGCTCCAGTACCAACCTGACCTCCCGTAGTTCCAGAATGTTGATGGGTAAATGGGCCTCCTGAGGGCCCCACCTCCCCTGGAACCTCAGGGACTTCCAGAATCCCCCCCAACCTGACAGACTGGCATCCGTGGTGACCGTCTCCCAGGAGGGGGCCAGAAAGGACCTGCCCTTTAGCAAGTTCTTGTGGTCTATCCACCACGAGAGGGACCTTCTGACCAATGGGGGAAGCACACAAACCCCGTCCAAAGACGCAGAGTCCTTGTCCCATACTGATAGAAGGTGAAGCTGCAGAGGCCTCGAATGGAACTGAGCAAAGGGCACCGCCTCGAATCTCGCCACCATCAGGCCCACCAGCTGCATTCCCTGCCTGAGGGAGAGCTGGGGGCACGAGAGCAGGGACCACACCTGCGCAGTCAGAGCTTCCACCTTCTGTTGGGGAAGGAATATTCGTGACTGAACCGTATCCAGAATCATCCCCAGGAATGGGGTCACCGACGAAGGGGACAGAGAGGACTTGGGATGATTGATCACCCAGCTGAAGGACTCCAAGGTGGACACCACCAGCTGAGTGTCCAGCTCCGCCTGCTGTAGAGACCATGAGGTGATGAGGATGTCGTCCAGGTAGGGCAGCACTCGAATGCCCCCTGACCTTATCAAAGACATCACCCCCGCCAGCACCTTGGTGAACACTCACCACCCGAGCTGAAGTGAGGCCAAACAGTAGGGCCACAAATTGGTAATGTTGATCTTTCAACGCGAATCTGAGAAACCTTTGATGTCCCGGGAACACAGGGATGTGAAGGTAAGCATCTTTGATGTCCACAGACGTCATAAAATCCCCTGGGCGCAGAGAGCCATGCGAAACCGCTTGTTCTTGACAAATTTGTTGAGGATCTTTAAATCCAGAATGGGCCCGACTGACCCATCTCTTTTGGGCACTGTGAAAAGGTTGGAATAGAACCCCTCTCCCAATTCTCTCAAGGGAACCTTGCAAATAACTCCCAGATCCAGAAGTCCTTGCACTGCCTGCATCAGGACCTGAGCTGATACCGGGTCCTGGGGGATCCGGGACCTAATGAATCTTGAGGGGGGGCCGCACAGCAAACTCTAGTATCCAGAGGTAACTACCTCCTGAATCCACCGGTCTAAGACTTGGCTCCTCCAGACGTGCGCGAAGTGCTGTAGCCGTCCCCCCACCCTGGCGGGCAAGGGCGCCCCATCATGCCTGAGGGGTCTTGGGAGGGGCTTTGGGTTTGGTCCCCCAGGAGGAGCCAGGACGTCGCCCCCTGCTCCTATGCCAGGAGTCTGCGCGAGCCCCCGCGAAGGACACCCCTTTTCCCTGCTTAGCCTCTGTAGGGGGCTGAAAGGGGGCCCTGGCTACGAAAGGGCCGAGGCTGCCGCGTGTGCTGTGGTAGCTTACCTCCTTTAGCAAAAAGGTCTAGGCGGTCCCCAAACTGGCGCAGCCCCTTAAATGGAAGCCCAGTAAGGGCCCTCTCAGCAGCATTGTCGTCCGCCCACTGGCGCAGCCATACAGCGCGGCGTATAGCCACTGCCAAGGCGGAAGATCTGGCACACATCCTAATAGCATCATTCGATGCAGACAGGATAAAGTTCACAAATACATCACAGTTAGACAGTGCATTAATAGTATCAGTAGGCAACTCGTCTGGGCCGTCAAGTGCATTCCTGGCCATGGCCCTGAGTGCCACAGCAGTAATGGCCAAAGCGCAGACTGGGCGCAGCGCCACCCCTCCAAATGCAAAGGCATGGCACGCCAATTGGTCAATGCGCCGGTCCTCAGAATCCCGCAGCGTAGTAGTGTCAGGGGAGTGCATAATAGAGGTGTTAGACAGCCCTAGAATAGGAGCATCGACCTCGGGAGGCGATGCCCAGCACTTGACCATATCAGCAGGAAATGGATACTTCCTGTCCAAACTCTTAGGGATCCCGGGAAGTCTACTGGGATGTTCCCACTCCTTAAACACGAGGTTATTGAAATGGGTTTGCTCAGGAAATTCCGATCGAGCCTTAGCAGTATGAAATAGCTCACCCCTTTGCCTGGGAGTCGCAACAGGGGGAGAGATGGACAAAACCTCAAAAATCTGAACCAGCAGTTTATCAGTATCATCCGGGGTCCAGTGATCAGAACCAGAATCGTCATGACCCCTAGACTTCTCATCAGATGACCCTGAGTCAGAGAACAGCTCCCCTTCGTCCGAAGGGGCATGGCCATATAGATGTGAAAACTCATCAGACTCCATAGGGAAAGGAGCAGAGTCAGGGATTATGTGCCGCTTTTTTGCGGTGGCCTTGCGCGCTAGAGTATTAGCAAGCAATTGTTCTACACTGGCCAGTCTACTAGCCACATCAGGATGAGAATCCCCGCTTGTATTGGGGGTTAGACTCAGGCTTGGGGGGGTAGGTGAAGTGAGGTGAGGTGCAGGCCCAGCCACAGGAGGGGCAGGAAGTACCATTAGCGCCTGCTGTGCACAAGGGACGCAGACCCGTGCATTGTCACCGCTGATAGGTGAGACCCCACAAGCTACACACAGCCGGGCTTGTCCCGAGGGAACCCCGTTCACAATATCCTGGGATGCCTCCATATGGTGATTAATAGGCACAATAGGCCAGTAGGGATTGACGCTATAAGCTACCCTGGATGCCCCAAAGACCCGCAGGGAAGTGGGAGTAATTATACTAGGTCCAACTGGCAATTACACCGGGCCGGGAGAAGCCACTGGATTCGACCGTCTGAAAGACATAATGGGAATAGGGATGTCAGAGCCATGCGCAGTAAGCAGGAATGATGAAAATCGCCCACGAGGGCACTTACAGACCGAGGGAGGAGGAGGACCGTTACCACACGCGCGTGCAACGAGCATCTGAATGGCGCCAAGTGAACCTCGAAGGGCGGGCCAGAGCCCCCCTGAAGAGCGCGAAGCTCTGAGACAGTAGTCAACGCAGACAAGAAACGCGAGTTTATGACACAAGAGATATGCCAATGAAGACGCCGCAGCGCCTGAGGCGACGCCACCGCCCGTTCGCATGCACATCCAATAAAGGCAAAAGACTCGCGCAGCGGTGGCCGATATACGATAAAAGACAAACAGCGCGGCTCTGACACCAGGTGTATAAGTCAAGGACAATACTAAGGCCATGTAGATTTGGTAAGTAACTGTTTTTGTATTTGACTTATTTGAATCTTATTTGAATCTTATTTGAATCTTCCCTTTATAAGTCAAAAGTGTACTGTTTTAATTTGTCTTAAATGTGATTTGGATAGTATTGCATTGGTAGTAAAAGTTTTGGTTTTGGCCTGTTGCTGTTTGCTAAGCAGGTGTTGATTAAATAGGGCAGGTTCTAATTAACATAGCAAAAGAGATAGCAATCTCTCATTAGCTTAACTAAGAGGGGCTTGTATATAAATAGGTGAGCTGCTCTGTGGAGTTTCACTCTGTGGAGTTTCAGCCTGTGTGAGAGCAGCTTGACATAAGTGCAGCAGGACAGAAGTGTGTAGTTTTAAAAACTGCAGTAGTTTGAAAACAGCAGGGGTTGTACACAAGAAATAGTGGTGAGTACAGCATTTACTTTTTAGCCGTACCTATTCTTATTATCTAAAATGTCTGGTTTGGTGCAGTGTAACTCTTGCCTGGCCGTTGTGTTTCGTAGTACTCTGTGGAACTTGCGATGCTGTCCAATTTGTATGCAAATGAAGGGGTTGTATGACAAGATTTCAAAATTACAGTCTTTAGTTTCTACTCTTCAGTCTGAAGTTATGAAGCTATCCCAGCCAGTAAAGCAGCTTGGTATACAGCCACCACTCCCACAAAGACTTCACAAGAGAGGGGTACAGTGGAAGACTGTTGGCTCTGGAAGATTGCGCAATGTAGAACAAAAACATCAACATTTTGGACTAAGCCAATATAACCCATTTTCTGTTCTTTCTGAGCTTGATGTGGATGTATCTGCTAATGCTCAGTCTGGGCAGGATCTGGTAAGATCAAAGGAAGTGGACTTAAGTAAAGGACCAAATAAAATGAGTACAAAAGGGCAGCAAGGAACAGTTACCAAGCCAACCAATAGGAAAAGGCATATTCTGGTTGGTGACTCAACAATTAGAGGTGTGGACTTTGGACAGGATAGAGATGAGCTAAAGGAAGTGAAGTGTCTCCCAGGTGCCACGGTTAATAGGGACGTATTATAAATATTGTGAAGTCTGCAAGCAAACATAACCGAGTGGACATTGTGCTACATCTTGGCACAAATGACTTATCCCAAAAAGATTTGTTTGTTGTACAGAGGGACTTCCAAAATTTTAGTCAGGAACTTTGCAAAATAACAGGTTCCATCACCTTTTCTGAAGTTTTGCCAGTATGTAATCAGGGAAAAGAGGCACTCAACATCGCCAAGTTCAATTTGTGGTTACGTCAGTGGTGTGAAGACAAAGGCTTTGGATGTATTAGTCATGATGTTAGAAGGTGGTCGAACAATGAGTTGTTTAAGAGGGATGGCTTGCATCCTTCACAGAAAGGCACAGAAGAACTTGGAGTGGAACTCAGAGCATTTTTTGATTTAAACTAGAGGAAGGGGACAGAGATGTAACTTGTAAGGGTGATTTCTGTCCCCTACCATTTAGGATAAGGCAGGGCATTGAAGCAGGAAGCCCGGTCAGTGGTAGGCTAGAGGTGGAAAAGATCAAGGACACACTTAAATACAATACCAACTACATCCACATGATGTGTACCAATGCTCGCAGCTTGGGCAACAAGCTCTGTGAATTAATGGCTATCATATCCAGAGATGAATTGGATCTTGTTGCAATAACAGAGACTTGGTTCAAGGGTCACAATGACTGGGAGATAGCCGTACCCGGTTACACATTGTACAGAAAAGACAGATTGGATAGAAAAGGCGGTGGAGTAGCCATTTATGTCAAGACTACACTTCAATCAACAATAATTCAGCATACACATAATGAACTAGAAACTCTCTGGGTTACCATGCAGACTAAGGAGGGAGCTGTGATCAGAATTGGTGTGATATATAGGCCCCCTGGACAATCTGAGGATCTAGATAACCTATTAATAGATGAAATCAGTGGAATGACAGAGAAGGGGGACATTGTAATTACAGGTGACTTTAACATGCCTGATGTGGACTGGAATATCCCAAGTGCATCGACATGCAAGAGCAGGACTATATTAGAGGCACTTAATGGAGTGTCTCTAAAACAACTTGTGACATTGCCAACTAGAGGAGATAACATTCTGGACTTAGTTCTGACCAATGGGGATCTGGTGTCCGAGGTCAGGGTTGAAGAAAATCTGGGTTCCAGTGACCATCAATGCTTATGGTTCAGAATAAAAACAGACATTGTGCAATCACACACCAGAACCAAAGTGCTAGACTTTAGGAAGACAAGCTTCAAGGAAATGGCGGAGTATGTAGAAAGAAAATTAGGTGAGTGGAACAGAGTAGCAGAAGTGAGTGCCCAGTGGTCACTATTAAAAATGGCCATCTTAAAGGCAACTAAGCAATATGTGAAACAAAGAAACCACTATGGTTTACTAGGGAAGTCAGCACTATCATAAAAGATAAGAAGTCTGCCTATAAGAAGTATAAAGTAAGTGGAAGTGTAGCTGACAGAGAGGCGTATAAAATTAAACAGAGGGAAGCAAAACTGATTATAAGGACTGCTAAAGGGCAAAAGGAGGAAGAAATGGCCAAATCTATGAAGAGGGGAGATAAAACCTTTTTCCGATATATTGGTGACAGAAAGAAGAAAAACAATGCAGTCTCAAAAATTAGAAATAAGGAAAATAAATATATTGACGGAGATAAGGCTGTGGCTGACCATCTGAATAGCTACTTTTGTTCAGTATTTTCAGATAGTAGCAGGCACGGCCATAGCACAGCATCCCACTGGGAGGGCACAGCTCCGGAGTTTCTGGAGGCTGATGTCCTATCCGAGCTGGCACATCTAAAGGTAAGTAAGGCGATGGGTCCAGATGGAATCCACCCCAGAGTTCTAAGGGAACTTAGGTTTGTGATTGCAGCCCCTCTGACTGATTTACTTAACCATTCCCTTTCAACTGGTGAGGTTCCAGATGATTGGAGAATGGCCAATGTCGTACCAATCCATAAAAAGGGGAGTAGAGAAGAAGCCAGTAATTACAGGCCAGTTAGTTTAACATCTATAGTGGTCAAATTAATGGAAACACTCTTAAAAAAACAGATAATTTCCCATCTAAAAATTAATGACCTATTGGACCCAAAACAGCACGGCTTTACTGAGGGCAGATCATGTCAGACCAATCTTATTGATTTCTTTGACAATGTCACTAAAGTGTTAGATGAAGGTGGTGCTGTGGATATCGCCTATCTGGATTTTAGCAAAGCCTTTGACACTGTACCACATAAGGAGCTCATAGATAAGTTATTGAAGGTAGGACTCAATCCCTGGATAGTTCAGTGGATTTCCAGTTGGCTGAGGGATCGGTATCAGAGCGTTGTTGTAAATGGTGTGCAATCTGAACAAAGGCGAGTTACAAGTGGTGTGCCGCAAGGCTCTGTCCTGGGCCCCATTCTTTTTAATATATTTGTAAGTGACATAGGAGAAGGCTTGGTAGGAAAAGTTTGTTTGCTGATGATACAAAGGTTAGTAATAGGGTGGATATTCCTGGAGGTGTCTGCAACATGGAAAATGATTTAGCTTTACTGGATAGATGGTCTTAACTGTGGAAACTAGAGTTTAATGTCTCTAAATGTAAAATCATGCACTTGGGTAGAAGGAATCCCTGCTCTGAGTACCGTATGGGCAGTACTGTGTTAGCCAGGAGCTCGGAGGAGAGAGATTTAGGGGTACTGATTACTGATAGCTGCAAGATGAGTGGACAGTGTAGCCAGGCAGTGGGAAAAGCAAGCAGGATGCTCGGCTGCATAGGTCGAGGCATCACCAGTAGGAAGAGGGAGGTTGTGATGCCGCTGTATAGAGCCCTGGTGAGGCCACAGCTAGAATACTGTGTGCAGTTCTGGAGACCTTACCTGCAAAAAGACATTTTTCAAATAGAACGTGTCCAAAGGCGGGCAACGAAAATGGTGGAAGGACTTAAACTTAAAACTTATCAGGAGAGACTTAAAGAACTTAATTTGTACAGTCTGGAGGAAAGAAGGGAGAGAGGGGACATGATTGAGACCTTTAAATATGTAAAAGGATTGAATAAGGTTCAGGAGGGAAGTGTTTTTAAGAAGAAGCTTAATGATAGAACAAGGGGGCACAACCTGAAGCTAGTCGGGGGGAAGATCAGGAGCAATGTTAGAAAATATTATTTTACAGCAAGAGTAGTAGATGCTTGGAACAAACTTCCAGCAGAGGTAGTTGAAAAATCAACAGTCACTGAATTTAAACATGCCTGGGATAAGCACACATCTATCCTAAGATAAAGAGAACATACAGTATACACATAAGGGCAGACTAGATGGACCGTATGGTCTCCTTCTGCCGTCAACCTTCTATGTTTCTATGTCTATATGTGTGACTCAATACACTAAGACCACCACACACGCACACACACACACCCCTTTCTTTCCCCCCGAGCTACGGGGGGAACTATGGAGGATGGCGACCCTTTGCACAGGGTCCACCGCTACACGGGGTATGGGGCAATAATGCGGGAGGGGCATCCACTAGAGGCTCACCATCAGCCTAAACTGCCTACCCTTGGTGGAGCATGGCTCCATAAGCATGCGTGGTGCTGCCTACCTTCACCCGACCAGCGCAGCCCAGGCTGGGAGGCACATCATGAAGAGGACGGGTGGGAATAGTCCAACAGGGCCGCAGGCTTTAATAGCCCCGCTCACCTGCGAGAGAGTGATACTTCATGTCTTCGCAGTCGGCACTGCAGAGAAATCTGGGGATTTGTGGGAGGTCCCTGGGTATTTGAAGGGCCGGGAGGAGCCTGTTTTGCATGTCTCTGCAGTGCAGCGCCATCTGGCGCAGGATAACCCAAGTGTAAGTATTATATCTGGAGCAGGACGTACTGTATACTAAGAATAACAGTAAGGCTGGATTTAAATCTGCAGCCATGTAGTTACCTGACTCCAACTAACAGGGTACATGAACTGGGTTCTCCACACACAGTGAAGAAGCTGAAGCCCAGGCTACTTTACAGTTGAGGTGTTCTTAGAGTTAGCAGGTGAAGAAAATATATAGGATGCCAGTTCTAAATATTTTCCAGTTTAATGAAGATTCTTCTGGAAGGTACTGTACATCAGGTATTCTTCATATAATAATAAGTCACAGGGGGCATCCATAAATTATGGGATTATCCCCTTTTCCATAGCCTTTTGCTTTTAGCCCCATTCTTTTTCTGAAATGGAAATTCAAATACAAGTGCGTTACACAAAACAGCCCTCATTAATCCCAGAGCCATCATCAATCCCTGCCATTCCAGCTTCATCAGGTATTAAGCACCTTGTAGAACACATATAACTTCACTCATATTATTGTGATCATTTACACTCATTAGCCAGTTCTTACTGGGTGGCTGATGGGCAGCGCTCAACCACATCACCTAACTAACAAATAGGCTGCTACTACTCTGCAGCTAACCTGGAAGGTAAAAATTACTATAGGCCTAACTCTAAGTAAGACTCTAAATACCTCTCTAAACTTCTATTGCACCTTCACATTGCATGTCTGACCTGCACATTGCATGATTTGGAATGTATGTTTGTGTAAACATACAATGTGTAAAAACTAAACTTAAAGCAGAGGGAGATAAGAAAGCTAGATGATTGGCAGGCTGGTACTCTGGCTAACTTTGGAAAACTTGCATCTGTATCAATTTTTAATATGTTTGCAAACAGTTGTGCATGCTAGAAAAGTATGTAAAAAACAGTAGTAGTGTATTTTCAAATTTCTGTTTGTAACACATTATTTATATTTTAAGCACTGCATATCAGGTTCTTAAATGCTTTGGCCTGGTTACTGGAATATTTTCGTTATCATTCCGCTGAGGAAAAAGGTGATATATTGCTGGGTTATGTCTACTTTACTGGGGCATGGGCAATTGGTAAATTTGTTACGTCTCTGTGCACACCCCACCCCAAGCAGTTTTGCTTTTAGATATTTCAATTGTCCCATGATTGAAGTGCTGCAGAAATTACTCTGCAGTGAGGTAACTGTATTAACTATATATTGCTAAATATTGCTCATATTTTTAAGCAATATACAGCTGTCATAGCAATAGAATAGGTCTCTTTTGCCAAAGGCTCTGCTAAGCCAGTGATGGAGATTAACTCACAATGGCATGGGCAGATGAGTGCTAGCCACTGCTTCACAGAGAGTTCTTCTGGGAGTATCTGCCTATGACTACTCACTGTAGAAGTAAAACATTGTAGTAAGAGTTTTCATTCATTCCTGACCTGAAAGGAAATGAAAACTAGAGCATTACATTATATTAGTTAAATTTTTTTGTATCATTGCTACCACTATTTAAAGCGACTGTAAATCCAATGGCAAAATTAACTCCACTTAAGTGCCAAGCACGTAGAATCTACGTGGCTGACTTTCCCCCCTGCTAGTTAAAAAAATTAAAAATACTCACCTGACCCCTCTTTGGATCCGGCCGGGTCTCCTCTTTAATTTGGTGCCATCCGATCCCCCGTGGGGCTCGGATGGCTCCAGGAGAGCCCCCGGAACTGCGCCCCCCACTCCGGCAGCAGCAGCTGCTATCTGTAAAAAAAAATAAAAATGAAAAATTACATTTACTTACCTGCGGTCGCGCTGCCTCCCGACGGGTCTCCTCTTCACTGGAGGCCTCCGATCGCCCCCCCCCCCCCCCCCCCAGGCTCTTCTGTGGCGAGGAGAGAGCAGAAATCGCCCTCACTTCCTAGATTGCGACTGCTAGCCCCGCCCCCTGGCTCTCTCCTCCAAACACCCGAGCAGCTGTCATCGGAGATCGCTGGGGGACAGAGGATCGGAGGTGAGTGAAGTAAAAAAAAAAATAAAGATCATTTTTTTCTCTTTGTGTCTGTGTCTTTTTTTTTACATTTAACACCTTGTGAACTGGTAAGGGGTCCATGTGACCCCTATACCAGTTCACAAGGCTGGGGGATGGCAAGTCACCTGCGGCTAGCGGGTGACTTGCCATTAACCCCCAGCACCCCCATTACCTGCCTCCCCAAAGCCCGGGTTTGTAAAATTTACAAACAAGACATTTCATGTTAACCCCTAAACTCTGCTGCAAAAAAAATATATAATTTTCCTGAAAATTCCAGCAAAAATGGCGCAAAATGGGGAAAAATGACCTGTCAACAGAGGGTGACAAAATCTCAAGTAGGCTGGCAATTAAAAGGGTTAAAAGTAGCTATGCATGTTGGGTATTGTTCTGTTCGGCGGACCTTGCGCTTTCAGACTTAGCTTTTTCTTGTTTGCATATTTATATTTTAGGAAAAGGTGTTTTTTATTCAGCTTTTTTATACATTTTTTAGGGAAACCCTGCGCAATCAAATAATTCTTTGAGGGATTAATTTCAGAAAGATGAGCCCACTACAACAAGCATGGTACGCTTAGAAAGCTTAACATGTGTACTTTCAGGGAATATATGGTTTATGGGTGATATTCCAAATGTAAAGGGTTGTTTTGGTTGAAAAGTCGCAAGGTGCGCACTGCAGAGCTGAAATTTGTAAAATTGACGTTACGCACATGCTTTACTTTGGGGTGTTTGGCAACTCTTCCCTTGACAGTAGCTATGCATGTTGGGTATCGTTCTGTGCGGGGGACCTTGCTTTTTCAGATTAAACTTGTTTTTTCTTGTTTGTATATAGTTTTTTTAGGAAAATGTAGCTTTGATTCTGCTTTTTTATCCTTTTTTTAGGGAAACTCTTTGCAACCAAAGACTACATTGAGGGATTACTTCCAGAAAACTGTGGCCACATCAACAAGCCTGGTACACCTAGAAAGCTTGAGGTGTGTACTTCCAGAGAATATATAGTTTGTTGGGGGTATTTCAAATGTAAAGGGTTGTTTTTCTGGAATAACTGCAAGGTGCGCATAGCACATATCGCAGTTGTATTTTATCTGAAAATCCCCTAAAGCGCTGTTTCAGTTTGGGGGAGTCTCCTGGGCAGGAAAGGGTGTCTACCTATACATATGTGGTACCGCTGTTACCAGGAGAAATTGGGATTTCACACGCAATAAGATTTCTTTGACAAACTTTATTGCAAAAAAGCACTACAAATTGTAAAAAATCATTATTTTTTTTTTCACATATTTCATCCAAAAATATTGAGAATACACCTAAAAAATGACAAACAAGACATTTCTTGTTAAAGCCCAGACTATGCTGAAAAAAACAATATATAATTTTCCTGGGAAATCCCTTCAAAAATCACATTTGAACATGGGGAACACAAAATAGTGCAAAATGGTCTGGCAACAAAGGGTGACAAAGGGTTAAGGCAGTAAGCAGCTCTCCTATTTGCTGCAGAACCAAGTTAAAGCTGCAACAGGGCTCCAAAGGTGTCCCTCCTTTCAATTGTATTGCTCCAAAACCATGGAAAAAATTCCAAAAACATCCACTCTGTCCCTTGGTGTTTTCAGCACAAGCGAGCATGTCAAGTCAAAGTGGTCCCACAGCTGTCTCTGACCACAACAGAGCATGCTCATGACTCATAAAGCTGCATGACATCTTTTTCTCATATCAGACAGGACCTGGAAAAAAGGCAAAGAAAATGGATTTGCTTAGAATACATAAGGTAATTACATATAATCAGAGATTTTTGAGATGTTTTAAAATAGCTCAGTGTATGTACACTGTTCCCAAGAAGTATAAGGTGAAAGGAAGTTAGTGTGTGCTTGTACAAGGACTTTAAGGGAGGGGGCAGTTTTGTACTTGTGATTTAAAATATGAGTCATAATTTGTCTTTGCAGAAGCAAAACTGCCCAACTGAAAAAAAATTAATAGCTTGCTTTCATATATCTCTCTGTAACTCAAATTCTACTCAAAATATTGGTTCAATATTTTAGGGGCATGTCAGATACCATTTTGTGCTATTCTAATGCAGCCATCCACCCAGTATATTGCTTGGCTGATAAACAGAAATACGTTAGGGGGCAATTCAAAGCCAGGTGAGAAAACTCACTCCTTTTTTAGGAGAGAAAACCGCCATTCACTTTCATTGTCTAACTTGGGTCTGATTGAACACCAGGTGATAATTTACATCCAGTTGTTGAATCAGCCCCAGGGTAGACAATGGAAGTGAATGGCAGGTTTCTCTCCTAAAAAAAGAAGTGGGCCTCCTCAACTGGCTCTGAATGGACCCCATTGTATTTCCTCATACAAGAGATATAGCCATAGAAACATGTTAGAAGCAATTGGGTTGATTCAAAGAAACATGTAACAGCTTGGATTTTGGTGCCGATCATCCTATTTTTCACGTCCGCTCGTGCGTTCGTATGAACTTGCGAGTGATTCTATAAGCAAATACGTTTCTATCCTAAAATATACGTCCGTTCGTATGGCAGTTCGGGAATCAGACCTATGTCAGTTTCCATCCTGATTTTTCCGTTTCATTTCTCAGGTTGCAACATTGGTTTTGCCCTTTTTCCTTTTTTGTCTGGACGTAAATCCTTCTGATCTTGCGGCTCCGCACTACAAACTTACCTCATTAAAGTGCATTCTAAATATTTGGTCTTTTATTTTTCTTTATTTCATTCATTTTGCAGTAACCAACCATTAATGAATGCATTTGCATAAGTAAATCTAACTTTGTTTAATTTTTACTTAACTTGCATTTTTTACTTGTGGATTTAATTTTTATATTTTGGCTTCAAATGGTACAACTTTAAATTTTTGGTGTGGTTACCCACACCCTCTACATACAGATTGCTCTCAAATATTAAAAAACACCCAGCAACTTCTGCATGTTATGAGCCTAGAAACAGGCAAGATGGCGGCTCAGGTATTATCGGGCAGCCTGCAAACAGAAAGGGCCTTGTGACTGTGTTGCTCTGGATTCTTTGATTTCTGACCTTTCCGTGCCCCCAGCTCTGCTGTGTCTGTGCAAAATACAGCAGTAACCCACATCCTGCACTTTATCCCGCTCTCCTCTCCTCAGTAAGTGTGATGCATCTGACCAAAGATGTGCTTAAATAATTAAACAAAGCAAAGGTAAACAACTACACCAATAAATGCAATCTAAAAATATTATTCTAGTACATCAATTTAAAAATAAATAACAGAGGACATAAGTTTCTTTAATTAACGCAAATATATTGCCAAATAAAGGTTTACATGCAAAGGACTAATTAAGGTCCACATTAAAATGCTTTTATAAGGCATACATGAATCAGGTATGCATTGCAATACAATTTATGGGCTCGGCCATGCTGATATATGCAGTTCATTGCAGCTCAAGACGCGCAGACTCCTCCACATAGCCAAAAAACCTGTTCCAGAACAGCAATACGACTGCTAAAAGGTGTCGGCAGTGGCTTTCTTTTAAAACGTATTTAGAGGTTTGAAAACTGTTCTCTGAATCACACCGAAACACATCCACACATCCTAAAGTTTTAGGATTTGATCCTAAGTTTTACGTTTTGATCCTAAAATTTAGGAACGAACTTGCGATGATCGTAAGAGCATATACGCATTCGAACGTAGGCTCGTGCGAGTCGTAAATGGCCAAAAAAACAGGAAAAAATGACTAACACCCACCCAAACTTACGATTCTCGATCCGAAATCAATTAACTTTTGCTCTTTGAATCGAGGGGAATCTGTAACTTTCTTGCTGTAGCACCTGCTAAGGTTAAACTTGGAAGAGTGATTTCTGTATTGACCAGAGAGCCCTGGGATGTCAATATATTTTCTCTGCTTTCGAAATTATCAGAATGTCCAGGAAAGATTGTATTCCTTTGGTCAAATGAAATTGGTAGATGGTCAGTGGTTTATTAATTCAGACCCAGTGGAAGAGGAGATATCCACCAGTTGCAAAGACAAAGCAGGGAACATAATTCTCTGGACGCTAAATGTGTTGACATTCCAGAGGTAGCTGCAAATGTTTTTGTCCTTGAAGGTAAACCAACTTTCCACGTAAGAGACAAGCCAAATTTCCAAACCAACCATGACTTGAATTTAGAATACCTTAATAAAGAATAGACTGCTCATCCAGTTGGAAATTCTTTTTGTTAGTACTGCCCGAGGAATAGGGCTCCTATTCCAGTGTGTTTTTATAGGCTAAATTAATGGCACAATGCATCTACACCTCCCCCTCAAATATTAACTACATATGGGAACCACCATTATTAGTTTATGCTCCTACAACAGTGACGACCTGCTGGTAAAATGTTGGAATGGCCAATGTATACTTTAGTAACAATTCTTTAACAGTTCAGATTTATACAGAACTAACAGAAATTATATATTTTTTTGAAAACAGACATTAAAGTCAATAGGCAAAAACAAAATGGTACTAACCTTTTGTACACCGCTACTGCTTGATTTGATGCATCTCCATTCAGTGTAGGGTTCTCACATCTAACACCAGCTTAGATTGATGTTTGTTTGACCCAAAGACGCTTGGGTGAGCCTTTATGGGACGCCCCTCCCGCATTATTGTCCCATGCCCCGGTAGCGGTGGGCCCTTTACAAAGGGCCGCCATCCTCCCTCATTCTCCCCGTAGCCTTCGGGAGGAAAAGAAGGGGGGGGGGGTGCGGTTGAGCATGTATCGTGATTCGTGCATACCGCCTGTTGGCATGTGTGTTGGGACTAGTATATGTGTGTCAACCGCCGTGCTGACTTGTCTTTTTACTATTGCAAACGCCGCCACTGTGCGCGCCTCTTCCTTCATTTGGATGTCCCGCGCCGGGGCGGCGGCATCACCTCAGACACTCCTGCGTCCTCATTGGCTGCTTGTCTGGTGGAATCCGCGCTCTTCGGGGGGGCGGGGCCGGGCCTGGCGCGTCCTGCGCCACGGCTCGCTCTGGTCCGACCTTCGAGGTTCGTTTGGCGCCATTTCCCTGTACAGTCGCGCGCACGCGTGTGTAACGATCCCCCCTTCTGCGGTCTGTAAGTGCCCTTGCGGCCGACTTTAATACTCATTGTTTTCTGTGTATGGCTCTGACGCCCCTTCTTCTCATTGTGTCTTTCAGACGGGTGAATCCAGTGGCTTCTCCCGGCCCGGTGTAATTGTAGTTGGGCGTAATATAAGTACTCCCACTTCCCTAGTGGGTCATTGGGGCATCCAGGGTTGCTTTATAGCGTCAATCCCTACTGGCATATTGTGCCTAATAATCACCATATGGAGGTATCCCAGGATATTGGGACCAGGGTTCCTTCGGGACAAGCCCGGCTGTGTGTAGCTTGTGGGGTCTCACCTATCAGCGGTGACAGCGCGCGGGTCTGTGTTCCTTGCGCACAGCAGGCGCTAACGTTGCAACCCGCCCCTCCGGTGGCTGGGCCTGCACCTCGTCTCACTTCGCCTACTCCCCCAAGCTTGAGTCTCACCCCCTTTGAATTACATACAAGTGGGGATTCTCAACCTGATGTGTCTGCTAGACTGGCCAGTGTTGAAAAATTGATCGCTAATACTTTAGCGCGTAAGGCCTCCGCTAAAAAGCGGCACTTAACTCCTGATGCCACTCCGTCTCCTATGGAATCTGAGGAGTTGTTGCATCTGTATGGCTACACCCCATCAGACGAAGGGGAGCTGTTTTATGACTCAGGGTTTTCTGAAGAGAGACTCAGGGGTCATGACGATTCTGGCTGTGACCCCTGGACCCCGGATGATACTGACAGACTGCTAGTGCAAATATTTGAGGTTTTGTCCATCTTTCCCCCTGTTGCGGCTCCCAGGCAAAGGGGGGAGCTTTTTCATACTGCTAAAGCTCGTTTGGAATTTCCTGAGCAAACCCATTTCAATAACCTCATGCTTAAGGAGTGAGAACGTCCCAGTAGACTTCCCGGTATACCTAAGAGTTGGGACAGAAAGTATCTCTTTCCTGCTGATATGGTCAAGTGCTGGTCATCGCCCCCTGAAGTCGATGCCCCTATTCTAGGGTTGTCTAACACCACTATTATGCACTCCCCTGACACTACTACGCTGCGGGACGCTGAGGACCGGCGCATTGACCAATTGGCGTGTCATGCCTTTGCATTTGTGGGGGCGGCGCTGCGCCCGGTTTGCGCCTCGGCCATTACGTCTGTGGCGCTCAGGGCCCTGATCAGAAGTGTACTTGATGGTTCTGATGAAGTGCCACCTGATACGTTTAATGCACTGTCTAACTGTGATGTGTTTGTGAACTTTATCCTATCTGCCTTGGATGATGCCATTAGGATGTGTGCCAGAACCTCTGCCTTGGCGGTAGCTATACGCAGCGCGGTCTGGCTGCGCCAGTGGGCTGCTGACAATGCTGGTAAGAGGGCCCTTACTGGGCTTCCATTTAAGGGGCTACGCCTGTTTGGGGACCGCCTAGACCTTTTTGCTAAAGGAGGTAAGTTACCCCAGCGCAGGCGGCAGTCTTGGCCCTTTCGGGGCCAGGGCCCCCCTTCACTCCCCTACCGCAGTGCTAAGCAGGGAAAAGGGGTGTCCTTTGTGGGGGCTCGTACAGATTCCTGGCACAGGAGCAGAGGACGACGTCCAGGGGCTTCCTGGGGGTCTAAGCCAAAACCCTCTCCCAAGCCCCCTCAGGCATGATGGGGCGCCCATCAGGGTGGGGGGACGGCTACAGCACTTTGCGCACGTCTGGAGGCATCACGTCTCAGGCAGGTGGATTCAGGACGTAGTGTCCTCTGGTTACAAGATAGAGTTTGCTGTGCGCCCCCCCCCCCCCCCAAGATTCGTCAAGTCCAGGATCCCCCAGGACCCTGCCTCAGTTCAGGTCTTGATGCAGGCCGTGCAAGGCCTTCTGGATATGGGGGTCATTTGCAGGGTCCCCTTAAGAGAAAGAGGCAAGGGGTTCTATTCCAACCTTTTCACCTTTTCACAGTCCCCAAAAAAGATGGGTCAGTCAGGCCCATTCTGGATTTAAAGATCCTCAACAAATTTGTCAGAAGCAGGCGCTTTCGCATGGAAACTCTGCGCTCAGCCATTGGCTCCCTGCGCCCAGGGGATCTCATGACGTCGGTGGACATCAAAGATGCTTACCTTCACATTCCTGTGTTCCCTGGACACCAAAGGTTTCTCAGATTCGCATTGGAAGATCAACATTACCAATTTGTGGCCCTGCCCTTTGGTCTCACCTCAGCTCCCAGAGTGTTCACCAAGGTGCTGGCAGGGGTGATGTCTCTGGTGAGGTCAAGGGGCATACGCGTGCTGCCCTACCTGGACGACATACTCATCACCTCTCGGTATCTGCGGCAGACAGAGTTGGACACTCAACTGGTGGTGTCCACCCTGGAGTCCTTCGGCTGGGTGATCAATCACCCCAAGTCCTCCCTGTCCCCTTCCTCGGTGACCCCATTCCTGGGAATGATTCTGGATACGATTCAGTCAAGGATATTCCTTTCTCAGCAGAAGGTGGAAGCTCTAACTGCACAGGTGAGGTTCTTGCTATCGTGCCCCCAGCCCTCCCTCAGGCAGGGAATGCAGTTGGTGGGCCTGATGGTGGCGTGCTTCGAGGCGGTGCCCAGTTCCATTTGAGGCCTCTTCAACTTCACCTTCTGTCAGTATGGGACAAGGATCCAACGTCCTTGGATGGAATCTGTGTGCTTCCCCCCTTGGTCAGACGGTCCCTTTCGTGGTGGCTGGAACACAGGAACTTGCCTGTCTCCCCTTCTCAGGATCCTCTGGCCTTGGCCACAGATGCTCTGTCCATGTCATGGCAGGAATTTCGGCTCCCGTATGTCTTTCCTCCATTCCCCCTGCTGGGCAGGGTCCTGCGCAAGATTGCTCTGGAAGGGGTGCCAGTGATTCTGGTGGCCCCCAGGTGGCCAAGAAGAGTGTGGTTCGCAGACGTGGTGCAGATGGCAGTAGATTAGTACGTCCTGCCAGCAGTGCCAGATCTGCTCACTCAGGGCCCCTTACGCTATCCCAATTTACATACTCTGGCTTTGACGGCCTGGCTGCTTTGACGGCCTGGCTGCTGAAACCTCCATCTTGATGGAGAAAGGCTTGTCTGCCTCAGTGGTGGTTGAGACCATGGTGAAGGCTAGAAAGAAATCTTCCTCTTCCATCTTTTATAGGGTTTGGCGTGCTTACATTGACTGGTGTGAGTCTAGGTCTCTTCCCTGTCGGGTGTTCTCAGTTCCCAGGGTTCTGGAGTTCTTACAAACTCAGTACTTTGAAGGGTCAAGTTTCTGCCCTGTTTGTCTTCTTTCAGAAGTCTTTTGCTCAACATTCCTTGGTCAAGACTTTCTTTCAGGGGGTTACTCATGGATGTCCCCCACGAAAACCTATGGTCCCTGTTTGGGATTTGAACTTGGTCTTGTCTGCCTTGCAGGGTGCTCCCTTTGAGCCTATTCAGGATGCTGCTCTGGCTGTACTTACCCTCAAGGTTGTCTTTCTGGTGGCTATTACTTCTGTCAGGCGTGTGTCTGAGCTGGCGGCTCTGTCTATCCAGCCCCCATACTTTGAGAGACACCAGGATAAGGTGGTGTTCCGCTTTAAGCCAGATTTCCTGCCTAAGGTGGTGTCTGCTTTTCATTTGAACCAGGATATTGTTCTTCCTTCTTTGTGCCCTAATCCTAGCAATGCTAAGGAAAGGGTTTTGCACTCCTTGGATGTGGTCAGGTGTCTGAAGTATTATCTAGTAGTTACCGCGTCCTTCAGGAAGACTGATGCTCTTTTTGTGGTCCCTTCTGGTCCTAGGAAGGGGTTGGCTCCTGCCAAGTCTACTATCAGCAAATGGATCCGTCAGGCTGTGATTCAGGCCTATTCTGCTAAGGGGAAGAGTCCTCCCTTCCGCCTTACTGCTCATTCTACTCGTGCTATTGGTGCCTCTTGGGCCTTCCAGCACCAGGCTTCTGTTGAACAAGTTTGCAAGGCCACTACTTGGTCTTCTGTTCATACCTTTTCAAAGTTTTACAAGGTTGACGTTAAGGCCTCAGCTGATGCTGTTTTTGGCTGCAAGGTTTAAACTGTCTGCTGTTACCTGTTTTGTTGGGGATTCCACCCTGCTTTATGGACACTGCTATTGGATGTCCCAAGTGTAAGTAATGTCCCAAGTGTAAGTAATCTATCTGGAGCAGGACGTACTGTATACTAAGAATAATACGATTCTGTGAAGTACTCACCTGTAGAATAGGTATTATAAGTATACAGTACGTCCTGCTCCACCCCACCCTTTTGTTGCATTATTCTGGATCCCCTGTATGGTGATTGTCATCATTGTTATAGTTACCAGTTTTGTTTTGGGTGGTTAAATTCTCCCTGTTACTTGTTCACTGCTTTTCAATGCTGGGGATTTGTGGGAGGTCCCCGGGTATTTGAGGGGCCGGGAGGAGCCTGTTTTGCATGTCTCTGCAGTGCAGCGCCATCTGGCGTAGGATAACCCAAGTGTAAGTAATCTATCTGGAGCAGGACGTACTGTATACTTATAATACCAATTCTACAGGTGAGTACTTCACAGAATTGTATTATTTAGGTGACAGGGAGAGTAGAGACGGACACAGTGAACTTCAAAGGAAGGGAAGGAAAGGGAGGGTAGAGCAGGGATTGGGTTAAATGAGCAATATTCAGACAGAAGGATGCCAACTCCTCCACCCTGTTTGTTGCTTGATCTTGGGGTGTGGCTGAACTGTAAGCCCCCATATGAGAGGGCAGCGGGTGAGGCTGTATCAGAGGGAGTGAGCCAGGTTTCAGTAAAGGCCATGAAGGTGAAGAGGTTGGTAGTGAAGAGGTTGTGGATGTATACAAGTTTGTTGCACACTGAACGTGCATTCCACAGTGCACAGGTGACCGTGGGGGGAGTGCCTGGGCAGGGGGTGATTGTTAAAAGGTTGGCTAGGTTCCGTGTGTTTGTTGGCTACCATGGTGATGGCTAGTCTGTGATGAGTTGTGGGGTGTAGAGGAGCGGGGAGGCGAAAGAAATGGACCTGGGTTTTGAGCGATGTCACCAGCAGCAAGTAGGAGCAGAGAAAGGAAGAGGGGGTGACTGTGGGATTTGAAAGTGGCAGAGCGTGTTTTGTGGGTGCATGGAGAAAGGGAGAGAGATGTAGCCAGTGAGATAAATTCATGCGAGCACAGGTAGGGGGATGAGAGCAGTGACGGAGAGATATAGAGACACTTACCAGGTGCAGGCGAATGCTGGGAGGTCAGGAATTTTAGAGTCAGTGGAAGCAGGACTGTAAAATAGCAGAGGAGCATTGTTGGGGATGAGTTCTTCAGACGAGCAGAGTCTGGTGCCTGTTCTCTTCTGGTCACTTCGGGCTCAATTCGGACCTAATTCTTTGATGGACTTAAAAAATCCCGGACTTGAGAAATCCAGGACTGCAGCCCAGGCTGACATGCAGCCATTCCCCTCAGAGTTATACCACTTGTGAGAGGCCTTGATTAGCTCAGTCAAACAGCTGGGGGGTGGGTTGTTCTAGGGCAATAAAGTTGCTTAGCTGGGGTTATCAGGAGGGGAAACTAGGGGGTCGCAAAACAAACATTATTTATATGAGCAGAGTCATTGTATAGACGAAAAACAGTGATGGGTGACAGCCTATTGCAATACATGTCGGACATACAGAGATGAGCATACAGAGATGTGTCATAATACATGAAAAAGGTAAAGTAACAAGTCATTAGCAGATAAGTCCTTGTTCCCAGTGGACATACCCAAATGTGGACCCAAACTGGCTGGCAGTGAAAGGGTTAACAGGTAGGAGATGTGTCCTTGTTCCCAGTGGACATACCCAAATGTGGACCCAAACTGGCTGGCAGTGAAAGGGTTAACAGGTAGGGGATGTGTCCTTGTTCCCAGTGGACATACCTGTTGATGAAAGAAAGGGATCGTCAGTAGCAGTAGCAGTAGCAGCGTGGAGAAAATGAACAGAGAAGTTCAGGATGCAATGATGTCAATTCGGGCCTAATTCTTTGATGGACTTGAGAATCCCGGACTTGAGAAATCCAGGACTGCAGCCCAGGCTGACATGCAGCCATTCCCCTCAGAGTTATACCACTATCAATGTCTGACTGAAATGTCAATGACTGAAAGCAGTTTTGCTGTCTCCGTGCCACCAGTCAAAGTTTCTGCAGGGGTTTCCTGTCAGAGTACAGTTGAACATTGCTACAGCTGTTGCATTAGTCATCAGTACAGCACAAGGAGCAGTGCAGCCTAGAGGCAAAGCTCATTCTGTATTGAGGAAGCCTGTGGACCAGTGCTATGGTCAGGGAATCGAGAAAAAAAGAGCTGACACCCACAGCAGGCAGAAGATCTATTGCAAGAAGTGGGCTCTTACACATTAGTCATGCCTTGATGGGGGGGGGGGGGGGGGTCAGTCTGGGTCATGCATTTTCCCCATTTCTATGTATGTACTGATTCATTTGAGGGATATTATTGGAAGCAGTCAGAACTGCAGTAAGGGTTTGGTATGTTGTAGTGAACCTGACAGTGGACGGTCTGTGGTAACTACCATTATAGCTAGACCAGCTACATATGGCACCACTGTTTTCACCTTTTGTCTTGATAGTGTGGCTGTAGTAGCATTCTAGATGAGAAAGACGTTTGTTTGCCAGTTCTTTGCACACTGTTGTAAGATCAGTAGAAACACTTGTCCACATTGGAAATCTTATTTTCAAGTGGAATTTCTGTAGGTGTCAATTTCACTGCAATCAACAACAAAAAGGTTGGTACAACAACCAACAATATTTGAATCACACCACAGGGCACCACTCTACAATAAGCATGTAAAGATACAGTATCAAAGCAAAAGGTTTGTATAATAAAACCACATAGAGACATACATCTGAAAGCAAGGATTCGCACATGATCAGACCCAAATTCTAATGTGTGAACTATAAATAAATAAACAATGCCCACTATTGTGCTGCATGCACAAATACATACAGTGACCTCCTGTAGCAATGTATGCTAAATTGCTATACTGAGCAAAATAAATGCATAAATAAAACGCAGTGACCTGCTAATAAATAATACATTTCTAGACAATGGGTGGTAACTTAAAATATATATAGTCAAAAAGAGGATAAAAACCATATGAAAAAGGAAAAACACAACATAACTGATAAAGGAGGTCTGAAGCATATCGTGTATTCCCCGGCCACCTCCTCAGAGAGCTACATCACCTTAGTTCAGAGTTCCCCACCCCTTTCCTCTAGAGCCACCAACAGGTCATTTGTTTGAAACTGATTTCTTCCTTATTCACTGAACTAGAAGTAAATATGGCAAACATGGGCATAGTCAGATGAATATTTTGCAAACAATACAGGGGTTACCTCCTACACCCCCAAAAAGAAAGCCCACAGGGTCTAACAATTGCACTTACTCAATTTTAGGTATCAAAACAAGAATCTTTTATTTTCATCATATTAAAACTTATTTAAAGCAGACCTTCACTCTGAATAAGAGTCTATCTTATATGTTTCTCACACCCTGTACATACAGATTGTCCACATTAAAAATCATCCTACCTGCATCTACTGCATGTTATGAGCCTTTAAACATCCAAGATGGCGGCTTATGGAAGCCGCCATCTTATCAGGCAGCCTGCAAACAGGAAGTTCTGGGACTGCTGACCTTTACCTGACCCCAGCTCTGCTCTGTCTGAGCAAAGCACAGCTATAACCCGCCCCCTGTACCTTATCCCACTCTCCTCTCCTCAGTAAGTGTGATGCTTACTCATCTTAGTCAAGATGGCGGCGCCCGTATCCTAAATTCCTGAACAGAGTTGCAGCCCAGTGGGGAAAAGAATAATAAGTTAGTGACTAAAAACATAAAATATATTAATTTTAGATGCTGGGGAACAGTTTTTTAAGAGTTTGGGCTTTTCATTAAATCACGCTGAAGGTCCGGTTTAAAAACAAAATTCATGCCATAATCGTCTATTGTCTATAGGGGGAGCTGTCTATCTCACAAGTGCATATATTCATACTGTGAACAGTCATTTATTATTATTATTACTATCTTCTTATACAACTAACAAAATTATTCCATAAAGTGCAAAGTGCTAAAAAAAAGTGCATCCATTTCAAATCCAACATGTGCAAAGCACAATTTTTGATACCTAAAATTGAGTGAGTGCAATTGTTAGACCCTGTGGGCTTTCTTTTTGGGGGTGTAGGAGGTAACCCCTGTATTGTTTGCATTTGGGGTTTGGGTTGTGGTCCACAGGGCAGTGCACCACAGATAGCATTATTGGAGTTGGTGCCGCCTATTTCCATTTTCCCTTGTCCTTGACCCAAGAATCATATATATTACAGATGAATATTTTGCTTAACGCATGAAATGCCTGTGAATGATAGTGAAGTGGTTAGTAAATCACTCCTGTTCACAATGCAGATATGTGAAACAAATGCAGCTCTGACAAGCTAGCCATTTCAATAATCAGGTGTGTAGTTCTAGCCAGTAGAGTTTCATTTGATTTTGCATATGTATGATTTTAATGCAACAGAAATGTCTTGTATATTCTTTGTGTGAAAGTTATTGAATAACATTGTGTATACATTTCTACACTCCAAAATGTCTGTAGCAGTTCCTAGCTTTTCTCATTGTGCTATATCTAATCTGTTAACTGCTCTAGTGAAATAGGAAAAAACTTCCAAAGCATTTCAAAAATTGTCTCCATTAGCAGATACAAACACACGGTGCAAGATGTTCGGCACACGGTATAAGGGAAACCATAAAAGGTCTAATCAAAAGGGCAAACACATCTAAAACAGGGGGTTGAAACATGACAAAGCATAAAAGGCTTTTTTCCTTTTACAGGAGATTTTAATTAAGACAAATTCCAAAGTAGCTATCCAAGCCACTGTATCTCCCATCCCCAAGACATCCCAATTTGAGATGCCTGTTCACATGAAATCCTCAGGAAATGTGTGAATACAGGAATCGTTTTGTCCCTTTGAATAAGATTACACAAAGGGAACAGAGGGGAAGTAATAAAATTGGTGACAACAAACCGATACCTAAAATTGAGTGAGTGCAATTGTTAGACCCTGTGGGCTTTCTTTTTGGGGGTGCAGTAGGTAACCCCTGTATTGTTTGCATTTGGGGTTTGGTTGTGGTCCACAGGGCAGTGCACCACAGATAGCATTATTGGAGTTGGTGCCGCCTATTTCCATTTTCTCTTGTCCTTGACCCAAGAATCATATATATTACAGATGAATATTTTGCTTAACGCATGAAATGCCTGTGAATGATAGTGAAGTGGTTAGTAAATCACTCCTGTTCACAATGCAGATATGTGAAACAAATGTAGCTCTGACAATCTAGCCATTTCAAAAATCAGGTGTGTAGTTCTAGCCAATAGAGTTTCATTTGATTTTGCATATGTATGATTTTAATGCAACAGAAATGTCTTGTATATTCTTTGTGTGAAAGTTATCAAATAACATTGTGTATACATTTCTACACTCCAAAATGTCTGTAGCAGTTGCTAGCTTTTCTCACTGTGCTATATCTAATATGTTAACTGCTCTAGTGAAATAGGAAAAAACTTCCAAAGCATTCCAAAAAGTGTCTCCATTAGCAGATACAAGCACACGGTGCAAGATGTTCGGCACACGGTATAAGGGAAACCATAAAAGGTCTAATCAAAAGCCAAACACATCTAAAACAGGGGGTTGAAACATGACAAAGCATAAAAGGCTTTTTTCCTTTTACAGGAGATTTTAATTAAGACAAATTCCAAAGTAGCTATCCAAGCCACTGTATCTCCCATCCCCAAGACATCCCAATTTGAGATGCCTGTTCACATGAAATCCTCAGGAAATGCGTGAATACAGGAATCGTTTTGTCCCTTTGAATAAGATTACACAAATGGAACAGAGGGGAAGTAGTAAAATTGGTGACAACAAACCGGAGCATTTGAGAGCCGGTAAAGATTCCCCTTTTACTGTGAGAGAGGGCCTACAAAGGAAGAGACAGGACAACCAGAGACACTGGGAATCAGAATGGAGGGTGAGGACATCAGAGTGGGACCATACACCGAGAGATACAAAATATATGAAAAGAAGAATAGAAAGAGAGGAGGAAGAAGAGGAAGAAAACATAATAAAAAATCACAGACGATTTTAGCCAAAAGGATTTAAGTGAGGAAGAACTGTTGGTCCTTGATAAAGGCCTAAAATTCGCTCCGGCAACGAACATGGATCCCTTCAGGGTCTTCATTGATTGTAATTTGTAACCTCTTCTTTAGGAAACTTAATGCTAAAAGATTCTTCCTCAATAATAAGGAGTTTGGTAACGAAAGGAATATACAGGAATCTGTTTTTAAACATACGGGATGTAAGAACCCCTCAACTTTTAACCCTATTCAACCTGGTGCCCCGTGTGTAGAAAGTTTTAAAAGGATAGTTCTGAAAGATCTAGAAAAGAATTTCCCTGCGAATACGAAACAAAAGAATAGGGGAAGGATTGATAGAAAGTTTAAGACAGGTCTAAAGTCCCTACAGGAAGATGAAAGCCGGCTCATTAAACAGGCGGATAAAGGGGGTGGGATTGTAATACAGGACCTTGAAAGTTATAATGTGCATATGAGAAAACTACTGGAAGATAGAAATACTTATAGAAAATTGGATACTGACCCTACAAAAAGGGGATCCTGGAAAAGGGGATTTCTTTAGGATTGATGAATAAGAAGGAAGTTGAATTTTGTATGATTAAACATCCTAGAATTCCAACTATATATGGGTTGCCAAAAATCCATAAAGACCAGAAGAACCCCCCACACCGACCGATAATTAGTGGTATAGGCTCAATAAGTAGCAACTTGGGCAAATATCTGGATTCGTTTTTGCAACCCTTGGTAAGTGGGCTACCATCCTTCTTAAAGGATAGCCAGCAGGTTTTGAAGCTTCTGACAGATATTAATGTTAGTGATTCCACAATTATGGCCACTATAGATGGGGTATCTCTTTACAGTAACATTCCACATAAAAAGGGACTGATGGCGTTGAGATATTACCTCATACAGTCCTCTGAATTATTGTGGGTGCAGGTTGAATTTTTAATAGACTGCTTTCAGTTTGTGCTAACGCACAACTATTTTTGGTTTGACGGAGAATATTATTTACAGGTGAGGGGAGTGGCTATGGGGGCAAAATTTGCCCCAAGCCTAGCGAATTTGTTTATGGGCCTTTGGGAAACCTCCTTTATCTGTGGAACACAACACAAGGGATTAAAATCCTGGAAAAGGTATATTGATGATTGTTTGGTAATTTGGGAGGGGGACCAACAATCGTTTGAGGAATTCTTTGAGTATATCAGCCAAAACGATTGGGGGATTTCCTTCACTAAGGAAAATAGTACAGAAATGGTACATTTTCTGGATTTGGAAATAAAAAAAGGTACAGAGCTGTGTACAAAAACATATTTTAAAGGGACGGATAGGAATGCTTATGTACCTATTACAAGCTGCCACCACCCCAAATGGCTTGATAATATCCCAAAAGGCCAGCTAATCAGGCTGAGGAGAAATTGTAAAGGAGATGATGATTTTAGAACCCAGGCTAATATTGTTGGACAGAGGTTTATTAAGAAAGGATATAATGAGAAGAATTTAGAGAAAGAGATAAAAAAGTGGAAAGGATGGATAGGAAGTTGATGCTAAAGGGTAATATGGGAAAAATTAAAGGGGATATAAATCCAGCCGAATTTGCAATAATAACACAGTATGGTAAGGATTATAAGAATTTGAAAAAGATTCTGGATAAACATTGGTATATACTAAAAAATGATGAGGTGTTGGCCCACATTTACCAGATAAACCTAAAATTATTTATCGCCGGCCCCCTACATTGGCAACCAAATTGATTAAGAGCTTTGTTGAGCCAAAAAGAAATAAGAATATGGGTACCCTTAGTAATATGAAGGGATTCTATAGATGTACAAAAAGTATGGCTTGTAGATTAGTAGGGGGGGATATGTCCAGGTTTTATAAGGAGTTTATATCTAAAGCCACAGGAGAAAAATATAGGATTGATCAGTTTATACTAGTAGTAATGTGGTCTACTTACTTGAATGCCCATGTGGCTTGCAATATATAGGGAGAACAGGGAGACCACTCAAGATAAGATTAAGGGAACATTTGTATAACATTAGGAATATGGATTTCTCCCTGTGAAGTGTTCTAAAGGGAGGCTGGCTGCTTCCCAGGTGAGTAGCTCTCAGATATTTGTCTGCATTGCATGTCCCAACTTTGGGGACTCAGAATTAAGAGTGGGGACCACGCTGAGCGCAGGGTGCCTTGCCGGGGCAGTGTGGCTTCCACATGTATCTGCAGATATATGCAACCGGGTCTCTGTCTTTCCACATAGCTAGACATGTTTGTTGCTTGATATTTAGTTGATGAGAGGTTTAAACTGGGCGGTGGATTAGTTCCCAGGCCCTGAATAATAATGTTGATAATTTTGTATAAATAGTGATTGAGCTGCTCCCACCCCCTTTGTTCATTTGAATTGCCATGAGCACAAGCAGGGAGGAATTCAGCCAATATGGATTTCTCCCTGTGAAGTGTTCTAAAGGGAGGCTGGCTGCTTCCCAGGTGAGTAGCTCTCAGATATTTGTCTGCATTGCATGTCCCAACTTTGGGGACTCAGAATTAAGAGTGGGGACCACGCTGAGCGCAGGGTGCCTTGCCGGGGCAGTGTGGCTTCCACATGTATCTGCAAATATATGCAACCGGGTCTCTGTCTTTCCACATAGCTAGACATGTTTGTTGCTTGATATTTAGTTGATGAGAGGTTTAAACTGGGCGGTGGATTAGTTCCTAGGCCCTGAATAATAATGTTGATAATTTTGTATAAATAGTGATTGAGCTGCTCCCACCCCCTTTGTTCATTTGAATTGCCATGAGCACAAGCAGGGAGGAATTCAGCCAATATGGATTTCTCCCTGTGAAGTGTTCTAAAGGGAGGCTGGCTGCTTCCCAGGTGAGTAGCTCTCAGATATTTGTCTGCATTGCATGTCCCAACTTTGGGGACTCAGAATTAAGAGTGGGGACCACGCTGAGCGCAGGGTGCCTTGCCGGGGCAGTGTGGCTTCCACATGTATCTGCAGATATATGCAACCGGGTCTCTGTCTTTCCACATAGCTAGACATGTTTGTTGCTTGATATTTAGTTGATGAGAGGTTTAAACTGGGCGGTGGATTAGTTCCCAGGCCCTGAATAATAATGTTGATAATTTTGTATAAATAGTGATTGAGCTGCTCCCACCCCCTTTGTTCATTTGAATTGCCATGAGCACAAGCAGGGAGGAATTCAGCCAATATGGATTTCTCCCTGTGAAGTGTTCTAAAGGGAGGCTGGCTGCTTCCCAGGTGAGTAGCTCTCAGATATTTGTCTGCATTGCATGTCCCAACTTTGGGGACTCAGAATTAAGAGTGGGGACCACGCTGAGCGCAGGGTGCCTTGCCGGGGCAGTGTGGCTTCCACATGTATCTGCAGATATATGCAACCGGGTCTCTGTCTTTCCACATAGCTAGACATGTTTGTTGCTTGATATTTAGTTGATGAGAGGTTTAAACTGGGCGGTGGATTAGTTCCTAGGCCCTGAATAATAATGTTGATAATTTTGTATAAATAGTGATTGAGCTGCTCCCACCCCCTTTGTTCATTAACATTAGGAAGGGTGTAGAATCACATAGCGTGTCAGCACATTTTAAAATGATCCACGGATGTAATCCCGAAGGACTTCGTTTTATGGGGATAAATGTACTAACCTGAGGTCTTAAAGGGGGGAATATTTTAAGATTATTGTCTCAGGCTGAATCCAGGTGGATTTTTAAAATGCAATCAATGAATCCATCAGGATTAAACATTGAATTTGATATAAATTGTTTTATTGGGAATGATTAATTATTTTATTGGGGAATTGATATATTTAGATACTAACTTTTATATTGAAATGATATTTTAGGCACTGTTATAATTGTTTATTCATGTATTTTATCAAGAGAAGTAATTAATAGATATTAATTAATAGTGGTTTAAATTAGTAATTATTGTTGTTGAGCTACATTTGGATTTCAATATGTTCTGTGACTATTGTTAATTTTTTATGCACTAAAAAAATGTATTTATTTAATTTTTTTATATATGTATGTGATTTCTTAATATTTGTTAGGTTGCCTTTATCAGCTTACATTTCTCTAGAAATTCCTCTGAAATCTTTTTAAAAAGTATATTGATTTAATTACTTTTATATACACATGCAGCAAATTGGCTGATTAAATAATCAACTAAAACATTATAGCCATATATAGCCATATAAAGCCATTTTTAGTAACGAAGGAGTTAATTTTCCTCTCAAAAAGTGAGCAGGATGCAAAGTTTACAGCGGAGAAATGAATGTTGCGCTGTTTACATTGAAAATGACATTCGTGCTCTGCATCTATACTGAAAGTAAAGGAAAGCAATGAAGGAGTTAACGCTCCTACCAATACGTCACCCGGTGAGGTGAATAAGTTAGTGACGAGGTGGAGGGCCCACTGCCTAATGAAAAAGTCGGAATAGACGAAACGCATTGGGCGGGACCCTCCACGACGTCACTACGTTCTGTTTGGCAGCTGCGGTTGCGGTATTTACCTCTATAGCTCACGGCCGGGGCGGTGAGGTTTGTTGGATGACCCAGATTGGAATAAAGGAAGATTAAGGCAACTACTATACTTGGAGTGTTATATGAGACGCAAGTTAGAATTGATTACGGGGTAAGCACAATAACGTTTTTTATATCACCATTTAAAAACGGTATTATACTATGTCCGGTTTTTAAATCTTTCCCCGCAACTTTGAAACTGCTGAGGCGTGTTATATGAAGAAGTAGGAGACGACAGTTGATCATTGTTTTTATTTGGAGCTGAGTTATCTTGGATGAGCTTATTATAAAGTGGAAATCTGGTATGTGCAACTTGATTCTGGTGGCTGGGCTGCACTGTGATCTGATAGGAGCACTGCTGGTGAAGTTACAGAGAGAACTATTTAACCCCTGATCTCCCGCGGAGTCTGTTCTATGTATTTACATAGTCTTTTTGCATTGTTACATGTGGCTGGACTGACACAGCCTTTTTAGGCTCCCTGCGCTGGAATAGAAATTTATATTATTAATTATTGTATTACCTATTGTGGTTCTTTTAAACAATTGTCATAAAACATTTTATTAGAGTGTTTTTATTTTCTCAAGAATAGTAAAAAAACAGGAAGACAACATTTCCAGTGACCATTTACTGCCAGTAGGGATCATGGAGCTAGTGTATTGTGTATGCATGCATGGTGTCATACCTTCATACCTGGCTGGCAAACCTTATTGGTCACCAGTAGTAATGTGAGCTATTTACGCCAAATTAACTTTGGCACATCTTTCTTATCTTATAAATAATTTATTAGTAATTATTGTTATATTGTAACAGTAAGGGCCTGATTTACAACCTCTGCTGCTTTCCCTCAGTGTACTGCGTGTTCTGTGAGTGGGTAATATAGCGGCAAACTGAGCTATAATTGTAGTAGTGAATGCAGGGGACAACTGACTATGTGCTGTCATTTAACTGTGTTTTCGCTGCAATTTGCCGATCAAAATTAGTTGTATGAAAACCGGTTTGGAGAAATTAGCCAAACTGCTGCAATGAATTAAGTTTAAAAAATAGACATCTTGCTGAGAATACATTTTGCAGCATATACTGCATGTGAGGTGTCTTGGTTGTTTGAAAAGCCTTATATAAAAAGTTGCAATATAAAATCAAAAGTAATGTGGAAAAAATTGTTTTTCCATTGCCAGTTAACTATATGATGTTCACACTGGAAATGTCAGTTAAAGATGAAAACATGACCTAAAGAGACAATCTCACCTAAAATAACATTGATTCCTATGGGGTTCTCTGCTAAAAGCTGGCAAACCTGAAAAGCTGTTTGCCAGCATGCACCACACTACAATGAACTAGAAGTAAATACAGCAAACACGAACATTGCCTGGCAAATATCCCACATTCTGTTTGGTAATTGCGGCAAGCTAGCAAAACACAACAAATGCCTGACAAACATGGGTAAATTGATTAGTAAATGACCCTCTAAGTGTCAGGATTGCTTTCTAATTACTGATGGATTACAACTGGTGGCTCTCTTTCTTCGTGTGTACTTTTCCCTTTGTCATTTCTCATTATTACACATAATTTAGTTATAAAAATGTATAGTTTGATTTATTCACATGTGTGGATTAGATGGGTTGTTACCAGCATAGCTGGACAATGTTGCTAGGTAACACTTCCACGCAAGGGGATGCAGGTGGTACCAACAGAAGCTGCTCTTTGCAGCAGATGCAAGATAGCTGTTTTCAGCACTGACTCACCAATAATCAATGCTGGATCCCGGGCAAAGTAAAGAGTATTTCTTTTTGTAACTATCTGCCCTATCTTGGCGCCAGAGCATGGACATCCACTTCAAGTCTAGTGGCCTAATCCCATAGATAAGGAAGCTTATGCTAATTAACCTGCATACAGTATCATCCTTGTTTAGGGCTGAGAAAATATGGCATGCTGCCTGCAAATTTGAAGGATATCAATGCTCCAGTTTAATAGACTTTATGTTGTAGCTTACTTTGGTATTCTTTGGTATTCTTTACATATAGCTTTACTGCCATCGGCAGCTCTGGGTAACCTCCCATTACCCAATTTCATACTTCTGTCTCAGTGGCTTACCAACCAATAAAGTTGGAAGTTCATTATGACCACAAGAAGAATTATATTTTCAAGAGCTTTCAGCTGTTGCAGACAAATGAATCTCACATTGCCTTTTCTTTAAGTAATTACTTGGGAACTTGGGATGTCCAATGATACATTTATATGAATTGCTGCTATGTGGAGATTGTTACAAACTAGTAATTTTTGACTATATTTGACTATATATATCCACTTCAAGATTAAGATTTATCCAAATTAAGATTCAATGATATATATATATTTTAGGGTGCCTTCATTTAATTTTTTTTGTAAAACATCTATATTGGGGTGGCTGATGATCTTTTTTCCTCTGCCAGCTGTGTTCATTACTCTTGTGAGGATACGAACTGTCAAGCATTGGTGGTTGAAAATGCTTCTGTGAACTGCGCAAATGGTCACTACAATGGGGCCCAGTGTGAGGTGACATGTTACTTTGGATATAACCTAAAGATGCACAGGAACAACAACCCCCTGAAGATGAAGGTTTGTAAACCAATATAGTATATATATGTTAAGGAATTTCCCATACAGGGTCCCCATATCCTGTTTATCCTAGAAAGCCAGTGTATTTTCTCTTAAAATGATCTTAAATCTTCATTCAGGCTGGCTGCAACATATACTGTCTGCATATCTCCTGGTGATGGACTTTCTATGTAGGATTTTGAAGTGTGTAACTTGAGGCTGCAAATGCATATGAGACATTCAGACATTTTCTGGGAAAAGAGGGGGTTTTACACAGCAGTGCTTTTAAGTTGCAGTTTGCTCCATGTATATTGAGTCATGTATTATTTTATGAATTATTATTTTGCTGCAAAAAGAAAGAAAACAAGATCAGGCTTGGGTAGGCCCCTAAATAGTATGGGAATGGCAGATCTGGTAAACTGATCATTTCTTCTGTATGTACAAAATGAACAGGCAATTTCAGAAGTGGTAATACTAGGATCTAGGATCTCTATAAATGAATAATCGCAAGAAATCAGTGATAATCAGTAAGAATCATGCTCAATATTTGGTGAAGAAAGTTTAGCTTTGGGTGTGAATTGAAAGTTATATGAGTAAGTGTTTTTAACACAAAAAAGCAAACTTTGTTGTAATTTTCCCCAAAAAACACAGGAGAAGATTGGCTCTAAGGTCAACCAGACCAAAAGAGTCACAAAATAGGAGCACCACCAATATAAATCCATAAACCGTTTATTTAAATTTGTATCAAAAACAGACACATTAAAAAACACAACAACACAACAATGAACAAATTAAAAACACCTCGACCTGCCCTGAAAGGGTGTGAAACCACCAGTCCTAATAGTACCCATAATTAGTACCAGATCTAAGTCAAAAGGGATGGTCACTAAAGCCTAATCCCTAAGAGGAGTGAGTTCCCTTTTATTTGAATCATTTATTTGTGCCGGCACAAAAAGATTTTTTAAAAATAATGCATTAAATAATGTGTATATTAAATATTCATATTCAAAGATAATAACCTAAACCTAACCATAAAGTGCCATGTGCATTGTGCAAAAAATATGTCTTGGCTCAAGTAAGAGCCCAGAGAGTGAACATATATTACAGAGTATCAAATAGAATGACAGAAAACAGAAAATAGATTTCATCAATGCAATCAGTAACAAAGTGACAACTCAAAAATATAACAAGTAACAATTATACAAATAAAAAGGGATACTCAGCTGTGGAGCAACGTGTAGAACAATCACCAGGGAGGACAAACAGGGCGGGAGGCTGCTTCCACCTGCGCTTCGCGGTAATGAAAACCGCTTCTTGCTTGGGTGCGCTATTTTGTGACTCTTTTGGTCTGGTTGCCCTTAGAGCCAATCTTCTCCTGTGTTGCATTGATTTAGTGAGCACGCCTATAATTGGTTGGCTATTAGTGGTGCACCATTTGAATAGATTTCCCCCAAAAACAGCTATAGCTGTGACGTAATGGGGCATTTTTACAGGTTATGTACATAGTTTTCCCAATGAAGTGAGGATATTTTTAGGAGTTTTAATACATTACCCTGTGAAGTATGTTGAATTCAATTCGACACATTTTTCTTTATAGCCAATAGAGTGCTTTCTTATCAAGCTTCAAATAAAAACATCCTCAATTGAAACCTGGTGAACAACACCTGTACGAATAGCTCCATGTTAGTTTTTGGAAACAATTAGAATACAATATTTAACTTTTCACTTTTTTGTTCAATATGTTTTTATTGGAAGGAGACAAAACACAAGGCTCAAACATAATGCAAATGACAATCTCTAGGTACAGCATATGAATAGAGAATACATACATAGAATAACCAGCATACAGCACCCCTGACGCCCCCCCCCTCTACCTCCATCATCGCTGTAGTGTAGAATGACAGTAGGTCCCATCCTCCCGTCGGGCCCCAAGCGTATACCCCCACCAGAGGTCCGTCTTGGTTTCCTATCCTAAGGCCCAGCCGAGAGCGGCCCCCGTGTAGATCACCCCCTGGAGATCCCGGGACGCTGCGCATAAGGGGGGCCCCCTAAGGGCAAGCCAGCCTACGTGTATAACAGTATCAGAGCCCGCGTCTTAACCTCCCGTATTAACTTTTTGTCATTTTAAAAAGTGTAACCAAGATTTGTATAAAAGAAAAGGGGGGAAAAAAAAGGGAAAAGAAAGAGAAAACAGAGAAAGAGGACGTTCTCAGGAAGAAAGGGGGACAAAGAACAAAACCCGCTATAAAGGTTCCGCCCCCCCCACCCCTCCCCCAACGGAGGGCGAGAGGCGGGTCAGCTCCGCATCGAAAGAGGGGATCACGAGCGGCGGACGAGGAGTGCGCCCGGGAGGGCACGATGGCACCCAGCACAAATAAGTCCTCAGCCCGATTACAGCGTGGAGAGCATGGCCATGAATTCTGGCGTGTCCCGGGCCATAATCCATATCATCCAGGTCTTATTGAACTTCTCTCTCCCGCCCTCCACTCCCTCGAGCACCATCTCCTCCATTCTCCGGATCCCCTCCACCTCTCTCAGCCACTCCCAGATGTCCGGTGTGTGCTGGGAACGCCAATGCCGGGGTATCACCGATCTGGCCGCGGTCAAGAGGTTCCGGAGAATTCCCTTCTTTGCTGCAGATACCGAGCCAGGCACCATGGATAACAAAGCTATTTGCGGTTCCCCAGGTACACCCTCCAGAGTCAGGAAGTTATAGACCGCAAAAACCTGGTCCCAGAACTTATGTATCAAAGGGCAACTCCACCAAATGTGGAGCAGCGTACCTTCAGCATTGCCACACCGCCAGCACACTCCCGAGTCAGCTCCTCCAAATCTGGTTAGGTCTGCCGGACATCTATACCACCGGGACAAAATCTTATAATTTTTTTCCTGTGCTCTACATGCCAGAGAGAGTTTATGCTTTAGCGTAAATTATTTTTCCCAGTCTTCGGCTTCAAACTCCCGGTCCAAGTCCCGCTCCCATCTCCTCACATACCCAGGAGCATCCGAGGGGTCCCCTTCTGCCAACAGGACCTGATACAGGAGCGAGAGGGCATGCGGTGGACCTCCGTCAGCTGCCAGGATGCTCTCAAATGGAGTCAAGGGGCCAGTGAGTGTAGTTCCCCGGGCATGGGAGGAGATAAAGGCGACCAGCTGCCTGTGAAGAAACCAGGACACCCTCTCCCCCCGGCCCCGAGTCTGGAGATCCCGAAGGTCCGGAGGGCGGCCGTTCCTCATCGTATCCACTAGTCTAATCCCCTGAGATTTTTCCCAAATCAGAAACTTGCTAACCCCCACTCCGGGGGGGAAGGCGGGATTATCAAACAAAGGTGTAAATGGTCCCGGTCGACGTGACAACACTTTCCTCTTAAGGGTCGCATCCCAAATAGTTAGTAAAGCGCGGGTCAACAACGGAAGATCGTGGAGCTTAGGTCTCATCTCGGGCTCTACCCAAGGGAGTGCGGTAAGGTCGAGGGGTGAGGCCCCCCCCTCTATTCCCACCCATAACTTATCACCCTGGTGATGGAACCAGTCCACTAGCCTGACCAATAAAGCTGCAGTGTGATAATCCTTTAGATCCGGCAGGCCCAGTCCTCCCCTAGCTTTGGGTCTAATCAGGGTCGAGTAACGTATCCTAGGCCTCTTATTGTTCCAAACAAATCGGATCCAAGCACTCTTCAGGATCTTAAAGAAATCCCGATCTGGTACAATTGGAATGGCCTGAAACACATAGAGAAAGCGGGGCAATATATCCATCTTCAATATGTTTATGCGCCCCATCCACGAGTACTGCGCTTTATTGTATGTCTTAAGATGTTCCTGAGTCTTAGATATAAGGGGGGCATAGTTTAATTTGTATAGATTGTCCAGATTAGTGGGTAGCTGGATCCCTAGGTAAGTAATGGACTCCTTCTGCCACTTGAATGAAAAGTTTGCTTGTAAAAGCCGTAGGGTATCGCCAGGGAGGGAGATGTTAAGAGCTTCCGTTTTGGAGAGATTGACTTTAAAATTACTAAGGGCACCAAATCTATCAAGTTCTTTAAGTATAGATGGTAGGGAGAGATGAGGGGACGTAATGTACAGCAGAAGGTCATCCGCAAATAAAGAGAGTTTGTGCTCCCGCCCCCCACATGGAATTCCCTTAATCGCTGAGTTTGCTCTAAGAGCCTGTGCTAAATGTTCCATGACTATAACGTATAGCAGCGGGGAGAGCGGGCACCCCTGCCTCGTCCCATTATTAATGTCAAATGGGGACGATAAGACCCCGTTCACCCTAACCCTTGCTGTCGGCCCCCTATAGAGCGACATGATCTTACCTAGCATTTCCGGGCCTATCCCCATCTGGACCAGTGAAGCTCGTAGAAAACGCCAGTGGACCCGATCAAACGCCTTTTCGGCGTCCACAGAGAGTAGGCATGAAGGGATCTTCCGGGTTTGCGCATAATGCATAAGGGTATTGTCCCTAGCTTCCCTTCCCAGTACAAACCCCACTTGGTCTTTATCTATAATCCCCGCCAAGGGTTCTTGCAACCTGTTTGCTATGGCCTTAGCGAAAAGCTTCATATCCACGTTGATTAGTGAGATCGGTCTGTAATTGCCAATCACAGTTCTATCTTTGTTAGGTTTCGGTATGACTGTAATATGGGCCTCTAAGGACTGTCTGGGGAAGGGGCAGGAGTCCGAGACACCATTGAATACTTTCGTGAGGAAAGGGGTAAGCCTCTCCCTTAAAATTTTATAAAAACGCGGCGTAAAGCCATCTGGGCCCGGGCTTTTCCCCAGTGGGGTCCCTTTAATAGCCCTCTCAATCTCAGTCTCTTCAAAAGGTGTCTCCAGCATGGCTCCTGTCTCCTCCGGCAGAGAAGGGACTGCCGTCTCCGCTATGTAATCTGCAACGCGGGCATCTAAACTCCCCGGGGGCGAGGAATCCCGACCGACCTTAATATTATATAGCCTAGTGTAGTATCCCTGAAATTCCTCCACTATCTGGTCAGGTCTGTGAACTTCCCTGCCCTCCCCCCCTTTAATGACCGGGACATACGTCAAGTCCTGTCGTGGGTGCAAAGATCTCGCCAGCAGTTTCCCACATTTATCAGAAAATTCATAGAACCTGGCTCTGCACCTATCCCTATATTTCAAGTAACACTGATCGTATAGCTTCCTGAGCGTCTCCCTGGCCGCAATAAGTTTCATCAGGTCATTATTGGAGGGTGACTGTTTATGTGCCTGTTCCAGTACGCTAATATGGTCCAAGGTGGATCTGATCTGATGCGTCCTTTCTCTCTTCAATCGGGAGCCATGCTTAATAAAAATCCCTCTAAGGACACACTTTATCGCCTCCCACTGTACTGGCAGAGGAGTGTCGTCATTGGCATGATCAGTGATGAAGTGTGAGATGGAACCTTCCACCTCAGCCAGACAGACAGGATCCTCAAGTAGGTTATCATTAAGTTTCCATCCAAATTGTCTCCGTGCCCCACCCGTCACCGGCAGGGTGAGATATACCGGAGAGTGATCCGACCAGATCATCGGGCCAATTGAGGCACTCACGTCCCCAGACAAGGCATAATGACTAACAAAGTTATAGTTTAGTCTACTGTAAGAAGCGTGAGTGTGCGAGAAAAATGTGTAATCTCTCGCCCCCTGGTTCAGGACTCTCCAGACATCCACAACCTGTAGGTCACCCAGCGCCTTCTTAAAATTTGCGGGTCCAGTGCCATGTTAAGGTCCCCCCCCAAGATTAAAATCCCTTCAGTGAATTTCGCCAGGAGACGAAGAAAACGGGCCCCCGTCCCCGCTTGATCTGTGTTGGGTAGGTATATGTTTGCTATGGTGTAAGTCTCCCCCCCCAGCCAGAAATTTCAGGAAGATGTACCTCCCCGATGGGTCGATCTGCGAGGCCACAGGCTCCAGCGAGGCTCCTTTATGTATCGCAATCGAAACTCCTTTAGACTTAGCATCTGGATTAGGAGAGTGATACCATCTAGTGAAGTACCTGTTCCTGATCTCCGGAAGTCTACCACTGCTAAAGTGGGTTTCCTGAAAAAGTATCACATCTACCCTTTCTTTGTGTAACCCATAGAGTATCTTGGCTCTTTTTTCAGTGACATTTAACCCCTTAGCATTGAGGGAACAGATCTTTATGGTAGCCATGCCGCCGGACCCTCCCCCCTCCAACTCAGGGCCCGAGCACAGGGAAGGGAGGGGCATAGCGGGCAAACCCCAATAACCCCCGAGAATCAAGGAGCAAGATCAAGGTGAGAAATAGAAAAGGAACAGGAGGAAAAAGGAAGGAAAGAAGAACCTAGGAAGAGAAAAACCCTCAAACAGGAAAGAGGGTTGGTTCTATAGCCGGAACAACTGTTCCTGAGTCTGCCTAATCCCACCCGGCCGGAACCTGGTGAGAGGGGGCAGAAACCAGTGGGGGAAGAAAAAAGTGACCTCGCATCCGGAGCGGGCCCCAGGACACCCCTAACCAACTGCAATAGTATTATAACAAGTATTTAAGGCATAATATAAACAACGTTATTTCAAACCAACAATAGGACGAGCAAATAGAAACAAGAAAATAAATTGGCACAGCTCAGTAAAATAAACACACGTATTCCTCAACCCCCCGCAGGGGCGGCCCCCCAAGAGGGAACAGTCTCTTCTCGAAAAGGATATCAGTGCGGTCATCATGAGGACCCCTCAGCCGGAGGCCAGCAGCTCAGAGTTCCACGATCTATCTCCCTGGATTCGGGCGAGCAGGGCGGGCAGGACCCCCCCCCGCCACGCCTCCACCTACGTTCTCCTCTGCCGTCCGGCGCTCTTCGTGGGAGAAAGTCTGCGCTAAAGTCCAGCCAGTCCGGCAAATCGATGGGATCGACGCCCAAAAAGCGATATAGGGCCGGGAGGTCCTCCCTGCGCCGCAAGATGAAGGTGGCATTGGCATGTCGGATAATAAGGTGGAAAGGATGCCCCCATCTATACGAGGCATTTAACTCCCGACATTTTTCCAGAAGGGGGCGCATCATTCCCCGCATACGCAGCGTGTGGCGGGAAAAATCCTGAAGAATCCGGATCCCGTGACCATTCCACTCCACGCGTCGCATCTCCCAGGCTTTACGTAGGATGTCCTCCTTGGCTAAAAAAAAATGTATGCGGCAAAGAACATCCCGCGGCGCATCAGGATCGCCCGCCGGTCTGCTAGTCACCCTGTGAATGCGATCAATTATTATCTCAGAGTCTTTCGGTTTCCCCAGTAAGGTATTGAAAATATCCGAGGCCACCGACCGCAGCTGGTTTGGGGGTACTGACTCTGGGATGCCCCTCAGCTTTAAATTATTGCGCCTATTGCGGTTTTTTAGATCATCTGCCTGCAAGATGACCTCAGTAAGCTGACATTTTTGATTGCGGGATGCCCTCTCCAATTCAGCGATTCTATCTTCATGGTTCGCACTGGAGCTCTCCAGAGAGGCCACTCTAGTATCCAGCGCCAACGTTTGTTGATGGAGGTCCTCTAGATCTTTCCTGACCGCTCGTTCAATTCTCAGTGCCACCGCTTCTAAATCCTCCTTCAGGTCAGCTTTAGTGGGGAGAAATCGGAGGAGAAGCTTTATGCTGGGATCTAGCTCAGCGGGGATGCCCCCAGGTGCTGGAGATGGGCGTTGGTCAGAGCGGGATCCACGTTCCAGATCTTTAGGGAGGTCTCCTCCTGGGTCATCCCAACAGCCCCCCTTTGTGGCCGGTCGTTGCTGCGGGTCCCCCTCAGTATTCGAGTACCAGGCCAACGGAGGTGTACAGGTGGCCGGGAGTACAGGGCTGTGGATCTGTGACCATCCCAGGTCCTCACACTCCATAAGGGGGTCCCCATCTGTGAGGGTGGTGTCTGCAGGGGGCGGGGAGCTGGCAAGGGAACTGCTGGATGGCGGTGGGTGGTGAATCTCACATGTGACTGTGAGAGCATGTGTAGCTTGGCAGGAGGAGAGACCCCCAGCCCCCCCTGTTTGTGAGGAGGGTGAGGGCTGTGGTGTGGAGTACTGCCCCGGGGTACCTGCCATTGATGATGGCTGTGCTGCGGAGGTCCCCGTTTCCGCGGCGCCTGGCATGTCACGTGGCCGCAATGGCTCCTGCAGCCTGTACAGCGCGTGCCCCCCCCCCTTCACTGGCAGGCACAGCACTGGCAGACAGAGCACTGTGCTGTATGGGGCTGATCGCGTCCGCCGCCGCTGGCATGTCATCAGACCGGCTCCTCACCTCTGACAGTGAGCGTCTCTCGTCCTCCGGTCTCCGCCTCCTGGGGCCGCGCTGTGGGAGACTTGCTCCCCTCCTTCCCCGCGCCATCTTGGAAGCTGCCACCGTCTCCTCCTCGATCGGTCCCGCCGGCAGCATATAGTGGGCAATGCCTCCGCCCGCACGCCCCCCGCCGCCTCTCTGAGCCTTCTTCTTTCGAGCGCTGCCCATGCTGAGGAAATCTGCTCGTTCCCGATGCCAAAAATCCTCTATAAAACGGGTGAGTCACTGGAGCCCCTCAAACGAGCAGCCTCACTCCGCCATGCGTCGGCCACGCCCCCCTTTTCACTTTTTTTATGTATTAAAGTAAGAACACTTAATCAGATGCAGCATGCCCAAAGTTAAACTTGCTTCACCAAATTAGCATGACCGCCACTGATTTCTTTATCGTTGTTATTTCTCACTTTAATTTCTCATTTTTTTAGTTGCACATTTTTCTGTGTGTTCACACCCAAAAGTTAAACTTGCTTCACCAAATAATTAGTATGACACAATGCCGCTGAATTAAGTAAATTGAACTTTTCGTTCTTCAAGTGTTTACGTTTATTTTGGCTCATTGATAAGTATTCCCTTATATCTACTGATTTATTCATTTATATCTGTTTCTCTATTGTAGCTTGATTCTAAAATCATTATAACCTGCACAGATGGGAAGTGGAACAAGCATGTGAGTTGTGAACCCGTTGACTGTGGTCCCCCAGACAAGAATCATGTCAACCATGCATCATTTTATTGTCCTCATGGAACCACCTATAAAAAGAATTGCACATTTAATTGTCACCACCCTGCACAGTTAAGAGGTACAGTACATATCTATGTTTGTGCAATATAAGCTCAATAATAGAAACGTTGACAACTATAATAGCATATCACTCTGTGTATGATTGTGCAACCAATATTTTAGGATTCCAGGATTTTGATTATCATGGGTTTTGGCCTTTACCCTCTGAAATTTAGCCAAGCACACCAAAGGCTGCATAACCGATAGCCTCTAGCAAGGGCGTTCCCACACTGCACATTAACAAATACCTGGCCTGCGTCTGACTAAAGGTATAGCGTAGTGTGGCCGTGGCCCACGGATGCACTGTTAAATAAGGTATCAGGTAGGTTTTACTGAGGACTGGTGGGGTTTAATATAGCGGGCCATCTGAAATTGGAACGCCCCAGGGACAGGTAATCAGGCAGCCCTGGAGTCTTATAGAGTCTAAGGCCCTCAGAGAGGGGTTTTGGTCCAATTTCAACAAAGAGAACTGGAATTCACTAGCAGGCTGATAAACCACCTTATCCACCATCATTGTGCTTTCCATCTATACCATTATTTATTTTATTGACTCCAAACATCTATGCATACACTTTTTGCTTTAAAATGGATGTGGGCCACCAATGTGCTGAGCATGAGGGGAAGTCAGATTGCTGGTGCCCCACTTCAAACCGCATCTTCTGTTATTTGCACTGCACTCCCCTTAAAGGAGCAGTATCGCAAATTTTTCTTGGTGACTTATATTTAAATGGTACTTTGAATGTAGGTAAGTGTTGGAGTAAGAATTACAAATGTAGAAAAAAATTATGTCTGTGTTGTGCAGCTGGAGACTAATAGCTCATTGCCTGGCCAGAACTAGATATATATATCTAAAACGAAAAGCTCTAGAAGTAATTTAGCTCATTGGTAAATTAAATGTCAGTTTGAACCAGAGAATCATTGGTTCGACTCACCAGTTTTCAGTTTTTTTTTTGGGGGGGGGGGGGGGTTATTTTATTTCAGAATTGGATTTTTATGTTTACATCCTGTTTTTTTGCTCTAAACATTTTTTATTTTGACAGTTTTCCCTTCATGTTGGCTCTGCTGCAGAATCTTTCAGTTTACCATTTTCTCTCTTTTCTCAACACATTTTTCCATATGATCTTTCTTTCAGCTTTGTGTGTTTTGAGCAAAGCCCAACCCAGGATTTTCACTATCTGGAGTTTTGTTTTGTGCCCCCCAGGGGCATCCCGACTTGGGATGCCTTGATATGTGAAATCCCCAAGTTCGCCTGTGAAAACGTACCTTTCCCTGTCCCACAGCGCATGCGCGGGCTCTCATCCAATCAGCGCTGTTTTGCACACAGATGGGGAGCCTGAGCAGTAACCTTCCTGGCCGCCCGGCCTGTCTAAACGACTATCTGCGTGAGCTCGCCAGAAAAATGGGGGGATCTGTGGTTATCCAGGGGTCGTTTCACATAGTGGGGCATCCCGATTTAGGATGCCCAAGGGGGAAGGTCAATGGCCGGGTCTTATAGACTTCAGGGCCACTCAGGGTTTTGTTCCACTTTAATACCTTTAGATTTTCCTGCACAGTTATTCAAAGAAGAATTTCAGTCATTTTCAGTCAGTTTAGTTTATTTTGTATAGATTTTACACATTTGAGTCACCTGGTCTCAACAAAAGCAGCACCTCACACACACACAGCCGTTACCACTGATTACAGTGTCAGCCTCTGAGGTAAAGTGTTGCTAGTGGGCTAAATGAAGCAGCTCACTAAATACAACCCAGCAGATCCCCCTATTCAGCAAATGGACTGAGCCACTGTCATTATACAATTTAAAAGTAAGGCATATATTTTTTTCCTTTTTCTATCGCCACATTATTTATACACATGTTAGAAGCTATTGTGTGGCTATTTAATTATTTATCTTTTTTAATGCAAATTTCGCGATACTGCTACTTTAAGTCTTTTGGTATAAGGAATACCAGAAGAGGACTCTGTACCATGTGTAGCCAATCACAGGGCCCGGTTTTACTGAGAAAGCGTGGTACAGCTAATCCAAACTGGGCGTGTGTGGGCGTTATGCTCTGTGGATTAAACTGATTTAGTAAACCAAATGGGTGTTGGTCTACTTAAAATACTAGTGTATACAGTATGGAGATAAAAAGTAACCTGACAGCTATACCATTATTTATTTTATTGACTCCAAACATCTATGCATACACTTTTTGCTATAAAATGGATGTTGGCCACAAATGTGCTGAGCATGGAGGGACATCAGATTGCTGGTGTCCCACTACAAACCACATCTTCTGTTATTTGCACTGCTCTCCTCTGAAGGCTTTTGATCTAAGGCATCCCAGAAGAGGACTCATGTGTAGCCAATCACAGGGCACAGTTTTACAGAGAAAGCGTGATACAGCTAAGCCAAACTGGGCAGTACACTCTGCGGATTAAACTGATTTAGTAAAAAATGGGTGTTGGTCTGCCTAAAATATTACTGTTGCGTGATTATGTTATCAGGAACTTCAATCCCAAATAAAATGTGTTTTATAATTATATTTCTAAAAGACAACCAAAAAGCTGAAAACAGATTTGCTTAGTTAGAAACATTTTTTTTTTTGGAGCACTATTTTGTTATTGTTAGTAATTCATTTGTTTTGAATTAAATTAACGTGTTCATACTTTTAAATTAATATTTTATTAATAGGTAACAATAATGTACTAACATGCATGGAGGATGGCCTGTGGTCTTTTCCTGAAGCCATATGTGAACTAATGTGCATGGCGCCCCCTCAGTTGCCCAATGCTATTCTTCAGACTTCTCGGTGTCGATCCAATGGCCACAAGGTGGGCTCTTTCTGCAAATACAGGTGTAAGGTGGGATATCATGTGGCTGATTCATCTAAGAAAATTAAAAAGTAAGTAAGATGTACGCTAAGCATTTTGCATTTGATTTGTATTGTGTAAAAGTGAACTCATTTAATTGCTTGTTTATTTTCTTTTGTGGAAGGAAAGCATTCAAAATTCAGTGCACAAAAGATGGAGAATGGCAGAAAACTCAGTGTATTCCTGTACTATGCAATCAACCTCATGATAAATTTATGGGGCTTTATCAGTGCACTGCTGGATTTCAGTACAACAGTGAATGTAAACTTCCATGTGAAGATAGTATAACCCAGACGGTGAGTCTTTGGGTTTGACAACAATATATATGTATTTAAAGCAGTCTTCTGACATTTTAAAAAAGTGTCAGAAATGGGGTTTTGTGTAGCATATTCTGAATAAACAGTAAAGCAAGTTGAAGATGAAATAAGCTCTAAGAGGCATAACCACCCAGATGCATGACCACCCAATACAAATATCACCTTTTGTTCCACACAGCTAGTCTGGCCATCCCCCGATCACTGGGTCACATTCTGCATCGCCCCAGGCCAGAACTCCATTCACCTTTGCTTCTGTGGCCGGTTCGAATCCCCTGCCATCAGTCACAAGAGCAATACCACGCCCTCTCTATTCACTAGAATGGAGGGGGCGTGCCAGTCCTTGGCACACCCCCATCCATTGCAATGAATGGAGAGGGCATGGCAGTGCTCCTGTGACTGATGGTGGACCACAAGACTAATATGGCATCAATTTTGGCCCCTGTTCATGCCCAGGACAGCGTGGGCTGTGATCGAGCGATCAGGTAAGTTGCTGATCGCAGAACTTTAACCGATCCACTGTGTGGGACAATAGGCGAGTACCCTTTTTCCTATTGCATGGCACGGCCTGCTTCAAGAAGTCCTTACGTATGGGATATGCTGCCACAAGGTGGCGCAGTGTACTGTAGAAGAGTTGTGGCTCCTCCCGGTACCATATAAAAACAGGATCACCAATAGACCTATCCAGTGTTTCTTCTGCAGTGATTCTGCGAAGATAGAAGATGGCTCTTTATATTGCGCAGGTGAGCGGGGCAACCAAGCCTGCCGCCCTGCATGTCTATTTCCACCCGTTTCTGGACCCTCTGTGCCTCCCAGCCTCGGCTGACGGATCGGATGAAGGTAGAGGAGCACCAGGGTCAGGGGCTCAAGGAGCACTGCTCCAAGCCGCAGACCCTATAACACAAAGGTTAGCCGGCCATAGGCTTTATGGTGTGCCTACTGAGGGATGCGGAGTTCCTGTCCTAGCTTCTGAGGGGGTGAGTGTTTTGGGGACTGGGTGCCTTGTTTCTCTGGCTGGGGTCCCCCCCCGCGGCCCTCCCCTCGAGGTTCTTCTGCCGGCGCCATCTTGAGTCTGCTGCACGTCCGGGGCCCCTCCTCCTTCCTGGGCTGCGGCGGTGATTTTCCTGTGTTGCTTCTTCCTGTGGCCTGGCGGCTTGGTGATCCTTTGGTCTACTTGGTCCGTGAGTCCCCTTTGGGAGTTTTGTTTTCATGGGGGATGGGCTGTGGGATATTTATGTGCTTTTTACTTATGTCTTTCAGGCGGGACAACTGGGTTTGTGGTTTCTACTGGTTCTGCACCTTTCCCCCCTCATCTCCCCCCTACTGGCTCTGAGGGCATCCCTTGGAGGGGCATCCCAGATGGCTTGTTCATCAGCCCTTACCCTGTGCTGGCCTATTGCGCCTGTGTTAATCACCATATGGAGGCTTCTGGGGATAGCGTGCTTGGGGGTCCTTCAGGGCAATCCCGGCTGTGTGCCACGTGCGGGGTATCCCCTTTGAGTAACAGTGCCACGGTGTACGTGCCGTGCGCCCAGGGTATCGTTGCGGCCCAGGCTGCGCTTCGCTTCCCAGTTCTGCGTCCCCCTTCGGCATCACCTACCCCTCCACGCCTGCATTTAGCCCCCAGTGAGGGGGATACTAGCAGGGGGTCACAATCTAATCTGGCACTTCGTGTGGTCAGCATTGAAAGGCAGCTTGCCAGGCCTGTTCCACATCTGGCCTCTGGCAAGAAGCGGCACCTGGCTCCCACGCCCTCCCTCTTTGCTGAGGAGAAGGAGGAAATTGATGCTTTTGGTGGCCGTTACTCCCTAGAGGATGGGGAGCTTTTCCAGGACTCCTCTAGGGACTAGCAGGAGGGTTACGACAGTGACCCTGGGTCTACCTCTGGGGAGGACTCATGGTTCCCTGACGACACTGATAGACTGTTGGCTCACATTTTTGAAATTTTGCACATTGTCCCCCCTGAGGTGGCTAAGAGGAAGCAGGGTAAGCTCTTTCGTCCTGATAAACAGCGTCTGAGCAGGGCCATTTCACTTATATGGTGCTCAAGGAGTGGGAACGTCCTAGTAGATTGCCCGCGGTGCCCAAAGGGTTGGATAAGAGGTATCCCTTTCCTGCTGACCTGGTCAAGCGATGGTCGTGCCCCCCTGAGGTGGACGCTCCCGTTCTAGGGCTGTCCAACACCTCGGTCATGCCTTCCCCTGACACTACTACACCTCGGGACAGCGAGGACCAGCGTATGGATCAGCTGGCCTGCCATGCTTTTACATTTGTGGGGGCTGTGTTGCGTCCGGTCTGCGCTGCTGCCATTACAGCTATTGCCCTTAAAAAAACAGCTCAAGTGTCTCCTTGATGGCGCTGTGGCTGGTAGGAGGGGGAGGATTATAGGGCCCTCTTGCTTTGCTCTGATTTTGTTGCTTTTGTCCTTACTGCCATGGATGATGCAGTAAGGCTGAGTGGTAGGGCCTCTGCCCTTTTGGTGGCTATGCGCCACTCTGTTTAGTTGCCTCAGCGGGCGGCTGATGCTGCTGCAAAGAAGGCTCTCACTGGGCTCCCCTTTGCAGGGCTGCAGCTCTTTGTCTGGATGTTTTAGCCAAGGATAGTAGGCTGCCTCAGCGTAGAAGGCAGCCTTGGCCTTTTGGGGGGCCCTCCGCTTCCCTCCCCTCCTTTCATGATCCCAGAGGATCCGCAGAGCTTCTTGGGGCCGTGGCAGATCCCTTGGTCGTCCCAGTCTCTCATGGGGTCCCAAGCCCAAACCTTCTCCCAAGCCCCCTCAGGCATGAGGAGGCGCCTTCACCCATCTGGGTGGGGGCACGGCTTCGGCTCTTTGCTCACGTCTGGCGGCTCCGCATCTCAGACCGGTGGATTCAGGAGGTGGTGTTCTCCAGTTACAAGATAGAGTTTGCAGCCTGGCCGCCCCCAAGATTCATGAGATCCTGGATGTCTCAAAACCCTCTGTCAGCTCAGGGTTTGCGCCTTGCGGTTAAACGTCTGTTGAAGTCAGGAGTCATTTGCCTGGTGCCTTCCCAGGAACAGGGTCAGGGGTTCTATTCCAATCTTTTCACGGTCCCCAAAAAAGACGGGTCCTTGAGGCCCATCCTGGACTTGAAGGGTCTCAACAAGTTTGTCATGTTCAAGCACTTTCGCATGGAGACGCTACGCTCGACTGCCAGTACCCTTCGCCCGGGCGACTTCATGACCTCCGTGGACATCAAGGATGCCTATCTTCACGTGTCAATCTTTCCAGGTCATCAGAGATTTCTCAGGTTCGCTCTAGAGGATCAGCATAACCAGTTTGTGGCTTTACCGTTCGGTATCAACTCGGCGCCTCGGGTGTTCACCAAGGTGCTGGCAGGCGTGATAGCTCTGCTGAGGAATCAGGGCATTCACATCCTCCCTTACCTAGACGACATTCTGATTGCGGCTCAGTCTCTTCATCAGGCCGAGAAGGATTCTCAGGTGGTGACCTCCACTCTCGAGTCCTTCGGCTGGGTGATCAACTACCCCAAGTCTTCACTGTCTCCGTCTTTGGTGAGGTCCTCTCTGGGCATGACTCTGGATACCTCTCAGGTCAAGGTATTTCTGCCTCAGCAGAAAGTGGAGGGCCTTCAGAAGCAGGCACGGACTCTGCTCTTGTGTCCTCATCCCTCCATCCGGCAAGGTATGCAGTTAGTGGGCCTGATGGTATCCTGCTTCGAGGCGGTCCCCTTTGCTCAGTTTCACATGAGACCTCTTCAGTTACACCTCTTGTCAGTTTACCCTGTCTCCCTGGATCAGGAATTTGCTTTGTCTTCCCTGGCCAGACAGTCCCTCTCGTGGTGGCTGGTCTCAAGGAACCTTCTAGTGGGCAGGGCCTTTCTGCCTCCGTGCTGGGAGACTGTCACCACAGATGCCAGTCTGACCGGTTGGGGGGGCTTTTGGAAGTCTCTGAAGTTCCAGGGTCGGTGGCGCCCCCAGGAGGCCCATGCTCCCATCAATGTCCTGGAACTGAGGGCGATCAGGTTGGTTCTTTCTCAGCTAACCACACACCTTCGGGTTCGGGCTGTTCAGATCCGCTCGGACAACCAGACGGCGGTTGCCTACATCAATCATCAGGGAGGGAGTCGGAGCAAGCGAGCCCTCAAGGAAGTGTCCCTGATACTGTCTTGGGCGGAAGAAAATGTCCCTTGCATCTCGGTGGTCTACATTCCGGGGGTGGAGAACCAGGAGGCAGACTTCCTGAGAAGGGGGATGTCCCGGCCTGGGAAATGGTCCCTCAGCAACAAGGTATTTCACTCTCTGTGTCATCGCTGGGGTCAGCCAGATGTGGACCTGTTTGCTTCCCGACACAATCACAAGCTTCCCAGGTTTGTCTCCCTGTCACAGGATCCTCTGGCCTTCGCCACGGATGCGCTGGCAATGCCTTGGTCGGAGTTTCGGCTCCTCTATGTGTTCCCTCCTTTTTCTCTGCTGGGCAGGGTGCTGCGTAAGATAGCCCAGAAGGCGGTACCAGAGATCCTGGTGGCCCCCCGTTGGCCAAGGAGGGTGTGGTTCGCAGACGTCGTGCAGTTGGCAGTAGATTGGTACGTCTTGCCCAAGGATCCAGATTTTCTCACTCAGGGACAGCTGCGCCATCCCAATTTACAAACGCTGGCTTTAACGGCTTGGCTGCTGAAACCTCCATCTTGATGGATAAGGGGTTGCCGGCCTCTGTTGTTGATACTATGATTCGGGCTAGGAAGAAGTCCTCGTCCTTTATCTACTACAGGTTCTGGCATGCTTACATTGCCTGGTGTGGGTCCAAGTCTCTTCCTTGTCGGGTTTTCTATCCCTAGGATTCTGGAATTTTTACAACATGGTTTGGATTCGGGCCTTCAAGTTAGTACCCTCAAGGGACAGGTGTCAGCTCTGGCAATTTTTTTCCAAAGATCCTTTGCCAATCACCGGCTGGTTAAGACTTTTTTCAGGGATTTACTCATGTGCGTTGGCCACGTAAACCTATGCTACCGGTTTGGGACTTAAATCTGGTGTTGTCTGCTCTGCAGGGTCCTCCCTTTGAGCCTATCCGTGGGGCTGCGTTGCCAATTCTGACTTTAAAGGTGGCCTTTTTGGTGGCTATTACTTCGGTCAGGCGAGTTTCGGCGCTTTCCATCAAACCTCCTTATTTTGAGCGGCATCAGGATAAGGTGGTGTTTCAGCTTAAGCCGGATTTCTTGCCTAAGGTTGTGTCTCATCTCAACCAGGACATTGTTTTGCCTTCCTTGTGTCCTAACCCTGCTAGTTCCAAGGAGCAGATCCTTCATTCTCTGGATGTTGTCAGGGCTCTGAAGTTTTATTTGGTTGCTACTGAGTCTTTCAGGAAATCTGATGCTCTTGTTGTTCTTCCTGCTGGGCCTAGGAAGGATCAGCAAGTGGATCCGTCAGGCGGTGGAGCAGGCCTATTCTGCTAGCGGGAAGGTTCCTCCTTTTAGGGTTGCTGCTCATTCCACTCGGGCTATTGGTGCTTCTTGGGCTTTTCAGCACCAAGCTTCTGTTGAACAAGTTTGTAAGGCCGCAACTTGGTCTTCTGTTCATACTTTTTCCAAGTTTTACAAGGTTGATGTTAAGGCCTCAGCTGATAGGTACTTCAGGCAGTAGTGGTTTGAACTGCCTGTTGTTACTCTTTGGGGATCCCACCCTACCTTACGGACGCTGCTTTTGGACGTCCCATACGTAAGGACTTCTTGAAGCAGGCCGTGCCATGCAATAGGAAAAAGACAATTCTGTGAGTACTCACCTGTATAATTGCTTTTACTATGCATGGCACGGCCTGCTTCACCCCACCCTTGTTATCGTTATTCTTGGTTGCCTCTTTATGGTGATTGTTCCAAGTTAGTTGGGGTTTGTTACCTTTTTTACCTTTTTATTTTTTCCCGGTTTCGTGAATAACTGCTTGTCAACACTGGATAGGTCTATTGGTGATCCTGTTTTTATATGGTACCGGGAGGAGCCACAACTCTTCTGCAGTACACTGATCCACTTTGTGGGGGAATATCCCATACGTAAGGACTTCTTGAAGCAGGCCGTGCCATGCATAGTAAAAGCAATTCTACAGGTGAGTACTCACAAAATTGTCTTTTTTTTTAGCACGTGGTTAATCATGATTTAGCAATAGCAAGGAGGTTTGTGAGTTCAGTTAAATTTGATTGAGGTCTCAGACCTTATTTCACAGTTAGGAAAATCATAGTTAGGAAAAGGGCCAGTGGTCTGATTTATCGACTACTATGCTGGTTTAACACCGGTTTGAGCCACATGGTGCGACAACGTTTAAAGAGCTGGGACAGACCTCCAGCTGTTTTCTATATCAGTTTACACTTATCTGATCATTTAATTGTCCTTAAATGTCCCCGTTAACAGGAGTTGGGGGGCTTAAGTTATATCCCCCAATACACCCCTGATCTGTTGAATGGATAGATAACTGTGTAGTCTGAAGGGTAGCCAACTTGTGGGGGCACTTTGATGGTCACCATACTAAACTCGTGGATCCCTGGGATAATAAACTCTCTTGCCCCAGGAGATCCACTTCTCACCCTTTTGGCTTTATTGCCAGGGGTTTTCTTTCTGGTATTGTTCTATAATATCTACTATGCTCTTCCTCTCCTACCTTGTATGTTATTTTTGCCCCTTCTCCGTGTTTTTTTTTCTCTTCGTCCTCTCCCCAATTCCCCCCTCCCCCTTGAATTCCAAGGCAACAGAAAAGCACTCTCACTATCACTATACGAGGCAGATCTGCATGTGTTTTTTTGGTCATATTCATCTGCTACGATCTTCCTAATGAACCCACATGCCAATATGCTTTTGAATACTCTCACTATAAATATGAAGGAACTTAACAAAGAGAAAAGACATACTCTATCCGGTTTTCTTTTCTACAAGAAACACATTTCAAGCTAGACAAAATGCTGTGTGCACCATAAACAAACCTGCCTCATTACTTTGCCACATCTCCAGTCAACAAAACCAAAGGTGTATCGATCTAAATTAATAGCGCTGTTCCCTTTAAGCACATGGCAGATGTTAAGGAAGGTAGTTTCCTCTTTCTAAAAGGGAGAGTCCAGGACACAGCTGTAACCTTAGCGAATGTCTATTAGCCTAACAAAGCACAGACTAAGTCCCTTACAAAAGTTCTTAGGAAGTTGAAAGAATTTCAAGAAGGCCTTCTGATACTGGGAAGAGATATAAATTGCATATTAAACCCCACAATTGACAAGTCCGATTATAAATCGGCGATACTCTTCAAAGATATTAAGCTGAATCTCGCGTTGCATAACCTAGGTTTGGTGGACACTTGGAGGTTGTTCTCCTCAATGCATTCTAAGTACTCTAGATTGAACTACCTCTTTTTGAAACACCAAGACTTGGATAAAATTAGAGGTTCAGCAAATAGGGCAGGTCACAATGTCAGACCATGCCCCCGTGTTTCTATCCATATACCGATCATCCATTCGTGTTCCTGGAACTGGAACCTGAACCCAGGCCTACTCAAGGACACTGCTGTCCAACACAGGGTCAGGGTAGGTCTCACCAACTATTTCCTAGAGAATGCCACAGATGAGATTGATGCAATGACAGTTTGGGAGGCACATACATGTACAAATAGAGGGATACTTATCGGGGAAGGTGCACAGCTGAAAAAAGAGCACCAAAGCAAAATTTAAAAGCTGATGGAGGCAATCCAAAAAAACGCTGCATAAGAAATCTCTATCTGACAATATACTGGTGGATCTCACCCAAAAGCGTAAAGACCTTGGAGATGCATTGAACCTTAGAGCTAGGAGGGCCTTTGCATACCATGCTAATCTTTATTATGAATATGGAAACAAAAGTGGGGGTATGATGGCTTGATATGTCAACTCACAGAAAATGAAAGTTCAAATAGTGGCTATTAGAGATGTTGCTGGTGTAATGCATCAAACACCTAAGGCTATATCTGTTATAGTATTACAAGAACTTGTATAATCTACCTAATGCTAACTGATTACCTAATTAATTCAGGTATGCCAACCCTGACAGAGGCAGAGATTGAAGACTTAGCAAACCCAATTTCTCTAGAAGAAGCAGCTTGCACCCTTAAAGCGGACCAACACCCATGGGGGATCGGCCCGGGAATCTATAAGATTCCCGGGCCGATCAGATCCCTCCCCGCGGGGCATCCGAAATCGGGTAATCCCCCAGGACGCCCACAAACCTTACCTTAATCCTGTTCCAACGGCGCATGCGTGGGACGCGGCCGCGTCTCGCGCTTCCCTCTAGCAGGGCGCGCACCCGCGGGCGCGCTCCCTGTTAGGAGGTAGCGTGAGACGTGGCCTCCAGCGCTCAGAGCCGCTGTGGTTGGACGCCGCTTGTACGTGCATACCACAGTGGCTCTGAGCTCTCTGATTGGACGAGCGCCCGCGTAGGAGCGTGGGGAGGTGAGTGTTTACGGGCGTTCTGGGGGGTGCCCCATCGAAGTGGACCAAAACCCAGGATAGTCAAAATCCTGGGTGTTGGTCCACTTTAAAGCAACTAAGCCTGGAAAGGCGCTTGTACCAGATGGGTTCATCTCAATGCACTACAAAACATTCCCTTCCCTCTTACCACACTTTTTTAAAGCATTTAATATAACTTCCAACACTGGTACACTTTTCAAAAACCTCCTTAAAGCTCATATTGTGGTCTTACATAAAGAGAACAAAGAGCCCATATACTGTCAAATTATAGGCCCATTATTTTGCTTAACAATGACATGAAGCTCTATGCAAAGATTCTGGCAGAAACACCCAAGGCATACTTACCCAGTTGGATAGCTCAGGATCAAGTGGGCTTCATACCAGGGAGGGAAGCAAGAGGCAATGTTATCAAAGCGGTGACTATGCACTACTGGACGAGAAAGCAGGGGGTTGGCACGCTCTTCCAATCGACTGATGCTGAAAAAGCATTTGATTGGATGGCATGGCCCTGAACCAATTTTTGAGTACATGGGTACCTTGGCTTTGTACTCCTCGCCATCTGCTAGAGTAAGAACTAACAATGTTCTCTCTTATCTGATCTTTGCATTTTCCCTAGAACCATTCTTATTACATGTGAAAAAAATAACTGACATATTGGGAGTAAAAATGGGTGAGAAGGAGTATACAGTTGCCGCTTATGTGGATGACATGTTATTTTTTGTTTGAAGACCCTCTACTTCTGTTCCAAATTTGCTGAAAGAGTTTGAAAAATTTGGCCCTGAATATCAAATTAGCATTTAATGTGGTTCATAATTTCCAGCAATCATTTCCATTTGCATGGGAAACCAAAAGCATTAAATATCTTAGTATTCTTCTCCCCAAAGGTGGGTTGACACATTTGCCCTTAATTACGAAAAGCTTTGAAACACGATCAAGGTAGACCTTTAAGAAGCACTTCCAACAAATCTCGTATGCCGCAGCAATCCTACCTGTATGTTGCAATGGGGGTGCACGGTTAGCGGTGACGCCGCAAATCCAGAAAAAGCAGTAAAACCAGCACTCCAAGTGATAATCCAAAAAGAATGTATTCAAGTCAGTTGCACAAAATCGGGGGTCTGCTGAAACCCCCGAAACGTTGGATTTTGTGCAACTGACTTGAATACATTCTTTTTGGATTATCACTTGGAGTGCTGGTTTTACTGCTTTTTCTTTAAGAAGCACTGTCGCAAAAATTTGCAGTAAGAAAGAAAATAATGAAATAGCCATACAATAGATTCTAACATGTGCATAAATAGTGTGACACTAGAAAAGAAAACAATGTATGTCTTACTTTTAAATTGTAAAATGAAAATGGCTTAGTCCATTTGCTGAATAGGGGGATCTGCGAGGATTTATTCAGTGAGGTGATAGAGAGCTACCACATTTAGCTCACTAGTCTCCTAGCAACAGATGCAGTAAACTTGCTCCAGCTTTTTTCACAGGCAGACACTGTACATGGCAGTAACAGCTCTGTTTGTGTAAGGTGCTGCTTCTGTGGTGAGATCACCTAGTGACTCAATAAATATTTAAAATCTCTACAAAATACTGACAGAATAAAACCTACTTTAAATGACAAGTATATATGTGCTGGAACAAAACCCTGAGTAGCCGACCCTGGAGTCTAAAAGACTCCAGTGTTTGCCACTGGCCTTCCCTTGGCGCATATCGAAATGGGATTTCCCATTGTGTAAATTGCCACCCGAGTCGCCACAATTCCCATCTTTTCCCTGGCTCCCATGACAATGTAAATAGCTGGGGTCACAATCTTTAGCATCTCCAGGAGGAGGCACGCTCCCATGGATAGCCATTCAGATAGGCTGGGCGACCAGTAATGCAGCAGTTCTCATTACCAAGCTCTGCGTGCAAACAGTGCCGATTGGATGAGAGCCTGTGCATGCCCTATGGAACAGGGAAAGGTACATTTTGACAGGTGACCCCAGGCATCCCAAGTTGCCCCCGGGGCAAGAAAAAACTGGGTATAATGAAAATCCTAGGTTTTGTTCCGCTTGAAACACACAAAGCTGAAAAGAAGAGGAAATGGGAAACGGAAAGATACTGCATCCTAGAGTGAGCCTTTAGGACTCTTACATCCATTAAGGAACAGGGGGATATGGGTGCCCCAAATGTAGACCTGTACTCCAAAGCTGTACACCTCTCAAGGGTGGTGGACTGGAAAATCAATAGCAATAGCAATGAGTGGGTTGAAATCGAAAGGAAAATGTATGACAGCCTCTTACAGTATGGTCTGGATGGAAAAGGCAGGTAGGGAAGATTTCAGATCACCCATTTATTCCTCAAACTTTGAAGATAGTATTTTGAATCTTTTCTCCTCACCTGATGGGCCCCTTAACATACGTGGCAACCCGGACTTTTCACCTGGCCTCAGTAAAAATTTTCTGGGCAGGTGAGGGCCAACACCCTTAGCTTACCATTTCTTTGCAAATGGTAAATTTAGCTATCTAGCAGAATTATCAAAAGAATACTATCCTGACCTCCCATATTGGGTGTACTTATAAATTAGACACTATTTGACTGTAGGAACATTGTAACTTAAGTCTCTAGAAACACATCCCAGTATGAAAAAAACTTGTACAAAAGGTCAGTGAGATCATTTGTTATTATGGAACTAAAAATTACTAAATTACTCCTCGAAGAGAATGCTCTATCTCTAAAAAACAGATGGAAAGAAAATGGGAATTAGATCTGAACCTATCACTTTCTGAATAGGAATGGTGCAAGATACTTATCCTAACGTATAGAGGTTCTAGCAGTAGCCCTATTCAAGAGACAATCTTTAAGTTACTAATACGATAGTACAGAACACCTTGGGATCTATGCAAGATGTCTCCCTCCATTTCGGAGGCTTGCTGGAGATGCGGCGCAGACAGGGGGGATCTTTTCCATATTTAGTGGCCTTGCCCTGAAATAATAACATTTTAGCAGGAAGTGCACAATTATATGGGCGTTATACTCATACTGTCTAATGATAATATGACACCCTAGCTATACCTTCTGCATCACTCTAAATCATCAACTAATGAATATAAAAATTCAGTGCAACTTCACCGTATTAATGCTGCAAAAGCAGTTATACCTAGACAGGCAGGATAAATATCTACCAGATTTGGCAAGCCTTGGTTGGTCTTCAAGGTACTACCCACTACCAAACAAGCATGGGCATTTGAAGCGTTATGGATGATAAATTAACTATTTGTATTTTATTCTCTCTCCTTTCTATACTTCCACTTCTACACCTCTTTCAAATTTTTCTCTCATGTTGGTAACATTATTACTCATGCCTCATTTGAGGCCACTATTGAGTACTGCTACATCGCTACTCAAAAATGTTATCAGCTGTTTGGGCAGGAAAGCAAGATGGTTAGGATGCTTATTTCATCTTACAGACTACCCATATTGACTATGATCTCGACCTTCTGTTACGCTTGTGTTTATTATAATAGTATTTTAATATGTAAATGAGCTATATGATGCCAACCACTACATGAGAAACAATTAATATATTGTTTGAAATAAAAAAATGCAGTTAACAGAAACAGTGACAATCAAGAGAAGGCCTGAAAGACCCAGAAAATTTTGCTCATGGTACGTTCTGCACAGCTGCGACTATCGGCATGGTGCTTGCTGCATCACACATACCACCCTGCAAGCCAGATACAAGGCAGCCCAATCTTACTGGCTTCCCCTCTGAGACCTAGCTCCATGTAACTGCTGGGTGGGAGTCAGGCCTGTCAAGACCCAGATCAAGGGTACTAGGAAAAGCAAAATATAATCAAGAGGGGTTTGCATTGGGAAGCATCACCCATCAGGACTGGAACTTAACTCCTATGTCTGGACTAATTAAATAAACTTTGTACTTAAAACAAACATTGGGTTTGGATCACTTTAACTTTCTTCAAAAACAGATGATCATGTGCTTCAAACCTTTGTAGAAAGTGCTCCCTTTTCTTCTTTTAGCTTCTGAACATGTAGTTCTCTTTGTTCCTGTCCTCCTAAACACACATATTGATCCTACTGTACATCATTCAGCATTGCTATTCAGACTTTTCTGCACTTCCTCCAATCAATAAAAGAGGCCTCTTACCTCGCAACTGAGGAAAGAAGCACACACTCCCGCTGAAAGAAGAAATGGTTGACCCCAGTTCTGGTTTAAGTGTCAAAGCAGTAGCGAAGAGATTTGGCATTTTTATGACAGTTACCACTTGAACTTGAGTTCAGTGTGTTGCTTGTCACAATGCTAAACCTAGAAATATTCTACAAGCCCTGATTTATTGCTTTGCTTCTGCTTCATGAGGGGTTCTAGGCAGAACGTCATCTACTGGCCTTAATTGTTTGTTGGGAGTTTACAATGAGTTTTAAGATGTGTTTTTTAACTGTTGGAATCAGCTCAGATTGGTGTTGAGTATGTGAGATATACTTTTAAGTAATATGCTTTTAATTGTTTTTTTGTATTTTAGGAACTACAAACTAACGTAATTCGCTGCCAAAAAGATGGAACTTGGAGTGGTAGTTTTCATCTGTGTGAGTCTATGAAAGGTGCTTGTGACCCTCCACATCTTTTTGGTATGGACTCCTTAGTAGTTAACTGTGGACAAGGATATGAAATAGGTATTTGGATATTATCACTTAATAATATGTATTATATTATGCAATAATTAATGCATTTTCATGAAATGGAAAATAATCCATGTATATTATTTTCAAACAACTGTTAATGAATGTCTATTTTTCCACCTAGTACCTTTTTGTCAGCGTGACAATGACAAGCATCAGAAATTTTAAACCAGAGCTGCTCAACCTTTAAAAAAGCTCAGGCCACTAGAAGAAGTCCAGCCAACAGTATCCCCGAATTTTCTCCCTGTGCTTATCACATTTTAGGCAAAAACATAAAAAAAATCATCTCATTGCCACCCCCCAGGGGCTGCATGGCAACTTATGGTTCCAGGTTCAGCTTCCATGCTAGCGTACACCCCCCCCTCCACCTGAATTGGAGGAGAATTGCCTCCTTATTTACACATTCAGGCGTGTTTTTGTTTTACAGGGAGAATGATGGGGGTCTGCTGATGAATGGACTTCCTCTTAAAAGGGACATTTTCCTATTGCATGGCATGGCCTGCTTCAAGAAGTCCTTACGTATGGGATATTTCACCACGAGGTGGCGCAGTGTACTGCAGAAGAGTTGTGGCTCCTCCCGGTACCATATAAAACAGGATCACCAATAGACCTATCCAGTGTTTCTTCTGCAGTGATTCTGCAAAGATAGAAGATGGCTCTTTATATTGCACAGGTGAGCGGGGCAACCAAGCCTGCGGCCCTGCACGTCTATTTCCACCCGTTTCTGGACCCTCTGTGCCTCCCAGCCTCGGCTGATGGATCGGGTGAAGGTAGAGGAGCACCAGGGTCAGGTGCTCGAGGAGCGCTGCTCCAAGCCGCTCGCTCTCCTTCCCCCTCTCCCCGATGTGGGATCGGGGGGGGGGGGCGGGTCGTAGCGGCGAGTGTTTTTGACTGTGTTTAACTGTGTTTTTTTTCGTGCCCGTTACCGCTTTGTACTCCGTTTGCGGCGGGCACTCCGTTTGTCCCCCCGCAGCCCGCCCCTCAAGGTTCTTCTTCTGCCGGCACCATCTTGAGTCTTCTGCGCGTCCGGGGCCCCTCTTCCTCCCTGGGCTGCGGCGGTGATTTTCCTGTGTTGCTTCTTCCTGTGGCCTGGCGGCTTAGTGATCCTTCGGTCTACTTGGTCCGTGAGTCCCCTTTGGGGGTTATTCTTTCCTTGGGGCATGGGCTGCGGGATTTTTATATGCTTTTTACTTATGTCTTTCAGGCGGGACAACTAGGGGTTGTGGTTTCTCCCGGTTCTGCTCCTTTCCCCCCTTACCTCCCCCTTACTGGCTCTGGGGGCATCCCTTGGGGGGGCATCCCGGGTGACTTGTTTATTAGCCCTTACCCTGTGCTGGGCTATTGCGCATGTGTTAATCACCATATGGAGGCTTCTGGGGATAGCGTGCTTGGGGGTCCTTCTGGGCAATCCCGGCTGTGTGCCATGTGCGGGTTATCCCCTTTGAGTAACAGTGCCACTGTGTGCGTGCCGTGCGCCCAGGGTATCGTTGCGGCCCAGGCTGGGCTACCCGCTTCGCTTCCCAGTTCTGCGCCCCCTTCGGCATCATTTACCCCTCCGCGCCTGCATTTAGCCCCCAGTGAGAGGGATACTAGCAGGGGGTCACAATCTGATCTGGCACTTCGTGTGGCCAGCATTGAAAGGCAGCTTGCCATGCCTGTTCCATGTCAGGATTGAATTGATGCTTTTGGTGCCCGTTACTCCCTAGAGGATGGGGAGCTTTTCCAGGACTCTGACTCCTCTGGGGACCAGTAGGAGGGTTACAACAGTGACCCTGGGTCTGCGTCTGGGGAGGACTCATGGTTCCCTGACGACACTGATAGACTGTTGGCTCACATTTCTGAAATTTTGCACATTGTCCCCCCTGAGGTGGCTAAGAGGAAGCAGGGTAAGCTCTTTCGTCCTTATAAACAGCGTCTGAGCAGGGCCATTTCACTTATATGGTGCTCAAGGAGTGGGAACGTCCTAGTAGATTGCCCGCGGTGCCCAAAGGGTTGGATAAGAGGTATCCATTTCCTGCTGACCTGGTCAAGCGATGGTCGTGCCCCCCTGAGGTGGACGCTCCCGTTCTAGGGCTGTCCAACACCTCGGTCATGCCTTCCCCTGACACTACTACACTGCGGGACAGCGAGGACCAGCGTATGGATCAGCTGGCCTGCCATGCTTTTACATTTGTGGGGGCTGTGTTGTGTCCGGTCTGCGCTGCTGCCATTACAGCTATTGCCCTTAAGAAACAGCTCAAGTGTCTCCTTGATGGCGCTGTGGCTGGTAGGAGGGGGGAGGATTATAGGGCCCTCTTGCTTTGCTCTGATTTTGTTGCTTTTGTCCTTACTGCCATGGATGATGCAGTAAGGCTGAGTGGTAGGGCCTCTGCCCTTTTGGTGGCTATGCGCCACTCTGTTTAGTTGCCTCAGCGGGCGGCTGATGCTGCTGCAAAGAAGGCTGTCACTGGGCTCCCCTTTGCTGGGCTGCGACTTTTTGGTGAGCGTCTGGATGTTCTAGCCAAGGATGGTAGGCTGCCTCAGCGTAGGAGGCAGCCTTGGCCTTTTCGGGGGCCCTCCGCTTCCCTCCCCTCCTTTCGTGCTCCCAGAGGAGGTCGTGGCTCCCTCTTTTCGGGTAGCCGCAGAGATTCTTGGGGCCGTGGCAGATCCCGTGGTCGTCCTGGTCTCTCATGGGGTCCCAAGCCCAAACCTTCTCCCAAGCCCCCTCAGGCATGAGGAGGCGCCCTCACCCATCCGGGTGGGGGGACGGCTTCAGCTCTTTGCTCACGTCTGGAGGCTCCGCCTCTCAGACCGGTGGATTCAGGAGGTGGTGTCCTCCGGTTACAAGATAGAGATTGCAGCCTGGCCACCCCCAAGATTCATCAGATCCTGGATGTCTCAAAACCCTCTGTCAGCTCAGGGTTTGCGCCTTGCGGTTCAACGTCTGTTGGAGTCAGGAGTCATTTGCCTGGTGCCTTCCCAGGAACGGGGTCAGCGGGGTCTACTCCAATCTTTTCACGGTCCCCAAAAAAGACGGGTCCTTGAGGCCCATCTCGGACTTGAAGGGTCTCAACAAGTTTGTCAGGTTCAAGCACTTTCGCATGGAGTTGCTACGCTCGGCTGTCAGTACCCTTCGCCCGGGCGACTTCATGACCTCCGTGGACATCAAGGATGCCTATCTTCACGTGCCAATCTTTCCAGGTCATCAGAGATTTCTCAGGTTCGCTCTAGAGGATCAGCATTACCAGTTTGTGGCCTTACCGTTCAGTATCACCTCGGCGCCTCGGGTGTTCTCCAAGGTGCTGGCGGGCGTGATGGCTCTGCTAAGGAATCAGGGCATTCACATCCTCCCTTACCTGGACGACATTCTGATTGCGGCTCAGTCTCTTCATCAGGCCAAGAAGGATACTCAGGTGGTGACCTCCACTCTTGAGTCCTTCGGCTGGGTGATCAACTACCCCAAGTCTTCACTGTCTCCGTCTTTGGTGAGGTCATTTTTGGGCATGACTCTGAGTACCTCTCAGGTCAAGGTATTCCTGCCTTAGCAGAAAGTGGAGGGCCTTCAGAAGCAGGCACGGACTCTGCTCTTGTGTCCTCATCCTTCCATCCGGCAAGGTATGCAGTTAGTGGGCCTGATGGTGTCCTGCTTCGAGGCGGTCCCCTTTGCTCAGTTTCACATGAGACCTCTTCAGTTACACCTCTTGTCAGTTTGGGATCGGGACCCTGTGTCCCTGGATCAGGAATTTGCTCTGTCCCCCCTGGCCAGACAGTCCCTCTCGTGGTGGCTGGAGTCAAGGAGCCTTCTAGTGGGCAGGACCTTTCTGCCTCCGTGCTGGGAGACTGTCACCACAGATGCCAGTCTGACTGGTTGGGGGGGGGGGCTTTTGGAAGTCTCTGAAGTTCCGGTGGGGCCCCCAGGAGGCCCATGCACCCATCAGTGTCCTGGAACTGAGGGCGATCAGGTTGGTTCTTTCTCAGCTGACCACGGATCCGCTCGGACAACCAGACGGCGGTTGCCTACATCATCAGGGAGGGACTCGGAGCAAGTGAGCTCTCAAGGAAATGTCCCTGATACTGTCTTGGGCGGAAGAGAATGTCCCTTGCATCTCGGCGGTCTACATTCCGGGGGTGGAGAACCAGGAGGCAGACTCCCTGAGCAGGGGGACGTCTCGGCTGGGGGAATGGTCCCTCAGCAACAAGGTATTTCACTCTCTGTGTCATCGCTGGGGTCAGCCGGATTGTGACCTTTTTGCTTCCCGACACAATCACAAGCTTCCCAGGTTTGTCTCCCTGTCACAGGATCCTCTGGCCTTCACCACGGATGTGCTGGCAATGCCTTGGTCGGAGTTTCGGCTCCTCTATGTGTTCCCTCCTTTTCCTCTGCTGGGCAGGGTGCTGCACAAGATAGCCCAGGAGGGGATACCAGCCATCCTGGTGGCTCCCTGTTGGCCAAGAAGGGTGTGGTTCGCAGACGTCGTGCAGTTGGCAGTAGATCGGTATGTCTTGCCCAAGGATCCAGATCTTCTCACTCAGGGACAGCTGCGCCATCCCAATTTACAAACGCTGGCTTTAACGGCTTGGCTGCTGAAACCTCCATCTTGATGGATAAGGGGTTGCCGGCCTCTGTTGTTGATACTATGATTCGGGCTAGGAAGAAGTCCTCGTTCTTTATCTACTAAAGGATCTGGCATGCTTACATTGCCTGGTTTTCTATCCCTAGGATTCTGGAGTTTTTACAACATCACCGGCTGGTTAAGACTTTTTTTCAGGGATTTACTCATGTGCGTCGGCCACATAAACCTATGCTACCGGTTTGGGACTTAAATCTGGTGTTGTCTGCTCTGCAGGGTCCTCCCTTTGAGCCTATCCGTGGGGCTGCGTTGCCAATTCTGACTTTAAAGGTGGCCTTTTTGGTGGCTATTACTTCGGTTAGGCGAGTTTCAGCGCTTTCCATCAAACCTCCTTATTTTGAGCAGCATCAGGATAAGGTGGTGTTTCGGCTTAAAGTGGACCAACACCCAGGATTTTGACTATCCTGGGTCTTGGTCCACTTCGGTGGGGCACCCCCGATCGGGGTGCCCCGCTGTGTGAAACCCCCCCGAACCCCCCGAACTCACCTCTGTCAGCGGCGACGGACAAGCCGCGGACAAGCGGCTCCTCCGCCGCCGCCTCCCGCGCGTCCCTGTTGACGCGCGCGTGCCCGCGCCGGCCATTCACAGACGGCGGGCGCGCGCACGACTAGAGGGGCGCGAGGGAGGCGGCGGCGGCCGGCCGCCGCCGAAACTAAGGTAAGGAGTTTGGGGGGTTTGGGGAGGTGATCGGTCCGGGAATCTTATAGATTCCCGGGCCGATCACGGGTGGGTGTTGGTCCACTTTAAGCCGGATTTCTTGCCTAAGGTTGTCTCTGCTTTTCATCTCAACCAGGACATTGTTTTGCCTTCTTTGTGTCCTAACCCTGCTAATTCCAAGGAGCGAACCCTTCATTCTCTGAATGTTGTCAGGGCTCTAGAGTTTTATTTGGTTGCTACTGAGTCTTTCAGGAAATCTGATGCTCTTTTTGTTCTTCCTGCTGGGCCTAGGAAGGGTTTGCCGCCGGCTAAATCCACTATCAGCAAGTGGATCCCTCAGGCGGCGGAGCAGGCCTATTCTGCTAGTGGGAAGGTTCCTCCTTTTAGGGTTACTGCTCATTCCACTCAGGCTATTGGTGCTTCTTGGGCTTTTCAGCACCAAGCTTCTGTTGAACAAGTTCGTAAGGCCGCAAATTGGTCTTCTGTTCATACTTTTTCCAAGTTTTACAAGGTTGATGTTAAGGCCTCAGCTGATGCTGCTTTTGGCTGCAAGGTACTTCAGGCAGTAGTGGTTTGAACTGCCTGTTGTTATTCTTTGGGGATCCCACCCTACCTTACGGACACTGCTTTTGGACGTCCCATACGTAAGGACTTCTTGAAGCAGGCCGTGCCATGCAATAGGAAAAAGACAATTCTGTGAGTACTCACCTGTATAATTGCTTTTACTATGCATGGCACGGCCTGCTTCACCCCACCCTTGTTATCGTTATACTTGGTTGCCTCTTTATGGTGATTGTTCCAAGTTAGTTGGGGTTTGTTACCTTTTTTACCTTTATTATCTCCTGGTTTCTTGAATAACTGTTTGTCAACACTGGATAGGTCTATTGGTGATCCTGTTTTTATATGATACCGGGAGGAGCCACAACTCTTCTGCAGTACACTGCGCCACCTTGTGGTGGAATATCCCATACGTAAGGACTTCTTGAAGCAGGCCGTGCCATGCATAGTAAAAGCAATTCTACAGGTGAGTACTCACAGAATTGTCTTTCTTAGGTGAAAGTTTAAATTAGCCTGCTTTTTGCTCTTCTCATGCTGGCTGTGAGGGGCTTAGCCATCTTGTGCATTAGTCATCCCTGTGATGTTTAAGAGTTTAAAGGACCCTGACAAGTGTATTTTTTTGCATGGAATGTGTTTGACAAAGTTGGCAGAAGAGAGCAAGTTCCATAGGGCTAACAATGCAATACAAAGTGCTGTAAATGAAACATGCAGCCCCTGACAGGCAGCATGGGGCAAACAACAAAGCAGACTAAATCAATTTGTTTATTTGCCACAATAAAATTAGATGGGTCACAGTATTTAATTTCTAATATAGACTCATCAATAGACAAATCTAAATCCTCAATAATTAAAGTGTTGGTGGCCGCCGCTGCTAAATGACAGGCTGGGGGTGGGCATCCAGAATGCTGGAGCCCCCCTGCACATAATCCCCCAGGGCTGTGTCCTTTTGCCAGGATTGTTTATGTTAGCAATGGAACCCTTGGCAAAAAAAAACTGCAAATGGAAGCAGGATTGAAGGGTGTGAATAATGGGAATATAAAGCATAAATGCGCCCTTTTTGCAGATGATCTGCTCTTATTTCTTACAGATCCCAACTCCTCATTACCTAAAGTGTTAAGTATACTTGAACATTTTTCCCAGGTATCAGGTCTTGAGATTAATGATAAATAATTGTTGGGACTAACCGATAAAGCTGTTTCTACTAGATAGGAGGCATCAAAGACCCAGCCATAATTGCCTAGTATTAACAGAGGCCATCAGAGCCTGGGATAGGGCAAGCACACTTAGCAAATATGGATGATTTTATTTAGTTGATGTTTTGTTGGAATGTTGAGAGTTGACCATTTTTACTCTCAACTTTTATCGAGTTCAAAACACTCTTGGCCAAGGAATACCACAGGGAAAACCAGTTATATCATTTCCTAATGGCAGAAGGGCATAAAAAGGGGGAAATAAGGGAACTAACTGTGTTTAAAAATTACTGCATAACCACTTAAGTGGCAAGCATGTAGGCCTTATATATTTGCTTCTTCTACGGTTACGTGCCAAGCACGTAGGGCCTACATGGCTGGTTCTCTGCCCTGCTATCCTATCCCCCCGGGTCTCTTCTGCCTCCAATCCCCCCTCCCCGGGCTCTTCCCTGGTAAGGATAGGGCCCAGAAGGGCCCCCCACTGCCACCGTCACCGCTATCCCTGCCTCCTGTGACATCATCCCGCTCCGAGGGCGGAGCTGTCAGATGCCAAGGGTGATCACTGGATCACCTCTCCAGCCCCCCTCCTGTGATCAACCCTGGCAGCTCTCTCCATGGGATCGAAAGTGAAAATAAAAGTTATTTTTTTGTTTATATATTTATGTTTTTACACTTAACCCTTTGTGAACTGGCAAATAATTCATGAGACCACTATACCAGTTCACAAGGCTAGCAAGTGATTAACTCCCAGCCCCCAATACCTGCCCCCCAAAGCCCGGGGGAACAGAAGAGCCCAGGGCCATTTATGCTGTGCAGGCTTGTGGGAGGTTTACAGTGGAGTGGTGGGGCACAGGAAAATGTTCAATGAATACCTTACTGTTGGAGGCGAGTCTCAAAACATTTATGATTATTTAGTCTCAATGAGAGTATCAAAATTGCATCTGGGAACATCTCTGCTACAGAGGATGTATGGTCTCTGGGATCATGATGCATGTTTGGTGGCCCTGGCCGAGAGCCAAAACATTCTGCCCTAGGGTATTTGGGTTAATTAGGAAGAGCAATAAAATAGATCTACAAGGATCTTAGGTTGGAAACCTTTAGGAATAACAGGGACTCGTAGGTAACTAATAACATATACTAAATACTAGTTCTTGGAAAAAAGTTCCATCCCCTACAATCAGCTGAATCAAAAGATAAATCTCAGCCATTTAAAAAAATGGCCAGTATCCTAATGCACCGTCAGGCACATTTGAGAATGTTTGGCCGTCCTGGTTAATTTACATGGAGGAGAGGATATAAGAGGTGAGATAATGAGATTTTTTTCTTCTCTCTCTTTCTTTCTTCTTTCTGTTTGTTTATTTTTAATTCTTTTCTCCCTTACTTTTCTCCCACCCCCCCCCCCCTTTTTTTCCTCTCTTTCAATTTTCTTTTCTGTTATTTGTAACAAAAAAGGCTTTAGTTTTAGCTAAATAGAGGCTTTGAGGTATCTTTACAATAGATGAGTGTAAGGTGGTGTAGTTAATGACATCTTCCTTGAGTTAATATAATGAACTGACAATGTCTAATTGGGTGTTATTTTTACAAACATTGATTTTTGCTATTTTAATTATAAGAATGTTAAATGTACATTTAAATATAGTGAGTTCATTGGAATAGTACAATATAGATAAATGACAAGGTAATGGTATATGTTTTTGTACTGTTTGCATTATTAAACCTTTCAATATAAACATTGGAAAACACAAGCTGTCTAAACTCCCAGAAATGCTAAGCATACAACTGATATAGGAAAACTCACCTCATTATTGTGCAAGATTTTTATCCTGCCTTCTGTTCCCTATTTAACTCCATTTGCCAGACAATTCTATCTACCCCACTTTCCCACAGCAGTATGCTTACTACCTTTCCTGCATAATACTCTTATCTATGCTATGTTTCACCTTCACATCCTCCCTTACCTGTATTCCACTGTTTGATGTCGTGGCCCACATCAGTATGGCCATAACTAGTTTTCAGCTGTGCAGCTAACAGACGAAAACATTATAGTGAACCCTTACTGGTTTGCCTGCTTGTGTGCTAAATCTGCCACTTACATTAAATCTGACAAATAATGTAGGAAAATAACAAATATATTTGTCTTTTTGTCTTTTTTTCAACTGAAAGGAGCAGAATGCAATGTTACGTGTTTGGATAATGAAAAAAAGGAGGTGGTTATAATGCCATACAATGTAACAGAAATAAATCTTCAGCATTGGATGAACCCAGTCAGAATTCAGGTCTGTCATAAATGACTGAAAAGTAATATTACTAATATAAGATATGATATGGTAAAATATTTATCTTTTTAACTTATTAAGGTTTAATGAACAGTCCAAGCAAATAGTAAATACTTACCTATTTTCCTACATAGCTACTTCACTTGTCACAGTCAAGTCTATTTCATAAAGATGGGACATAATTGGAGTTCCTGCTCCTGAGTTCGCAGCTCGGTTTGTCGGAGATATCGCTATTGTAATTCCAGGCTTTTCTATTGTGAAAATAACATGTAATTTTATACTTCCACCACTAATTATTGGGTGTTTCACTTGACTGTGAATGCCTTTGCAATCATCAGCAAAGGAAAATTGTGAAGCTAAAGAGCACTTTAACTTTGTCCTATATGTACTCACCCATTCCTGAGATCAGCATGCAAGTGTTGGGGGGTGGGAGAGATTCATGCTAATTATTTGGTGAGCCCAATGTGACTTGCAGTGTGCATTGTGGTGTGGATTGCAACCTGTATCTATGTGATCTTTTTAGCATTTAAACTCAAAAAACCTTATTTCCACAAAAATTACCTGTATCTGTGATGAGGTCTTTTTAGTGCATCATTTTTATTATGATGTAATTTTTTTTTTCTTTTTAAAGTTTGGCAAGAACAATTGTGAAGCCTTTAGTATAGCCTATAGGTTGCTGTTATTTCCAAACTTAAAAAAAATATCCTTACCTGATAGAAAAAATTATGTACCTCGCACGTAATAATGCCCCATCACAGGTGCAGACCATTTTTTTTATTTGCACTATTTTTTGTCAAAAAGGGCAGCATGTAACGAATTGGGAGTGGGAAGAGCATGGAGCCCAGCGACTGGCATAAATTGTTAACAACGTCCATCAACAGGGACCTGCAAAGCAAACAGAAAAACATTGTTAGCATTATTATTCTTGTGGGCCTTCACCAAACCATTATTATTATTATTATTATTGTTTATTTATATAGCGCCATCATCTTCCGTAGCGCTTTACAAAGTAGTAATTACAGACAGGGTAGAAACATACGATACATATACTGTTTCAAATGCAGTTTTACAGAGTTGACAATGGATATTCTGAGTACAAGATACAGTAGGGGAGAGAGCCCTGCCCTTGCGAGCTTACAGTCTAAAGGAAGAGGGGTGAAGACGAGGGGGAAGGATCACAAACAGTCAGTATTGAGCTTTGTGGCATGTGTTCTTTAGAAGATTGGTTAGGACAGATTATATGCTTGTCTGAATAAGTGCGTTTTAAGGGAGCCTTTGAAGGTTTTGAGGGTTGTGGAGTGGCGGATTGGGTGTGGGAGGGCATTCCAGAAGATTGAAGTTGCACGTGAGAAGTCCTGGAGGCGGGCGTGAGAGGAGGTGACCAGGGTGGAGGACAGGAGAAGGTCGGCAGAAGAGCGGAGGCTGCGTCTAGGTTGATACTGTTGGATTAGAGATGAGATGTAGGGAGGGGCCTGGTTGGAGAGAGCCTTGTATGCGAGAGTTAGAGTTTTGAACAGGATTCGCTGTGGGACTGGCAGCCAGTGTAGGGATTGGCAGAGAGGCGCAGAACTGGAGGAGCGAGAGGAGAGATGGATGAGACGAGCAGCAGAGTTCAGGATAGATTGGAGGGGTGCCAGTCTGTTAATTGGTAGGCCACAAAGAAGGATGTTGCAGTAATCCAGACGGGATATGACCAGGGCATGCACTAGCATTTTAGTGGTGTCAGGTGAGAGGAAAGGATGGATGCGGGAGATGTTTTTAAGTTGGAGGCGACAGGAGGTGGCCAGGGAGTGAATATGTGGTTTGAAAGAGAGGGCAGAGTCCAGAATGACTCCCAGGCACCGAGCTTGGGGAGTTGCTGTTATTGTGTAATTGTTGACAGAAATAGACGTGTTAGAGAGGGGAGGGGAGTTAGAGGGTGGGAAAATGACCAGTTCTGTCTTGTCCATGTTTAGCTTGAGGTAGCGAGATGACATGAATGAAGAAATAACTGAGAGGCAGTTGGGGAGACGAGATAGTAGAGAGAAGAGATTGGGGCCTGAGAGATATATCTGAGTGTCATCCGCATAGAAGTGGTATTGGAAGCCTAATGAAGTTATAAGTTTGCCAATGCCATGGGTGTAGACTGAGAAAAGTAGGGGGCCTAGGACAGAACCTTGTGGCACACCAACAGAAAGGGAACGTGAGGATGAGACCGTGTTAGAATAGAATACACTGAATGATCTATCAGAGAAGTAAGAGTTGAGCCAAGAGAGCGCAAGCCCTTGAACCCCAAGAGAGGAGAGTATATCAATAAGCAGAGAGTGGTCGACAGTATCAAAGGCTGAGGAGAGGTCAAGAAGGATAAGGATGGAGTAGTGACCTTTGCTTTTGGCAGTGAGCAGATCATTGGTGACTTTGGTGAGGACAGTTTCAGTGGAGTGGTTACGGCGGAATCCTGATTGTAAGGGGTCAAATAAATTGTTGGTGGATAAGTATTGTGACAGTTCTGAGTGGACTTGTTGTTCAAGAAGTTTGGAGGAGAAAGGGAGTAGTGAGATAGGGCGGTAGCTGGAGAGGGCAGAGGGGTCGAGAGAGGGTTTCTTGAGTATCGGAGTAATACCAGCATGTTTGTAGGAAGAAGGAAAGGTGCCAGTGGGGAGAGAGAGGTTCAATATGCAGGTTAAGGCTGGAGTGAGGGATGGAGACAGTTGAGGAATAAGGTGGGATGGAATAGGATCGAGGGAGCAGGTAGTCAGGTGGGCCCTAGATATGAGAGAGGTTAGTCCAGGCTCAGTTATTGGAGTGAAGAAAGTAAGAGAGTGAGGCGGGGGGATAGTTTGAAGTGGTGAGGGATTCTGAGGGGCAAAGCCAAGTCGAATGTTGTCAATTTTTCCTTTGAAGAATGTCGAAAATTCTTCTGCTGTTATTTGGGAGGTTGGAGGAGGAGGTGGAGGGCGGTGTAAGGAACTGAAAGTATTGAAGAGTTGTTTGGGATTCCGGGCTTGCGCAGAAATCAGTGAGGAGAAATAAGCTTGCTTAGCAGATGAAAGGGCCGTCCTGAGATCCTGAAGGACTTGTTTATAGAATAGAAAGTCATGATTGGCTTTGGTTTTCCTCCATCGTCGTTCAGCAGCTCGAGACAGCTGTTTCAATCTGGCTGTGCTTGCATTTACCCAGGGTTGGGGGTTTTTGGTGCGGGGACGGCTATAGGTGAGGGGGGCGACAAAGTCCAGAGCTGAGGAGAGAGTATTATGGTAGTCTGATGATGCAGCGTCTATGTCCGTGAATGAGGTCAAGGTCTGAAGAGGTTGAAGTGAGGCAGAAAAGGACTGAAGGTCTAGGTTTCTTAAGTTTCTGCGTTGAGTTGTGGGTTTGTGTGGAAGGGGGTTTGCAGGCATTGGAGAGAGGGTCATAGTCAGCAGATTATGGTCAGAGAGGGGGAGCAAAGAGGATGAGAGGTTTGATAGAGAGCAGAGGTGAGAGAAGAGAAGGTCAATTGTGTGGCCGTCTTTGTGGGTGGGTGCAGTAGACCATTGCTTGAGGCCGAAAGATGAGGTTAGTGACAGTAGTCTGGTGGCAGCAGGGTTGCTAGTGTCCACAGATATGTTGAAGTCACCCATGATGATTGCAGGGATGTCTGTGGACAGAAACTGAAGGAGCCAGGTAGAAAAGTGGTCGAAGAAGAGAGTAGTAGTTCCAGGAGGGCGGTAGATGACTGCGATTTTCAGGTTACAGGGAGAATATAAGCGGACACAGTGAACTTCAAAAGATGAGAAGGATAGAGATGGCAAGGCAGGGAGTGGTTTAAAGGAGCAGAGTTTGGATAGAAGGATGCCAACACCTCCGCCCTGTTTGTTGTTGGATCTGGGGGTGTGGCTGAGATGTAGTCCCCCATGTGAGAGGGCAGCAGCTGAAGCTGTATCTGATGGGGTAAGCCATGTTTCTGTGAACCCCATGAAGGTAAAAGAGTTAGAGAGAAACAGGTCGTGAATATAGGTGAGTTTATTGCGCACTGAGCGTGCATTCCACAGTGCGCAGGTGACAGTGGCGGGAAGGGATGGAGAGGGAGTAAGCTGTATCAGATTAGATAGGTTGCGTGTGTATCCCGGTTTAACACGGTTGTATACTTTTGGCTTTGATGAAAAGTGAATAGGTATGGAGGAGGGGGGTGGAGAGAGTGGGCCTGGATTAGGACTGATGTCGCCGGCGGCAAGTAAAAGTAAAAGGAGAGAGAAGAGATGGTTGTGGCTTTTGAGGGTGGAGTAATGTGTCTTGTGCTTGGATATAGAGGTGGTGTGTGATTTTGCCAAAGAAAGGAATTCGTGAGCAGAGAGGTAGGGGGAGGAGAGCAGAGAGGGGGAGATATATAGGGACTTACCAGGAGCAGGGGGATACTGTGAGCCTAGGATTCTGAGGGTAAGAGGAAGCAGTGTGATGAGGTAGAAGGTGATCATTGTTGTTGATGCTAGGCTATTCAGACAAGCAGAATCCGGTGCAGGTTTCCTCCAGGTTGAATTCTGGTTAAACCATAGACGTAAATATGGAAATCATAATCAAACTTGATAAAGTACACTGAAGGTTTGGCTTCCACTTGATTAATTACTATTCCAGTCCTTTTTGAGGCATCTTCTTTGGCATATTACACTTGTTTCCCCACTAGGCTGTCCACAACCTCTCCTGGGTCACTTTCCACTGGAGGAAAATCATTAGACCTGATATGATAGTCTCCTTCTTTATAGTGATCTCAAAGCTGATACATGTATAGAACAGGGTCTTTTTCATATGTTATACAAAACCATGTGTTCTGTGCTCTCCATCCATTGCCAGGCACCTGCAAAGCAAACAAAAAAACACTATTAGCATTATTAAAAGGATTTCTTTAAAAATTTCAGGGGTGCCAACATTTTCAGTCATGAATATATATATATATATATATATATATATATATATATATATATATATATATATATATAAATTAAAAATCAGGAAGGCCCATTTTCCCAGGTGCCAGGCCACTCCACACATAGCTCACAGTGTAGGTTGCTGGACTGAGAGCAGCCAGGGCTTCTGAGGAGGACTTGTCCTCACAGCAGAGTAGAAAATGCGCTACTTTCATGGCAGCATGGTGGAAAATGAGTGGTGCAGGAAGAGTGCAAAGCCTCTGACATAACAATAACTTAAATTGTTAATGAAGTCCAGAAAAACATTATTAGTAACATTTAAAATATTATTATTAAAATAAATAAATGCAAAGACCTGAGGCTCCCTCTGATGATTCCTTTGTCTCGGCCATTGTCTCCGCCTACCACTGCCTCCACAAGGCCACCTGTCTTCCCCCAATGGGAGGATGCAAGACCACCACCAAACCACCACCAAGCCTGCCCACACCATCCCAGGGAAGCATTCAGCTTTCAATTCCCCAAACAATGGACAGAAAGTGGAAGTTTGGCCAATTTCACCCACGGACCCCGGTCTTGACTGTGAGCATTTGAAAATTACTTTGAAATGTTCCTATTCTGGCTGGTAAACATCTTATGGCGAGGAGGGGCGGTTATCTTATTTAGTTGGAGCATGGCTGTGGCTGCCCCACAACCTTTCTTAGCACCAACAAGTTGTGGAGAAAATGAGGTGTGCACTGCGCAATGCTATATGTTGCAAGGTCCACATCACAACTGACACATGGACAACTAAACATGGGCATAAATGTTTCATCTCTTTAACTGCCCACTGGGTTAATGTAGCGGCAGCCGGGCACGAGCCGTAAAGCACCTTGGTGCATATACTTCCACCACCCAAGATTGCCGAACACTTGCTGAATCACTGGTTGCTTCCTGTTGCCTCCTACTCTGCTTCCTACTCTCCTGCCTCCTCATCCAATCGGTGCCTGCACCACCATTTTGCACCTAAAGCCCAGCAAGGCGGTGTGTGATAATGAGCAGAATCTAGTAGCCACCTTGGGCCGAGCTTTGTTGAGGCACATCCATTAGTTGGCGCATGTGCTCAACTTGGTGGTGCAAAGCTTCTTGGACTATTTTCCAGACATGCCGGAGCTGCTACATAAAGTGCGTGCCATGTGCACGCATTTTTGGCATCCATGCCCTGTTGCTGCTTGCCAAAACCATTAACTACATTCATATGTAACCATCCCCACATGCTGCCAATACACATGCTTATTGCCTTACCTATCCAAATACTGTATATGGATCCCATATTTATAGTCCATCACCCCATCATTCCCAAACTGTAACCACATTTCCAAAACTCAACCAATCTAAATACCTACCTATACAAAACATAATTTATTTTGTTGCACTATCAATGTTACAATGTCACTCCAAAACTCGACAGCCAACTCTATTTGCCAATGTGCCCCACAATTGTGTACCCACAATTATCAAATGCCAAAAGGGTCTATTGCCAGGTGTGCCAAAATGTAATAGTTTATCTAAGGCCAAGAGGGTCTAAAGCAAGGTGTGCTCACAAGTAACTTGTTTATCAAAGCTCAAGAGGGTTTAAAGTAAGATGTGCCCACAATTAAATTGTCAAAGGCCAAGAGGGTTTAACCCTTCTGTCTCCAAGCACTTAACTCTTATGTGGTTGCCTGTCCTATAGTTAAGTGCCAAGCAAGTAAGAGTTACAGACATGGCTTCCCGCTCTGCTAACAGACACACCTGACCCCTCATTCAATCTGGCCGGATCTTTGCTTTTTACCCACGGGGACTCTGATTCCCCCGAGCTCTGATCCCCCTGGGCTCTTCCAGCTTCAGGAGAGGGCCAGGAATAGCCCACCCTGCTTCAGCCGCCACTTGCATTTACTGTAAAACAAAATTACATTTGTTTACCTGCGTTCGCAATCCCTAACGCCGGGTCTCCTCTCCTGTGGAAAAATGACAAACAAGACATTTCATGTTAAAGCCTAAACTCTGCCACAAAAAAATATGTAATTTACCTGGAAATTCCTTTAACCCTTCTAGTGCCAGCTATGTGAGTCTCACGTAGCAGCCTCTACTCCACTTAAGTGCCAGCTACGTGAGACTCATGTAGCTGGTTTGAAACCCCCACAGTAAAAAAAATATAACAGTAAAATACTCACCTGACCCCTCGTTGGATCCAGCCGGGTCTCCTCTTTAATTTGGTGCCATCCGATCCCCCATGGAATAGGCCGCCCCCCCCCCCCCCGCTTCTGCAGCAGCAGCTGCTAACTGTAAAAAAAACAGACACTGACATTCACTTACCTCCATGTGCGCTGGCTCCCGCTGTCCCTCCTCTTCACCTGGGGGGCCTCCGATCGCCCCCCAGGACTTACCGATCTTCAGGAGAGAGCCCGGGAGGCTCTCTCCTCCTCGATGGCGGCCGCCATCTTGCCGCCAAGCCCCGCCCCTTTTGTGGGCGAGGCTATGACGTCACCCCAGCCCCGATCACCGGCTTCAGCGTTCTCAGCTGTCAGATGCCGGTGATCGGCAACGGGGAAGGAGGTGGCAGGAGATCCTCTGATCTCCTGCCTCCCCCTTCTCTGGATGCCGATCACCGGCATCTGTCAGCAGAGCGGCGCGGGACAAAGGAGCTTACAATCGGAGGTAAGTACAGTAAAAAAAAATTTTTTTTTTTTTTAATAAAATACTTTTGTGTGGTGTTTTTTTTCATTTAACCCTTTGTGAACTGGTAAGGGGTCCATGAGACCCCTTATACCAGTTCACAAGGCTCTGGGTATGGCAGGTCACCTGCGGCAAGCGGGTGACTTGCCATAACCCCCAGCCCCCCATTACCTGCCTCCCCAACGGCCAGGGGGGGGCAGAAGGGCCCGGGCCACTTAGTGGCTATGTGGGCTAGTAGCCTGCAGGGCCAGGGGCCACCAACGCTGGCCCCTGCGCCCTGTTCTACAAGCCCCCATAGCTGGCCCGGGTCGGTAATGCTGGGTAGGGGGGACCCTACGTCATTTTTTGGGGGATTTTTAAGGGTTTTTAACCCTTAAAATTCCAAAAAAAAATGGGGTCCCCCCCCTAGGAGGGGGAACCCTATGTCATTTTTTTTTAATTAACCCTTTTGTTTTCTGTCATCCAGCAGCTATAAAAGGCTGAAAGAGTGCTCCACTATGGATGGGAGGTAAGTATTAAAAAAAAATAAAAAAATAAAATATTTTTTCTCTTTGTGTGTCTGTGTTTTTTTTTTACATTTAACCCCTTGTGAACTGGTAAGGGGTCCATGACCCCTATACCAGTTCACAAGGCTGGGGGAGGTGGCAAGTCACCTGCACTAGCCGTTGACTTGCCATTAACCCCCGGCACCCCATTACCTGCCTCCCCAAAGCCCAGGGGGGGGCAGAAGAGCCCGGGCCCACGGGCTATGCGGCATGTAGCCTGCAGGGCCAGGGGCCACAAAAGCTGGCCCCTGCGCCCTGTTCCTCCAAACCCTGCATAGCTGGTCCCGGGCTGGTTACTTTGGGTAAGGGGGGGCCCATGTCATTTTTTTTTTATTTTTTAAGGATTTTTAACCCTTAAAAATCCCCCCCAAAAATGCCCCCCCCCCCCTCCCGGGAGGGGGGACCCTGTGTCATTTTTTTCTCGATTTAACCCTTTGTAGTGTGGATGGTAGTTGTATTTTATTTGTAAATGTTAAAAATTACTTGTTTCAGTTAGGGAGGTCTCCTGGGCAGGAACAGGGGGCTACCGATAAATATGTGGTACCGTTCTAATCGGTAGAAATGGGGCTTTCACATGCAATATGGTTTTCCCTAATAAAATACATTTTTTATTTAAAATAAAGGAGGCAATTTTCTAAAATAAATTTTTATTTATTTATTTATTTTTTTTACGTAATAATAAATAAAATTAATAATAAATAAAATTTACAAACAAGACATTTCATGTTAAAGCCTAAACTCTGCTGCAAAAATGAAAATTCCAGCAAAAATGATGCAAAACATGGCGCAAAATGGGGAAAAATGTCAACAGAGGGTGACAAAACCTCAAGTAAGCTGGCAATTAAAAGGGTTAATAGTACCTCTGCATGTTGGGTATTGTTCTGTTCGGGGGACCTTGCGCTTTCAGACTTAGCTTGTTTTTTCTTGTTTGCATATTTATATTTTAGGAAAAGGTGTTTTTTATTCTGCTTTTTTATACATTTTTTAGGGAAACTCTGCGCAACCAAAGAGTTCTTTGAGGGATTAATTCCAGAAAGATGAGCCCACTACAACAAGCTGGGTACGCTTAGAAAGCTTAACAAGTGTACTTTCAGGGAATATATGGTTTATGGGGGATATTCCAAATGTAAAGGGTTGTTTTGGTTGAAAAATCGCAAGGTGCGCACTTTGTCTGCAGAGCTGAAATTTTCAAGAAAAATTACCGTTATGTTCATGCTTTACTTTGGGGTGTTTGGCAACTCTTCCCTTGACAGAACCTATGCATGTTGGGTATTGTTCTCCTCGGGGGATGTTGCTTTTTCAGATTATACTTGTTTTTTCTTGTTTGTATATAGAGATTTTTAGGAAAATGTGGCTTTGATTCTGCTTTTTTATCCTTTTTTTAGGGAAACTCTTTGCAACCAAAGAATACATTGAGGGATTACTTCTAGAAAACTGTGGCCACATCAACAAGCCTGGTACAAATAGAAAGCCTGAGGTGTGTACTTCCAGAGAATATATAGTTTGTGGGGGGTATTTCAAATGTAAAGGGTTGTTTTTCTGGAAAAACTGCAAGGTGTGCATAGCGCATATCACAGTTGTGTTTTTTCTGAAAATCCCCTAAAGCGCTGTTTCAGTTTGGGGGAGTCTCCTGGGCAGGAAAAGGTGTTTACCTATACATATGTGGTACCGCTCTAACTGTGAGAAATTGGGGTTTCACACGCAATAAGATTTTATTGACAAACTTACATTTTTTATTACAAAAAAACACTACAAATTGTAAAAAAATTGATTTTTTTAATTTTTTTGCACATATTTCGCCAAGAAATATTGAGAATACACCTAAAAAATGACAAACAAGACATTTCATGTTAAAGCTCAGACTCTGCTGAAAAAAACAATATATCATTTTCCTGGGAAATCCCTGGAAATCCCTTCAAAAATCACATTTGAACATGGGGAGTGCAAAATAGTGCAAAATGGTCTGGCAACAGAGTGTGACAAAAACTCCAGGTAGGCTGGCACTTAAAGGGTTAAAAATCACGGTTGGACATGTGTAGTGCAAAACAGTGAAAAATGGTCTGGCAAAGAGGGTGACAAACACTCTAGGTAGGCTGGCACTTAAAGAATTAAAGCAAGGTGCCGACAAGTAACTAGTTTATCAAAGCTCAAAAGGGTTTAAAGCAAATTGTGTCAACTAGTGAGTATTAAATGTTTATAGCTTCTTGTAGGATAAGGGGATACACCCCAGTGCTTAGAGGATGTTGTGGGACTACAGTACACACAAAGCCCAGTGCTTACAGGTTCTTGTGGGATAAGGGGATACACCTGAATGCTTATAGCTTCTTGTAGGATACACCCCAGTGCTTAAAGGAAGATGAGGGTTAGGCTCACACACAAAACACGGTGTGTATAGCTTCTTGTAGAATAAGGGGATACACACCATTACTTAGAGGATATTGTGGGATAACAGCACACACAAAACACAGTGCTTACAGCTTCTTGTAGAATAAGAGGATACCCCCCAGGGCTTAGAGGAAGTTGTGGGATAAACGTACACACAAAATTCAGTGCTTATAGCATCTTGTGGGATAAGGGGATACACCCCAGGGCTTAGAGAATATTGTGGGATAACTGTACACACAAACCCCAGTGCTTACAGATTCCTGTGGGTTACTAGTATACACCCTAGTGATTAAAGGAAGATGTGGGTTAAGGCCGCACACAAACCCCAGTGCTTATAGGATAAGGGGATACACCTGAGGAAATAGTGGGTCAACTACATAAGCAGATAGAGTGGGCTTCACAGGCTGGTACAGTGGTGGTGATGGGGGACTTCAACTACCCAGGAATCGAATGGAGGCACCGTTTTGCTTCTTCTACAAAGGGATAGCATTCCTCAGCTTGCTACCATAAGATAATTATATGAATCAGTTTGTGGAGGCACCTACTAGGGGTGATGCTAGATCTGGTAATATCAAATATTAATGGGGACAGTAACACTCCGTGAAAATCTTGGTAAAGGTGACCACAATATAGTTGTTTTATTTAACATAAACTGTAAGAAATATTTTATTTCTGGGAAGGCAAAAACAGTGAATTTTAGGAAGACCAACTTCCCCAGGCTCAGAGCTGCACTCCAGGACATAGATTGGAAGCATCTGTTTATTAGGAATAAAGATACAGATGCCAAATGGGAGTGCTCTAAATCAATTGTGAGTACCAACGTTGCAAAATATATTCCTATGGGTAACAAGTATAAGCAGCTAAAATTAAACCCCTCATGGCTGACACCTGCAGTTAAAAGGACAATAAAGAAAAGGAAAATTGCATTTAAGCATTACAGCTCTCAGCTGTAACTCTTGAAAAGTATAAATTAGTAAATAAAGCATTAGGAAAGAAATAAGGTTGGCGATAGAGCAAAATGAAAGAGATGTGGCCAAAGAAAGCAAAACAAACCCTAAATGTTTTTTTTAAATATATAAACTCAAAGAAAACTAAATCAGAACAGATAGGTGCCCTAATTGATGATAATGGGGAAAGGGTCACTGGGGATGAAGAGAAGGCAGAGCTGTCGAATAGATTCTTTAGCTCTGTGTACACAAGTACATGAGGAGCAAAGAGCCAAACAGGAGATGCCACCGATAGCAATAGCCCAATTATAATGCTTCACAAGCTAAACATGGATATCATCCAAGAAAGACTAAATAATTTCCATTGTGGGAAAATTGCTTGAGGGGTTATTAAGGGACTATATAAACGTATATATCAAAAGTGACAACCAGCACTGTTTTACTAAGGACAAAAGCTGCCAGACTAACCTGATTGGCTTCTATTTGGAGGTGAGTAGAAGCCTGGACAGAGGGGCGGCTGTAGTTATTCCTAGAATGTCACACCCCCCACTTCCCGATATTCATGACACTTGGGAACCCGGCCTGTAGAGGGCTATCCTGCAGAGATGACATGGAAAAAAGGAGCCCCTCCTGGTCCATAAGTACTGGGCTCCTCCCACTATTCCTCAGTCTTTTCGTCTCTGCAGTCGGCGAAGCATTCAGAAGATGATTCTCCTTCAAGCTGCAGGTAGCTGGGTTTGCCCCAGCCCTTTTTTTCTCTATTTCTGTCTGAAACTCTTTAAACCTGTTTGGTTATATTGTATGCCTCCCAGCCCTGGCTGTGTGGTTCAGGCAAAGGTAGATACATACACCTTCTGGTGTATACAGGAGTATTACTACCCCGTGAGACCCAAATGTGGTTAGGCGGCTTCCGGGTTGGTGATCCTGGCATGGGATGCCCCTGTCCCTTTATTATCCCCTTGTGCCTTATGGGTGCATTTCTATCCTCTCCCCTTAGTCTACTTTAACCCTGCTGGGTAAAAAGGAGGGGGGAGGGGGGCGTTATCTGGGCTTATTTGTCACCATGCACACACAAAAAAAAAAAAAAAAGATATATAAAATAAGTCTTTATTTCTTATTTTTATTATGTATGTTTTACTATACTATACTATTTAATAGGAAATGTTTTGTTTAGATTTTCCTATCTCTGTCTAGGCAGCATGTTTTGCTTACCTATTAAAGCTCTTTGTTTTCTGGCTGTGTTCAGATTTGAATTTTCCCTCCATTTTTGCCCATGTGATCCTAGAAGTGGGCGGGGCTTAGGCATGCTTTTATTCAGAGAGCACCTGTATGCTGTGTTTGACTTCCTTTTTCCTGCTTCCATGTGGCCTTAACCCATCATGTGAGCGTATTGCATGGGCTGTGAGTACCCTTCAGCTTGGCTGAAGGGAGTTTTTTTCTGTCATTTATTTATATTGTGTGCATTTGGTGACTGTTTTTTTGTTTCTCTGTAGGTAGAAACCCCTTTATTAAAAAAGGGGTTTCTCCTGGTCCTTATATATATAAAAAAAAAACCCTTAAGCCTTATTTGGGGGTCCATTTGTGTTTCAATCCTCCCACTTGGGACTATTTAAAGGGGCACCCCGGGTAGCAATTGCGTAAATCCCATATATACTTGGCGACTATAATCAATTATAGTATAATACTAAACACCATATGGAGGCATCCCAGGATAACGGACATGCAATTCCCTCTGCACAGACTCGGCAATGTTTTGGATGTGGGGCATCCCTTGTTTGGGATAACGCAATTCTTTGCGTCCCTTGTGCACAATTAACTATTATGCAGCAAACTGAGGCTTCAGGGCCTGCGGCTAATGCCTCATCTCCTACTCCACTATGTCTTGTCCGTACCCCCAATTATATTGTCATGGGTGGTGAGTCGCATGCTGATTTATGTGCCAGATTGGCTCATCTTGAAAGATTAATGTCTACCTCTGTGCCTAAGAAGGCCTCAGCTAAAAGAAAGCACTTGACTCATGCCGTTCCGGCAAGGGAGTCAGACAATTGTGAATTGGTTGATTGGTCTGATCCTTCTCAGTTAGAAGAAGGAGAATTATTATGAGGAATCAGATGTTTCTGATGAACAGCAATTTGTTGGTACTGAGATTGAGCAGGGTGAAGCAAGTGTTGTGGATACCCCAAAAGCTCTTGCTCAGTTATTTGAGGATTTGGTTATTACTCCTCCTGAAGTAGTCCCTCCTTAAAAAGGGGAATTCTTTGGAGTCTCTAAACCTCGTTTAGAATTTCCAAATCAAAAGCATTTTGATGAAATTATTCTTAAAGAATGGGAGAAGCCTGCGCGGCTTCCTGGCATTCCCTTGGGCTGGAACAAGAAATATCCCTTCCCAGCTGATACTGTTAAGCGTTGGTCATCACCACCTGTGCCCACCGCTCTGGGCATGTGTACACTCACTGCACAGATGGGTTAAATGCGGGGGACAAATTCCTATGTGTGCGCAAGCATACAATGGCCATCTATGCATTAATATTTAATTAATTTATAGAGAGACTGGATTTTTAAAAGATACTCTGCTCATGGGTGGATGCCCCTGTGCTTAATTTATCCAATTCTTCTGTGTTGCATTCTCCTGACTCCACTACACTTAAAGATGGAGAGGATAAGCGTATTGATCAAATGGCGTGCCACGCTTTTTCCAGTGTGGGCTCGGCCTTGCTGACTGTCGGTGCTTCGGCACTCATGACAGTGGCTATTAGGTCTGTTGTGAGAGACCTAATGAATTACTCAGGGCTTGATCCGGCCTCTGATGAGTATGCCGCTTTTAAGCGATGTGAGATGTTTGCATCTTTTGTACTTTCTGCCTTAGCTGATACTCTGCTCATGTGCAGCAGAACCTCTGCCTTGTTAGTCGCCATCCGGCGGTCAGTATGGTTGCGGCAGTGGGCAGCTGATATTGTAGCTAAGAAATCGCTTACAGCACTCCCTTTTGTGGGATTGCGCCTCTTTGGAGAAAGAATTGGATTCTGTCACTAAAGGAGGTAAATTACCTCAGCGTAAGAAACAACGTCGTTCCTTTCGTGGAATAGAGGAAAGGGACGTGGCTGTCCAAGTCAGAATTGGGGGTCCAAAACCAAATCTTCCACTAAGCCTGCTCAACAATGAGGGGACGCCCTCACCCTTACGGGTGGGGGGACGGCTGCGGTTCTTCTTCCAGGTCTGGGTTCAGGAGGTATCAGACAATTGGGTTCTGGAAGTAGTCTCTTCCGGTTACTAACTGGAATTCGAGTCCCGGCCTCCTCCCAGATTTTTCATGTCCCGGATGCCGTCAGATCCGGCAATTGCGCAGGGACTGCGGACAGCAGTAGCGAATCTGTTAAACATGGCTGTTATCGGCCTAGTGCCTCCAGCGGAAAGGGGTTTGGGGTTTTATTCCAACCTATTCACGGTACCCAAAAAGGACGGCTCTGTTCGGCCTATCCTAGACCTAAGGAGACTCAATCAATTTATCAGTTTCGGAAAATTCCGCATGGAGTCTCTGCGATCTCCGTTAGGGGGACTTCATGACATCCATAGACATCAAGGATGCTTATTTGCACATTCCTATTTTCCGGGTCACCAGAGATTTCTCAGGTTCTCGATAGAAGACCAGCATTATCAATTTGTGGCCCTGCCATTCGGCCTTACCTCGGCCCCAAGAGTCTTTACCAAGATGCTGGCAGGAGTGATGGCTATATTCAGGGTCCAGGGCATCCGCATTGTGCCTTTTCTGGATGATCTTCTTATCGTGGCCTCCTCCCTCGAACAGTCAGAGTTGGACACCAGAATGGTGGTCTCTACGCTAGAGAGGTTTGGATGGGTAATAAGTTACCCCAAATCCTCTCTCTGTCCGTCTAGGGAAATTCCCTTCCTGGGCCTGATTCTGGATACATTTCAGGCCAGGGTTTTTCTTCCTCAGTCCAAAATGGTTCTGATTCAGGACTTCATTCGTCTATTCTTGTCCAACCCTCGTCAGTCTATTCGTCTAGGGATGAGACTAGTGGGATTGATGGTAGCTGCATTCGAGGCAGTCCCGTTTGCCCAGCTTCACATAAGGGTGCTTCAGCTCTTCCTCTTGGCAAAGTGGGACAGGTGCCCACTATCATTGAATCAGACTTGTCTATTGTCTCCCCACGTTTTGCAGTCCCTTCAGTGGTGGTTAATAACACACAACCTCCAGAAGGGGAAGTCATTTTTGACTCCACGTTGGGAACTGATTACCATGGATTCCAGCCTGGTGGGCTGGGGGGGGCTTCTGGAAGAAGCATCAGTTCCAAGGATTGTGGGGGCCTCAGGAGGCTCATTCTCCAATCAATGTATTAGAGCTTCGGGCCATACGTCTTGTTCTACTTCGACTGACCCATTTCTTACAGGGTCTGCCAGTTCAGATTCGGTCAGACAACCGAACAGCTGCTGCATACATCAATCACCAGGGAGGGATTCGCAGCTGGGGTGCCCTCCGGGAGGTGTCTCTGATCCTTCAGTGGGCAGAGATCAATGTTCCCTGCATATCAGCAGTTTACATTCCAGGGATAGAGAATGTGGAGGCAGACTCCCTGAGCAGGGGATGTTCTCGCCAGGGAGAATGGTCTCTCAATCCAAGGGTCTTTTAGTTCCTCTGTCACAAGTGGGGGGCTCCACGTTTGGACCTGTTTGCTTCTCGTCACAATCACAAGCTGCCAGCTTTTGTGTCTCTATCCCAGGATCCTCTGGCAGTGGCAGCGGATGCCATATCTCTGGCCTGGAAGGATCTGGGGTTCCTATATCTGTTTCCCCCATGATCAGCAAGGTGGTGCGCAAGCTAGCACTGGAGGAGGTGCCAGCAATTCTGGTGGCGCTAAGGTGGCCAAGACGTCTGTGTACGCAGACGTCGTAAGGCTGGCAGTGGATCGTGTCCATCTGCCTCTTCTTCCAGATCTCATCACTCAGGGTCAACTTTGTTACCCCAATTTACAAACGCTGGCTTTGACGGCATGGCTGCTGAAGTCTCCATCTTGAAAGAAGAAGGTCTTTCTGATGTGGTTATTCAGACTCTTATTAGAGCTAGGAAGAAGTCTTCCTCTGTCATTTATTACAGGACTTGGAGGTCCTATATTGATTGGTGTGAATCCAGGGCTTTGCCCTGTAGAGTATTTTCTATTCCTAGAATTCTGGAATATCTGCAACGAGGTCTGGATATGGGATTACAGATTAGTACTTTGAAAGGGCAAGTGTCTGCCTTGGCAATTTTCTTTCAAAGATCGTTTGCTCTTCATCCTTTGGTTAAGACCTGTTTCCAAGGAGTCGCGCATGTGCGGCCTCCCAAAAAGCCTTTACTTCCTGTTTGGGATCTTAATTTGGTGCTTTCGGCTATGCAAGTTGCTCCCTTTGAGCCATTGCAGGATATTCCTATTCTTACTCAGAAGGTTGCCTTTTTGGTTGCTATTACTTCTGTCCGCCGATTTTCTGAACTGGGGGCTTTGTCTATTCAAGCCCCTTATTTTGAGAGGCATCAAGATAAGGTTGTTTTCCGTTTTAAACCGGATTTCCTTCCTAAGGCGGTGTCTGCTTTCCACCTAAATCAGGATATAGTTCTTCCTTCCTTGTGTCCTAAACCTAGTAACGACAAGGTAAGGGTCTTACATTCTTTGGATGTAGTTCGTTGTGTTAAGTATTATTTAGTTGCTACCTCGGCCTTCCGCAAGACGGATTCCTTTTTTTGTTGTGCCTTCTGGGCCCAAGAAGGGTTTTGCTCATGCCAAATCTTCCCTTAGTAAGTGGATACGTCATGCTATCATTGGGGCCTATATGGCGAAGGGGAAGGTTCCCCCTTTTCGTGTCACCGCTCATTCTACTCGTGCTATTGGAGCCTCTTGGGCTTTTCAGCTCCGAGCTTCAGTTGAACAAGTCTGCAAGGCTGCGACTTGGTCTTCTGTGCATACTTTTTCTAAGTTTTACAAGGTTGATGTGCGGGCCTCAGCGGATGCTGTTTTTGGCCGCAAAGTTCTGCAAGCTGCAGTAATTTAAGTTATGCATTATTCCTTTGGGATCCCCACCCATTATAGACACTGCTATTGGATGTCCCAAGTGACATGAATATCGGGAAGTGGGGGGTGTGACATACTAGGAATAATACCATTTTGTGAGATACTCACCTGTAAAATGGTTATTACGAGTATGTCACACCCCCCACTTCCCCCGCCCTTTTTTGTTCGAGGGATCCTTTATATGGTGATTATTATTATTATTTCAAATCATTTTACAATTATTGAATATAATTGGCTCTTTTTGCTCTAAGGGATCCTTTATTTGGTATTATTATTTCAAATAATTTTACAATTATTGAATATAATTGGCTCTTTTTGTTCTAGGGGATCCTTTTATTTGGTATTATTATTCTCATATAATTTTACAATTATTGAATATAATTGGCTCTTCCTGGTTCTTGACTGCTGTTTAAAAAGACTGAGGAATAGTGGGAGGAGCCCAGTACTTATGGACCAGGAAGGGCTCCTTTTTTCCATGTCATCTCTGCAGGATCGCCCTCTACAGGCCGGGTTCCCAAGTGTCATGAATATCTGGAAGTGGGGGGTGTGACATACTCGTAATAACCATTTTACAGGTGAGTATCTCACAAAATGGTATTTTTCTGGATTTTGCTAAATCATTTGACACTGTCCCCATAGACGCTTATTGGGGAAATTGAGATAATCAGGATTAGAAAATACGGTTTGTAAGTGGATTGAAAACTGGCTGAAGGATTGTGTGAAGAGAGTTATAGTTAATGATACCTACTCTGAATGTTTACCGGTTGTAAGTGGTGTACCCCAGGTTTCAGTCCTGGGCCCATTTTTATTCAACTTGTTTATAAACGGCATAGAAGATGAAATTAGAAGCACTGTCTCTATTTTTGCAGATGACACAAAGATATGTAGCACAGTGCAGTCTATTGAATAAATTCACAAGCTTCCGGCTGACTTGGACACTGTGAGTGTCTGGGCATCCACTTGGAAAATAAAGTTCAATGTGGATTTGCAGTCATGCACTTGGGGGTCTAACAACCTGAATGCCACATATATCCTCCGGGGGAGTCAAATTGAGAGAAACACTTGTAGAGAAGGATCTGGGGGTACTGGTAGATCACAGGCTAAATAACAGCATGCAATATCAAGTAGTTGCTTCCAAGGCCACCAAGATATTTTCATGCATTAAAGAGGCATGGAATGACGGGATAGGGATGTCATTTTGCTTTTTTGCAAGGCATTGGTGCACCCGCATCTGGAATATGCCTTCCAGTTCTGGGCACCCATTGATAGAAAGGACGCTCTGACTATGGAAAGGGTGCAGAGGAGAGACACCAAACTAATAAGAGGAATGAAAGCTCTTAGTTATGAGGAAAGATTATGTGAATTAAATCTGTTTAGTCTTGAGAGGAGAGGACTGAGGGGGGACATAAATAACAATACAAAAAATATGGGGAAACACTATTTCAGGTAAAATCCTCTCTAAAGAGGACTCTAAAGGGCACTCCCTTTGACTAGAATAAAAGAAATTCAGTTTCCGGAGGCGACATCATTCTTCACCATAAGAACTACCACAGATGCTTGTTACAGCATCAACCGCTGACAGCTTTAAAAAAGTATTAGGATTAGCTTATTTAGAAGAAAATAACATTAAATGTGTACTAGGTGGTGGACTTCCAGTATAGCCCACCAAGGCCCCCCAATTATCTATACAGATCAGCCGCTCTACAGAATATATTCCAAAAAATTAATAATGTTTATTACTATAAACGCATGGCTCAAGTCCTGGTGCAGGGCAGAGGGATTTGGGTTCCTAGAGCACTGGGCTGACTTTTCATTGGGGTACAAACTGTATTCTAAAGATAATTTGCACCTGAATGGAAGGGGGGCTGCTGTGCTGGGTAAGAGGATACTAGAGGGGGTGGAGAGTTATTTAAACTAGTGATGAGGGGGGAGGGCAAGAGTGAAAATAAAAGTGAAGACAGGTTACTTAGGGGACAGCATATGATGGTGGGTGGAAAATTAGAAGGGGGGAGGACTGCTATGATGTATAAGGAGATCCATGAGTTGCAAACCAGCAGTAAAAAATTAGACGGATGCATTACTGCAGGAACTAATACTATACCCCAATGTGTCAAACTAGATAGGAACATAAAGTGTATGTTCACAAATGCCAGAAGTCTGGCAAGTAAAGTGGGGGAGCTTGAGGCTCTGGTGCTGGCAGAGAATATTGATGTTGTTGGTGTGGCTGAGACATGGCTGGATTCCACACATGACTGGACTGTCAATTTACAAGGTTTTGCTCTTTTTCGGAAAGACAGAGCAAAAAGGAAAGGGGGTGGCGTGTGTCTTTATGTAAAGCAAGAACTCAAAGCATATATTAATGAGGGGATACTAGCAGAAGATTGTGAGGATGTAGAATTCTTGTGGGTAGAAGTAGGGGGCGATATAAACAATGCTAAAATACAGTTTGGTGTAATCTATAGGCCCCCAAATATAACTGAGGAAATAGAGGGTCAACTGCATAAACAGATAGAGCGAGCATCGCAGGCTGGTACAGTGGTGGTGATGGGGGACTTCAACTATCCAGGAATCGACTGGAGACATGGTTCTGCTTCCACTACAAGGGGGAGAGCATTCCTCAGCTTGCTACAAGATAATTATATGAATCAGTTCGTGGAGGCACCAACTAGGGGTGATGCTATTCTAGATCTGGTAATATCAAATAATGATGACCTGATGGGGGCAGTAACAGTCCGTGAAAATCTTGGTAACAGTGACCACAATATAATTGTATTTAACATAAACTGTAAGAAAGATTTTCTTCCTGGGAAGGCAAAAACATTACATTTTAGAAAGGCCAACTTCCCCAGGCTCAGAGCTGCACTCAAGGACATAGACTGGGAGCATCTGTTCAGGAATAAGGATAAAGATGCCAAATGGGATTGCTTTAAATCAATTGTGAGTAGCAACGTTGCAAAATGTATTCCTACGGGTAACAAATATAAGCAGCTAAAGTTAAACCCCTCATGGCTGACACCTGCGGTTAAAAGGGCAATAAAGAACAAAAAAAGGGCATTTAAACATTACAAGGCTGAACTCTCAGCTGTAACACTTGAACAGTATAAACTAGTAAATAAAGTGTGTAAGAAAGAAATAAGGTTGGCAAAAGCACAAAATGAACGAGATGTGGCCAAAGAAAGCAAAACAAACCCTAAACGATTTTTCAAATATATTTATTCGAAGAAAACTAAATCAGAACAGGTAGGTGCCCTAATTAATGATAATGGGGAAATGGTCACTGGGGATGAGGATAAGGCAGAGCTGTTAAATGGATTCTTTAGCTCTGTGTACACAAGAGAAGCGCAAGGAGCCAACACAGGAGATGCCACTGATAGTAATAGCCCAAGTATAATAATTAACAAGCTAAACGTGGATATCATCCAAGAAAAACTCAATAATTTAAATGTGAATAAGACTGGAGGACCAGATGGACTTCACCCAAGAGTTCTCAAAGAACTCAGTTCCGTTATCTCGTCACCTCTGTTGTTGATCTTTAAAGACTCACTAGCAACTTGTATAGTGCCAAGGGACTGGCGCAGGGCAAATGTGGTGCCCATTTTTAAAAAGGGCTCTAGGTCTTCTCCGGGCAATTACAGACCTGTTAGCTTAACATCCATTGTGGGGAAATTGCTTGAGGGACTATTAAGGGACAACATACACGAATATGTAACTATCCATAATATTATAAGTGACAACCAACACGGTTTTACTAAGGACAGAAGCTGCCAAACTAACCTGATTGGCTTCTATGAGGAGGTGAGTAGAAGCCTGGACAGAAGGGCGGCTGTGGATATAGTTTTTCTGGATTTTGCAAAAGCATTTGACACTGTCCCCCATAGACGCTTATTGGGGAAATTGAGATCTTCAGGATTAGAAAACGCAGTTTGTAACTGGATTGAAAACTGGCTGAAGGATCGTGTGCAGAGAGTTGTGGTTAATGATACCTACTCTGAATGGTTACCAGTTGTAAGCGGTGCACCCCAGGGTTCAGTGCTGGGCCCACTATTATTCAACTTGTTTATAAACGACATAGAAGATGGAATTAAAAGCACTGTCTCTATTTTTGCAGATGACACAAAGATATGTAGCACAGTGCAGTCTATTGAAGATGTTCACAAGCTTCAGGCTGACTTGGACACATTGAGTGTCTGGGCATCCACTTGGCAAATGAAGTTCAATGTGGAAAAATGTAAAGTCATGCACTTGGGGTCTAATAACCCGAAGGCAACATATGTCCTCGGGGGAGTAAAACTGGGAGAGTCACTTGTTGAGAAGGATCTGGGGGTACTAGTAGATCACAGTGTCAGGACTATACCAAACACCCGTCTGTCTTAAGCCGATATCCCCCAATCTCCACCGCCACTTCCGCCTATAGACAAGCCCCCGCTTGTAGGAGACACGGGTAATGCCTCTCCCAGTCGGTTGCCCCCAGGACTTAAAAGGCGCAAAGGATAACAGCTTAAGGTGCAGAATGATGTTTGGCAGGGAATCCCGAATGAGGATGCCGGGTGCGAAAGTCCGTAATTCAGGCCGAGGTCAAACCAGGAGGTCACAGGCGAGGTTTCCGAGGGAGATAACGAAGGAGTAGTCGAGGGTAGCCGAGGTCAAGTCCAGGAGGTCACAGGCGAGGTACAGAAGGGTCAGGCAAAAGAGTGGTCAGGCAAAGCAGATGGTCAGGGCAGGCAGCAGGCGAGAATAGTCAAAGTCCAAATCCAAAGTATTCACTAGAGACACAGCAACGCACATCCAGAACCCAGAAGCTATAACGGGCACTGGGATACTGGAGCAGTGCAGCTTTATAGGGAGTACTGGCCAGTGGGGAAAAAGGGGCAATGGAGGGAACAAAGGTGATTGGTGCGTACAATTAAACAGGAGTGGTCCCAGGAGCTGGACGGCCCAGGCCAGACAGGCCGACCAGTCCCTGGGTCCACTCCTCTGATCAGGTCACGGATTGGGTGTTTTTGAAACTTGCCCCCGGCGGGCGCGCTGGGGAAAGCGCCGCCGGGAGGCATAAGGAAGACGTGCTCGCGCGCGCGCGCGAGCACGTTGATGATCGGGCGCGCCCCCGCCGGGAGGGGGAAGCGCCGCATCGAGAGGGAGCTCGGCGGGACCGCGCAGCCGCGCAGAGCGGGCTGCGGCGCGGCCGCCGACACCGTCCCGCGCCGCCGACCCCCGACCCCCACGACAACGCTGAGGAGCCGGCACACCCGGGGACCGTCGGGCAGCAGCCAACCGGGCGCCACCCGACAGCGCGTCGCGGGACCAGGGACGGCGACGAGGTAAGTGCCTAACATTACCCCCCCCCTGAGGAGGGGCCACTGGACCCTCCAAGCTGGGTTTCAAAGGATTCTCTCTGTGGAACCTCTTTACCAAATTCTGCGCATGAACCTCTCTGGCCGGAACCCAAGATCTTTCTTCCGGGCCGTATCCCTTCCAGTCAATTAAATATTGAAGAGAGTTTCGAAAAAAGCGGGAATCAAGAACCCGGGCAACCTCAAACTCCTGATGCCCATCAACTAACACAGGACTAGGAGGACTATTAGACTCATGGTTTTTTGCAGGCTTAAGAAGTGAAACGTGAAAGGATTTACAGATTTTCATGGAGGAAGGGAGGGCCAATCGATACGTAACCTGATTAATTTTTCGTGTTATGGGGAAGGGGCCGATAAATTTAGGGCCTAACTTAGCGGAGGGCTGGCGTAAGGCCAAATTCTTGGTGGAAAGCCAAACCCAATCCCCCACCTCATAACCAGAATTGGAAGAACGTTTACGATCTGAAAATTTTTTTTGTTGAAAAACAGCCTTAGTCAGATGTTGCTGGATTTTATTCCATAACCCCGGCCATTTGGAAACCCAGTCATCCAAGGAGGGAACACTAGAGGGTTGATCCGAAAGGGCTGAGAATTTCAGATCTTTGCCATAAACACAATGGAAGGGAGAAACCCCTGTGGAAGAATGTGAAGCGTTGTTTAATGCAAATTCAGCAAACGGCAGGAAGAAAGCCCAATCCATCTGAGTATCAGCCGTGAAACAACGCAAATACTGTTCTAAAGATTGATTTGTTCTTTCGGTTTGCCCATTCGACTGAGGGTGGAATGCCGAAGAAAGAGAGACGGTGAAGCCCAGCTTAGCACAGAAAGCCCTCCAAAACCGGGAGACGAATTGGACCCCCCTATCCGAAACAATGTCTACCGGGATACCGTGGATTCTAAAAATGTGCGTGATAAAGAGTTGTGCTAAGATTTGAGCTGTGGGAAGCTTTTTTAAAGGGATGAAGTGGGCCATTTTGCTAAAGCGGTCCACTACCACCCAAATAACGGTATATCCCTGGGAAGGGGGAAGATCCGTAACGAAATCCATGGCCAAATGGGTCCACGGAGAGGCAGGAATGGGCAATGGTAGTAGAGGGCCTTCAGGGGAGTGTCTTAAAGCCTTACTCCGAGCACAGACCTTACAGGCTAGGACAAATTTCTGTGCATCGCTCCTAATGGATGGCCACCAGACTTGGCGGGACAATAAAGCAATAGTTTTCTTTACCCCCGGATGACCCGCTGTTTTGGTTTCGTGAAAATGAGACAAAAAGGCAGTGCGGTAAAGAGAGGGCACAAACTGGACCGAGTCAGGTTTTTCGGGTGGGGCTTCGGCCTGAAACCGAGCTAGATCAGGAAGTTGAGGTTGGATGGCGGCTACCACCAGGGAGTGGGGCAATATGGGCACATCCCTCCTTTCGGGAAGGTCAGAGAAAGAAAAACTCCGAGACAGGGCATCAGCTTTAACGTTTTTGGACCCAGGTTTATAGGTTATAGAGAAGTTAAACCGGGAAAAGAATAAGGACCAGCGAGCCTGTCTTGGAGTTAGTCTTTTTGCGGATTGGATGTACTCTAGATTTTTATGGTCCGTAAAGACTGTAACTGGGTACTGAGCCCCCTCTAGCCAGTGTCTCCACTCCTGAAAGGCCAACTTGATTGCCAACAATTCTCGGTTACCGATATCATAATTCCTTTCGGCCGCCGAGAATTTCTTAGAAAAAAAAGCACAAGGGTGAAGGCGCTCAGGTGACCCGCGATATTGAGATAGAACCGCCCCCACAGCAATCTCGGAGGCGTCCACTTCCACAAAAAAGGGCAATTGGCCGTCCGGATGAACCAACACTGGAGCGGAACTAAAGACCCCTTTCAATTTCTCAAAAGCCTGAACAGCTTGAACCGGCCAAACTGACGGGTACCCCCCTTTCTTGGTAAGATTTGTCAACGGGGTTACTAGGGAAGAAAAGTTTTTAATGAACCTCCTGTAAAAATTTGCGAAGCCTAAAAACCTCTGCAGGCCTTTCAGATCCCTGGGTTGCTCCCAATCTAATACTGCCTTCACCTTAGATTGATCCATGGATAGACCAGAATTAGAAATAATGTAGCCGAGAAAAGGAACCTCTGAGACTTCAAACTGGCACTTTTTTAACTTAGCATATAAACAGTTTTCTCTAAGTTTTTGCAAGACCATGCGTACATGTTGGCGATGTTCGACAAGAGACGAGGAGAAAATCAAAATGTCGTCTAAATAGACCACTACAAATCGGCCAAGGTAGTCTCTAAAAATCTCATTTACAAAACTTTGAAAGACCGCGGGGGCATTGCATAAACCAAATGGCATAACTAAATACTCATAATGCCCCTCGAGGGTATTGAAGGCCGTTTTCCACTCATCTCCCTGCCTTATCCTGATAAGGTTATAAGCGCCCCGGAGATCCAGCTTAGAGAAGACTTGGGCCCCAGCCACCTGCGTAAACAGCCCCTCAATAAGGGGTAAGGGATATTTGTTTTTAATAGTTATATTGTTTAGACCCCGATAATCGATACATGGGCGGAGCCCCCCATCCTTCTTCTCGACAAAAAAAAATCCTGCTCCTGCTGGGGAAGAAGATGCCCTGATAAACCCCTTTTCTAGATTTTCTGCAATATATTCCCGCATAGCCTGATTCTCAGCTCGGGTTAAATTAAAAATTCTACCCCTAGGAGGCATGGTACCAGGAAGGAGTTCAATGGGGCAATCCCACGGTCTATGGGGAGGAAGTTTGTCTGCCGCCTTTTCAGAGAAGACGTCAGCAAATTCTAGGTATGGAGTGGGAACTCTAGTTGGAGATAATTGCGTGACCCGAACCGGAAGTTCCAAACAAGTCTGAAAGCATTGACGCCCCCACTTCATAATTTGTCCCGAGGCCCAGTCAATTTGGGGATTGTGCTCCTGTAACCAAGGCAATCCCAAAATTAAAGGGGTGCTAGGCATACTCAGGACTAGAAAACTGATAACTTCAGAGTGATTAGCTCCCACCTTAAAATGTATAGGAGGGGTTCTAAACTGTACTAACCCCCCTGCAACAGGTGTGCCATCGATGGCTGAAACTCGGATGGGTGTGGACAAGGACTGGAGCATAATTCCTAAACTCTGGGCTAGCTCAGCGTCAAGGAAGTTCCCTGCTGCTCCAGAGTCTAAGAGAGCCTTTAAATTCAAATATTTACAATTAACTTTAAGCTGCACCGGGATAAGAACTGGTGACGATACATGAGGTGATACCTTACAGCCTAGGAGGGCCCCCTCGAAACCCCCTAGGCTCTGAAGTTTCCCGACGGCTTCTTTGGGCACAGTCTGACCATGTGACCAGTTCCGCCACAGTACAGACACAGCCCCTCGGATAAGCGCCGACGTCTTTCAACTTCGGTGAGTTTTGTGGCGCCCAGTTGCATCGGTTCTTCAGCTGGTTGCGCTACTGGGGCCTCAGGTCTTAAAACTGACTCGGAATGTGACCCTTTCTCAAGGCGTCTTTCCCGAAGACGACGGTCAATGCGAATGGCGAGGTGCATTAACTCGTCTAGGGTCTGAGGTTCCGGATAGTTCACCAATGTATCCTTAATGGAATCGGCCAATCCAAGCCGGAATTGGCCGCAGAGGGCAGGATTATTCCAGCGTGAGTCCACTGCCCAGCGCCGGAATTCTGAGCAGTAGTCTTCGGCTGGACGGCGTCCCTGGCGAAGAGTACGTAGTTTAGCGTCAGCCGTTGCCCCTTTATCGGGGTCGTCATACAGAACTTCCATCGCGGAAAAGAAACTGTCCACGGAGAGACGAGCCGGGTCCTGAGATGATAAGCTGAAGGCCCAGGATTGTGGATCCCCTTGAAGAAGAGAGATGATCAGCCCAACCCGCTGCTCTTGAGACCCCGCAGAGACAGGCCGAAGCTGGAATTATAATTTGCAGGAGTCCCGGAAGTTGGCAAACCTTGCTCTGTCGCCATGAAATTTTTCCGGAAGTGGAATTTTGGGTTCCACAGCGGCTGCGGCCGGAGTCCCCTGAGGACTGGGGACCATAGGAGCAGGACGGTTCTCCTGGGCCGCAACCCGGTGAGCCAGGTGCTCTACAGCCGCAGTTAAGGCTTGTACCTGTTCCAGGATTTGGTCCATTCTTTCTGGCCCGTTATAATGTCAGGACTATACCAAACACCCGTCTGTCTTAAGCCGATATCCCCCAATCTCCACCGCCACTTCCGCCTATAGACAAGCCCCCGCTTGTAGGAGACACGGGTAATGCCTCTCCCAGTCGGTTGCCCCCAGGACTTAAAAGGCGCAAAGGATAACAGCTTAAGGTGCAGAATGATGTTTGGCAGGGAATCCCGAATGAGGATGCCGGGTGCGAAAGTCCGTAATTCAGGCCGAGGTCAAACCAGGAGGTCACAGGCGAGGTTTCCGAGGGAGATAACGAAGGAGTAGTCGAGGGTAGCCGAGGTCAAGTCCAGGAGGTCACAGGCGAGGTACAGAAGGGTCAGGCAAAAGAGTGGTCAGGCAAAGCAGATGGTCAGGGCAGGCAGCAGGCGAGAATAGTCAAAGTCCAAATCCAAAGTATTCACTAGAGACACAGCAACGCACATCCAGAACCCAGAAGCTATAACGGGCACTGGGATACTGGAGCAGTGCAGCTTTATAGGGAGTACTGGCCAGTGGGGAAAAAGGGGCAATGGAGGGAACAAAGGTGATTGGTGCGTACAATTAAACAGGAGTGGTCCCAGGAGCTGGACGGCCCAGGCCAGACAGGCCGACCAGTCCCTGGGTCCACTCCTCTGATCAGGTCACGGATTGGGCTTTGGGGAAAGCGCCGCCGGGAGGCATAAGGAAGACGTGCTCGCGCGCGCGCGCGAGCACGTTGATGATCGGGCGCGCCCCCGCCGGGAGGGGGAAGCGCCGCATCGAGAGGGAGCTCGGCGGGACCGCGCAGCCGCGCAGAGCGGGCTGCGGCGCGGCCGCCGACACCGTCCCGCGCCGCCGACCCCCGACCCCCACGACAACGCTGAGGAGCCGGCACACCCGGGGACCGTCGGGCAGCAGCCAACCGGGCGCCACCCGACAGCGCGTCGCGGGACCAGGGACGGCGACGAGGTAAGTGCCTAACACACAGACTAAATAACAGCATGCAATGCCAAGCAGCTGCTTCCAAGGCCACCAAGATATTATCATGCATTAAAAGAGGCATGGAATCACGGGATAGAGATGTAATTTTGCCTCTTTACAAGGCACTGGTGCGCCCTCACCTGGAATATGCCGTCCAGTTCTGGGCACCCATGCATAGAAAGGACGCCCTGACTCTGGAAAGGGTGCAAAAGAGAACCACCAAACTAATAAAGGGAATGAAAGATCTTAGTTATGAGGAAAGATTACGAGAATTAAATCTGTTTAGTCTTGAGAGGAGACGATTGCGGGGGGACATGATTAACTTGTATAAATATATAAATGGACCATACAAAAAATATGGGGGAACACTATTTCACATAAAATCCTCTCTAAGGACAAGGGGGCACTGCCTTCGATTGGAAAAAAAGAAATTTAGTCTCCGGAGGCGACAATCGTTTTTTACCATAAGAACTATAAATCTATGGAATAGCCTCCCACAGAAGCTTGTTACAGCATCAACCGCTGACAGCTTCAAAAAAGGATTAGATGCTTATTTTGAAGAAAATAACATTAACAGTTATTACTAGTGGTTATCAACAAAAAAAAATAAAGACAAAAAATAAAATAAATAGCTTCCCCTATGAAATAAAAAATAACTTCCCCCTACCCCAACACCCTTGGTTGAACTTGATGGACATATGTCTTTTTTCAACCGTATTAACTATGTAACTATATGTAACTATAAGCCAAAAAGACATACATTTTTAAAAAACAATTAAAAACAATATACATGAGATGGGGGATATAATGGACTAATAGCAGTAAATATAAATAATATTTAGCAGTAAATATAAATAAATTCATGGAATATTAAGATAATTAATATTTTTACATATTTACATAAACCTACTGATTCTGCCCGGGAGTCTCCCCTTCTAAAAGTGCTAGTGCAGAAGATATATATATATGCAAAGCAATAGATGTGCAAATTGTGCAATAAATGAAAAGATGAAAGTGATAAATGAGAGAAAAGGGGGACCTAAGGGGACCTAAAATGTCCCTACAATAGATAAAGGTGCACCAGTGAAAGTGCTAAGTGCAACTGTGCATGTATAAGTGCAAAGAAACAAAAGGAAGGTAGCAGGCTCCAGGGCATGAATCACAATGGTACTAAAGTAACAACCATGATTTTTGTTACAAAATAACATTAAAAGTAAACATTAAGTAAAAAAAATAAATAATAACTTCCCCTAACCCAACATCCTTGGTAAACTTGATGGACGTATGTCTTATTTCAACCTTTATTAACTATGTAACTCCAGTGCTTAGAGGATTTTGTGGGATAACAATACACAAAACCCAGTGCTTATAGCTTTTTGTAGAATAAGAGGATACGACCCAGTGGTTAGAGGAGGATGTAGGTTAAGGCTGCACACAAAACCCGGTGCTTACAGCTTCTTATAGAATAAGGGGGTATTAGAATATGGGGATATCCTGGTTACAACGGTACTGGAAATGCAATTTGGAAACGCAAAAATATCATTAACTTACATACAGTAGTTCCCATGCCAGACATGTGTGGCTAAAGTAAAAAAATCCACAACCATGCCAGGTTCTTTGTCATAAGCCAGGTATTCCACCACATCAGGGGAGGCAATATAGACATTACATTACAAAAAGTTTTACCTGGATCTCTTATTTAAGATTTCTGGATACCCTTGCTCAAATCTAATTCTTACCAAGAATAGGCTTCGGCATGCAGGAGTAAAGACGCACGGAGAGGAGCTCCCGACTAACCCGAGACTATTTAGTTGATCTGCACACCCCACTTTCTTCCCTGATCAGCTGGATGAGGGGCAACAAAAAGAGGAAGGCTGGGGGTGTCGCCAAAGCGCCCCCGAAGGCTGCAATCGGGGCTTTTTTCCACCCTAAATCCCAGTCGGGGCCAGGGGCTCCGCAGGTCAAGATGGCGCCTGCTGCAAGTGACCGACAGGAGAGGAGGAGCGGACGCGCCGGGGCAGGCATGCAGCACGGTGGAGCGATGCCCACAGAAGAGGAGCTGGGACCCACCTCGAGTATGGCTGGTATGAGCAGCGCGGATGTGGTGATGTCCCCCGATGTCACCCGGGGACCGGCGGCGGCGGAGGCTGGGGCCAGCTGCGAGGAGCCGAGGAGAAGAGGCGGAGGGCGTGGGCAGCCAGACGCTGATGTGGCCGGGAGCGGCGCAGAGGAGGAGGACGCGCCCTCCAGTGAAGACAGCTCGGAGGTGAGCGGCGTGAGTGGAGAGCGGGGGCAGAGGGCAAGCAGTAGAGAGGGGGCAGTGGCAGCCGCCTCAGATCGGGAGGCAGGCGGCGCCCTGGCCTCCTCCAGAGCAAACATGAGCAGCAGAGCCCGTGACAGGGGCGGACTGGCCACCCCAACAACTCCGGTGGTGGTGGAACACCCCGCGGGCACTATCAACGCTGTGAGCTGTGAAGGAGCGGACGAGCCCCAAATGTATCCACAGCCCTGCTATATGCTCTCCTCCAGCGCAGGTGTAAGCTGCAGAGCCCATGACAGAGGCAGACTGGCCACCCCGACAACCCCGGTGGTGGCGGAATTCCCGGTGGGCCCCGGCCCTATAACAAGCAGCAAAGAAGCGGATAAGCCCCAAACGTCCCCACAACAGGCCAGCGCAGCGGTCTTAAGGGGAGACCCCCCACCACCTTTGTCTGCATGGAACGAACCCAGGAGAAGAGCGACAAGCTTAACGGTAGCGAGTAGAGTGGTGCGGGTGGATGTTCATCCCGAGCCGACTGGTCTTCAAGTCTATACCCCAGCCCACTCAGGACACCTACGAAGCCCCCCCAAAGTGGGTGGTTTGGAGGGGTCGTCGAGGTCCAGCGTCTCACTCAGCGACGTAGCCCTGGGGCAGGGATGCACAAGTCCCCTGGGATATCAGAGTCCAAGTCCTCCGCGGCAACCGGATGATGGTTTTGTTGGTTCTCCTCCAGGGTCGCCACTACGGTTTTCCCCGGGCGACTGACCACCCCCGACCTCAGCCATTGATCCTAGCCTCCAGGCTATATTGCAATATTTGTAGACAAAAGCAGAGCTTAAAGCGGACCTGGAGGCTGTGGCGATCAGAATTGAAAGAGCCCTACGCAGGGAAATTGAAGACATCCAGCAGAAATCCTCCGCCCTGGAGACTAAAGTCGCTGGTCTCGAGGACTCCCGATTGGACCACGAGACCCGGCTGGTGAACTTGGAAAGAATGCAGGCACAGCACCACCAACAGATGACTGACCTCAGACTTCAAGTCGATGACCAGGAAAACAGGAACCGGCGTAACAACCTGAAGATCCGCGGCATCCCTGAATCGATCCGAGCGGAAGCATTACGTTCTTTGACCACGGAGCTATTCAATTCCCTTTTGGGGAGACCCTTGGACTCTCAGGTGAACATTGATCGGATCCACAGAGTGGCCGGCCGGCCGGCTGGTGACCTCCAGGCTCCCAGAGATGTACTGTGCAGGATACATTTCTTCACCGTCAAAGAAGACATTTTGCGGCGGGCCTGGGATCGAGGCAGATTCGAGTGGAGGGGCTCACAGATTACGATATTGCCGGATGTTTCTCGTCGCACTTTGCAGATGAGAAGAATGCTTCGCCCTCTGCTCGATAGGCTTCGAGAGGTGGGGGCCTCATATAAATGGGGCCACCCATTTCATCTCATAATCCGAAAGGACAATTCTGTTTTTGCGCTTCGTAGCAAGGCGGACCTGTCTAGCATGTTTGACTTCTTGGGCTTGGCTCCTTTTCCGATCCCGGATTGGCTGGATTTTGACCCGCCTCCCCCGCTTCCACAGAGGGCCCCCAGACGCCCTCGGTGGGTTCGGGAGCGGGGAGCAGGCGCCCCCAGAAGAAATCTGGACCACTAAGTGTGCCTCCGGATCTCTACTCGGGCTCGCTGACGTTTTTTTTTTCCCACCGGGATCTGGTGAACACTATTGACTCTTTATTGACATTATTGGTCTCCCCCCCGCCCGGATGCGCCTCGGGGGGACGGGGGCCTTGGCCCCTCAGCGTTCAATAATTTTGGCCTCTCCCCCCCTTGCGCTCCTGCCGCGGGGGGAGCCGGTCATATGCCGTCTGTCTTATGCCACATGTGTATAGCTGTGCATGAGGTTTGCCGAGGTGTGGGTCGGGTGGGAGCGCGGGGGGCCCAGCGTTCCCCGGGCGGTTGTGGTGGGGTGCACCGCCGGCGGCGGGTGTCTCTGCCACTGCTGGCCGGGGTGCGGCGTGGCACCTTGCGCCCCCGCGCCGATGGGGACCAACTGTATATATATGCGGTATGCTGTTGGTTATGTGTCATATGTTTCAGCCATGCATGGGGTTTTTGCCGTGGTGTGGACCGGGTGGGGTGGGGGCGCGGTGGGCCCAGTGCGCCCCAGCGGCCGGGGCGGGGCATAGCGCCGTGGCGGGTGCCTGGGCCGCGGCTGGTCGGGGTGCGGCGTGGCCCTGCCGGTTGGCTGGTTCGGGGGGCGGGGCCTGGGGATCCAATGTCTGTGGGGGAGGGGGATTGCTCTGCCCGGCCGAGGAGGGGAGCCACTCGGGAGAGATCCTAACCAAACGGTTATATAGAGGTTAGTCATTTTTTTAGAGTTTATGCTGTTGTTAGCACGAAGAACGTGTTAGGTTGGTCGAAGAGGGTGTTACTAGAATCGGCTGGGGTGCCGTGACCCAGAGGTTAAGGTGGGTGCCTCAATTTGTGTTACAGAGGGTAACGGGAGTACGCTCCTGGTTGGCTAGGTCACTTCCCCAATTAGTTTTCCTCGCCATCCCGTGGGGCTCTGTTCCAGCGGGATTTTGCGTGGACATCGGGGATTTAGCCCCGCTTAGTTTCCTACTCGCCCTCATCTATAAAGTAGGGCTTATAAAGGTGTTCTGTCTCTCACCCCTTTTTTTTCTATATTCTTCCCTGCTTTTCTGTTTTTCTCCCTTGCTCTCAACCTATCCCCTTCTTGGACTTGGTCCTCGGGCCCCAACCCCTAGGTCTAGGCGATACACCGTGGGCCGGACCCCGTGGTCTCATTTGGCCTGGTCGCTCCCCTCGCACGCTGACCACAATGTCGAGCCTTAAACTCTGTTCATTTAATGCTAGGGGGTTAAATATCCCTGAGAAAAGGGCAAAAGTTCTGTATGGGTTCCATAAGGAAAAGGTGGACATAATCCTTCTGCAGGAGACGCACTTCTGCCAAGGAAAAATCCCCAAAATTAAAAACAGGTATTACAACAAGTGGTTCCATAGCCCCAACCCCGACAATAAATCCAAGGGAGTGTCTGTCGCCATACGCAAAAACGTTCCGTTGGAATACCTGGATGCAAAAACAGACCCAGGGGGCAGGTACCTGTTCCTCAGGTTCACCTTATATGGGGTGAGATATACTCTGGCCAACTTATATTTGCCCAACCAGGGGCAGGTAGAGGCGGGTATAGAGATGCTGTGTTTGCTGGAAGATTTTGGGGAGGGAACCATAGTGGCAGGTGGGGACCTCAATCTGGTCTTGGATCCAAGATTGGATTCCTCCCAGGGAAGGTCCGGAATTACACATTCTAGACTTAATAGATTCCGTAGAGCTCTTCAGTCCCTTCAGTTGGTAGATGTGTGGAGGGTCTTGCATGGAGGCGAGAGGGACTATACATACTTCTCTCATACCCATAATATGTACAGTCGTTTAGATTACTTCTTTCTGAGCCACCATACACTAGCGGTGGACCCTGAGTCCTCTATTGGACAGATGCTTTGGTCAGACCATGCCCCTGTGTTCCTGACACTCCCAACTCCGGATGCGACCCCAAGGCAATGCACTTGGCGTCTCAATGATAACCTTTTAAAAGATATCCCATGTCTGGCAGAGGTCAAGGCTGTAGTGGCAAACTTCCATATCGATCACTGCAACGACGACACTTCACTGCCGATACAATGGGAGACGCTTAAGTGTATGCTACGGGGAGTCTTCATCAAACATGGCGCAAGGCTTAAGAGGGAAAGGGCGCAACAGATCAAAGACACGTTAGGTCTCATACACACACTGAAGGTGGCACACAAGGCCCTCTCGTCTCCCAAGGGATTGCGTGATTTATTAGACGCCAGGCAGAAGTTGAGAGGGCTGTATGATCAATGTTACCTCAGATTCAGGGACAGGTGTAGGGCACGCCTTTACGAGCACTCCGATAAGCAGTAGGTTGCTGGCTTGGTCCCTCCACCTGAGGCAGGGCTGTTCCTTCATACCCAGTATTAAAACTGCTGGGGGAGAGGAGGTACATAAAACACCCCAGATTGCGGAAGAATTCCAAACCTTTTACTCCAACCTCTACAATATCGACAACGCTTCCCCTCAAGGAATACAACGGGGCCCAGAAGGTGCACTCGATAGTTACATAATGGAAACGGCCCTCCCAGTTATCCCCCTGGAGGAGAGCAAGGCCCTGGAGGATCCTATACGGTGGGAGGAGGTAGCTGGGGCTATAAAGGGGTCGCCTGCTGGGAAAAGTCCGGGACCGGACGGGTTCACCCCCAGGTTTTACAAAACGCTGGGACCCCTGATCGTCCCCTTTCGGACAAAGGTATTTAATTCAGTGTCCGGCCGCTGCCCCTTCCCGAGACAAACCTTAGAAGCACATATCGCGGTCATTCCAAAATCGGGTAAGGACGCCACCCTGCCAGGCAGTTATAGACCAATATAGCTGATCATCGTGGACGTCAAATTGTACGGCAAGATCATTGCAAACAGCATTCAGCCTCTTCTCCCTTCGTTAATACACAATGATCAAGTCGGGCTTATCTCGGGAAGGGAGGCCAGGGATAATGTTATCAAGACCAGCTCCCTGATGCACTACACACAAACCCATGGGATCCCAGCGTGCCTCCTCACGATAGACGCGGAAAAGGCCTTCGATAGGGTCCAGTGGGGATTTCTGAATGCTACGCTGTCTCAGATAGGGATGGGACCCGTGATGTTGGACAGAATTATGGCACTGTATCATGACCCCACTGCTAGAGTGAGAATAAATGGGGCTCTTTCAGGGTCCTTCAATATCAGGAATGGCACGCGACAGGGTTGTCCCCTTTCTCCCCTACTTTATGTTCTGGTCATGGAACACTTGGCTAACGCTCTGAGAGCCAACTCCTCCATCAAAGGGGTTTTATGTGGGGAAGGGGAGTACAAACTCTCTCTTTTTTCGGACGATCTCCTGTTGTACGTGACCTCCCCTTATACTTTCCTCCCCTCTATCATTTGGGAGTTTGATCGTTTTAGCGAGCTAAGTAATTTCAGGGTCAATCTGACTAAAACACAGATACTAAATATCTCTCTAGATGGGCAAGTGAAGAAGTTACTGCGGATGAATTTCCCATTCAGATGGCAACAAGAAGCAATAAAATATCTGGGGGTTCATTTATCCGCTGATCTTGGGAAGCTATATAAACTGAATTATGTCCCACTCCTTAATAGCACAATAGGCAACCTGGGGTCCTATGGTAAAAAGCAATACTCATGGTTGGGGAGAATTAATATTTTAAAAATGGACATATTGCCCCGGTTTCTATATGTTTTCCAAACTCTCCCGATATTGCCGGAACGGGGGCTCTTCCAGCAACTACAGACGGCTTTTTTCAATTTTGTATGGGACAACAAGAAACCCAGGGTTGGAAGGGGGACATTATCTAGATCTAAGGGGGAGGGAGGACTCGGTGTCCCCGATCTGAAATCATATCACGCGGCAGCAGTCTTGGTGAGGCTGGTGGACTGGTTCCACCATAGGAAGAATAAACTATGGGTCACTTTGTAAAATGATATCTCTCCAATCAGCTTGACGGCCTTGCCTTGGGTGGACCCCGCGTGCCGCCCGAGGAAGCAGGAACTTCCATATTTAGTGCGCCCTCTCCTGACCCTCTGGGATAGGTCTTTGAATCGGAGGGATCTATCACACAGACCTGGCCCCCTCACCCCATTTTTCTATAACCCAGCATTTCCCCCGGGGCTAGGTGTTAAATCATTCCTTATCTGGGATGCCTCCCAAGATGCAAGATTGGGTGATGTAGTCTCTGGATCGGGTCTGCCATCCTTATCGGACTTGCAAGCACGAGGAGGGGGGGTGAGGATTTCCTGGTTCCTACACGCTCAGTTGAACGCCTTTATCAAATCTCAGGGCTCCAGACTAGCCTTCTCCAGGCCCTTGACAGCCCTGGAAACAATTCTCAAAGCTAGTACCCCTCCAACACACGTTGTCTCGACTCTTTACAAGATCTACCAGAGTGGGGGAAGGATAGGGGAGCTCCCTCCATTTTGCAAGAGGTGGGAAGAGGATCTGGGACAGACATTTGAGAGGGAGGAGTGGGAAAAGTCTTTTGCCTTAACGCATAAATTCTCAGTCTCATGCAGAGCTCAGGAGAGGAATTATAAGATCCTAGCTAGATGGTACAAGTGCCCGGCGGACTTGGTGAAATTTGGGGGATCTGAGACCGGGGACTGCTGGAGATGTAATAATGCTCTTGGGACCCTGATACATGTTTGGTGGGAATGTCCAGCGGTGAGGACTTTTTGGGAGGGTGTCCTAAGGATTTTTGAAGCTACGACACTTGAAAGGGTCCCCAACTCCCCACAGGTGACCCTCCTGTCTATGGTCCCTGGGTCGGTGGCGGCCGGGGGAAGAGGGTTGTTAAGGCATATGCTTACGGCGGCCAGGTCAGTAATACCCCGCCACCGGCGCTCTAATATCACACCCTCTTTAATGGAATGGTACGGGGAGGTGGAGAACATCAGGAGGATGGAGGAGTTGGCTCTTGACGGGGTTGAGGGGGGGGCCGAGAAACACTCTAAGATCTGGACGGTGTGGGAAGTCTCTAAGGGATCCCCGGAAATCCGAGCTTTGTTGGAGGAGACCGGGTGATAGGGGGTGGGGGGGGGCGACGCGGTGTGGAAGTGGTGGAGCCCGGGGTCGGCATTGTAGGGGAGGGGGGAACGGGGACCTCCTTCTCTTCTTCCTTTTCTTTTTCCTCTTCTTCTTGCTTTTGATCTTACATTTCTGTTGTTTTTCCTCTTCTCTCTTTCCTCTTCCTCTGTTTATTCTTCATGCCTTCCTTTTTAGTTGAGCTCTGCTGTGCTCTCCCCCAACCCCTGGGGTCTTGTCCCTGGGGGGGCGTGCCGGGGTGAGTACAGATGCCAGCTCCTGGGACTGGTGGACGGCCAGTGGGGGAGCCGGAGCTTTGGAGTCTCCCGGGGGAATCACTTCTCTCATCTTGGACATCCTCATGATCGACCCTGAAATTTGGGGATGGAGCTTTTGTTGGGCCCTGGGCCCCCCCCCCCCCCCCCCCAGAGTGGTGATTTTGCCATTATAGTCCCACGGAGTGGACCTGAAGATTGTCTAGGCTATGGTTGTATACTTTACTTTTGTATTTTTCTTGTGCTCTTTTACTTTTACTCTCTCTCTCTCACGTAATGCTGTATTACTTGCAAAAATTCAATAAAACTTATTGAAAATAATTCTTACCAAGAATAGCTGGGCCCTTTAAAATGTACCAAAGGTCTAAATTGTTACACTTAGTATCTGGTGGTGAGGGGGTACTGGCTGGGCCAAGGGTCTTTTTGGCCTTTTGTCTAGTTTAACTATATTACTGAAATGAGAATTTTCTTTATTGCATGGCACGGCCTGCTTCGGTATTCATAACAGTTGGGCTATTCAGCCACAAGGTGGCGCAGTAGTACTGCAGAAAGCTGTGGCATCTCCCGGCCCCCTATAAAAATGAGATTAACCATAGAGTTCCCAGTGTTTCCTCTGCAGTGAAACTGCAAAGTTAAAAGATGTCTCTCTCTCTTGCGCAGGTGAGCGGGGCAACCAAGCCTGCAGCCCTGCAAGTCTATTTCCACCTGTTTCTGGACCCTCACTGCCTCCCAGCCTTGGCTGACAGATCGGATGAGGGTAGAAGAGCACTAGGGTCAAGTGTTCCTGGAGCGCTGCTCCAAGCCGCAGACCCTGTTCCACAAAGGGCAGCCGGCCATAGGCTTTATGGTGAGCCTACTAGGGATGCGGAGTTCCTGTCCTGGCTTCTGAGGGGGTGAGTGTTTTGGGGACTGTGTCCCTTTCTTTTCCTTCAGGGGTCCCCCCCTCCTGGCCTGGATACTCGCTGCTGCCTTCTCGTCTCTCTCTCTCCCCCCTCCCCCTCTCTGACTTTGTTCGGGGGGGGGGGGGCGGGTGGTAGCGGCGAGTGGTGTTAGTTGTTGTGTTTTGGCGTTTACAGTGTGTTTTTTGGTGTTTTTTGCCCGCCTCGCCGCTTTGTACTGCGCTCCGCGGCTGTGGGTGCTATAACCTGTGGCGTTTTTGCTTTGTCATGGCGCTGGCGGGGTCACGTGGGTGCCGGTTTCGCGCTTTTCGGGGGGGCGGGGTATGACGCGTATCGCATCGTCCCCCCGCGGCCCGCCCCTTGAGGTACCTCTGCCGGCGCCATTTTGGATTAGCTGCGCGTCTGGATTTCTCCCTTCCGGGGCTGCAGCGCTGTTTCCTCTGCTGTGTCGCTTCATCCTGCCGTCTGTGCCTTGGTGACCCTGCGGTGTCCTTGGTCCGTGAGTCCCCCTTGGGGTTTTTTTTATTGGTCCTGTGGGGGCACGTGCTGCGGGATGCTCATGTGTCGTTTTTACTTATGTCTTTCAGCGGGATACCAGTGGGTTGTGGTTTCTCCCGGCTCTACTCCTTCCTCCCCCTCACCCCCCCCATTTTTGCTTATCTGGGGGCATCCCGTGGGAGGACATCCCGGGTGGCTTTTGTATTAGCCTTTACCCAGCGCTGGCCTATTGCACCTGTGTTTATCACCATATAGAGGCTTCTGGGGATAGCGTGCTCGGGGGTCCTTCGGGGCAATCCCGGCTGTGTTCCATGTGCAGGGTATCCCCTATCAGCAATGATGTCACGGTATACGTGCCGTGCGCTCAAAGTGTCCTTGCGCTCCAGCTTGGTTTCCCTGCATCGCTTCCCAGCTCTGCGCCCCCTTCGGCATCAACTACCCCCCCCCCCACACTGCTGCAATTAGCTCCCAGTGAGGGGGATGCTAGCAGGGGGTCACAGTCTGATCTGGCACTTCGTGTGGCCAACATTGAGAAGCAGCTTGCCGGGCCTATTCCTAGGAATAAGGAGTAAGCGGCATCTTACTTCCACTCCCTCGTGCTCCACAGAGGAGTATGAGGATTTCGATGCCACTGGGGGACTTTATTCCCTAGAGGAAGGGGAACTGTTTCAGGACTCTGACTCCTCTGGGGACCAGCAGGAGGGTTGCATTAGTGACCCTGGGTCTGCATCCGGGGAGGAATCATGGTACCCTGAGGACACTGACAATCTGTTGTCACAAATTTTGGAAATCTTGCACATTGCTCCCCCTGAGGTGGCTAAGAGAAAGCAGGGTGAGCTTTTTCGTCCCGGTAAACAGCGTCCGGAGTTCCCTGAGAAGGGCCATTTCACTTCTATGGTGCTTAGGGAATAGGAACGTCCTTACAGGCTGGCCGCTGTACCCAAGGGATTGGATAAGAGGTATCCCTTTCCTGCTGATACAGTAAAGTGTTGGTCCTGTGGTGGATGCTCCCATGCTAGGCCTGTCTAATACTTGCTCGGATTTTGTTGTATTTATTCTTACTGCCATAGATGATGCTGTGAGGCTGGGCGGTAGGGCCTCTGCACTTTTGGTGCCGCTCTGTTTGGTTACATCAGTGGGCAGCTGATGCTGCTGCTAAGAACGCTCTCACTGGGCTCCCCTTTGCGGGGCTGCGGCTCTTTGGTGAGGGCCTTGATGTCAGGGGTCATTTATCCGGTGCCCCATCAAGAACAGGGTCAGGGATACTATTCCAATCTCTTCACGGTCCCCAAAAAGGACGGCTCTCTGAGGCCCATTCTGGACTTGAAGGGCCTCAACAAGTTTGTCAGATTCAAACATTTTCGCATGGAGAGGCTACCCTTCGCCTGGGCGATTTCATGACCACCGTGGACATCAAGGATGCTTATCTTCATGTGTCTATCTTCCCAGGTCATCAGAGATTTCTGAGGTTCGTGCTGGAGGATCAGCATTACCAGTTTGTGGCCTTACCATTCGGTATCACCTCGGCGCCTAGGGTGTTCACCAAGGTGCTGGCGGGAGTGATGGCTCTGCTGTGAACACGGGGCATTCGCATCCTTCCCTACCTGGATGACATCCTCATTGTGGCTCAGTCCTTTCATCAGGCCGAACCTGCCCCCATGCTGGGAGACACCATGGATGCCAGTCTGACCAGCTGGGGGGGCTTTTGGAAGTCCCTACAGTTCCAGGGTCGTTGGGGCCTCCAGGAGGCCCATGCTCCCATCAATGTCCTGGAACTGAGGGCGATCAGGTTGGTTCTGTCCCACCTGACCACACACCTTCGGGGTCGGGCTGTTCAGATCCGCTCAGAGAACCAGATGGCGGTTGCCTACATCAACCATCAGGGAGGGACTCGGAGCAAGCGAGCCTTCAAAGAAGTGTCTCTGATACTGTCTTGGGCGGAACAGAATGTCTCCTGCATCTCAGCGGTATACATTCCAGGGGTGGAGAACCAGGTGGCGGACTCCCTGAGCAGGGGGACGTCTCGTCTGGGGGAATGGTCCCTCAACTTCCGGGTGTTTCTCTCCCTGTGTCACCGCTGGGGTCAGCCGGATGTGGACCTGTTTGCGTCCCATCACAATCACAAACTTCCCAGATTTCTCTCCCTGTCACAGGATCCTCTGGCCTTCGCCACGGATGCACTGGCAATGCCTTGGACGGAGTTTCGGCTTCCCTATGTGTTCCCTCCGTTCCCTCTACTGGGCAGGGTCATGCGCAAGATTGCCCAGGAAGGGGTGTCAGCCATCCTGGTGGCCCCCTGTTGGCCAAGAAGGGTGTGGTTCGCAGATGTCGTGCAGTTGGCTGTAGACCAGTACGTCTTGCCCAGGGGTCCAGATCTTCTCACTCAGGGACGGCTACGCCATCCCAATTTACAAACACTGGCTTTAACGGCTTGGCTGCTGAAACCTACATCTTGACAGAGAAGGGTTTGCCTGCCGCTGTTGTGGATACCATGATTCGGGCTAGGAAGTAGTCCCCGTCCTTTATCTATTACAGGATCTGGCATGCTTACATTACCTGGTGTGAGTCCAAGTCTCCTCCCTGTCGGGTTTTTTCCATTCCCAGGATTCTGGAATTTTTGCAACATTGTTTGGATTCTGGCCTTTAACTAAGTAACCTCAAAGGCCATGTTTCAGCTCTGGCAATTTTGCTGCTTTGCCCATTCTGACTCTTAAGGTAGCCTTTTTGGTGGCTATCACTTCTATAAGGCGAGTTTCTGAGCTGGCGGTGCTTTCCATCAAACCTCCTTATTTTGAGAGGCATCAGGATAAGGTGGTGTTTCGGCTTAAGCCGGATTTCTTGCCTAAGGTGGTGTCTGCCTTTCATCTCAATCAGGACATTAGGGTTGATTCAGAGGCACATTCGTCTGGACTTCCGTATCTGTCTGTGAAAGTTTTTGTGTGTGTTTGTCATTTTTTTTTTTTTTTGTTCATTTTTCATTCGTACGAACGTTCGGGCAAATGTGTATATGCGCTTTCGATGAACGAAAGCAAATCGGAACATTTGCGTTAGTTCGGATCATTTTCCCATCCAAATCTGATATGTTTCGTTCGTTCAGATAATTTACGTTATTGGTATGGGCTTGCGTCTCATTCAGAGAGGTGATTGCCCGTTTCCTTTGCGATCTCCTTACGGGACCATTTTGACCTTGAGACTAGCAGCTATGGACGACTCTAGTGCATTTGAGGAGCATGAGGATCTGCAGCTCATGGGCATTGAAATTGTCCGGCGACGCATGCACATCGATGGCATGTATGACGTTGAGCTGTTCGAGCTCACCAGACTTAATCTCGCTTCCCCCCATAAGTTGTATAGTGAGCTGCGGCCATGGTTAGCCAGCACCACAAGGAAGGGGCAAGCAATTTCAGGTATGACCAAGATGCTTGGCTGCCTGCAATTTTTGGCGAACGGTTCGTTCCAGAGGCTGGGTGCCCTCTCCGTGGGGAACTCCCAGCCTATGCTGAGCCGCGCACTATCCACGTTTTTGGAAGGCATGGCTACCATTAGTCAGAAATATATATTTTTTCCTGATGACATGGTAGCCTGGAACGCACTTAAGCTGGCATTTTATAATATCGCCGACATGCCCAACGTCATGGGTGCCATTGATTGCACCCACATTGCCTTGGTGCCTCCTAGCCAATGCCAGAGTTTGGGCCTCCCCAAACCTGCTTGATGTTCTGGCTCATCAGTTGTTGCAGGCAAATCGGGGGACATTCTGGCCTGGCTGTGTTGGGGAGAAATGTAGAACAGGTGGCTGGCTTCAGATTGAACTGGACTTGTACTCGTACTCTGCCGTACGAACGGACGAAAACTTTACAGAAGGATAGCAATGCATGCACAGAATCGCTCATACACTCATACGAGAGTGGGAACATTTAAAAAAAAAAAACAGATCGGCACAAAAACTAAAGTAATTTTTGTCTCTCTGAATCAACCCTATCGTCTTGTGTCCTAATCCTGCCAATTCCAAGGAGCGGACACTGCATTCTCTGTGAACAAGTTTGCAAGGCTCTTCTGTTCATACTTTTTCCAAGTTTTACAAAGTTGATGTTAAGGCCTCAGCAGATGCTGCTTTTGGCCGCAAGGTGCTTCAGGCGGTAGTGACTTGAACTGCCGGCTGTTACTCATTGGGGATCCCACCCTACTTTTGGACACTGCTTTTGAATGTCCCAACTGTTATGAATACCGAAGCAGGCTGTGCCATGCAATAAAGAAAAAAGCAATTCTGTGAGTACTCACCTGTAGAATTGTTTTTGTTCTTGCATGGCACGGCCTGCTTCGACCCACCCTTGTTATCGTTATTCTTGGTTGCCTCTTTATGGTGATTGTTCCAAGTTAATTGGGGTCTTTTACCTTTTTTACATTTTTTTCCTTTATTCTCTCCCGACTTCTTGTCTCACTGCTTGTCTACGCTGGGAACTCTATGGTTAATCCCGTTTTTATAGGGGGCCGGGAAATGCCACAGCTTTCTGCAGTACCACTGCACAACCTTGTGGTAGAATAACCCAACTGTTATGAATACCGAAGCAGGCCATGCCATGCCATGCCAGAACAAAAACAATTCTACAGGTGAGTACTCACAGAATTGCTTTTTTATGTAATTAATAAATTAGTCATAGGAGTGAACAAACACTGCTCTCCATCCAGGTATCTTGACGAGGTCTGTAAAGGCTGATTTGACATCTTGGTATATACAAAACAACCAAAACCATCACTTGATCCAATATATACTCTTCCTCATGCCTCCCCCTTATACTATATAATATAATATACATATTGGGTCATGCATAAAACGTATTATACTGGACCGCAAAGACAATACTTACCCAACAGCGACCTAGTAATATGTCTATGTAGACCCCCAAAGTCGAAATGGTTATATATAATTTGTTCTTTTGCCCTTACCTTACTATATATCCTATGTTTATACAGTACCACATAACTATATAATACTTACCTAGGTTACATAGTCTTTCCATTATGTAGTACTACCCACCCCATAAAGATGCTAGTTTTTTTGTCAAAATGTGCCAGGGTTTTAAGCTTTTATTTGACCTTTAGAATGCCAACTTACATGTAAAAGGTTCACTTCACTGTAATTCAATAATACAATAATGAAAGAGCCCCTCTGAGATAGCTAAAGGGCCCCAAGAAGGTAGTTGGGGGGGTGAGTGAAGGAGATCTTCAAGAAGGTAGTTACAACAATCTCCGGACTGCAGGAGCATGCTGGGTTCCACCGCCAAGTGCTGCTGCCACCAGGACCCCACGACTGAAGCTCCTTCCACCGCAGCTGCTCCATCCTCCAGCTGTCCCCACTGCTTCCCACTGAAGTTGTCCGTGCCACTATGGGGAACATTACGCTGTGCATTTCCACTGCAATGTGGTGGAAGCTTACAATTTGAAAGGGGCCTTAGAGAGTAGGTGGAGCCAAGGAAATCATCAACCCAAGAAGGTGGCTACAACAATCGCCGGACTGGAGGAGGATGCTGGGTCTCGCCCGCTGCTGCTGCCGCCAGGAGCTTGCATCCAGACCCCCTTCCACTGCCGCTGGCTCATCCTCCAGCTGACGTTGCTGCCTCCTGCTTTAGAGGTGCCCATGCTGCTATGGGGACAGAAAACAATATCACAGTGCAGGGAAGCATGTAGTGCCACTGCTGCCCCTCATTGGACACAGTTATGCTGCATTAATGCATTTCAATTGCATTGTGGTAGAAGCTCAAAAACGTGAAAGGGGCCTTAGGGAGTAGACGGAGCAATGGAATTTATCTCTTTTCATGCTACCTCAAGCACAAAGAAGGAACCGACTGAGCCTTGTGCTGATGAGACCCATAAGTGCAAAATGCAGGAGCGCTTCACAAGCAGGAGCCAATACCTTGCACAGCAAGCAATTTCTTTACCAATATGTGTTGAACAGTCCATTGTATATACCTTAGTGTAAGCGCTGCCATTTTATTGTGGTCAGCAACTTTTAGGGATTGGGATTTTTAATATTGGTTGCACTCCGATTGGGTGTGTGATTGCATTTTTTTCTGGTTGGAAATGGTGCCTCCAAATAAGCAGAATAGCATTCTGGAATTATTTCATTTGAGTGTTTTGTTCTTGTACAGTGGTTGAAACTTTCTTTACTGACTACTCTGGAACATGTGTACACTTTATTTATTTTATTTTGTTTGTTTACCTACAGAGCTTAGTGTGAATGTTGTTTAACCAGCTGCCTCATTTGCAGTTCACAAGTGTGCTATAATAGTGTTTCTGGTACTATTATTACTTTTCTGCTACTTATTACTGCAGAATGTCTCTAACTTAGGCCTTTACTTGTTGGACCCATGCCTGAACACTACTACATACTTCTACTTATTATCTTAGCATTTACACAGTAGTGTACAGAGCAGAACAGAATTGTTGGAACACAGCTTTCACGCTTTCATTTTCAACCCCTTTGCCACTATCCACTATGGGTTGATATTATCCTGGGCCTTGTGCTGAAATTACTTCAACTGACATCTGCCTTTTTTGGTGTAGCCTGCTAGATAACTAAGGGTCTTATTAAAGGAGCACTATCTCGAACATTTGCATTAAAAAAAAAAATTAAATAGCCACACAATAGCTTCTAACATGTGTATAAATAATGTGGCCATAGAAAAGATAAAACATGTATGCCTTACTTTTAAATTGTAAAATGAAAATGGCTCAGTCCATTTGCTGAATGGGGGGATCCGCTGTTTTTTATTCAGTGAGGTGATTGAGAGCTGCCACATTTAGGCCACTGGTCTCCTAGCAACAGGTGCAGTAAACTTGCTCCAGCTTTCTTCCCAGGGCAGCAATGTACACGCCAGTAACAGCTCTGTGTGTGTGTGAGGTGCTGCTTCTGTGATGAGACCACCAGGTGACTCAATATATATACAATTTATACTAAATAAGCTGACTGAAAAAAAATCTACTTTGAATGACTGTGCAGGTATATATATATATATATATATATATATATATATATATATATATGTATTAAAGTGGACCAAAATCCACCCTAGAGTCTATGAGGCATACTTGCTCCAGATTCGGGATGCCCCGCTGTGTCAAATCCCCCAGGTCGCCCAAGAACTCACCTTCTTTCCCGGTCCAGCGGCGCATGCGAGAGCAGCGGCTGCATCCTCGCTATGCTTTTAGCACGGCGCATGCCCGCGCCAGGCATTTGTGAATGTTCAGCACGGGCAACCCTGTTAAAGGGTAGCAGGGGATGCGGCAGACAGTGTGCTCTGATCCGCTCGCCTTAGATGAAGTGGTGGGAGTGAATCCGAGCGTTTCTCAGATTCACAGTAGAAGACCACCATTTTCAGTTTGCAGCTCTTCCGTTCGGTCTCATCACAGCGTCATCTTTCAATCAGACGGAACTGGACACCAGAACAGTGGTGACTACACTAGAGAGGTTTGGTTGGGTGATAAACCATGCCAAATCCTCTCTTTGTCCCATAAGGGAGCTTCCCTTTCTGGGCTTGATTCTGGATACCCTTTAGGCGAGGGTATTTCTTCCTCAGTCCAAGATTGTTCTGATTCAGGATTTAATTCATCTGTTCCTGTCCAATCCTCATCAGCCTATCCTCTTGGGGATGAGATTAGTGGGGTTGATGGTGGCCACGCTCAAAGCGGTTCCTTTTGCTCAGTTCCACATGAGGACGCTTCAGCTCTTTCTCCTGGCGAAGTGGGACAAGCGCCCGTTGTCTTTGAATCGGACTTGTCTGTTGTCTCCCCTCGTCCTGCAGTCCCTCCAGTGGTGGCTGATTTAGAGCAATCTCAGGGACGGCAAATCATTTCTGACCCCTTGTTGGGAGTTGGTCACCACAGATGCCAGCCTTACGGGCTGGAGGGGGCATCTGGAGGAGACACCGGTTCCAGGGGTTGTGAGGGCCTCTGGAGGCTCATTCCCCAATCAATTTATTGGAACTCCGGGCCATTCGTGTTGTGCTGCTCCGACTGACTCATCTCTTGCGGAGTTTGCCGGTTCAGATTCGGTCAGACAACCGAACAGCAGTTGCATACATCAATCACCAGGGAGGGACTTGCAGTTGGGGTGCCCTCCGGGAAGCGTTTCTGATCCTTCAGTGGGCAGAGATCAATGTTCCCTGCATAGCGGCAGTTTACATTCCGGGGATAGAGAAGGTGGAGGCAGACTCCCTGAGCAGAGCATGCACTCGCCAGGGAGAATGGTCTCTCAACCCCGAGGTCTTTCAGTTCCTTTGTCACAAGTGGGGGACACCGTGGTTGGACCTGTTTGCGTCTCGCCACAACCACAAGCTTCCAGCCTTTGTGTCTCTATCCCAGGATCCTCTGGATCCTTTTCCGCCATTCTCCATGATAAGCAAGGTGGTGCGCAAGTTGGTTCTGGAAGGGACACCAGCAATTCTGGTGGCTCCAAAGTGGGCAAGACGCCTGTGGTTTGCAGAGGTCACAAGGCTGGCAGAGGATCTGTTGCCTCTGCCTCTTCTTCCAGATCTCTTAAACTCGGGGTCAACTTTGTTACCCCAATTCACCAACGCTGGCTTTGACGGCGTGGCTGCTGAAATCTCCATCTTAAAGGAGGAAGGCCTTTCTGATGCTGTCATTCTGACTCTTGTTAGAGCTAGAAAGAAGTCTTTCTCTGTGGTTTATTACAGGACTTGGAGGTCCTATATTGACTGGTGTGAGTCTAGGTCCCTTCCCTATCCCTAGGATTTTGGAGTTTCTGCAACGGGGTCTGGATTTGGGCTTCCAGATTAGTACTTTGAAAGGGCAGGTTTCTGCTTTGGCTATTTTCTTTCAATGGTCATTTGCTCTTCACCCTTTGGTTAAGATTTTTTTCCAGGGGGTCACGCATGTGCGGCCTCCTAGAAAGCTCCTACTTCCAGTTTGGGATCTTAGTCTGGTGCTCTCTGCTATGCAGGCGGCTCCTTTTGAACCTTTACAGGAGGTTCCATATTCTCACTCAGAAAGTTGCCTTTTTGGTTGCTATTACCTCTGTCCATCGGGTTTCTGAATTGGCGGCCCTGTCAATACAGGCTCCTTACTATGAGAGGCATCAGGATAAGGTGGTTTTCCGTTTTAAACCAGATTTTCTTCCTAAAGTGGTGTCTGCCTTCCACTTAAATCAGGATATAGTTCTTCCTTAATTGTGCCCTAATCCTAGTAATAACAAGGAAAGGGTTTTACATTCTTTGGATGTTGTTCGTTGTGGTGTGCCTTCTGGGCCTAGAAAGGGTTTGGCACCCACCAAATCTTCCATTAGTAAATGGATTCGTCAGGCCATTGTTGGGTTCACACTTTTTCTACGTTTTACAAGGTTGATGTGCGGGCCTCAGCGGTTGCGGCTTTTGGTCGCAAGGTTCTGCAGGGCAGGCAAGTAATTTAAGTTATGCCTTATTTTCCTTGTGGGATCCCAGCCCATTATAGACACTGCTATTGGATGTCCCAAGTGTCATGAATGTTGGAAGCGGGGTGTGTGACATACTAGGAATAATACCATTTTGTGAGTACTCACCTGTAAAATGGGTATTATGAGTATGTCACACACCCCGCTTCCCCCGCCCTTTTTTGTTCAGGGGTCCTTTATATGGTGTTTGTTATTATTTTCAATTCACTATATAATTTGCTCTTCTTGGTTTTCTCACTGCTTTTTTAACCCTTTAAATGCCAGCCACGTAAAATTTACGTGGTTGCTTCTCCTCCACTTAAGTGCCAGCCACGTAAAATTCACTTGCCTGGCATTTACCCCTAATAGCGGGCAAAAAAAAAGCAAAAAAAACTCACCTGACCCCTCGTTGTATCTGGCCGGGTCTCCTCTTTAATTTGGTGCCGTCCAATCCCCCGTGGGGGCTCCTGGGTGTTGGTCCACTTTAAATGTAAAAAAAAACACAAACACACCACACCACAAAATACTGGAAGCATTTTATACCTGCTGTGTAACAGGACCCTTCCCTCACCCTTTAACCCTTAAAATTCCAAAAAAAAATGGGGTCTATGTCAATTTTTTTTTTAATTAACCGCTTAGGTCCTGTTACACAGCAGGTATAAAATGCTTCCAGCATTTTGTGGTGTGGTGTGTTTGTGTTTTTTTTTACATTTAAAGTGGACCAACACCCAGGATTTTGACTATCCTGGGTATTGGTCCTTTGTGAAACCCCCCGATCGCCCACAATAACTCATCTCAACCCGATCCTATGGTGCATGCGCGGCCGCTCGTCCAATCAGCTCGCTCAGAGCGGCTGAGTTCTGGATGTCTAAGAGACTTCTAAGCTCAGCCACTCTGAGCGTGCTGGAGACCGCATCCCCCACTTCCCTCTAACAGGGAGCGTGCCCGCGCCGGGCATTCATAAATAGCCAGCACGGGCACGCGCCCTGCTAGAGGGATAGCGGGGATGCGGCCCGCGCATGCGCCGTAGGACCGGGATTCAGGTAAGTGGTAGCGGGTGTTCCGGGGGTTTTCACACAGAGGGGCATCCCGATTTTGGATGCCCGGGGGGAGGGAATAGAACAGTCTGGGAATCTTATAGATTCCCACGCCGATCAGCCCTGGGTGTTGGTCCACTTTAACCCATTGTGAACTTGTAAGGAGTGAGACCCCTGTACCAGTTCACAAGGCTGGGGGGCTGTCAAGTCACCTGTGGCTAGCGGGTGACTTGCCATTAACCCCAGCCCCCCTATAACCTGCCTCCCCGAACCCCAGGGGGGGCAGAAGGGCCCGGGCTGATTTAGGCGGTGCAGGCTTGTACTTGGCAGGGCAGGGGGCCACCAAAGCTGGCCCCTGCGCCCTGTTCTACAAGCTCTGCATAGCTGATGCCCGGGCTGGTTATGCTGGGTAGGGGGGACCCCATGTCATTTTTATGGGAATTTTTAAGGGGTTTTACCCCCCCCCCCAATGGAAGGGGAACCCCACGCCAATGTTTTTTCTTGATTTAACCCTTTATAGTGTGGATTGTAGTTGTATTTTATTTTTACATGTTATAAAGTCAGTTTGGGGGGGGGTCTTCTGAACAGTAACGGGGGGCTACCGATACATATGTGGCACCGTTTTAATCGGGAGAAATGGGGCTTTCACATGCAATATGGTTTTCTTTAAAAAAAAAAAAGGTTTTATTTGAAATAAAGGAGACAGTTTTCTAAAAAAATATTTTTTTTATTTTGTTTTGTTTAATTTACTCAAAGATATTTTAAAAAACAGTAAAAAAAATGACAAACAAGACATTTCATGTTAAAGCCTAAACACTGCCACAAAAATAAAATATATCATTTTACTGGAAATACCTGCAAAAATCACAGTTAAGCATAGCGCAAAATGATTAAAAATGACCTGTCAAGAGAGGGTGACAAAATCTCAAGTAGGCTGGCAGTTAAAAGGGTTAAAAGTACCTATGCATGGTGGGTATCGTTCTGCTCGGGGGACCTTGCGCTTTTAGATTTAGCTTGTTTTTTCTTGTTTCCATATTGATATTTTAGGAAAACTCATTTTTTATTCTGCTTTATTATACATTTTTTAAGGGAACCCTGTGCGACCAAAGAATTCTTTGAGGGATTACTTTCAGAAAGATGGGCCCACTACAACATGCTGGGTACGCTTAGAAAGCTTATCATGTGTACTTTCAAGGAATGTATGGTTTGTGGGGGGTATTCCAAATATAAAGGGTTGTTTTGGTAGAAAAAGCGCAAGGTGCGCACTTTGTCTGCAGAGCTGAAATTTTCAAGCAAAATTACCATTGTGCACATGCTTTACTTTTTGGAGTTTGGCAACTCTTCTTTTGACAGTAGCTATGCATGTTGGGTATCGTTCGGTTCGGGGGATGTTGCTTTTTCAGATTAACTTGTTTTTTCTTGTTTGCATATATTTTTTTTTAGGAAAATGTGGCTTTGATCCTGCTTTTTTTATCCTTTTTTAGGGATGCTCTGTGTAACCAAAGAATACATTGAGGGAGAACTTCCAGAAAACTGTGGCAACATCAACAAGCCTGGTACACCTAGAAAGCTTGAAGTCTGTTTTTCCAGAGAATATATAGTTTGTGGGGGGTATTTCAAATGTAAAGGGTTGTTTTTATTAAAAAACTGCAAGGTGCACATAGTGCTTAGCATAGCTGTATTTGATCTAAAAATCTCTGTTTCAGTTTGGGGGAGTCTCCTTGGCAGGAAAGGGTGTCTACCAATACATATGTGGTACCATTGTAACCGGGAGAAATTGGGATTTCACACGCAATAAGATTTTATTGACAAACTTAAATTTTTTATTACAAAAAAACACTACAAATTGTAAAAAATAGATTTTTTTTATTTTTTTTCACATATTTCACCCCAAAATATTAAGAATACACTTGACAAATGACAAACAAGACATTTTATGTTAAAGCCCCGACTCTGCTGAAAAAAACAATATATAATTTTCCTGGGAAATCCCTTCAAAAATCACATTTGAACATGGAGAGCGCAAAATAGTGCAAAATGGTCTGGCAACAAAGGATGACAAAAACTCCAGGTAGGCTGGCACTTAAAGGGTTAAAAGACTGGGGAATAGTGGGAGGTCCCGGGTACTTATGGACCAGGAGGGGCTCCTTTTTTCCATGTCATCTCTGCAAGATCGCCCTCTACAGGCCTGTATCCTAAGTGTCATGAATGTTGGAAGCGGGGTGTGTGACATACTCGTAATACCCATTTTACAGGTGAGTACTCACAAAATGGTATTTTCTTCATATTGCACATCATTAAGAACAAAACTCTGAGCCAGCTGTAAATCCTCTGAACAATCTCGGGATCAGTGGGTTAATTCAGAGAGACAAAAAAAGACTTTCGTTTTTGTGTCGATCTGTTTATTTTTTTAAATTTTCCCACTATCGTATGAGTGTACGAGCGATTCTATGCATGCATTGCAAGCCTTCTGTAAAGTCTTTGTCCGTTCGTATGCCAACGAGAATGTCATTTTCCAGCTTTCATTTTCCGTTTTTTTTTCTCATGTTACAACATCGGATTTCATTTTTGCCCTTTTTCCATCGTCTCCTCCCACGAATCCTTTACGTTTCCTGTTAGATTCTGTTTACCTTTTACAAGAAATAATCGTCCAGACGAAAATCCTTACGATCTTACACCTGCGCACTACAAACTTAACTCATTAAAGTGCGCGCCTACATATTTGGTTCACTCACTTGTGCTACAATGCTTAGCTTCTATTCTTCTTATTTCTCACCCCTAAAACTTACCCAAATCACTTCGCGGTTAGCTTCTTCTTCCATTTCTCACCCCTAAAACTTACCCAAATCACTTCGCGGTCATGTTCCTCTTCTATTTCTCACCCATAAAACTTACCCAAATCACTTTGTGGTCATGTTCTTCTTCCATTTCTCACCCCTAAAACTTACCCAAATCACTTTGTGGTCATGTTCTTCTTCCATTTCTCACCCCTAAAACTTACCCAAATCACTTCGTGGTCATGTTCTTCTTCCATTTCTCACCCCTAAAACTTACCCAAATCACTTTGCAGTCATGTTCTTCTTCTATTTCTCACCCCTAAAACTTACCCAAATCACATCGCGGTTAGCTTCTTCTTCCATTTCTCACAGCTAAAAATTTTTCCAAATCACTTCGCGGTCATGTTCTTCTTCCATTTCTCACCCCTAAAACTTACCCAAATCACTTTGTGGTCATGTTCTTCTTCTATTTCTCACCCCTAAAACTTACCCAAATCACTTCGCGGTTAGCTTCTTCTTCCATTTTTCACCCCTAAAATTTACCCAAATCACTTTGCGGTCATGTTCTTCTTCTATTTCTCACCCCTAAAACTTACCCAAATCATTTCGCGGTTAGCTTCTTCCATTTCTCACCCCTAAAACTTACCCAAATCACTTCGCAGTTAGCTTCTTCTTCCATTTCTCTCCCCTAAAACGTACCCAAATCACTTCGCGGTTAGCTGCTTCTTCCATTTCTCACCCCTAAAACTTACCCAAATCACTTCGCGGTCATGTTCTTCTTCTATTTCTCACCCCTAAAACTTACCCAAATCACTTCGAGGTTAGCTGCTTCTTCCATTTCTCACCCCTAAAACTTACCCAAATCACTTCGCGGTCATGTTCCTCTTCTATTTCTCACCCATAAAACTTACCCAAATCACTTTGTGGTCATGTTCTTCTTCCATTTCTCACCCATAAAACTTACCCAAATCACTTTGTGGTCATGTTCTTCTTCCATTTCTCACCCATAAAACTTACCCAAATCACTTCGTGGTCATGTTCTTCTTCCATTTCTCACCCCTAAAACTTACCCAAATCACTTTGCAGTCATGTTCTTCTTCTATTTCTCACCCCTAAAACTTACCCAAATCACATCGCGGTTAGCTTCTTCTTCCATTTCTCACAGCTAAAAATTTTTCCAAATCACTTCGCGGTCATGTTCTTCTTCCATTTCTCACCCCTAAAACTTACCCAAATCACTTTGTGGTCATGTTCTTCTTCTATTTCTCACCCCTAAAACTTACCCAAATCACTTCGCGGTTAGCTTCTTCTTCCATTTTTCACCCCTAAAATTTACCCAAATCACTTTGCGGTCATGTTCTTCTTCTATTTCTCACCCCTAAAACTTACCCAAATCATTTCGCGGTTAGCTTCTTCCATTTCTCACCCCTAAAACTTACCCAAATCACTTCGCAGTTAGCTTCTTCATCCATTTCTCTCCCCTAAAACGTACCCAAATCACTTCGCGGTTAGCTGCTTCTTCCATTTCTCACCCCTAAAACTTACCCAAATCACTTCGCGGTCATGTTCTTCTTCTATTTCTCACCCCTAAAACTTACCCAAATCACTTCGAGGTTAGCTGCTTCTTCCATTTCTTACCCCTAAAACTTACCCAAATCACTTCGCGGTCATGTGAATCTTCATCTCTAAATATTTCTTGGCCCATTTGTTTTGCGTTAATGTATTTGGAAAATAAAATTGAAACAGTTTTTGTTTTAATTCAAAATGCCACTTTTCTATGGCTTTTTTTTTTTTTTTTAATTTTGCAGTAAAATGTATAAACATTTTTTTTTTTTTAAGAAAATATAAAACTTTAACATTTTTAAAAATATTAAAATTAAAAACTATATACAAAGCAATGGCAGCACCCAGAACATTAGTCTTCTTCTGTGGTCCCCAACGAGTCACGCAGCTCCTACATGTCGGCCACCAACTGAAGGACCCTTTCACTCATTGCTGCCACTCTGGCACGTGTGGTCCCTGTATAAAAAACAAACATTATTTGTTGGCAAATACATGTTTCTCAGCTGTGGATGAAATGTTTTTAAGGTGGCAAGCTAACTCATGACCTGCCACTGCTGGGAAGTTGAGGCTGTAGAGACATGTCAAATAGGGTCACTTCTAATGTCTGAGTCAACAGTAAGCAAATGACAATTTGAATGTGTGTGTGACATCACCCACCTTCTCCATGTGCCTCCTGGGCCTGATCTGCTGCAGACTCTTCCACAGATCCTTCACCTGCTACATATTCGGCTAGAAAAAGATTAAGGGAATCAGCTTTTGTTTAAATAGCATGTATGTGTTTGCGGTTACATTGAGAGTCACATACCCGAGGCTAAGAGCTCCGTCGCTTGGTACGACTCCCTGCCCACGCCGTGATGTCCCTCTTCTGTTGAGAGGTCCAGGGGCTGGTCGGAGGCCCCTACAGAGGAGGTGTAGGACCGTCGCCCTGGAGATCCACCACCTTCACTCGGTGCTACAGATTCATGCAGCACTGGCCGGCGTCGTATTTGGTACTCCATTTCCAGCACTGGAAAAGAAAAGCATTTATAAATAAAGGCCTACCTTCCTTTGTTCATTTGAGGAGCCAGGAAGCAGATTGCCCACATTAATCCGGACCTTCACCCTGAATAAGAGTCTATCTTATATGTTTCGTTGGAAGTTTCCCTTAGGAGATGCTTTTATGCTCATTTGTTGAGCTTTAATACCCTGGAGGGTTAAATAGGCTGTTTTGTGGAAGAAGCCCTGAGAGACCCAGAATGAGGAAAAGCTGTGGACCTAAATTGAAAAACCCAATAGATTCAATCATCTGGTAAGGGTATTTGATTCAGGTGGCGGGCACTTGGTGAAGAGTTTGCGACTTCACATATCCCCGGCATAGAAGGCATAATGACAATTTATTATCTTTCCAACAAAAAGACTTACTGAAATAACTTTTTAATTTCTGCACTGGGTATACCAGATACAGTTAAACACGTTACAAGTTTAACATTAATTACTACTAAGTGTATTTTGCTCTGTGTATATGCTGTTTATGTGTGTTGTTTTGAACTTGATGGAATAGTTAAGTTTTTACACGTTGAGCATTTAATAATCTACTCATTTGAAGAGAAGCTATTTGAAAATCTTATAAGCAAACTAACAGCGCGGGTTTATATATATCTTTATTTCTACCTTCTGTATTAGTTACATCTAGCATGCAATCGCTATGTACTTACTTGGGAAATGGAGCCCGAAAAATCGCCGCACCCGGGGCATGTGGAGCCGTTTCAGGTCCGACCAATGCTGCATGATCTGCGTGTGGGTGAAGGTGGTGTCCGTCTCGTGCTGGATCCTGGAAACGATCTCCAGGGCGACGCTCCTCTTCTCAAAAGAGTTGGGCAGGTAGTCATACCTGCACTGAAGCATCGTCTAAAAAACACAAAATAAACATAGTTTTTAGATCAAACTGCATACAAATATCTGTCACAATTAGATCAGTTGACTAAATGACATTCCCAGACACATTTCTAGCCTCAAACTATCCTTCTAGATGCATTTAAATGGCAAGTCATTACAATACACTTACGAGCATAATCAGCTCTTCTTGTTGGTGGGTGAAGATCGTAGGGGCCATCTTTCTTCTTCTCCGCAGCAGATAAGTAATGCTCCAGCGGTTTCCGGGTTCCGCATGGAGGCGAACACACCCGCCTCCTTCTCTCTCCCTGGTCTCAGTGGACGTGCGCTCGCGTGCGAGCACGATCTTTCCCACGATTTGAACGAGCCAATCCTGGTCCCTCGGGCTCGGAGCTGTGCCCAGAACTACCACTGGGCGAGTAGCTCCATGTTGCACCAATCACCATCTAGGTTCTAGATGGTTCTAGAAGATTTGAACGAGCCAATCCTGGTCCCTCGGGCTCGGAGCTGCGCCCAGAACTACCACTGGGCGAGTAGCTCCATGTTGCACCAATCACCATCTAGGTTCTATGTCGCACCAATCACCATCTAGGTTCTATGTCGCACCAATCACCGTCCTGATCCAAGTTGCACCAATCCTAACAGCCCTCTTCCTATAAAGCCTTCACCCCTTCAGTTAGTCGGGCCTGTGATAGTGCCGTGTTGGACCTTGCTTAGCTATTGTACTTCTCTGATTGATCTCCGTTGCCGACCCCTGCCTGAACCGACTACTCTCCGATTGATTTCCGCTACCGACCTTTGCCTGTCCACGACCATCCTGACCGCTGCCAGCCTTGACCCCTGCTTCGTACCCAGACCTCGAGCTGCCTTATCCTACTGTACTGTTGCAATCTCCCCAGTTTGACCTCTGGCTGGTCTCTGGACTTCCTAGCATTACCTGCATCATCACTGGGACTCACTCTGTTCTCGCTCTTCGCTATTGGTTCTCCAGACCTCCACCCAGTAAGCTCTCATCCTTTGAGCCATTGAAGTCCTGGGGGCAACCGATCCCGGGCAGGCGTATACTGCGTCCCGGCAAGCGGGGGCTCCTACAGGTGAAGCTGGCTACTACAGGTGAAAAGGCCACTAAGAGGGTGAGAAGCCCCAGACCCCAAAAAACACCATCCCCTCCTCCCTGGCCTAGCACATCCATTCTGAAAGAACGCTCCACTGGCAAGGCCAGTAAAAGCCACAGGCCCAGAAGCCCCAGCCCACCCAGCTCAGCATCTCCTGAGCCACGTGGGAAACACACCCATGGCCATGGGAAGAGCAAGAGCCTCAGGCCCAGAAGCCCCAGCCCAGCCAGCTCTGCATGTAGTCAGCTACGTGGGAAACACACCCATGGCCATGGATAGAGCAAAAGCCACAGGCCCAGAAGCCCCAGCCCACCCAGCTCAGCATCCCCTGAGCCACGTGGGAAACACACCCATAGCCATGGAAAGAGCAAGAGCCACAGGCCCAGAAGCCCCAGCCCAGCCAGCTCTGCATGTAGTCGGCCACGTGGGAAACACACCCATGGCCATGGAAAGAGCAAAAGCCACAGGCCCAGAAGGCCAAGCAAAGCCAGCTCAGCATCTCCAGAACCACGTGCAAGTACCTCCCAGGGGCTTGGAACCACAAGTGGCAAAGGCACAAAGAGTCACAGGGCCAGAAGCACCACACCCTCAAGCACACCCTCTCCTCCTCGGTCACATTTGCCACTGGCACAGGTGGCAAGCAACTATCCATATGCCACATCGTCGCCTGCAAGTTCAGTGGCCACCAAGGCAAGGACCCCAAGTCCATTTCCAAGTCCAGTCCATTCTTTATCCAGCCACCTGTCCAACATTTCAACACAACAGAGCCAGCCCAGAATGTCCCCCGAATTGCCTACATCCAGAGATGAGCCCGAACAGCAAGCAATAGGCCGGACATTGCGGCGAGGACAGTTGAGTGGCAGGTTTGGTGAAGCCCAAACTCTGGCATTGGCAAGTGGGCTGACCCTACATTATGACGAGCTATATGAGCGAAAATCCAAATCTACAAGCAAATTGCGAAAAAATGAAATCTTGGAGGAGCTCACCAGACAGGTCAATGCAGCGGGGGAGGAGCTTAAAGATGTGGAGCAGATCCAGCGCAAAATTTCTGACCTGAAGTATGCAGCACGGAAGAAAGAAAATAAACGGCACAATTACAGGTACATATTTGAGTTGTGCATTTGTCTGCTTCTTGTATTGTCAACAATTTCCAAAATTTGCAAACCTATATTTTTCAGCTTACAAACTGGCGGAGGCTTCCCCACAAAATTACAGTTTACCCAAGCTGAGGAGATGGTGCTGGGGCTGATACATCCCGTGGCTTTAGAGGGCCACTCGGGGCGAAGGGACACGGACATCCCTACCATTCCTGCAGGTTAGTAATGTTAGTGTGTATATGAAATGTTTAAAACGTGTAAAATGAGGCTCAGAGGCATATATGAATATATATATATATGAACACATGCCCCTAGGGAGTGGCTTGTAGGAGAGGTTACAGTTTTATCAGGGTGTGTAATGTCTGCAGAATGTTCATTTTCAAATTTGCCAGCCCATACATGACCTTGGAGAGTATTATGGTCACTATTAAAGTCTTAATATGAGCAAAGCACTGCCTGTTATGTGATTCTACTCATATCCAACACTTCCTTCTTTGTCTTTAGGCCACTTGGGTTTTAGCTGTGCTTTGGTCTCAAATACTTGATCTGGGGCCAGGGAAAGGTTTACATAGGAAGAATGCCCACCAGCATACTCCTAAGCCAAATGCTATTTGCAAGCTGAGTGTGGGTCCCTAATGGCCCTTTAGGGATGTGTGAAGCCTCATAACATGCAGTACATGCATGTTTGTATTATTTAAGTTGACCAATGTGTATGTACAGGGTGAGTCATACATATAACAGATAATGACATTCATAGTGAAGGTCACCTTGGACGGTTGGGGGAGTTGCCATGCCTGCTTGCCCACGTGTTTTATTGAAGCATATGTAGTAATACAGATCATCAATAGATATTTGGGTGTTTACGTGCCTTTTTATTTACAATACAGCCCAGCATCAACCCTCAGCAAGTGTGGAAGCCTCATCGATTTTGACCACGCCGTCAACTTCCGTGCTGCCTAGGAGCCAGGAGCAGATATATACGGTAAGTGTATTTTGCTGAATCTGCTGATGCATGTGAATGAACATGACTAATTAGCATAACTAAGATATTTATGGACCAAACTGAACCTTTTTTTTCACATGTCCCAACAGACCCACACACTGATGGAGGAAATCCAGGAGATGGAGGAGGATGCCACCTTGATGGGACCTTCACAACTGACCCCCCTGGAACATAATCTGCCACGGTCCCAACATGCTACGGCACCAAATCCTCTGCAGCAGAGTGAAGCTGGACGCATGCTGCCAGCCCATCGTGGGCAGCATGCAGAGACTGAGCCTACATTCCCCAGTGGTAGCTCTGCTGCAGAGGATTTGCCGAGCACATCTGCGACTCTTGCTCGCTCTAGACGTCCAGCATCTGCAGGCGCTCAAACCCGGGGAATTGGGAGAAGTAGTCAGCAACGTCGACCAGTTTCCCAGGGAAGGCGCATGCCGATCCTGGAGTCAGCATGGCAGCATGAGAGGCATTTCTTTCGCCAGGTGACTCAAAGAACCACACAGCAGCTTACTGCACAATTAGATACATTAAATAATACCTTCACCTTAATGCTGACAGAATTTAGGACGAGCAACAGCCACATGGCCACCTTAACTAATAATTTGACAGGCATGCTCGAGGAAGTTAGAAATAGCAATAGACTCATGTTGGAACAGTGGCAGATTCTGAATGCCACACATGCCCAGGTGATGGTCCATCCCCAAGGCCCACCACCAGGGCAACACCCATTTTAACAGCTATTTGCTCTGTATCTGCTCCACATCTTTCCTCTACATCCCCACTCTATTGACCTGTCTGGTGAGCGCTACCAAGATTGCCTTTTTTATGGCTTTGCTTGTATGATTTGGATTTTCGCCCATATAGCTCATTAGAGTGCTGAGATACCCCACTAGCCAATGCCTGAGATAAAGCCTCACTGAACCTGTCGCTCAAGCTGCCACGCTGCAGGCTTTGACTTAATGAAATTGTGTCTGGCTCATCCTGTTTCTAGGCATGATTGGGGGGCATTCTGGACTGGCAAACTACTACCTTGAACCCTGGCAAACATTGTACTGGACTTGCATTTGGACTGGGGGTTATTGTTTGGGTGGGCCACTGACTTACAGGCGTGGATGTGGCATAGGTATGGCTGCTTTCCACCTGTGCCTATGGCAAATGTGGCAAGCAGGAGAGGGTGTGTATGTGGCCCTGTGTATTACTCGCCAAAGGTTTGCATGCAAATTATTGCTCCCTATGTATGTATACGTTATTTGGCGTTACTTTACAACTCCTGGATGTGGCCAATTGCTAGGTGCCATGAGTCTGCACCAATGTATATTTCTGTTGTACTATGTATATACATGAAGTCTGCGAGTGCCCTTCAACTAATAATTGACATATTTATATGAAATATATTGAATGTGACTTTAGCTGCTGTGGACTAAGTTGATGCATTAATGTTTGGATTATTTTGAGATTATTGAAGGTTTTTTGAAACAAACTCAGATCAAGTTTGAAAATTTTAGTAATTAATTCATTACTATTTCTAAATAATAAAATAACAAAGCCTCACAAAGGCAAATGAGAGTCCAAAACAACAAATACATACAACAAGCAAAAACAGGAAAACAAAATTAGGCAAAATGGGTCCTAATCAAATTTGCCCTCACAGCTTGCCCAGAGGCACTAGGTGTGCCACGGTAATTGGCATCAGGCTCCTGGCTGGGTGGAGAGGGGAGAAGATCCACATACCGGGGGGACACGCTGCATTATGGCAAAGTTGTGTAGCACACAGCAGGCCAGTATTATATCAATCACCTTGTTGGGGTGATACTGGAGGGCCCCCTCGGTATGGTCCAAACATCTGAACCTAGTTTTTAGGAGGCCAAAGGCCCTCTCCACAATGTCCCGGGATTTTTGATGGGCCCGATTGTAGGGCGGACGGGCGTCATCAGCCAGGGAAGAAGCGGATAGCCGAAATACCCTGAAAGAATTAGAAAATGCTTACATTAATAACCCAATCCAACAAAAAATTTTGGGACAAGCGGTCGTTCCCCCTGACTAAGAGACTATCTTATATTTTTGCAACACCCTGTACATACAGATTGCTCACCTCAAAAAGAGTCTAACACCATCTACTGCATGTTCTGAGCCTTTAAACATCCAAGATGGTGGATGAGGGCAAATCAGGCAGACTGCAAACAGGAATTGGGTTAGGACTGTGCTGTTCAGCATTATTGGATGTCTTACCTTTTCAGGACCCCAGATCTGCTTTGTCTGAGCTAAGCACAGCTCTAACCCGCCCCCTGCACTTTATCCCGCTCTCCTCTACTCAGTAAGTGTCATGCTTCGGAGCAAAGATGGCGCAGACCCTATCATAAAGTCAAGAACAGCATTGCAGCCGAGTGTGGGGAAGAATAATAAGTAATTTACTAGAAAGTAGAAATATATTATTTAGAAATGGTAGGAAATCATTTTGTAAGGGTTTGTGCTTTGCTATAGATCATGGTTAAGGTCCGGTTTAACATGTCATCAAGGGGTAAAAACAGCCATAGGTTCAGACATGGGTCATCAACTATATTCATAGGCATACATTGAAAAGTGAATGACGTTATTTGCATCAACTTACCAAGGAGCCATCCACCGGAGAATTCTCCAGACTCAAACCGATGGTACAATCCAGATCGTCGCAATATATACACGTCATGGGATGAGCCTGGGAACCCCGCGAGAACAATAAGAAACCGCATGTCCGGTGCCACCACTGCTTGGACATTCAGGGAGTGGCCCATTTTTGCGGTTCCTGGGAAAAAAGAAAAACAACAAAAATTAGCAATGCTAGGTAAACTACTCAAACACTAACACCTAACATCCTCCCAAAAACATGTTGGGCAATACAAATAACTTTAACTAAGTACCTAAGTATTTTTTAGCCCAAAAAACGATATGTATGTTGGATCAACTAAAGATTACCTTGAAAATGACTAATTAAGGTCCACATGAAAATGTTTGGCTTTGGCCTACATGGAAAACATTGATGAAGCTAAAGACGGCCAAATGTATCAAATGAACAATTTACAAGGAGGGATTAATAGATATACAGCGTAATCTATTTCCCAGGGACAATTTATAAGGAGGGATTAATAGGTATACAGTGTAAGATGTTTCACAGGGACAATTTACAAGGAGGGATTAATAGATATACAGTGTAAGCTGTTTCACAGGGACAATTTACAAGGAGGGATTAATAGATATACAGTGTAAGCTGTTTCACAGGGACAATTCACAAGGAGGGATTTATAGATAGTTAAAATACAGTTTGTCTAAACTATATAACAAAATGACCGATTGAACTTACCTATAGATGTACTCGTCGGCTGCAGGAGGGACCAATGCAACGTGGGTGAAATCAATCGCACCCCTGATGTTGGGCATGTCGGCGATATTATAAAATGCCAGCTTAAGCGCGTTCCAGGCTACCATGTCGTCAGGAAAATAAATATATTTCTGACTAATGGTAGCCATGCCTTCCAAAAACTTGGATAGCGCGCGGCTCAGTGTAGGCTGGGAGATCCCCACGGAGAGGGCACCCAGCCTCTGGAACGAGCCGTTCGCCAAAAATTGCAGGCAGCCAAGCATCTTGGTCATACCTGAAATTGCTTGCCCCTTCCTTGTGGTGCGGGCTAACCATGGCCGCAGCTCACTATACAACTTATGGAGAGAAGCGCGATTAAGTCTGGTCAGCTTGAACAGCTCAACGTCATGCATGCCATCGATATGCCTGCGTCACCGGTGCAATCTGGCCTCGGCCCTGCTGATACATTCAATGCCCATTAGCTGGAGTTGGTGATGTTTCTCCACAAAGGCACAAAACATGTTGAAAGCAAGGGTATCCGAGGTCAGAATGGTCCCATAAGGGGATCGCAAATGAAACTGTTTTATAGGGCGGTGGTCCCTCAGTAATCAGCTCTCTGAATGAGACGCAAGCCCCATACCAATAACTTAATTATCTGAACGAAAGCAAAATATCAGATTTAGATGGGAAAATTATCAGAACTAACGCAAATGATACGATTTACTTTCGTTCATCGAAAGCGCATATACTCATGAGCTCGAACGAACGTACAAATAAAAATGCAACGGAAAAAAACTAAAAAAATGACTAATACACACAAAAACATACACAGACAGCTACGGAAGTCCAGACGAATGTGTCTATGAATCGAGGCTCAGGTCCTAATTTGAGTAATGTATCTTTAAGCTTTATGTGGTACGGTTTCAAAGGCTTTGCTACAATCCACCTTCATCTAATACACTAGTTTTGATCTGCCTTCAGTAAAGCCGTGCTGTTTTGGGTCCAACAGACAGATTTTTAGATGGAAAATGATCTGTCTTTTCAAGAGTTTCCATTAGTTTGACCACTACACTACAACATTGGCTAATCTCCAATCATATAAAACCACGCCTTTTGAAAGAGAATTGTTAAGTAAATCAGTTAGAGGGGCAGCAATCACAAATATGAGTTCCCTATTGTAAAACTTAGGTTCATTTAAAAGGCTCAAATATATATATTCTAATGCCACCACATTTGCCTAGTATGTCCTTAGCCTAGCTGTCCATTTGATTCATTGATTCATCAGCCCCTGCTTATACTACCCTTCGGGATGCTGAGGACCGGCGCATGGATCTGCTGGCCTCCCACGCCTTTACATGTGCAGGGACGGCGCTGTGCCCGGTCTGTGCCGCGGCTATTACTGCCGTGGCCGCTAGAACCCTAATTAGCAAGATGCAAGAAGTACTGCCCTTGTAGTGGCTATACGTCGCTTGGTCTGGCTGCGACAGTGGGGTGCTGACGATGCTTCTAAAAAGACTCTTACTGGGCTTCCCTTTAGAGGGCTACGCCTGTTTGGGGCCTGTAGAGGCCTGTTTGGTAAGAAGGGTAAGTCACCGCAACGCAGGCGGCCGTCTCGGGGCAGGGGCACCCCTCCCCCCCCACCATAGTGTTAAACAAGAACCAGGGCTGTCCTTCGCGGAGACTCGTGCAGACTCCTGCCCCGGGAGCAGCAGACAACGCCCTGGACCCTCCGGCGGGGCTAAGCCTAAATCTTCCACCAAGCCCCCTCAAGCATGATGGGGCGTCCTCGCCCATCTTGTCTTGTCAGGAGGCATCACTCCTCATACTGGTGGATTCAGGAGGTAGTGACCTCCGGATACAAGATAGAGTTTGCTGCACGGCCTCCCCCAAGATTATCAGGTCCCGGGTACTCCTGGCCCCTGCATCTGTTCAGGTACTGGCGCAGGCCATGCAAGGACTGCAGGGTCTGAGGGGTCACTTGCAGATTGCCCTTAACAGGCAGAGGCAGGGGCCGCTACACCAACCTTCCCACAGTCCCCCAAAAGGATGGGTCAGTCTGGCCCATTCTGGATTCACAGGTTCTCAGCAATTCTCCAATTACAGGCAGTTTCTGCTTGGAAACTCTGGGATGGGCCATCAGCGCCTTGCGCCCAGGGGGCTTCTTGTCGTCTGTGGAGCTCTAAGATGCTTATGTTCACATCCCTGTGCCTTCAAGACACCAAGGTTCTTCAGGTTCGTGTTGGAAGTCCAACACTGCTAATTTGTGGCCTTGTTATCTGGCCTCTCTTCAGCTCCCAGAGTGCTCACCCACGTGCTGACGGGGGTGCTGTCTCTGATGAGACCAAGGGGCGTCAGCGCGATGACCTACCTGGACGCCCTTTTTCACTTCCCAGTCTCTATGTCAGACTAAGTTGGATACCCGGCTGGTGGAGTCCATTGGGAGTCATTTGGATGGGTGATCAATCACCCCAAGTCCTCATTGTCCCCTTAATTGGTAACTCCATTCCTAGGAGTGAATCTGGATTCGGTTCAAACAAGAATCTTCCTTCTCAGCAATAAAGTGGACAATCTGGTTGCATGTGCTCAGTCCCTCATTGCTGTTCTGGTCCCTTCACCAGGCAGGGATGCAGCTGGTGGGCCCGTTGGTGGCTTGCTCAGAAAAGGTCCCTTATGCTCAGTTCCCCTTGGGCCCTTCTGCAACTTCAATTGTTAATACAGGACAGGGATCCAGCATCCCTGGAGCAGGGTCTGTGTGCCTTCCCACCTGGTAAGGAGGTCCCTCTTGGAGTGGATGAACTCAAGGAACCTGTCTGGGGGCAGTTCCTTCTTGCCCCTTCCTGGAAACGGTCACCATGGATGCCAATCTATCAGGTTGAAGAGGGGGGTTTCTTCTGAAATTCCCTGCGATTCTGGGGGAGGTGGGGCCCTTAGTAGGTCCTTACGCCTTAGTGAACGTTTTCAGTTGGTTCTATCTCGCTTGACTACTCCTCTTCTGGGCCTGCCAGTTGGGGGCGCTCGGTCTGTCTGACGACAGTGTCCTACATTAATCATTTGGGAGGGGCCTGGAGCTGGAGGACCCTCCAGGAAGTGTCTATGATCCTAACCTGGTGGAGACAATGTTTCCTGCATATCAGTGATATTCGCTCCGGTGGGGGTCCTTCTGCGACAGGATGTGCTGATCCCTGTGTCACTATGGGGTTCAACCAGTTGTGGATCTGTTTGTGTCCCATCACAATCACAAGCTTCTGGCCCTTGTCTCCCTGTCCCAGGATCCTCTGGCCTTGGCCACGTATGCCCTAGCAATGTCATGGCAGGACTTTCAGCTCCTGTATGTCCTTCCTCCATTCCCCCTGCTGGGCAGGGTTATGTGCAAGATTGCTCTGGAAGGGGTGCCAGCAATTCTGGTGGTCCCAGGTGGCCATGAAGAGTGTGGTTCGCAGACGTGGTGCAGATGGCAGTAGACCAGTACGTTCTGCCAAGGGTGCCAGATCTGCTCACTCAGGGCCCCTTACGCCATCCCAATTTACAAACTCTGGCCTTGACGGCCTGGCTGCTGAAACTTCCATCTTGATGGAAAAAAGGGCTTGTCCGCTTCGGTGGTTGATACCATGGTGAAGGCTAGGAAGAAATCTTCTTCCATCTATTACAGGGTATGGCGTACCTACTTTGACTGGTGTGAGTCTAGGTCTCTTCCCTGTCGGGTGTTTTCAGTCACCAGGGTTCTGGAGTTCTTACTGCATGGTTGGAGTCGGGACTCCAACTCAGTACTCGGAAGGGTCAGGGTTCTGCCCTGTCTGTCTTCTTTCAGAAGTCTTTTGCTCTGCATTCTTTGGTTAAGACCTTCTTTCAGGGGGTTACTCAGGTGCGTCCCCCACGTAAACCTATGTCCCTGTTGGGATATGAACTTGGTTTTGTCTGCCTTGCAGGGTGCTCCCTTTGGCTGGTCTGGCTGTACTTACCCTCAAGGTTGTCTTTCTGGTAGTTTTTACTTCAGTTAGGTGTGTGTCTGAGCTGGCTGCTCTGTCTATCCAGCCCCCATACTTTGAGAGACACCAGGATAAGGTGGTGTTCCGCTTTATGCTGGACTTTCTGCCTAAGGTGGTGTCTGCTTTTCATTTGAACCAAGATATTGTTCTTCCTTCATTGTGCCCTAATCCTAGCAATGCTAAGGAAAGGGTTCTGCATTTCTTGCAGTTGCAATGTTTGGGGTTTTTTTCAGTTACAGTGATGACCAGGAGCGGGGGCCTCAATTCTATTTGCCTCCCAGCCCCTCATCAGCTGCAGCAATCCTGGGGACCCCGTTAGATACCTGAGTCAATTCCTGAGCTGATAGTGTGGGATCATGCAGAGTGAGGGGAGCGTGCATGGGTCCAGGTAAATGCGTCGGGGCTCAGACCAAGTGGATGTAGCAGGGTTCATGGTCATGAGGGGATGTAGCCACGGTCATGCGGCCTTTCTATTGGCTAACTTGGGAAGGGGGCAGGCTTCCGGCTACTCTGGCATTACAATGGAGGAGGGGGCAGGACTGCCGCATTTGTGAGGTCCGAGGCTCCGCTCCCCTCCTTAATGGACCACTATCGCGAAATTGTGTAATATTAAAAATCCATATAAACACATCGGCTAATGAGAGGAGGGGTCAGGTATATTCCCGAATTGAATACAACTCCCACCAAGCTTGTGGTTTATTCTCTCATGGTAGTCACAGGTCACAGGTTTACTCACAGGCACAGGCTCTGTCACCCCGGATGTCCATATCCTTCCCTTAAAAGAGAGATAAGCTAGCCTGGCTGGATATTGTCTAAGTGACCCCTCCTCCTGCCATCCAGCATATATATATATGAATTTTTATCGTTGTCCCTTTTTTTCACGATAGTGCTCCTTTAACAACAACATGAGGCAGCTCCATCTTGTGTGTAGCCCGGAGGTCCCTGCTGCACATCCGTATCGTCACTGTGCAGCTCCTCCTCTGCCTCCTTGTTCTCCTGGGCTGAGTATTGGATCCAGCGTGGCTGCCACCCAACGGTTTTCCCTTGTCAAGTAGGGCTCCCTCAGGGGCAAAGCCTTTTGACTTGTTAAGTAAGCCTTTTGATTCCTTCAGTAACCTGACATTGTTCTTGTTGTTGCAGAGTGGGGGTCCAGAAGCTGCTGCATCCTTGGCCCCAGGGGTTGATCTCAGCTGCAGTGAGGTTGCTTTTCCAGTAGTGCAGGCAGGTCTGACCAGTAGTCGACAGGCAGGAAGGTGTGGGTACCAGCGCTCAAGCTGTATTGGAATTTCGTATTTTAATGGAGAGTGGTGCCGCTCATCCAATATGCCAAGCATGCCTGACCTTAAGCGAGTGACCCCTATGTGCTGGGTGCACTACTGGGCTGTGCCGCCCGACGCAGCTGGCAGGTTCCGCACCTCAGTCGGATCGTCCAGTTTCCCCTGTTACTTCAGGCTCGGACAGGATATCCCCTCGGAAGGTGACCAGGTCCATTTGTGTCCCAGGGTCTGCCCATGGATGGGGTTCCTCCTTCAGACATGGCAAACAGGGGGGCGGGCATGGTCAGTGGCCTTTGTCAGCATCCCGTGCCTGTCTCTGCCCAGGTAGGAAGGCTACAGCCAAGCATTGGCATATTCAGCCAGAATCCTTGGAGGATTCTAGCTCCTACGTCAAGGACCTATTTAGTGGTTTAGGACCTAGTTACAGCCTATCAGAGGAGAAGGTGTTGTCCGTCAGTGGAGAGGAACCCGGAAGCTGCGCATATGCTGGGGGAACCCTCCGGATCACAGGACAGATCAGATTGAGGCTCTTATTGAGGCAATATTGGAGGTTCTGCACCTCTCTACTCTACCAAAGCGGCAGATGAAGAATGGGGAACCCCACAAGCGTGAGAAGGTCAGGCAGGTTTTTCCCAGGCTTGCCCATTTGCACAGGCTAGTCACAAAGGAAGGGAAGAAACCGGATAAGCTTCCATCTCTTCCTAAGGTCCATGATGACGAGTACCCCTTTCCGAAGGAGACAGTTAGGGTTTGGTCTTCGCTACCTGAAGTAGACAAACCGGTGTCAGGTCTGGTTCGACACATCATTATGCCTACTTTGGATAGTGCGACCTTGAAGGGTCATCTTTTCGTTGAGCCTCTAGATGGCGTGGTCCGGAAGGCCTCAGGTGGGAAGTCGACTAGGCTTCCACAGAAACAGAAACTGAGGACCTTGTTTAACAGATCACCGAATTTTCATCCCTTCCAGGAGTTTCTGCAGACTTCAGACGCCATGAGGAATTTTTAAGTAAGCTAAAGCCACGGGGGAAGCCTATACCCCCAAGCCGGTCCAAGCCCCCAGCCCTCAGAAGGGTGTGGTTTGTGGATCTTGTCAGCCTGGCGGGGAAGCCCCCATGGCAACTCCCGGACTGCCCAGAACTTCTGCAACAGGCTCCTCTGTGGCACCCTAATTTAGCTTTAGCGGCTTGGATATTGAGACCAGCATATTGGAGGAGAGGGGTTTGTCTGCCACCTTCATGTTTTGGTGTGAATCTAAGGGCCACTCCTGTAGGAGGTTCTTGGTATTCAAAATGTTAGAGTTCCTCTAGCAAAGCCTGCACGTTGGCCTACAGCCCAGCACCCTTAAGGGCCAGGTATCGGCCTTGTTGATTTTTTCCAACATACGACAGCGGAGCATAGGTTAATCCACACTTTCATGCAGGGTGCTGCGCATGTTCAGCCTCCGTGGTGGTTGATAGTCCCGCTCTGGGATCTTAATCTGCCTATCAGTACTTCACGAGCCCCTCTTTGAACCCATGGCAGAGGCTTCCCTGATGATGCTCACATTGAAGGTGACTTTTCTTGTGGCAATCACCTCCATCCGGTGGGTTTCGGAGCAGGCAGTGCATTCGACCAGACCAACCTTGGTGCTGAATGAAGACAGCAGTGTTCCAAGTGAAGCAGGATTTTTTGCCCAAAGTGTTCTCTCCCTTCCACCTTAATTAGGAGATAGTGCTACCCTCCTTGTGTCCATGCCCCACTCACCATAAGGCGCGACTCCTGCATTCCCTCGATGTGATCAGGGCATTAAAGTATTATTTGGCTGCTACTTGAGAGGTACGTAGGATGGATGTTCGTTATCACAAAAGGACCAAGGAGGCGCCTGGCAGCTGCCAGGTCCACACTTGGCAGATGGATTAGTCAGGTGGTCATACAAGCCTAAACCTGCGAAGGAAGCAGGCACCCTTCCAGATCACCTCTCATTCCACCATGGGCAATAGCTGCATCTTGGGCTTTCCAACACCAGGCGTCAGAGGAAGTGGTCTGCAACAAGGCGACCTGGTCGTCTCTCTACACCTTCACCAAATTTTACAGACTTGATGTCAGGGCATCTGCCGATGGTGCTCTGAGGTGTAAGGTGTTGCATATGGTGGTGAACCCCTCTCTGGAGGGTCTAAGCTTGAGCTATCAGTACCGTTGTTCTTGGTTAGGTTGATGCAATCGGCCGTTCGCTTTTCTTGCGCAGTCCCACCCTTATGGTGGATTCTGCTATGCGACGTTCTACGCATTGCTATTGGTGGCAAGGAAAATTTGTGTTCTTAACGATAAATTTCCTTTCTCATTCTCTTCCATTCCACGGCACCACAGCCGCCCTTCTGTTGTGTTACGACTGTGATGGTGGTGGTTGGTGCCTTCTGCATGGTTTTCGTTTTGTTGCACTGTTTTCTAGTTGCCCGCATTATGCACCGGTTAGCGTTATGTTGCTGAACTTCTTTTTAATTAACCAAGGAGATCCTGCCACAGCCTACCCTATAAAGGCCAGGATTGGTGCATGCTGCTGCATCAAAAGATGGCAGAGCTGCAGCAGCTACATCAACAGATGCTACTGCAGCAGCAGCTGCATCAACAGATGGCACTGCAGCAGCCTCCCCCACTCCCTCTGCAGCAGCAGCTGGATTCACAGCTCCAGCATAAAGAGAAGGTGGAGGGTGAGGAGCAGCTGCATTCATCACCCCCATGGGGACGCTCTGTTGCAGAGGATTTGGCTTTACCCATATCAAGCAATACCCATGTGGAAAGGCCACTCCAGCTGCAAGTGCCCTTACCTGGGGAAGAGGAGGACGGCTTATGCACGTCGCCATCTTCCCTTGGTGAGGCGGCTGTAGATGATGGAGGCAGATTGTCGAGCTGAAAATGGCAAGCAAAATGGTGCTCAGTTCCACCAAACCATAGAGTGAAATTTAAGTCAGATCCATCAAGAGCTCCTTTCAATGGTGGATGAAATGCATAACAGCTACCATCAGAGTAAGGCATGCTGGGACAGTGGCAGATGTTAAATGAGTGAAATTTAAGTCAGATCCATCAAGAGCTCCTTTCAATGGTGGATGAAATGCATAACAGCTACCATCAGAGTAAGGCATGCTGGGACAGTGGCAGATGTTAAATGATAACCTGTCACAGCTGGTGCCACTCCAACAAGCAAGACAACCACCATACTTTGTATCCACCCCTCCACCAATGATGATACAGACTTTGTGTTTGAAGTTTAAACATTCTGATCTAAGTTGAAATCTCAGTTGCCTAAGATTATTGGGCCACAGTGTTCACAATATACTATGATGTAATAGTTTAGTAACAACAATATAGCCATAAAAAATTGAATTACTTTTTCTTTCAGTTTAATCTTACTGAATAAATGAAAATAGGGTTTGAAGCATACAGAACAAACCTTAAAGGCCAAGCCGTGCATCAAATACAAATGAACATATAGACATGTAAACTTAAAGACACCACAAAAAGGACACTGGGAAACCAAAAAATAGACCCAAATTAATTTAAATGAATCGAGACAAGGTGATTCCTGACCGAAGGACCAGAGCCACTCTGTGTGCCCTGATAAACAGTTTGTGGAATATCCAACATTGCTGGAGAGTGACACACATCCACATATGGAGGACCTTCTGCAGGAGGGCAAAATTGTGCCAAAGTACTATGCAAGCCACAATTAGTTTGATCACTTTCTCAGGCTGGTACTGGAGGGCCCCCCTGTGTGATCCAAACAACGAAACTGGGTCTTGAGGAAGCCAAACGCACGCTCCACAACAGCCATGGTCTTCCTGTGTGCCCGGTTGTAGGTGGCATGTGGCTGAGTTTGTTGCCACTGAACAGGGGTCATGAGCCATGGTAGCAGGGGGTAGCCAGAATCACCTGCAATAAAATAATAAAAATACATTATGAGCCACATACATTATACTAACATTCTCACCTGAAATAAAACAAAAAAATGGGGGGGGGTAGAAAGGGGGTACATTGACAAAATGGCCATAGAGACTGGAATTCCTCAGAATTTAGACATCATGGGTGGAGCCCAGAAATTCAATAGGTGGGTGTTGGCCCCACTGTCTGTTTATCACAGGAAGCTTGTAATACTCACCTTCATTACGAGCCAGCGCCGGGAAAGGAGTCCCACGGTTGGCAGTCGGGCGGTGATGTGGGCCATAGTCATGTCCTCTGCGCCGGCCACCAGCAGGACCTTCCCCAAGGGCTAATCGCGGGACTTCTTTCCTGGGGTGGGCTCGTAATTAAGGTGAGTATTACAAGCCTTCTGTGTGGTTATCTGCGAGGGGGGCTCCAGCATTCTGGATGCCCCCCTGAGCTTCTGGTGATCAGCAGACAGTGGGACCAACACCCATTAAAGTATAAACGGGTGTTGGTACGGTTTTATCAGGACTCTGAATAATGTGCAAGCCCATACTAATCATGTATTATATGCATCAACGTGAAAACAATACGAAACAATTACACATTAGATACACAAGCAAAAAATAGCTAAATCTATTGACTTAGCTATTTTTCACGCAAGTCAGTAGAACAAAAATTGTGCCTGCTTTGTAGTTTTCTGTATAAATGTAACAGTCTGTGTTACAGATCTGTATTATGCCTGAAGAATAATCTTGAATTGCTTTGAAAGCTTGCATTTTCAATCTATTGAGTTAGCCAATAAATGGTATTACCCTAACCTTGGATTTCCTGCTTACATCAATGGCTAACACAGTACAAGAACTTACTAACTTTCTGGGTATAGGATCACTGAAACTGCCAACTAATCTGCATATTGTAATTAAAAAGATTTTTTGTTATGTATCAATTTCAATAAGGTTTAAAGGCTCACTGAAGCTGACATCACATATGCTTAAACCAGAACAACACCCTGATAATAAAGTTTCTGTATTTTGGCCCACGTACAATATTGACTCATAATTAATAAATTGATTGATGTTATACATCTTGCCTGTAACACAAAACTTGAACCTGCTGCCCTCCAGTACATACCTGCATAACTGCATATACTCCTACTGCATCTATAGCTGCCTTTTAGGGGCACCTTCAAACAAAAAATAGTTGTGGGTGAGGAGCAACTCCGCTGAAATTAGAATGAAAATGACATGATCCCCCGAGTAACTGGAATAAGTTTTTAAATGATGTGCTAGAAATACTAAAGCCCACTTATGGGGAATGCTTGAGTACAATGCTGAGATGTCCATAGTGCACCATCTCCCTCCCTCTGAAGTAAGATCTGAAACATATGCTTTGTATCTCTGATATAAACTGGAAGGCGTTTCACTTGCGGTTGAATTTGCACGTTCACCCACTCGGCTAGCTTATTCCTTTGTCCAGAGAAGGCAGTGGTGGAGGCACAAGGCAGCACCATGTAGGTCCGCAGTATCCTGCAGCTGACTGTGGGCGTCCTCCAAACAACCTATCCCGCACAACCACAGCTCCACCTCTGTCTGTTTGTCAGATAACAACTTCCATATTCTGCATTAGGGCTTTTAATGTCAATCTCTATTTTCTTGTCAGGTTATCCTTCATGACCCCTGTCTGATGTTCACTCAATTTATTCAACTCTAATTCAACTTTATTATGAAACAAATCTAAGCACAGGGACCAGGATTGAATGGCGTAAAATGATTCATGCTTGATCTTCATACTGTCTTGCACAACCTGAACTATTCTTAGTATACAGTACGTCCTGCTCCAGATAGATTAATTACTCTCGGGTATTACTCCGCCAGATGGCGCTGGACTGCAGAGACATCGAAAATAGGCTCCTCCCGGCCCCTCAAATACCCAGGGACCCCCCACAATCCCCAGATCTTCTCTGCAGTCTGGACTGTGAAGGACAAGAAGATGGCTCTCTCTACTCGCAGGAGAGCGGGGCTATTAGCCTGCGGCCCTGTAGGTCTATTCCCACCCGTTCCATCAGTAATTGCCTTCCAGCCTTGGCTGCACTGGTCGAGTGATGGTAGGCAGCACCGCAGTTAGGTGCTTAGGAGCGCTGCTCCACCGCAATCCACCACCAAAGGGTAGGCGGTATAGGCATACGGTGAGCCTCTATGGGATGCCCCTCCTGCACAATTGCCCCTTGCCCCTGTCTATCGGTGGGCCCTCTTAAGTGGCCGCTGTCCTCCCTCACTCTCCTTGTAGCCTTCGGGGGAGGGTGTGTGTGTGTGTATATATGTGTATTGGCTTTTATGCTTAACTACATTATATGTGGTGTCAGTGGCCGCGCTGACTTGTTTTTACTTATTGTGCCTTGGAATTGCCGCCGCCGCGCGCGCTTTCCTGTGTTCCGCGCTTGACGGCGGCGTTACCTCAGGCGCCGGTGCGCCATCATTGGCTGCTTGTCACGTGTGTGGCTTCGCTCTCTTCGGGGGGCCTGTCTTTGGCACGTTCCGCGTCACTGTTCATGCGGGCCCGCCCCTCGAGGTATACCGACGCAATTTTTTTGCTTGGTTCCGGCTGCGGCGTGACGCGCTTCTACCTACCGCGGTCCGTGAATGCCCTCACGGGCGGCTTTATTACCACTGTTATTTATTGTATACTTATGACTCCCCTTTGATTATGTTTTTCAGACGAGCGAACCCTCTTGGCTTCTCCCGGCCCTACTCCCTCTATTTAGTTGATTAACTTGTGAGGCCTAGTTAATTACTCCCACTTCCCTAGCGGGTTATTGGGGCATCCCGGGTTGCTTTATAGCGTCAATCCCTATCGGCCTATTGTGCCTCTATAATCACCATATGGAGGCGTCTCAGGATAATGTGCTCGGGGTTCCTTCGGGACAAGCCCAGCTGTGTGTAGCTTGTGGGGTGTCCCCTATTAGCGCTGACAATGCGCGGTCTGTGTAACTTGTGCCGAGCAGGTGCTTGCGCTGCAATCTGGCCTTCCAGTGGCTGGGTCTGCGCCTTGTTTCACTTCACCTACTCCCCCAAGCTTAAATCTCACTCCCATTGAGTTGCATACAAGTGGGCATTCTCAGCCTGATGTGTCTTCTAGACTGGCTAGTGTTGAGAAGTTAATTGCTAATACCTTGGCGAGTAAGGCCTCTGCAAAGAAGCGGCACTTAACACCTGATGTCACTCTTTTCCCTATGGAAGCTGATGAGTTTTTGGAAATGTCTGGCTATACCCCTTTGGAGGAAGGGGAGCTATTCTCTGACTCAGGGTCATCTGATGAGAGGCCTAGGGGTCATGACGATTCTGGCTCTCACCCCTGGGCCCCAGATGATACTGATAGACTGTTGGCTCAGATTTTTTAGGTCCTGTCTATTTCTCCCCCTGTTGCGGCCCCCAGGCAACAGAGGGAACTTTTTCATACTGCTAAGTCACGCTTGGAATTTCCTGAGCAAGCCCATTTTAATAACCTTGTGCTCAAGGAATGGGAACGCCCCAGCAGGCTTTTCGGTGTACCTAAGAGTTGGGATAGGAAGTATCCCTTTCCTGCTGATGTGGTGAAGTGTTGGTCATCCCCTCCTGAGGTGGATGCCCCGGTCCTAGGGTTATCTAACACCTCTGTTATGCACTCCCCTGACTCTACTACTCTGCAGGATGCTGAGGACCGGCGCATTGATCAGCTGGCGTCCCATGCTTTTGCGTGTTTGGGGATGGCGCTGCGCCCGGTCTGTGCCTCTGCCATTACGGCTGTGGCTATTAGGACCCTGCTCAGAAGTATCCTTGATGGTGCCCCTGATGATGTGTCTAGTGAGGAGTTTAATGCACTCTCTCGTTGTGATGTTTTAGTGACTTATGTCCTCTCTGCCTTGGATGACACCATTAGAATGTGTGGCAGAACCTTTGCCCTTGTGGTGGCTATACGCCGCTCGGTTTGGCTGCGCCAGTGGGCTGCTGACAACGCTGCCAAGAAAGCCCTCACTGATTTCCCTTCAAAGGACTACGCCTGTTTGGGGACCGCCTGGACCTATTTGCTAAGGGTGGCAGGTTACCCCAGCGCAGGCGGCAGTCTCGGCCCTTTCGGGGTCAGGGCTCCTTTTCCTCCCCCTACCATGGTGCTAGACAAGGGAGGGGGGTTTCCTTTCCTGGGGCCCGGGGAGACTTCTGGGGTAGGGGCAGAGGACGTGGACGTCCTGGCTCCACCTGGGGCTCCAAGCTTAAGTCCTCTCCCAAGCCCCCTCAGGCATGATGGGGCGCCCTCACCCATCCGGGTGGGGGGACGGCTTCAGCACTTCGCTCACGTCTGGAGGCTTCAGGTTACAAGATAGAGTTTGCTGTCTGCCCCACCCCAGGTTCATCAGATCCCGGAGTCCTCAGGACCCTGTGTCAGCTCAGGATCTAGTGCAGGCGGTGCAAAGCCTTCTGGAGCTGGGGGTCATCTGCAAGGTCCCTTTAAGAGAAAAGGGCAAGGGCTTCTATTCCAACCTCTTCACAGTGCCCAAAAAAGATGGGTCAGTCAGGCCCATCCTGGACTTGATGATCCTCAACAAATTTGTCAGGTGCAGGCGCTTTCGCATGGAAACTCTGCGCTCTGCCATCAGTTCCCTGTGCCCAGGGGATTTCATGACGTCTGTGGGCATCAAAGATGCTTACCTTCATATTCCTGTATTTCCAGGTCATCACAGGTTCCTCAGGTTTGCTCTGGAGGATCAACACTACCAATTTGTAGCATTGCCTTTTGGTCTCACTTCAGCTCCCAGGGTGTTCACCAAGGTGCTGGCAGGAGTGTTGTCTCTGCTCAGGTTTCAGGGCATCCGAGTGCTGCCCTACCTGGACGACATTCTCATCACTTCTCAGTCTCTACATCAGGCAGAGTTGGATACTCAGCTGGTGGTGTCCACCCTGGAGTCATTTGGCTGGGTGATCAACCACCCCAAGTCTTCTCTGTCTCCCTCCGTGGTGACTTCATTCATGGGAATGCATCTGGATACAGTTCAGGCAAGGATTTTTCTTCCTCAGCAGAAGGTGGACAGTCTGGTTGCGCAGGTCCAGTTCCTGCTATCTTGTCATCATCCCTCCATCAGGCAGGGAAAGCAGCTGGTGGGTCTGATGGTGGCATGCTTCGAGGCGGTCCCTTATGCTCAGTTCCACTTGAGGCCTCTGCAACTCCACCTCTTGTCAGTATGGGACAAGGACCCTGCATCCCTGGATCGGGTCTTTGCGCTTACCCCCCTGGTCAGGCGGTCCGTCTCGTGGTGGCTGGACTCCAGGAACCTGTTGGGGGGCAGATCCTTTCTGAGCCCCTCCTGGGAGACGGTCACCACGGATGCCAGTCTGTCAGGTTGGGGGGGTTTCTGGAAGTCCCTGCAGTTCCAGGGGAGGTGGGGCCCTCAGGAGGCCCACACACCTATGAACGTCTTGGAGCTGCGGGCGATCAGGTTGGTTCTGGCTCAGTTGACTCATCACCTTCGGGGCCTTCCTGTTCAGGTGCGCTCGGACAACCAGGCGGCAGTTGCCTACTCAATCATCAGGGAGGGACCCGGAGCAAGAGGACCCTCCAGGAAGTGTCTCTGATCCTGACCTTGGCGGAGACCAATGTTCCCTGCATATCAGCGGTGTACATTCCGGGGGTGGAAAATCTGCTGGCAGACTCTCTGAGCAGGGGGACCTCTTGCCAGGGAGAATGGTCCCTCTGCAACAGGGTGTTCCAATCTCTGTGTCGCCATTGGGGCCAACCAGATGTGGATCTGTTTGCATCCCGTCACAATCACAAGCTCCCGGCCTTTGTCTCCCTGTCCCAAGATCCTCTGGCCTTGACCACGGATGCCCTAGCAATGTCATGGCAGGACTTTCAGTTCCTGTATGTCTTTCCATCATTCCCCCTGCTGGCCAGGGTTCTGCGCAAGATTGCTCTGGGGGGGGGGGGTACCAGCAATTCTGGTGGCCCCCAGGTGACCAAGAAGAGGTTCGCAGACGTGGTGCAGCTGGCAGTAGAGCAGTACGTTCTGCCCAGGGTGCCAGACCTGCTCACTCATGGTCCCTTACGCCATCCCAATTTACAAACTCTGGCTTTGACGGCCTGGCTGCTGAAACCTCCATCTTGATGGAGAAGAGGCTGTCTACCTTGGTTGTTGATACCATGATTAAGGCTAGGATGAAGTCTTCTTCTTCCATTTATTACAGGGTTTGGCCTGCCTACATTGACTGGTGTGAGTCTAAGTCTCTTCCCTGTCGTGTGTTCTCTATTCCTAGGATCCTGGAGTTCCTGCAGCATGGGTTGGAGATGGGGCTCCAACTAGGTACTCTGAAGGGTCAGGTTTCTGCCCTGGCTGTTTTCTTCTAGAAGTCTTTTGCTCAGCATTCTCTGATCAGGACTTTTTTCCAGGGGGTTACTCATGTGTGTCCCTCACGTAAGCCTATGATGCCTGTTTGGGATTTGAACTTGGTTTTGTCAGCCTTGCAGGGTGCTCCCTTTGAACCTGTGCAGGATGCTGCCCTGGCCATTCTTACTCTCAAAGTTGTCTTTTTGGTGGCTATCACCTCTGTTAGCCGTGTGCCTGAGTTGGCGGCGCTCTCCATCCAGCCCCCCTACTATGAGAGACACCAGGACAAGGTGGTGTTCCGCTTCAAGCCAGACTTTCTGCCTAAGGTTGTGTCTGCTTTTCATTTGAATCAGGACATTGTTCTTCCGTCATTGTGCCCTAATCCTAGTAATGCTAAGGAGAGGGTCTTGCATTCTTTGGATGTGGTTAGGTGTCTGAAGTGCTGGTGGCTACTGCACCTTTCAGAAAAACTGATGCTCTTTTTGTGGTCCCTTCTGGTCCTAGGAAGGGTTTGGCTCCTGCCAAGTCTACTATCAGCAAATGGATCCGTCAGGCTGTGATTCAGGCCTACTCTGCTAAGGGGAAGAATCCTCCCTTCCGCCTTACTGCTCATTCTACTTGTGCTATTGGTGCCTCTTGGGCTTTTTCAGCACCAGGCTTCTGTTGAACAAGTTTGCAAGGCCGCTACTTGGTCTTCTGTTCATACCTTTTCAAAGTTTTACAAGGTTGATGTTAGGGCCTCAGCTGATGCTGCTTTTGGCTGCAAGGTTCTGCAGGCGGCAGTGGTTTAAACTGTCTGCTGTTACCTTTGGGGATCCCACCGTACTTTATGGACACTGCTATTGGATGTCCGGAGTGTAATTAATCTATCTGGAGCAGGACGTACTGCATACTAAGAATAATACAATTATGTGATTACTCACCTGTACAATTGGTATTATGAGTATACAGTACGTCCTGCTCCACCCCACCCTTGGTTTTGCATTATCTTGGATCCCCTGTATGGTGATTGTTATCATTGTTATTGTTACCAGTTTGGGTTGTTTTACTTCTCCCGGCTTCTTGTTAACTGCTTTTCAATGCTGGGGATTGTGGGAGTTCCCTGGGTATTTGAGGGGCCGGGAGGAGCCTATTTTCAATGTCTCTGCAGTCCAACGCCATCTGGCAAGTGCCCCTCCTCACTTAATTGCTCCTAAGCCTGCTTAGTTTTGGTCCCTGCCCCCAGGGCGCCACGATCGGGTATGCCCCGGTGTGTGAAACCCCCCAGGTCGCTCACCTCTTCCCAGCCCTACGGCGCTTGCAAGGCCGCTCGTCCAATCAGCATGTTTAGATTCACTCCCGCTCCTTCCTCTAAGCCTTTGTCAAAGGCGAGCGGATCTGATCATGCACCCTGCTAGAGGGATAGAGGGGATGCGGCTGCTACTTGTGCATGCGCCGCTGGCCTGGGAAAGAAGGTGAGTTCATGGGTGACCTGGGGGGTTTCACACAGTGTGGCATTCCGATTCTGGATGCCTGGGGCGGGGGAATCAATAGACCCGGGAATCTTATAGATTCCTGGGCCGATCTCAATGGGTTTTGGTCCACTTTAAACATATTGCTATCACACCACAGTTTCATCTCTTTCTGAGATAAGTCCAATAAACTCCACATCAGAGTTTCCAAATTATCATCTGAGTCTGCCACACTCCTTTTTTGGATAGGAAAATCAATCCAAGTAATCCAACTGCACCAAAAGTTTCACAAGGGTGTAACTCCTGAATCACCCAGCATATATCTTCTGAAAATTAATATATTTAAATCATCAATAACTGGTGCTAATAGTCCAATGGTTAGCAATGGGAGCACATTCATACAGTCATAGATCAATTGCAAAAGATTTAATGACATCACATGTGCTTAAACAATTAAGTACGAATGGGCACTGATCCATATGATGAACAACAAAAGTTCAAGTATCCAGCTCCATTAGCTTAACAGCATCAAAGTTTGTTACTCAGTGTGTTAAAATTCCAAAATTATCATCAGTTTGCATCCACAGTTAAAATCAGTCAATGTCAATCCATAAATGCATGCACAAAAGATTCCATAGCTCACAATGCGTTTCAGGTGGTTACTCCATCCTTATTAAATACAATTGGGTAAGCACACTCAAAAGTAATACCTGGAAAGACTATAGTATAGCGGGTGCATTCATATATAGAGGGGTGTAACACCCCTGATATCCCATATAGAACTAAAAATAGAAGCACACCTACAACTCTATGCGATGCAAAAAGTAACACTAGGATTTATTTAGTACAGAAGTACAGTATGTACAATAGTAACAATGAAGGTTAGGGTCCACTAGAAGGTAGTGAGAATACTGGGTGAAAAAACCAACACCATTAGCTTAGCCAATAAATATATACACTATATACAATATACAATAGAGAAGCCGAATACTATATGAAGAAGTTAGAATGAATCCTCTATAGCAGCTGGTATTCGGGAAAGAGATGTTTGTCAGCAAATGGTTAAACAGCTGAAGTGGATGTCAAGAAGTAATAAGGCTTGCTGCCATGCAGAAAAAATATACTGTTCTTGAAATAAAGTCTTGTTTTCAAGATTGCTGTACCTGGTGAGTATATGCTGAGGCACTCTCCCTTTGTTTAACCCTTTAACCGCCAGCCTACCTTGAGATTTTGTCACCCTTTGTTGCCAGACCATTTTGCACTATTTTGCGCTCCCCTTGTTCAACTGTGATTTTTGAAGGGATTTCCCAGAAAAGTGATATATTGTTTTTTTCAGCAGAGTCTAAGCTTTAACATGAAATGTCTTGTTTGTCATTTTTTAGGTGTATTCTCAATATTTTTGGATGAAATATGTGCAAAAAAAACCCCAAAAAACAATTTTTTACAATTTGTAGTGTTTTTTGTAATAAAAAATGTAAGTTTGTCAATAAAATCTTATTGCACGTGAAACCCCAATTTCTCCCGGTTACAGTGATACCACATATGTATAGGTAGACACCCTTTCCTGCCCAGGAGACTCCCCCAAACTGAAACAACTCTTTAGGAGATTTTCAGATAAAATACAACTATGCTACGTGCTAAGCGCACCTTGCAGTTTTTCAAGAAAAACAACCCTTTACATTTGAAATACCCCCAACAAACTATATATTCTCTGGAAGTACACACCTCAAGCTTTCTAGGCGTACCAGGCTTGTTGACATGGGTGCAGTTTTCTGGAAGTAATCCCTCAATATATTCTTTGGTTGCACAGGGTTTCTCTAAAAAAGTATAAAAAAGCAGAATCAAAACCACATTTTCCTAAAAAAACCTATATGCAAACAAGAAAAAAACTGAAAATCTGAAAAAGCAACATGCCCCGAACAGAACAATACCCAGCATGCATAGCTACTGTCAAGGGAAGAGTTGCCAAACACACCAAAGTAAAGCATGTGCGTAACGGTAATTTTACTTCAAAATTTCAGCTCTGCATACAAAGTGCGCACCTTGTGCTTTTTCTACCAAAACAACCCTTTACATTTAGAATATCCCCCATAAACCATATATTCCCTGAAAGTACACATTTTAAGCTTTCTAAGTGTACCCAGATTGTTGTCGTGGGCTCATCTTTCTGGAAGTAATCCCTTGAAGAATTCTTAGGTTGCACAGGGTTTCACAAAAAAAATTATAAAAAAGCAGAATAAAAAACACCTTTTCCTAAAATATCAATATGCAAATAAGAAAAAACAAGCTAAATCTGAAAGCGCAAGGTCCCCCGAGCAGAACAATACCCAACATGCATAGGTACTATTAACCCTTTTAATTGCCAGCCTACTTGAACTTTTGTCGCCCTCAGTTGGTCATTTTTCCCCATTTTGCGGCATGTTTAACCGTGATTTTTGTTGGAATTTCTTGGAAAATATATATATATTTTTTTGCAGCAGAATTTAGGCTTTAACATTAAATGTCTTGTTTGTAATTTTTCTACTGTTTTTTAAATATTTTTGCGTAAAAAAAAACAAAAAAATAAATAAAATAATATATATATATATATATATATATATACAATTGTCTCCTTTATTTTAAATAAAACATTTTTTAGTATAAAAACCATATTGCATGTGATAGCCCCATTTCTCCCGATTACAACGGTACCACATATGTATCAATAGCCCCTCATTCTTGCCCAGGAGACCCCCCAAACTGAAAAGAGCATTTTATAACATTTACAAATAAAATACTACTATCCACACTATAAACATAAGGGGTTAATTTAAAATTACATAGGGACCCCCTCCCGGGGGGGGACCCCAATTTCTTTTGAGAATTTTTGGCTAAGCCTAACCCCAAAAATTAAAAAAATAGTGGGCCCCCCTGGGAGGGGGTCCCTATGTCATTTTCTTTTTAACTTTAATTCTTTAAAATTTTAATTTTTTTTAATTTTTTCTTTTTAATCCCAGGGGGTGGGGGAACCCCATTTTTGGGGGGAATTCTAAGGGTTAGGGTTAGCCTAACCCTAACCCGTAAAGTGGACCAACACCCAGGATTTTCACTATCCTGGGTTTTGATCCACTTCCGCGGGGGTGCCCCGCTGCGTAAAACCCCCGAGAAAGGTATAAAAAACTCACCTCAGCCCGCTCCTACGGCGCATGCGCGAGCGCTCGTCCAATCAGAGCGCTCAGAGCCGCTGTGGTATGCAAGGACAAGGGACGGACAACCACAGCGGCTCTGAGCGCGCTGGCAGCCGCATCTCGCGCTTCCCTCTAACAGGGAGCGTGCCCGCATCGGCGATTCACAAACGACCGGAACGTGTGCGCGCCCTGATAGAGAGAAGCGCGAGATGCGGCCCGCGCATGCACCGTTGGAACAGGGATAAGGTAAGGCGATTGGGGCGTCCTGGGGGTTTCACACAGTGGGGCATCCCGATTTCGGATGCCCCGCAGGGAGGGATCTGATCCGGGCCGATCAGCCTGGGTGTTGGTCCACTTAAAAAAAAAAAAAAGTAGGGGGGACCCCATTTTTGGGGGGGAATTTTAAGGGTTAGGGTTAGGCTAACCCTAACCGTTAAACATTTTTTTAAAAATCACGTAGGGACCCTCATTTTTTTTTGGAATTTTAAGGGTTAGGGTTAGCCTAACCCTAACCCTAACCCTTAAAATTAAAAAAAAAAATGACATAGGGTCCCCCCTCACAGGGTGGGGGACCTTATTTTTTTTTTTAATTTTAAGGGTTAGGGTTAGGGTTAGGCTAACCCTAACCCTAACCCTTAAAATTAAAAAAAAAAATGACGTAGGGTCCCCCCTACCCGTCATAACCAGCCCGGGACCAGCTATGGGGGCTTGTAGGCACAGAGTGGGGGGGCCAGCTTTTGTGGCCCCCCCACCCTGCAGCCTACGAGCCCACATAGTCTATGTGGGCCCGGGCTCTTCTGCCCCCCCCTGGGCTTTGGGGAGGCAGGTAATTGGGGGTGCAGGGGTTAATGGCAAGTCACCCGCTAGGGCAGGTGACTTGCCAGACCCCAGCCTTGTGAACTGGTACAGGGGTCTCATGGACCCCTTACCAGTTCACAAAGGGTTAACGGAAAAAAAAAAACACGGACACAAAATTTTTATTTATTAAAAAAAAAAAAAGAAAATTTACTCTTTACTCACCTTCGATCGTCAGCTCCTGTGTCCCTCGCTGATCTGCTGTCAGATGCCGGTGATCGGCATCCAGAGAAGGAGGAGACAGGAGATCAGAGGATCTCCTGTCACCTCCTTCCAGGGCACCGATCACCGGCATCTGACAGCTAACAGAGCTGTAGCCGGTGATCGGGTCTGTGAATGACGTCATAGCCCCGCCCCCAAAGGGGCGGGGCTTAGCGGGAACGACGACACGGACTGACGTCATTAGCCCCGCCCCCAAAAGGGGCTGGGCTTAGCGTCAAGATGGCGGCCGCCATCGGAACAGGAGAGGGGAGAGAGCCTTCCAGGCTCTCTCCTGAAGATCGGAATGACCTGGGGGGGGGATCGGAGGCCCCCCAGGTGAAGAGGAGGGTCGGCGGGAGCCAGCGCACACAGAGGTAAGTAAATGTCATTTTTTTTTTTTTTTTATTTTACAGGAAAAGCCGGAGGCAGCTGAAATGGGGGGGGGCACCCTATTCCGGGCCCTCCCCTGCAGCCAGAGGAGGTCCGGTGAACGATCGGAGACCACCATTTTGAAGAGGAGACCCGGCTGAATCAAACGAGGGGTCAGGTAAGTGCCTTTTTTAAAAACTTTTTTTACTATTAGTGGGGAAAGTCAGGCACGTAAAATTTACGTGGCTGGCAGTTAACTGCAGGAGAGGCAGCCACGTAAATTTTACGTGGCTGGCGTTTAAAGGGTTAAAGGGCTGATAGGCTGTTGTCAAAAACGGAATGGTCCACACAGGGTTAATCCAGCAGAGGTGTGTGGCAGATGCTGTGCTGAGGCTAGCTCCGCTGACACGTGTTTCAGGAATGATCCTTTCTTCAGAGCGTTAGTTCCAGTGAAGGTGGCTGGTGCAGAGGTGAGGAGAGATGCGGTGCCTGGTGCTGGCTGCCGCAGCAGCTGTTTAAATGTGCGCAGGAAGCGCGCGAATCCCCCCCGGGCCGGCCCGTGTGGCGTGGGCATGGCGCGAGCGTCGCTCGCGTCACCGCACGTCACATCCGGTGACGCGCGTCCCGACCCCGCGCCAACCATCTGTGATGGCTGTACATGACAGCCACAAGATGGCGGCGCGCAGGCGCACGGGGCGCACGTCACTCGGAGCAGTCAAAAGGAACGCTGATAGGTGAGTATGCACCTATTTGATGGGGGATTTGTAGAGAAGGGGAATTCGCCTGTAATAAAAGGAGAAAACGTGGTGTCAGTCATATTTTACTAAACAGCAGCAATATACATGTACACTACAGTTATATTTAACACGTTGTGGGTGCAATCTTATTAATGCACCTGGACATCTTAAAGTATTGAAGCAGGATAATTGATCAAGGTGTAAAAAAGTCCTAACATAGGGCAATATTCAGAGGAACGCCATAGTTTGAGAAAATGGACAAGGGGACGAGGCTAGGAAAAAGGGGGCGAGCACGGGCTTACCTAAACCCGCTAGAAATGATGTAATTACATATATATAGGAGTAAATAGTATGGTTTGGGCATCAAACTAGGTCCACCATACTCATATGGAGTGAATGAGATATAATATATATGCCCAAAACTAGGGCCTTCTGTACTGACTAAGTCCTCCGTAGGGGATCTAACCCACCCGGGGGACCAAGTATATATAGCTAGTACTGTATAAAGAGGAGGAAACTATTACCTTAGGAGCAAGTAGAGATGGTATGTATAAGTGTAGCAAACTGTGGGATTTCAAGATGAGGTCGCTGGTAGGACAAAATAGAGAGAGTTACTAATATGCAGACTGTACTGATTATCAGTGTAGGAACAAGACCATGGTGTTCAAAAAAATGGTGATAAATCACATTCCTCATTCATCCCTACTGGAATTTTAGTGTTTAATTCATAGATCCAGTGTAGTTCACGCCTTGACAGTCTATTTGTGATATCACCCCCTCTTGGTGGTGTAACTTTCTCAATGACCATGAACCTCAGCTGAGATACCTGGTGATTAGCTTCAGCAAAATGCCTTGCTACCGGGGAGGTAAAGTCATATCTACGTATACAGCTGCGGTGTTCACTGATTCTAGTCTTAACCGTCCTCTGGGTTTGTCCTACGTAACCTTTTCCACAGGGACACTTAAGTAAATAAATGACATTACTGGAATTGCAATTATAGAAATCACGTAGGTTGTAGCGTCTGCCCGAGGATGGGTGATTTCCTAGCCTCGTCCCCTTGTCCATTTTCTCAAACTATGGCGTTCCTCTGAATATTGCCCTATGTTAGGACTTTTTTACACCTTGATCAATTATCCTGCTTCAATACTTTAAGATGTCCAGGTGCATTAATAAGATTGCACCCACAACGTGTTAAATATAACTGTAGTGTACATGTATATTGCTGCTGTTTAGTAAAATATGACTGACACCACGTTTTCTCCTTTTATTACAGGCGAATTCCCCTTCTCTACAAATCCCCCATCAAATAGGTGCATACTCACCTATCAGCGTTCCTTTTGACTGCTCCGAGTGACGTGCGCCCCGTACTCCATCCTTAATCATGTGTGAAAAAGTTATAATGCACTCTTATGCTGCGACAAATAGAATCCCATGCCAGTAGCCTGGACCCCTCTCAGGTGCCTATTTCCATGCAGCCACGCAATATAGGCAGGTGCGCCATTCAGAGAAGTGTCGTTTGCATGCCAATGGATGGAAGCACAGGCCTCACCATCAGCCACACTACACCTGACTGTAAAAGCCACTTATGGGGGAACTCCAGACCACTGATACCAAAGACAGTACGGCCAGAGGGGAGAATCAAAACCGCTGTCCAAATAATCAAATTTATTCTAATACAAACCATATCCTGCACCTTCATTAAATTTAACTTGGTTAAATAGCAACATTCATATAATAATTATAAGGATGGCGTAACCATCTGAAATGCGTTGTGAGCTATGGAATCTTTTATGCATGCATTTATGGATTGACATGGACTGATTTTAACCATGGACACAAACTGTGATGATTTTGGAACACATATATAAGCATATACTTTGATGCTTTTAATTTAATGGAGCTGGGTACTTGAACTTTTGTTGCTCATTTTTTGTTATGTGCTTTATAAACAAAGCTCTGCTATTATATAAATAAATACAAATACATGTTGAGAATCTGGGCAAATGCAACAATGAAGACAATATTACAATGTTAGCAAAAGGTTGATGCACCTTCGAGGGAATTTTTTGAATCAAATAATGGATTGGTTAGATGCAAAAAAGAAAAAAATACAAAAACTTTTTTACTTCAGCAGCAATCTTAGGGAATAAAAGCTCTTATAAATGACTTACAAATTGATATTTGTTAGAGGGAGGTAAGTATGGGCTGAGACCCAATTATAATTTAGTCACAGCATAGAAGAACCCATGCTAGAATAATGGATGCACCGTGGAAAGGGAAGTAGATATGGAATAAAAATTGACTACTGTCTTGTAGGCCCCGCTGTGTAAAACTCTGCATATGAAAAGCTGCCCACTCATGCCTGAGTGTCTTACCCTTGATTAAAAACACTCCTTCAAATCTGGGAATCCTAGAAGGCTTGCATACTTTTGCATACAGATATACGTCTTCCTCAATAAATGTATTCTCCAGCCTAATATTTTACTCATTTGTTTAATTACACTGCACAGTGAAAACTGCTTTTAATATTTGTAAGCCCTAAAAGTAGTCTTTATGTTTTTTATGCTGTTTCAGACCTCATCTAGAAGTTTACAATTACAATCTATGAATTATGCCTCTTCATGTGTATATAGTGACAAAACATGCATAGTCCCCAAACCTCCTAGTCTAGGCAACGCTAAAAAGAGAAAATGTGTACCTCTTTCCCCCCTTAGCAGCTTCAATGATGTCCTGAGATTGGGTCCCTAAGTTGCTTGTGAGCCCCTGTAGCCTCCTACAAAGGGGGCATGATGTAAGTCTCAACACATCAAATAGGGGGCTTAGGCCAACCCCACTTAACCTTAGTGGGAGCTCAAATCCAAACCTTCCACGTGTGAACCTTAATCATGTACATAAGCACACATAGCAACCAAATATGAAATGTATAACATTGTTATTAAAATGTAATAATGTTATTACAATGTAATAAAAATTTGATACATTTTATACTATTTGTTAGCTATGTGTGCTTATGTACATGATTAAGGTTCACGCATGGAAGGTTTAGATTTGAGCTCCCACTAAGGTTAAGTGAGGTTGGCCTAAGCCCCCTATTTGATGTGTTGATTATGGTTTAGGGAGCTTACCCAATCCAACCAGTGTATTCTGTAAAATAATTTAATTATTATTATTTTTTTTTTTGTTTCAAACACCAGGAGGGTCCTGTTACACTGGTTCATTAGAACAATTTATTTTTCTTTGCATGGCGTGATGTAAGACTTTATCTCTGGAATTGAACAATAGACCTTGTCTTTGTCTTTGAACAATAGACCTTAAAGCAGCAGTTTTGGGGGACAAAGGATAGTATTATTTCTTTATGTAGCATGGACTGTCCCTTTAATGGGAAGTGAACTTGGTTGAGGGTGGTTACTTTCATTGTAACATTTTTTTTTCTATGTAGCTAATATATAAGGTCTGATTTATCAAGCTCTTCTGCGAGACTATACCACTTTGGTGCAAATTAGAGTGATGCAAAATACAATTTACCATTTTTTTACACTGGTTCATGCTGCCACACTGAAATAAACAGGTTTTCAGCACATGCTAACATTATGTCATTCTCTTTACTTCAGTGCTACTAAATTAATGCATTTGGTTAAATATATTTTTATCTCTTTACAGAAAATTATTTGCACAGGAAGACATCAATGGTATCCTCATCCAAATGAACTTCAATGCATTAAAAGATGTGAGGTATGCCCAAGACCTATAAAAAGCCATGTTTTAACATACCATAGCTGCAAACGATGATTAAATGATAGATTTCATCTCTAAACAGATCAAAATTTAGGGTTCATGCTTTCCTAGGCATTTTAGTGCTCACAGCACCCCTACCACAGTTAAAAATATGAGCAGCCCTCCAGTCCCATAAATGAAAGTGCCAACATATTTTACTGAATATGCATTAAAAATATATCTCACACAGGGACCGACCATCCCATTCCCCTAACCAGACGAGCGACACATTTTAGGGGAGCACCTCTTTATCAAGCAGCCTATATTTGCTGATCTGATCCAGGCTTTTAAATTGTGCTGGCATCCCGATGCGGTGTAAAGTCCGTAACCTTCAGCCAATGGGCATCCGGACAAGAGAGGGCCAATCAGATACACTGCTTGGGTCGTTTAGCCAATGAACAAGGGCCAATCAAGCGCGATGTAACACTCAGGCACCTGAGGTATAGCAGTGTCATCAGCAAGCTAGACGAGGGGGGGAGGAGGAGGAAGTGCCAGACCAAGTACATTAGACAACTCCACCCCCCGTAGTCCATGGCTGCAGACATCAAAACGCGAGGGTATATAGTAAGGCACAGCATAACCAAAATGATTTAAAACCAAGAATTAAAAACAAAATGGGAAAATGATAAACTAGATGGTCCCCTTCTGAGAGTATGATTCTCTAATCAATTCAATAGTAGGTTTTCAGGGATCACAACCCTTAGTGAATCACAGCTATATAGGCCTTGATCAAGGCAACCACACAAAAAAACAGAGACAACAGTTTTGTAGTTAGCAGCATGATGATATAGTTAATCAGAAGTAAGTTGCGGTAGGATTATTCAAATAAATGCAGGAAGAGGATAAGTAAAGACAACCAATCAAATGCAATTAGGCGGTCTAACAATTAAAAATCAGGCAAACAAGCTGGATACACATCTAGATTTGGCTAATATCCAACTGGCACTGCGATAGTTACAACTTAAAGCACAACATGGGAGCATGCGCAGTTCAATTGATAAGAGGTCTGAAGAGCCAAGGAAATGTCAAACCTCAGGACAAGATGCCCTTCCATATGCAGATTACGTCATTAAAGAAACGCCTGTACCAGAACCAACTCTCTAAGTACGGGTTGGATTCAGTGAAGATAAACAAAAGCTCCCATACCGGAGAAAAAGGGGCTCCCATACTGGCACACATTTTTGTAGATAGAATGTATCTTTAAACAAGAAATTGTGTGTTAGTACATATTGTATTGTACTGCTATACAAATAAACAAAATGTGGTGTCCTTCATAACGGGTGAATCTGATTAGGATTGCTTCTAAAGCCCATATTGCCAGGGTATATGGGATAGAGCAATAGAGTGGCTGTACATCGAAAGTTGTCCACCATGCTCCCATTGGCCATTTGAGATGATGCAGGGCATACAAAATATGACCAGAATCCCTTACAAATCCTGGAAAGATTTTTGTAACCGATTGTAAATGGGCATCTACCCATTGGCCAGTGGGTTCTTTTATGCCTCCAATCCCATGCTCAATATGTCTCCCAGGTGGGGAGGATAAATCTTTATGGATTTTAGGAAGATGATGAAAGATGGATATAATGGGTGATTGAACGTTCATTTGCTCTGATAACTTCTGAGTCAGCACCCCCATAGAAACCCCATCATTCAGTAATCTTCCCAGTTCAACTTGGAATGCTCCAGTCGTATCCCCCCATAAAGGGAGGTAGGTGTTAATATCACTTCGTTGCCTTCACAAACCTATTTACTGGAATCCAAAAGTACAATTGCACCCACTTTGTCCGCTGAGCATGTTACCACATTTTTATTGCTCTTAAGTTCCTCTAATGCTTTCTGCTCAGAGCGAATTAAATGTAAATGCTTGTCAGCATGCTTATTCTTGGCCAGCTCTATGATTTGGGCTTCCACAGATTCCTGAAAATGTTCCACTGCTATTGACTTTGTGGCAAGAGGGTAAAAATCTTGATTTTTAAAGTTCAGAGCATTAGGTACCAAGACATTGGCTTCCACTCTGACATACACAATAAGGTGACTGAGTCTTCCACAGTATGGGAAAGCCAATCTGAAGTGGTTAGATTTTGAGCACTTTGTTAGTTCTCCCTACTGGGATCCATATAATTAGCTGATATTGGTGACTCAGTTACCTCAGTCTCCCCACAGGTCTGTTCTACATTAGCAACAATTTAGCAAATTTGCTTACATCAATAACTGTTTCAAATGGATCAATGCCATGTGTTGGAGAAAATGACAGGCCACATCTTAATAATTTTTCCTGATCCTGCGTTAAAAGGGTTAAGCAGATAAATTAATGACTGTGCGTGAGATTAAGTCTGCCAAAGACTCTGAAGTGGATCATTTCCCAAATTTCCATGAAAGGTGTTTTCTGCCCCCCTCTTATGTTTTCTTGCTGTTGGGATTTGTCCTTCACTTTTCTTTTTGGCTTTTGCTTTGTGCTTGACAATTTGTTATCTTTAAGATTTGTGGTCACCTAAGCATGGTATAAAGTGGATGTACTAAAGGCCCTGCCGGGGCACAAGTAACAACTAGCAAATCCTAGAGATAAGCAAGCCGAACTGGTAGAACCCGTTTCCAACCCAAATTTCAGAAAAGTTCACTTGGTTTGTGGTGGAAGACGAACCTGGTGGGATTTCACCTGCACCACTCTACAGGTCACAGCCAGCCAAGAAGAAGCAGAGAGACATGGTCACATGGTCGCAGCTTAAGAGGTCATGGTAGCAGGAGGTGCTATTGCAGGAGATAGCCACGTGATTCGCCATTTATCCTCCATTATCCAGCTGGCTGTTGCAGATAGAGCATTGCTCTTAGAGCAGGGACAGTTTAGGGACAGTTTAGGGCATTTTAAAACACAGCATATGAGAAAAGAAGAGACTGGAAAGGAAGTGGGCACAGTGGGACGCTGAGGGTGTGTGTATGCTGCACAGAAAAACTGCATCTACCTGCGCTGGGGTCTGAAAACATCAGTGAGGGTTTTTTAATTTATTGCCACATCTGTCTGGTTCAGTTGGCCCCTGTGACTGCATTGGGGAACTTGGGATATGCAGTGCTTTTTTTATTTTTATTTTAATACAGTTTTTAAAAAAAATGTCAAGGATTTTTTTTGGGGGGCAGCTTTGTTTTAAGTATGCAGGCCCCGTCTCCCTCTAATTTGGGGTTCATGGTGCCTCTTTGTTAAATAATCTTTTTTCCCTGCCAAGGAGGCAGGGTGCACCGACCATCTCCCACTAATTTGGGGTCCACAGTGCCTCTTTTTTAAATAGGGGGCAGCTCTGTTTTAATGTTTAAAACAGTTGTAAAAAAAAAATCTAACTTTTACATCTTCCAAGGAATTTTTTTTGGAGGGGCAGCTCTGTTTTTGCTGTGCAGTCTCTGTCTCTCTCTAAGTTGGGGTCCACAGTGCCTCTTCGTTAAATACAGTTTTAAAAAAAATCTTTTTCACCTGCCAAGGAATATATTAGGGAACATCTACCTGTTTTAGAAAATGCTAAGTAAAATGTCTGGGAAAGGAAAGGGTGGTAAAGGACGAAGTAGAGGAAAATACATCCCTGCAATTCTTTTTGCCACTAAGCATAAGGATGTTGGTGTGAGTACCAACACTGTGGTCAGCAGCCATGTGCCCAGGCCCAGTAGAAGTGGCAACAGCCATTTGCCCAGGCCCAACCATAGTAGTGCCAGCATCCATTTGCCCAGGTCCACCACTGCTAGTAGTAGCAGCAATGTACACGGTGGTAGTAGCAGCATCAGCAAGCCAGAGTTGTCCATTTACTCCAGTGGGCGTATTATTTCGAACAATGCATCTGTTGTGGACTGGTTGACTCGCTCTTGCTCATCTCAGGAGGAGGAAGACTCTGATGCAATGATTTTTAGCCAGGTTTCAGACGATTCTTCCTCCACTACAGCTACACGCCACAGTAAAAAAAGCATTTCTCTTCCATTATCTGTCTCTTTACTGCCCCTTCCTATTTGGGCTCTATATTTTCAGATTTTTAGTGATGAGGAGAATTCGACGACAGTCAGCCTTTGGAGTGTGTTCGTGAAGGTGGAAGTAGTGTCCAATATGCTTAGCTGTGGCAATGGGGGTGGTGGTAGACATGGACATACTGGCAGTTATGAAGGTGGTTGTGTGGTGGGGAGGCAATTAGACCATGATAAAACAACAGAACAGGTAAGTGGCGGGGATCAGGAGGAGGAGTATGATGATGTCGTTTTGGATAGGACCTGGGAACCAGGCAACAAGGAAGGGACATCATAATAGCAGAAGGGTACGTCTGACACTGGCAGTGACAAAGAGCTGAGCCAAGGTAGGGCCAGATCATCTGCAACACGGCACAGGGCTAGGTCTGCTGGCATGATCTATGCAGGAGCAGGTGACAGAGACACAGATGCTGCTTTTGCAGACTTCAGAAAAAAGCCTGCCAGAAGAGAAGCAAAATCAGGTGGTGGTGGTGAACATTCTAGACCTTCTTATTTACGGTATTCTGCTGTGCGGCAATTCTTTCTTACCTTCCCTGGAGAACAAAACCTAGCACAGTGCCAGATCTGCAAGCAGAAAGTTAGCCGTAGCTTTAGCCATTGCACAAATCTAGGACGAGGAACTACGGCTCCACATAGGCACCTGGAAGTGGCATCACAAAGCTGCGTGGGACAATCGAAATGCCCTTCTTCAATTCCCAGACAGCCAGTCCTGTTGATACCACTTTTTGGGTGCTTGTCAGTTACTGCCAGTGCTAGGCCTACACAATACCTACACAACAACCAGAGGCCCCCTGTCTTTTGACCTAGTCTTTAAAATCTGTGCCTCTGCTAATGCTACCACCACCAGCATCTCTGCTGCCGTCTACTAACACCAGCCCTACACAACCACCACAGGTCTCCTGTCTCTCTGCCTAGTCTTTAAGTACTTCTAATGCCACTACTACCATTTACAGCACCTCTGCTGCCATCCTCTGCTACTACTAGACCTAAACAACCGCAGGTCTATGCCGTGATGCACAAAATGGGTACATTTATCAAGATTTGTTAAAAAAGTCATTGTTTTGTTGTCTTCAACTAAATTGTCAAGATGCTAATCACGCTGCTAGCACCATAAAACGGGTATCATTTTTTAAAGACTTGCCCACTACTGGCAGCCCTACAAAACATCCACAGGTCTCCTGTCTCTCTGCCTAGACCTTAAGTACTGCTAATGCCTATACTTCCACTTACAGCACCTCTGCTGCCACCCTATGCTATTACTAGGCCAACACAACTGCAGGTCAACCCTGTGATGCTAAAATGGGCAAATATTCCAAGTGTGACATACACTCCGCTTCAATAAGTCTTGACCGTTGGGTTATTCTCCAGTAGAGGGCGAACTTCTGCAGAGATGAATGCAAAAAAAGAAGCCCCTCCCGGTCCATAACTACCTGGGCCCTTCCACCAATTCCCCAGTTGTCTTCTCTGCAGGGAGCGAGCAAGACAGAAGATGAAGCTTCTCTTACTTGCAGGTAAGCCAGGCTATCCCTATTGCTGCCAGGATTCTTTCCAAATTGTCCCCCATTGAGCCTCCCAGCTTAGGCTGCGGGTCCTGGCAAGGGTAGGAGCTCCCAGTGGGTGCATTGGGAGCCTTTGCTCCACCGTGAGACCTCAAATTGGGGCAGGCGGTACAACCAGGTTGTGGTGATCCTGGTATGGGATGCCCCCAGTCCCTGCTGAATACGGCCTTATTACGGGCCAGGGTTCCCCCTTTTCCCCTCCGGGTCCCTTACTCCCTCGGGGGGAGGGGGGGGGGCTGGCACATCCTAAGCTGGCCTCTTTTTTATTAGTTTTAATCTAATGAATGTGCGTGTGTGTGTGTTTAGGTGTTTCACACTTTGTTGTTGGTTGATGGCTCATCTGGAAGTGATCCCTCGATGAATTGGTGCAATATGGCTTCCTTCAGCCTGAGCGAAGTCAGTCAGGCTGTGTGTCTGGGTGGAGAAGGGGGCGGGGCCGGCCTGCCGCGGTAGCCCCGCCCCCTCGTCTGCGCGATTTGTGCAGGCCTCCCTCTGGCCAGATCCGCGCTGCAGGGAGGGGGGCGTGGCCTGGATGGCGCACCTTCGACGCTGGCACGCCCCCCTTCTTCTTCTCCCTTGGTCTGGTTTCCTCCTGGTCAGGGGCCATCTTGAAGATCTCCTGCGCTGCCGTGCTGCTCTTGGGGGTCAGGTAGGGGCCTGATGGCCTGTTTCTTTGTGCATTGGGGGTCACTCTCTGGTGGGGTGGGCCCCTGGTGGTGTATATTTTTACCATTTATTGCAGTATACCTGTATATTTATATGTATATAGTATGTGTGGTATACTTGTGATTTTATTAATGCATATGCCTTAATAGTAATTATATGCATATTGTGTGTTGCAGATTGCTTCATATTGTGCATATTAAGGGGTTCCTCCTGGTCCTGGGGTCCCTAGTTTAAAATTGATCTCCTCCAAATCCTCCCACCGGGACATTTAAGGGGTATCCCGGGTTGCTTAAGCGTAATTCCCTTCGGTCTTGCGACTGACCACTTAAAAATCACCATATGGAGGCTCCGCAGGATACTGGGCTCGGGCTCACCTTGGGGCAAGCCCGCCCATGTGTGGGGTGTGGGTCATCCCTTACGGGAGAGGATGTACCGATCTGTTCTCCATGCGCTCATAAGGCCATAACGCGGAAGTCTGGGTCCCAGCCTTCTGGGTCGGCTCCTCCCGCTTCATCGCCTTCCCCTCCCCGCTTGATCCGTACCCCGAGTGACATCGGTGCCAGCGGGGAGTCGCAGTCGGATGTTGGTGCCAGATTGGCCAGCATTGAAAAGTTTATTGGTAGCATGGTGGGCAAGAAGGCCTAAGCTAAAAAGAGACATTTGTTGTCGGCACAGCCCATGTGGGACGCGGACGACGACTCTATGGATTTGTCTGATTATTCCCCTTTAGAGGAGGGGGAAGTGTTTGAGGAGACAGAGTCTGATTTTGTACAGTCTGGTGATGCTTTGGTTGGGCAGGCGCCTGGGGATGCCGTAGATACGGCTGCTATTTTGTCACATATGTTGAAGGTGTTGGATATTGATCCCTCGGAGGCGCCTCCCCTAAAGAAGGGGGAATTTTTTGGGGTCCGCAAGCACCGTCTAGAATTCCCTACGCAGGATCATTTTGACGCACTGATCCAGAAAGAATGGGAGAGGCCCTGTCGGCTTCCTGGTGCTCCCCAGGGATTGGACAAGAAGTATCCTTTCCCGGTGGAGGCGGTCAAGCGATGGTCCTCTCCTCCCGAGGTCAATGCGCCTGTTTTGGGCTTGACCAATTCTTCTGTGCTTAACACCCCTGACGCTACCTCCCTTAAGGATAGTGAGGATAAGCGTTTGCTTGTCATGCGTTTGCCAGTGTGGGATCGGCCCTGCGGCTGGCTTGTTCATCTGCTCTAGTGTCGCTTGCTAACAGGTCCCTGATCAGGGACTGGCTGAATGATGGTCAGTTTGATCCGGATAGCGCTGAGTTCACTACTCTTAAGAGGTGTGAATTGTTCATGGATTTTGTTTTGTCTGCTATGGAAGATTCTATCGTCATGTGTAGCAGGACTTCGGCCTTATTGGTGGTCATGCGCAGATTGGTCAGTGGGCGGCGGATTTTGGGGCCAAGAAGTCGCTTACGGCTCTTCCCTTCATGGGTACGCGGCTGTTTGGAGACAAATTGGATGCTGTTGATAAGGGAGGTAGATTACCTCAGCGGAAGAAGCAGCGCTATCCCTTTCGGGGGGCTGGTTCCTTCGCCCCTTCCTTTCGTGGAGCCAGAGCGGTTAGGGGTCTGCCCGTCTCTGGTGTCAGGGGCTCGTCCTGGAATAGGGGCAGAGGTCGGGCGCGCCCGACGGCTGCCTGGGGTTCCAAGCCTAAGCCCGAACGGGTGGGGGGACGGCTATGGCTCTTCTTCCAGGTCTGGGCCCGGGAGGTCACAGACAATTGGATCCTGGAAGTGGTCTCGTCTGGGTACAAACTGGAGTTCGAGTACTGACCGCCTCCAATGTTCTTAAGGTCTCGGGTGCCCTCGGACCATCAGGCTGCACAGGGGCTCCTGTTAGCGGTAAGAAACCTTCTGGACATGGGAGTTATTTGCCCAGTGCCTCAGTCGGAGAGAGGCAGGGGTTACTACTCCAACCTTTTCACGGTACCCAAAAAGGAGGGTTCGGTGAGACCCATTCTAGATCTCAAGGTTCTAAACAGGTTTATCAGAGCCAAAAAGTTCCGCATGGAGACTCTGCGCTCCGCTATCATTTCCCTTCACCAGGGAGATTTCATGACATCCATAGACATCAAGGATGCGTATCTGCATGTTCCGATCTTTCAGGCGCATCAGAGATTCCTCCGGTTTGCGATAGAGGATCAACATTATCAATTCGTAGCTCTTCCCTTCGGTCTGACCTCGGCACCGAGGGTCTTCACCAAGGTTTTGGCGGGCGTAATGGCTCTGCTCAGATCGCAGGACATTCGTATTGTGCCTTATCTGGACGATCTGTTGATTTCAGCTTCTTCCCTTCAGCACGCGGAACTGGACACCAGGTGGTGTCGACCCTGGAGAGGTTCGGGTGGGTGATCAACCGCACCAAGTCTTCTCTTGAGTCTTGAGTGATTTCATTTCTGGGAATGACTCTGGATACCAGTCTGGCCAGAGTGTTTCTGCCCCAGGCCAAGGTGCAGGGGATTCAGGACCTGATCCGTCTTCTTCTGGACAGTCCTTGTCCCTCTATCTGACAGGGGATGAAACTGGTGGGTCTGATGGTGTCCTCCTTCGAGGCGATGCCGCTTGCACAGTTTCACATGAGATCTCTTCAACTTCTCCTATTGACGTATTGGGACAGGAGTCCACTGTCATTGGATCAACCTTTCAAGGTGTCTCCCAGGGTTCGGCAGTCATTTCAGTGGTGGCTGGACTCGAGCAATCTGGTTAAGGGCAGATCTTTTCTGGCCCCTTGTTGGGAGACAGTTACCATGGATGCCAGCCTGTCGGGCTGGGGAGGTTATTGGAAGAGTCATCAGTTCAACGGGGTGTGGGGTCCCCAGGAGGCTCACACCTCCATCAATGTATTGGAGCTCAGAGCCATTCGTCTGGTTCTGGCTCGGTTGACCCCACAGTTACGGGGTCTTCCGGTTCAGGTGCGTTCTGACATCCGAACGGCAGTGGCCTACATAAATCACCAAGGAGGGACTCGCAGCAGGAGTGCCCTCAGGGAAGTCTCTCTGATACTGCACTGGGCGGAGAGCAATGTTCCTTGCCTTTCGGCAGTCTACATTCCGGGAGTGGAGAATTTGGAGGCGGATTCTCTGAGCAGGGGATCCTCTCGCCACGGAGAGTGGTCTCTCAACCCCAAGGTTTTTCTGGATCTTTGCCGCAGGTGGGGGACTCCGGAGGTGGATCTCTTTGCCTCAAGGCACAATCACAAAATTCCAGCCTTTGTGTCTCTTTCTCAGGATCCCTTGGCCTTGGCAGTGGATGCCTTGTCACTGGCTTGGAAGGACCTGGGCTTTCTGTACCTGTTTCCACCTGTCTCCATTCTGGGCAAGGTAGTTCGCACAGTTCTAGAAGGGGTACCAGCAATTCTGGTGGCTCGAAGGTGGCCAAGAAGGCTTTGGTACGCAGACGTTGTAAGGCTGGCCGTGTACCAGTACCGGCTTCCCTTGCTGCCGGACCTGCTATCTCAGGGTCGTCTGTTTTACCCCAATTTACAAACGCTGGCTTTGACGGCTTGGCTGCTCAAACCTTCATCTTGAAAGAGGAAGGTTTGTCTGAGGCGGTTGTTCAGACCCTGATTAGGGCTAGGAAGCGGTCCTCTTCTGGCATTTACTATAGGACCTGGAGGTCCTAAATTGATTGGTGTGAGGCTAGGGCCTTGCCTTGCAGGGTTTTTTCTGTACCCAGAATTTTGGAGTTTCTTCAGCATAATCTGGACCTGGGGTTCCAGCTTAGTACTTTGAAAGGACAGGTTTCTGCCTTGTCGGTTTTCTTCCAGAGGTCTTTTGCTTTACGCCCGCTGGCTAAGACTTTTTTCCAAGGGGTGGCGCATGTGCGGCCCCTTCGAAAAGCTGTAGTTCCTGTTTGGGATTTGAATTTGGTTCTTTCGGCTCTGCAGTGTCCGCCTTTTGAGCCGCTACATGATATTGCTCTTTCGGTTCTCACTCAGAAGGTTGCCTTCTTGGTGGCGATTACCTCGGTTCGCCGTGTCTGAGTTGGCGGCTCTGTCGATTCAGGCCCCTTACTTTGAGACACACTAGGATAAGGTGGTATTTAGTTTTAAACCGGATTTCCTTCCTAAGGTGGTGTCTGCTTTCCACCTCAATCAGGATATTGTTCTCTCTTCCTTGTGTCCTAAGCCTAATAATGACAAGGAGAGGGTTCTGCACAACTTGGATGTTGTTCGCTGTGTGAAGTACTATTTGGTGACGACTACTACTTTCGCAAGACGGATGCTTTTTTCGTGGTGCCCTGCGGGCCCAGAAAAGGTTTGGCACCTGCTAAGTCTTAGCAAATGGATTTGTCAGGCCATTGTTGGGGCCTATTCTGCTAAGTGGAGGACTCCCCCGTTTAGGGTCACTGCGCACTCTACTCGTGCTGTGGGTGCATCCTGGGCTTTTCAGCACCAGGCTTCTGTTGAACAAGTTTGTAAGGCTGCTACTTGGTCTTCTGTTCATACTTTTTCCAAGTTTTACATGGTTGATGTGCGGGCTTCAGCGGATGCTGTTTTTGGCCGCAAGGTTTTGCAAGCTGCAGTGGTTTGAGTTGGTGCATTCTTTACTGTTTATGGTTCCCACCCTTGACGGACACTGCTATTGGATGTCCCAACTGTCAAGACTTATTGAAGCGGAGTGTATGTCACACTTGGAATAATACCATTTTGTGATTACTCACCTTTAAAACGGATATTATAAGTGTGACATACACTCCGCTTCACCCACCCTGTTTGGTATTCTGGATCCTTTATATGGTGAACCATTGTTTTTTGTTAATATTGTTATATTTGGTTCTTCCTGGTCCCTTTACTGCTATCTTACACTGGGGAATTGGTGGGAGGTCCCAGGTAGTTATGGACCGGGAGGGGCTTCTTTTTTTGCATTCATCTCTGCAGAAGTTCGCCCTCTACTGGAGAATAACCCAACTGTCAAGACTTATTGAAGCGGAGTGTATGTCACACTTATAATATCCGTTTTAAAGGTGAGTAATCACAAAACGGTATTTTTTCAGTGCTTGTAAAAAGCTATTGCTTCTTCTTCAGCTAAAATGTAAAGGGTGCCAATCCTGCTGCTACTCCCCTCCCCCCAGTTAGCAGTGGGACAATTTTTTGAGGGCTTGCCCGCTACTGCCAGGCCTACGCAACCACCACAGGTCACCTGTCCCTCTGCCTAGTCTTTAAGTACTGATGATGTCACTACTACCACCAACAGCAACTGCTAATTCGGCCACTAAGACATGTTTTTTATACTGCCTTTCGTGTCTTCAGAGTATTGTGGACTTTTAGGACCATCAGCAATTGTTGTCTATACATTTTAGAAGAACGTTCATCCCGAACTAGTTTGGAATGAATCAAACCTTTTTTGAAAAGTTCTGCGAACCACTGAACTGAACTTTTGAAAAGTTCGCTCATCACTAGTACCTAAATGCCTTTTCTCTCATAAAGTTGCATTGCCAAGATTAGATCAGTTCTCACCTGTTCCTGAGTACTGCTCCCACAGCCCTCAGATGTCTGGCTTAGACACATTGCCTGGCGTAAATTGTGAAAGCTTCGAATAAATTTGAAAGAGGAGACAGCAGCGACATGTTAGTTGCAGCATTTCAGGCTTTCTTCTCCAGGCCTCCATGGATGCTGGCACAATGCTGTCTAGGGTACACTCTGTTACACTCTGTAGCAAGGCTCACTTTTTGGCTCAATTCCTTGAGGTCTACTCTGTAGATGCATATTCATGGAGAACACTGGCTTCATTGTCCTATAAGAGAGAGAGAACTTTATTATAGAGTTTTAAACAGAAAATGGCACTCTCTTGCCCCAGAATAATCAAAAAATGTTGGGTTCTGGTTCCTTTTATTCCCTTTGTATGCATATGCCCTTTGGAGAATTGCTTAAGCCAGGTTGTATGCCTATCTGAATAAGTGGGGTTTGAGGGTGCTTTTGAAAGCTTGGAGGGTTGGAGAGTGGTAGATTAAGTGGGGGAGGGCATTCCAGAAAATTAGAGTGGAACGTGAGAAGTCCTGGAGGCGAGTGTGCGAGGAGGTAATCAGGGTGCAGAACAGGAGAAAATCTGAGGCAGAGCGGAGGCTAAGTCTTGGTTAAGAGCATTGGATTAAAGATGAAATGTAGGGAAAAGCCTGACTAGAGAGCTTTGTAGATAAGAGTTAAAGTTTTAAACAGGATTCGCTGCTGGACTGGCAGCCAGTGAAGGGACTGACAGAGGAGAGCAGAGCTGGATGAGCAAGAGGAAAGATGGTGGGCAGCAGAGATCAGAATAGATTGGAGGGGTGCCAGTCTGTTAGTTGGTAAACTACAAAGAAGGATGTTGCAGTAGACCGGTCTGGATATGACCAGGGCACGCACAACATGCACAATGTTTAAGTGGTGTCAGGCAAGAGCAAGGGACAGATACATGAGATGTTTTTAGGTTTGAGAAGGCAGGAGGTGGCTAGGGAGTGAATATGAAGTTTACATGAAAGGGCAGAGTCCAGAATGACTCACAGGCAGAGAGCTTGGGAAGTTGTAGATATTTTTTAATTATTAACACTGATGTGTTAGAGAGGTGAGGGGAGATAGATGGCGGGAAAATTACTAGTTCTGTCTTATCCATGTTTATCTTGAGGAAGCCAGATAACAAGAATGAAGATATAGCTGTAAGACATTTGGGGAGGGGGGGGGGTGAGTTAGGAGGAAGGAGATATTGGGGCCAGAGAGGTATAATTGAGTGTCATCTGCATTAAAGTTGTATTGAAAGCCTAGTGACCTTAGACCATAAGTGTAGACTGAGAAAATTAGGGGGCCTAGGACAGAACCTTGCAGCACAATAACAGAATGAGAATAGGAGGAAGGAACTGTGTTAGAGTGGGATACCCTGAAAGATATGTCAGAGAGATAGTAAATGAGGAAAGAGAGCACCAGACCTTGAACCCTAAGAGAGGAGAGAATATCAAGAAGCAGGGAATGGGGGGCGTGTCCCGACTGTGATGCGGAATGGAAGCAGCTAGCTGAGCTCCCACTGCCTGACGCCGGAATAGCCCTTTAATTAGCAGCAGGCGACAAAAGAAAGGGATGACAAAGAAGAAGAACAGGAAAGGAGGCGATGGAGGAAGCAGGATGAGTCCCCCGAAGTGGCAGACAGCGGTGAAATGGCTGAGGAGAGAGGAGGCAGAGTCCCGCAAGATGGTGCCCGAGCCGGTGAGCGAGGAGGAGAGTATGGTGTCCATACTCACCGGGTCGTCGAGTGAGGTGACTGAGGACGAGCGTGGGGGCAGAGGAAGCCCAGCCAGGATACCGGCGGCGGATGCAGATGAGGAGCCGCAGAAGCAATCCCAGAGCCCCGCAGAGAGGAGCCTACACCCAGACGGAGATGGATGTACCAAGATGGCGGCGTGCGCGCTCCGCGCTGCCGCGTCATCGGTACCCGGGCCTCAGGCGGTGAAAGCCCCCTTAGAAGTGGTGAAGGCTCAATCCCAGGCGCAGGAGGCAATATAAGCCAAGATCCCGCATCCTCACAGGCGATAGTGGCTCCACAAATATTGCAACAATTTGCATATGTTCCTAGAGGCTTGCCTGTATCATCTGCCCATGCAACCTCTCTGCCCATTAAGAGGAGCAACATTGGTGAGGGTGCACAGGGTTCCCCCCCAAAAACGCAGAGGCACCGGAGACAGGGGCATGACAGCCACATTTTAAAGCAGATGGATGGCAGCAAACCAGCCTTGATGGGCTCACCGCCGTCCTCATTATCCCCATCTCCTCAGAGAGCAACTGGTCCCCTGGCATCAAGCCCCTTGCCTATGTCTCCTGTGGACCCTTTTCCCACCCCTACACCCACCAAGCCGTCAGAGATTGAAGATGATTGGGAGTTGTCAGCTCCCCCAGCCCTTTCAGTAACTGGGGGGACATGCGATCCCGAGATACACCTGGCAACCATCTCCCTTCTAAAAGGCCTCCCCACTAAAGCTGATATTGAGGAGTTGATCTCAAAATACAAAGCTGCGCATAAATGAGAAATTACGGCGGTTAAAAATCAAGTGTCAGCCATAGAGTCCAGAGTCAACCTATTTGAAACAGAGAGATCCGCAGAAGCGAGCCGCATACAAGCTCTTGAAGCCAGATGTGATCGGCAGGAAGCCATGGTTCAGGCATGCCATCTCCACCTGGACGATCTCGAAAACAGAAGTAGGAGGAACAACTTAAGGTTGAGGGGCATCCCGGAAGGTGAGGCAGGCGAAGATCTAAAACAAATTGTGTCTACCATTTTCAACTTGGTTTTGGATAGAGACTTGTCCACCAACATAGAGCTAGACAGAGCCCATCGAGCTTTGGGGCCAAGGAATCCAGACCCCGCCTATCCCAGGGACGTTATCTGTCGAGTCCATCATTACGCATTGAAGGAAGACATTTCAAGGAAAGCCTGGAATAAAGGTGCAGTGGAATATAAAGGAGCGACAATTAAGATTCTTCCTGATCTGTCGAGGAGGACTTTACAGATGCGGAGATCCCTAAAACCTCTACTTGATGTTATTGTGCAAAGGGGGGCCACCTACAGGTGGGGGTTCCCTTTCCATCTGATTGTCCGGAGGGATCGGAGCTCCTATGTGTTGAAGTCTTACCAGGAATTGGGTGGACTATTTACCTTTTTGCAATGCGACCTGATCCAGATTACAAATTGGCTCGAGAGTGAAGTGTCGTCGCTTCCGCGGTTTCCGGGGAGAGAGAAGCGTCAAGGGCCAAGGAGCTTCCGAGACCTTAGAAGACTCAAGAGAGGAGTGACAGGTCCTGGATGCGGATCTTTGAATAGGAAAGGACTTTATATGTGTTGGGTTGACTCCCTGGCTCTCCTTGCTCTCCCCTGGGGTATTGTCGGGTTGGGGGGTGAGGAAGGCCTGAAGATTCAGCTGACACTACTGGTTACCTAGTTATTATGCGTTTTCTTTTTTCTCTTCTTTCTGATACTAAGGGCAACTGACCAGTTGGTTACTCAGCTGGCTTTGTCTTTACTGTTTAGCCGCCCCTGTGTTCGTTATCAGGGACCAAGGGGTGACTCATTGCTTCATAACACTGTGAGGATTTAGTTTTCATTGTTTATTGGCTGCCATTACAGTTGCAAATATCCGGCGTGGACATGCGGGTAGAGACTCTTGGGGCGCTTTCTTCCCAGATCAGACTCGCATCCCCCCAATAGGTCGGTCCTACAGACACTAGTCGCTGGTAGGAACCGATAAGTTCCCGGTTTAGGGAAGGTTTAGCGTTTTACCCCCCGACTTCTCCCCTTTGTTTCTGTTCCCACCCCCTACTCCATTCCTCCCCCCCTCCCCGGCATACTCCTGAGCCTAGATGTCTGATCTTAAAATAATTTCGTTAAATACGAAAGGGATGAATAGCCCTGAAAAGAGGTCCTTGGTACTAAGGAATCTGCAAGGCCTTGGGGCTCAGGTTGCGTTCCTTCAAGAGACTCATCTTAGGTCGTCCAATCCACCCTCCTTTGGCAGCAGACATTTCCTGAAAACCTACCACAGCCACTCCCCTGACTCTAGGTCGAGGGGAGTGAGTATAGCCATTTCAGCATCCCTTCCTTGGGAGCTAGTGGACTTCAAATCCGATGAAGAAGGGAGATGGCTGTTTTTAAAGGGTCGGGTCGTGTCTTCACTATTCACATTTGCTAATGTCTATGTGCCTAACTCGGAGCAGATAGCATTTGTAGGTAAAGTTCTGGAAGAACTTGCGATGTTTAGGGAAGGTGAATTGGTTATGGGTGGAGATTTTAACCTTGCCCTCGACCCCCTCCTTGACACTTCCAGGGGAGCCCCCCACATGTCGTACACCAAGTTGAAGCGACTTAAGAAAATGCTTGCCCAACACCAATTAGTCAGAGGATACACCATCCCGATACCCATGACTACACCTTTTTCTCTCCTCCCCACAGATCATATTCTAGAATCGATATGCTCCTGGTGCCCCATGGTGCTTTATGCCGGGTTATAGATACAGAAATAGGCTGTATAACCATTTCGGATCACGCGCCGGTCATGATTAAATTAGCGCTTCCTTACCCAGGACCCAAGAGGTGGACCTGGCGCTTGAATAACTCCCTCTTAGATGATCCCCCTGATCTCACAGAGATCAAGAGGGATATAAAGGACTTCTTTGAACTCAATTTGTCACCTGAGGTTAGTCCAGGAGTTTTGTGGGAGACCCATAAATGTTACATCAGGGGGTCCATAATAAAGCTGGGCACAAGACTAAAAAAAGAGAAAGCAGAAGGAGTTCTGAGGCTCATTAGCGAGATCAGGAGGTTGGAAACCCTTCACAAGAAATCCCCCTCTGTCATCCACCTTTCGGCCCTGACAGCGTCCAGAGAAAAACTTAAAATGCTTTGTTGCGACAAGCTCAAAGCACAGAAAATCAAGTGTCGTGGAAAATTTAATGAGTCAGGCGACAAATGTGGGAAACTTCTGGCGCGGGTCTTAAGGGCTGAGAGGGTGAAGACTTACATTCCGAGAATCACAGACCAGAGGCGCATTTGGCTAACGATATTGCAGAGGCCTTTAAAAAGTTCTATGAGTAGCTGTATAATCTTCCCAGGGCTGAGGGTCCAGAGAGAGAGGAAGCGATGTGTCGCTACTTGAGGGAGTCGGGGAGGCCCAAACTACCGAGTGAAATTATAGAGGAATTGGAGAGACCAATTTCACTGGAGGAGGTTCAGAAAGCGGTTTCTGGAGCGACTGGGCCCGACGGCTTTAGTATTGAATACTATAAATGGTTGCTTCCTTTGTTAGCCCCCAGACTATTAGAGGCCCTTAACTCTTTTAAAACAGGTGGCCATATTCCCCCAGACGCCTTGAGAGCCCACATATCGGTCATCCTAATCTCTGTGCCAGCTACAGGCCGATTTCGCTTCTGAACACAGATATTAAGATTTTTGCAAAAGTGCTGGCCTCCAGGTTTGCACCCCACCTGCATTACGTCATCGATCTTGATCAGGCGGGCTTTATGCCCCACAGGGAAGCGAGAGACGATACTGTCAAAGTCCTTAACTGGATCCAGTGGGCCCAAACTAACAACGTCCCATCCCTTTTGCTGGCCACCGACACGGAGAAGGCCTTGGATAAAGTGAACTGGCATTTCATGCAGGCTACTCTTAGGCACCTGTGCATAGGACCTAACGCACTGGGGTGGATAAGTAGCCTGTATAGCGCCCCCTCCGCGTCGGTGCGAGTAAATGGAGCACTCTCGGACCCGTTTAGTATCTCTAATGGGACGAGACAGGGCTGCCCCTTGTCCCCTCTGATTTTTATCCTCACCCTGGAACCCCTCCTGTGTATGATTCAGGAGGACGGGGATATAAACGGCATTTGGGGCCCCTCGGGCAATTATAAAGTTGCCGCCTTTGCTGATGACCTAATCTTTGGGCTGACTCTCCCCGAGGTCTCTCTGCCAAATTTGTTACGTGAATTGAAGCAATATGGAGACTTGTCAGGGTATAAAATCAATTGTCAGAAGTCTTAAACTTAAATGTCCCTGTGAAAAGATTTAACGCCATTCAGAGCTCCTTCTCATTTAAGCACGCGAGAGAAAGTGTGACATACCTGGGAACAAAGATATGTAAGAATTTGGAAACATCTTCACTCTAAACTTTCCCACCTTGCTTAAAAGATTTGAGGAAGAAATCACTAGATGGTCGACTGGGAAACTTTCATGGTTCGGTCGGTGCAATGCGTTGAAGATGGTGCTGCTGCCTAGGCTCCTCTATCTGATGCAGGCACTCCCAGTGACCATACCACAGTCCTTCTTTCAGAGGGTGAACATCCTCTTCCGTAGATTTGTGTGGGGGGGTGGGAGACCGAGGATAAGCAGGTCCACCCTCATAAGGAGTAAGGAGCAGGGGGGCTTGGGACTCCCTGACCCTAGACTTTATTACGCCGCGGTCCACCTCAACAGAGTAGTTGATTGGTGCTTACATAGAGACCACAAGCATTGGGTTTCCATAGAACAGAGTCTTGTCGGGGTTCGGTTGGACTGTATCCCATGGGCGGACCTGAAGGATGTCCCACTTGCAACCAAGCACGCTCTTGTGGGGACCACGTTGAAAGTGTGTCATCAATACTTCGGGCAGATGGGCCTCTCCCCGAGCCCCTCACCTATGGTGCCGGTACTGGGCAACCCGGGGTTTCCCCCGGGGTGTAGGGGTTCGATCCCGGAGGCCTGGAGAGCTGCTGGGATCTACAGAGTTGGCCATTTTTTGGGGGAGGGGGAATGGCGGGATGTGGGGAGATTGGCTACTGAAAGAGGGATCCCCAGCTGGTCGGCTTGGCAGCGACAGCAGCTCTCACACTTCCTTTTCACACTCAAAGAACACAGGGTGGAACAAAGAGGACTCAACCCATTTAAAGAGCTATGCTCAAGTAAATGCACGAAAAGCCACACCCTCTCTTACATTTACAAAATGTTGATCAACCCCCCGGACTTGACCCCGCCACCATTTGTGGGAAAATGGGAAAGAGACCTGGGTAGGACCTTCACCCCGAAGCAAATTAGCAGGCTTCTGCAAGCACCCCATAAAACGTCAATCTGCACCAAGTTTCAAGAGTGCAGTTATAAAATCTTGACGCGGTGGTGCAGAGTGCCGATAACAATCAACAAATGGTTACCCGGAGTGGAGGCAAAGTGCTGGAGGTGTGAGGATGATGAGGGCTCCCTGCTACACATTTCTGGTCGTGTCCCAGGCTGAAACCATTTTGGGCCGGGATCAGAGAGGTGGCTGGGAAAGTGGTGGGTGAGGAGATACCGGATGATCCTGCCCTGTGTTTGCTCCACATGGCAAAGAAACCACTTAAAAAGTATTGTTGTTCCTTGTTATGCCATCTCCTTAACGTGGCCAAGACCTGTATCCCCCTCCTGTGGAAAAAAGAGGACCCCCCCACTCTAGCAATGTGGGCGTTGAAAGTTAATGAGATAATGAGGTTTGAAGACCTTATGACATCTGGCGAGGGTGGTTTCGAGAAATATTTAGCAACCTGGTATCATTGGACTCAGTACACCGAGTCGGAGGATTATAAGAACATTCTCGCTGGAGCATAGATATCCGGGCTCGCTCGAGGGTGCCCTTTCCCCGTTCCCTTTTACTCCTTCCCCTCCCCCTTCTTTTATCCCTTTCTTTTGTTTTTCTCTTTTCTCTCTTAGTTGTTTTCCTATTTTCTATTTGTTGACTGTTGTTATTGACGGGTTTACCTGTAAAATTCAAGAGAGTGATACGAGACATTTACGTCCCCCAATTCCTTTGGGGTGACCGCAAGCTGTTGAGAGGCCATAGGGCCCTAGTAGAGGACCCCGGTGACGATCGCAGTAGATAGAAACAACAAACTGTGAGACGGTTCGAAATGTTTATTATGGTCTATGATGTACCTTCTATACTCTTTTTGCACTATACCCCTGTGAATTATGGTATGTATACATAAAAATGGAAACAAAATAAAGAATTTATAAAAAAAATAAGAAGCAGGGAATGGTCAACAGTGTGTGATGCCTAGCGGGACACCAGCCTTCTGTAGGCAGGCAACCCCCAATCTCCACCGCCGCTTCTGCCTATAGTCAAGCCCCCGTTTGCCGGGACGCTAGGTACGCCTCACCGGACACGGTTGCCCCCAGGTCTTAATAGGCGCAAAGGATGGCTGCTTACCGTGAAGGCCGATGAACCACGAGGGTATCCCAAAGCCGAGGTCATTCACAGGTAGTCAATCCGGAGGGTGCGTCAGAGTACAGGGATGAGACAGGTGCGTAGTCAGGGGTAGCCAAAGGGTCAAGCCGGGAGGTCAGAGATCGCAGGGTATCCAGAGGGGCAGGCAGGTTCGTGGTCAGACAAAGCAGAGGTCGGTACAGGCAGCAGACAGGAATGGTCGATCAAGCCAAGTCGGAATCAGATAACAACTAACAGAATCACACCCTAATCACAAGCGACTATCACGGGCAGGGTGAGGAAGAAATCGGGCAGAGTGCTGGGCTGACTCCATATTTATTGGGGAATCGACCAATGGCCACCCTGGGGGGAAGTGTATGTGCTGATTGGTGCAACTTACAACACTGTGAGTGATTGGAGGCACTATCCAGGGGCTGGTCAGTCTTGGCTGCAAGGCTGATCAGCCCCTGATTCCCATCAGGTGTGGAGCACTCTGTGCTGCCTGCCACTCGCAGCACAGCACCTCCTAGTGGCAAAATCTACAGACTGCGGGACGCGTGCCTGCATAGCTAGAGAGGGGCGAGGGAGGCTGCCAGAGTGACGCGCCGCACTCCCAGCAGCAGGAGTACTGCGTCGGCCTGTGGACGATCGCTGCCGGCCCCCTGGCAGAGGTAAGTTCCTTACACAGTGTCAAAGATTGAGGATAGGTCAAGAAGGATGAGGATGGAATAGTTGACCTTTGGTTTTAGCAGTGAGAAGATCATTAGTGACTTTGGTGAGTTTTAATGTAGTGGTTAGGGTGGAATCCAGATGTAGAGGATAAAGTAAGTTGTTGGTAGTGTGTTGTCTCAGAACTTTGGAGAAGAAGGGGAGTAGTGAGGTAGGGTGGTAGCTGGAGAGCTCAGAGGGGTCAAGTGAGGGATTCTCAATTAGATGAGTAATAACTGCATGTTCGTAAGAGGAAGTAAATGTGCCAATGGATTGGGAAAGCTTGAATATAGAGGTTAAGGCTGGAGTGAGAGGTGGAGACAGCTGAGGAATAAGGTAGGATGGAATGGGTCTGAGGGAGCAAGTAGTCAGGTGGGCCTAGTTCTGTTATTGGGTAAAGTAAGTAAGTGAGTAAGGTGTGGGGGTGTTTGGGAGGGTGAGGGATTCTGGAGGGCAAAACAAGATTGTATGTTGTCAATTTTTTCATTGAAGAATGCACAAAATTCTTCTGCTGTTATTCGGGAGGTTGGAGGAGGAGGTGATGGGCAGAGTAGGGAGTTGAAAGTATTGAAGAGATACTGTTTGCTTAACAGATAAAAGGGCAGTCCGGAGATTCTGAAGAGCTTGTTTAGTCTTTACTGGCTTTGATTGCCATTTAACAGCTCAAGACTTTTTTGTCTGGTTGTGCTTGCATTTAGCCATGGTTGCCAGTTTTTGGGGTGGGGGTGGCTATAAGTGAAGTCTAGAGCAGAGGTAAGTGTATTATGGTAGTGTGAGGCTGCAGCATCGATGTCAGTGTATGAGGTCAGGGTCTGAAGAAGTTGAAGTAAGACAAAGACAGAAGGTCTAGGTTTCAAAACAATAGGTTGTGACAAGATCGGTCTTTTTTGTTATTTTTATTATGTCTTACATATGTATACATATTGGAGTTATCTTTTTGAGCAACAATAATAGAGGCTCTATTCAATAGTATTCCACATATCCCTTTCTACATAATCATTGTTTGATGTACAGTATTCTTGTTCCTTTACATAATCTGTCTCCCTAGTGCAATAGCACATTGCATGTGTCAATTCTTCCACAGGTATTTGCTTAAAGTATGGCAGAGATGGGCATTTGATGCATGTAGAATAGAATTCCCAGCAGTTTTGGATAAGCAGTATATATATACTACTCATTTCTTATACATTAATGATTAATTATGCTACTTATTGTGCATGAATCGTGCATACATTTTTTTGGGGGGTCGGTTCAGTTTCATATCTGCATTGATCTGTTAATTTACAGGTGGTGGATATTGCATCCTTTTTTGAATTTTTGCAGTAGTGTGGCAGAGTTGGAGTACCTTGACACTTGTTGCAGTAGGGTTTAATCCCTGTCAGTGATTCTCTTCGGGTAATAAGAGAATAAGAGAATTCACCGTGGGCCTACCACCTGAACACCTGGACCTAGTCTTGTGAGCCCTGGCAAGCAACCCCTTTAAACCTAAGCAACCTGTAAAATCTCCATACTCCTTACACTAATTTTGGTGCCATTTGTTTAGGATTTGTTGACTGTATCCATTTAACCAGATTACATCACGAACTCTCCTTCCATGTGGGACAAGTACCAACACCTTCTAGATGTGATAAGGGGGGCTTGTCTATAGGGACAGAATCTGTGCTTAATACCTACTTGAGGATTATGTTTCACCCCTAGTAGATAGGACCGAGACTTGGCTGCCTCAGATTACTCACATTGGTCACCAGTCACTGACCCTGGTGGACACAATGTTTGCCTCTTCCTTTTGTTTCACTGACCATAAGCTTCTACCATGTAATCTTGCAGACACCAGAGACTTGACACCACTGTTTCCAACTGGTCAATGCTCCATTACAAATGGGTGATCTGAAAACCTAATCTGCCAAAAAATGTAGAAAATTTAAAGGATAACAAGAAAAAGTTCCATCCCTGGAAGATCCTCAGATCCCAACTCAGCATCCTGTGCCACCACTATTAGACTATTGGAAGCTGCTGATTGGGGATGTTGGAGAATGCTCCATTACAAATGGTTGATCTGAAAACCTAATCTGCCAAAAACTGTAGAACATTTAAAGGATAACATTAAAAAGTCCCATCCTTGGAAGCTCCTCAGATCCCAACTCAGCATCCTGTGCCACCACTATCAGACCTCAACCCAGCATCCTGTGCCACTGTTACACCCTAACCCAGAATCCCGTTTCACTATCAGACCTCATCCTGTGCCACAATCTAAACCCAACTCAGTGTTTGTGCCACTATCAGACTCAAACCCAGCATCCTGTTCCACAATCTCACCCCAACGCAGCATCCTGTGCCACTATTAGACCCCAATCTAGAATCCTGTGCCACTATCAGATCCCAACCCAGAATCCTGTGCCACTATTAAACCCAACCCAACATCCTATGGAACTAACCAACCTCAACTCCCCCCACTCAGTATACTGTGCCACTGTCCAATCCCAACCCAGCATCCAGTGCTACTATCAGACCTCATCCCTGCATTCCATGACACTTACCAACCTCAAACCAGCACCCTGTGCCCCTTTTAAACCCTTGCCCAACATCATGTGCCATTATTAGACCCCAGCTGAGCATCCTGTGTCACTATCAGACCCAAACCCAGCATCCTGTGCCACCATCAAACCTCCAACTCAGCATTCTGTGACTCTATTAGAGACTTATACAGCATTTTGTGCCACTGTCCCCAATCTTGCATCCTGTAGCAATATCAGAACCCATCTCAGCATTCTGTGCTACTATTCCAAGTATGTCTCACACCCTGCTTCGGAATGATTAATAACACGTGGGTTATAGTCCAGTAGAGGGCGAACTTCTGCAGAGATGACTAGAAAAAAAAGAAGCCCCTCCCAGTCCATAAATACCTGGGACCTCCCACACATTCCCCAGTAATTGTCTCTGCAGACGGCGAGCAAGTCAGAAGATGGCTGTCTCTTCCTTGCAGGTAAGCCGGGTTCACACCCGGCCATCTTTGTCCCTATTTTCTGCCCGGACCTAGTTACTTTAGTTCCCTATGCCTCCCTGCCTTGGCTGTAGGTCCGGGTGAGGGTAGGGTTCACCTTAGCAGGTGTATTGATAGGATCCATGCTCCTCCGTGAGACCCCATTACAAGGGGTAGGCGGCTACCAGGTTGGTGACCCTGGTTTGGGATGCCCTGTCCTTTTTCTCCAGTTCTACTATTGTAGTTGGGGACTCCCCCCTTACATTACTCCCTTTTCCCGCAATGGGGGGGGGCTGTGCCTTCTCCCTTGTGACCTTTTCTCTTCTTTTCCTGTATGAGTGTGTGTGTGTAATGTGTTTTATTCACTGCATTGATGTGGCCGCGCTGGGAGCTGGCTCTGCGCTCAGCGGGGAGAGCTTCTTCTCCTCCTTTCTGTCAGGGGAGGGGGCGGGGCCGGGCGCTCGGTGCGCTGGCGGCGGCCCGCCCCCCTCTCTCTGGCGCCATTTGCAGTCCCCAGACATTGGCCGGGAACCGCGTTGCTTGGTGAGAATGGGGAGGGGGCAGGGCCAGGCGCGGCGCGCGATCCGCGCTGGCCCGCCCTTCTTCTTCCTCTTCTCTCTTCACCTCTGGCTAGGAGAGGCGCCATTTCGAGTACTGTGAGTGCCCTATGGGCTTTTCTTGTTCTTTTTCCTGCTAAGTGTTTATGTGCTCTTACATGGCGGTGGCGGCCATTAACCTTCATTGTGCTTACTGCGCATACATAGTTATCAGGTGGTTTTATGGATATATATATATATATATATATATATATATGTTTATATATAATTTCCACTCTTTTGTCAATTTCTGCAAAATAATGTATGATTGCCTTTTGTGGTTAGAGTGTGCCTTGCTTATGGGGTCCCCTTTTTTATTATGTCTTTCGGGAGGACTCCCTGATTCGTTAGAAAAGGGGGGTTCTCCCGGTCCTAGGGTCCCTTGGCTAAAATTGGGGCATTACAAATCCTCCCACTAACGGACTTGGCATCCCGGGTAGCTTCTAGCGTAATTCCCTCTGGTCATTGCGACTACCTAAAAATCACCATATGGAGACTCCCCAGGATACCGGGCTCGGGCTCCCTTCGGGGCATTCCCGGCAGTGTGTGGGTTGTGGGGTATCCCTTGCGGGGGATAATGTGCTGGTTTGCGTACCATGTGCACAGTAGGCCATAATGCGGCAGTCGGGGTCACAGGCGTCTGGGTCAGTGCCGCTGGCCTCATTACCTACTACACCTCGCCTGATCCGTACCCCAAGTGACACGGTCATTAGCGGGGAGTCGCAATCTGATGTTGGTGCTAGATTGGCCAACATTGAGAAATTGATTTCTAGCTCTTCGGTCAGTAAGGCCCCGGCTAAGAGGAGACATTTGTCACCAGCCGCTCCGGGTTTTGGATTTGATGATTATGACTCATTTGACTGGTCTGAAAATTCCCCGCTGGAAGAAGGGGAATTGTTCTTTGAATCTGAAGGCTCTGAGGATCAGCAGTTTTTGGATGCTGATGTTGGCCGGAGCGTGGGGATGCCATTGATACCCCCAAGATTCTGGCCCATATATTTGAGGTGCTGGCCCCTCCGCAGAAGGAGGAATTTTTTGGGATCTCCAAGCCTAGATTGGAGTTCTCAAATCAGAAGCATTTTGACAATTTGATTCTTAAGGAATGGGAAAAGCCTAGCCGGCTTCCCGGTGTTCCTCAGGGATGGGATAGGAAGTATCCTTTTCCGGTGGACGCGGTGAAGTGCTGGTCTTCCCCTACCGAAGTCGATGCACCTGTTCTGGGTTTGTCCAACACATCCGTTGTACACTCACCAGACGCCACCACGCTGAAGGATAGTGAGGACCGACGTCTTGATCAAATGACATGTTATGCCTTTGCCAGCGTGGGTTTGGCTTTGCGGCCTGTTTGTGCTTCTGCGCTCACGCCTGTGGCTACCAGGTCTGTAGTTAGGGGCCTGGTGAGTGGTTCCCAGCTTAATCCGGCCAGCGCTGAATTTGCAGCGCTTACGCGGTGTGATCTTTTCATGACCTTTGTCTTATCAGCCTTGGATGACACAATTTGTATGTGTAGCAGAACCTCTGGTTGCGCCAGTGGGCGGCTGACATTGCGGCTAAGAAGTCACTTACAGGGCTACCCTTCCTGGGTATGAGGCTGTTTGGAGATAAATTGTACTCGGTAGCGAAAGGAGGAAAGCTACTACAATGCAAGAAGCTGCGTCGCTCCTTTCGGGGGGCAGGCTCCTTTAATCCTTCCTTTCATAGTGCCAGAGCAGGCAGAGGACCTGCCTACTCTGCCTTCAGAGGTGACTCCTGGGGCAGGGGCAGAGGACGTGCCCGTCCAGGACCTGCCTGGGGTTCCAAGCCCAAGGCCGCTCCGCTACCAAGCCAGCTCAGCAATGAGGGGGCGCCCTCACCTTTGCGGGTGGGGGGGCGGCTACTTTGTCCAGGTCTGGTCCCGGGAGGTCACAGACAAATGGATCTTGGAAGTGGTCTCTTACTGGTAGCTGGAGTTCGAGTACCGGCCTCCTCCCAGATTCCTCAGGTTTCGGTTTCCCTCGGACACCCGGGCTGCGCAGGGGCTCCTGTTGGCAGTACAAAATCTTCTGGACATGGAAGTCATTTGCCCGGTGCCCTTCTCAGAGAGAGGCCGGGGCTATTATTCCAACCTTTTCACAGTGCCCAAAAAGGATGGCTCCATAAGACCCATTCTGGATTTAAAGCTTCTCAACAGGTTCCTCAGAACCAGGAAGTTCCGCATGGAGACTCTCCGTTCAGCCATCAGTTCTTGCGTCAAGGGGACTTTATGACGCCCATAGACATCAAGGAAGCTTACCTTCATGTACCGATTTTCCCAGGACACCAGAGATTTCTCAGGTTTGTGGTGGGAGATCAGCACTTTCAGTTTGTGGCTCTTCCATTCGGCCTGACCTCGGCACCAAGGGTGTTCACCAAGGTGCTGGCGGGTATAATGGCTCTTCTCAGAGCCCAAGGCATTTGCATTGTGCCGTGTCTGGACGACCTCCTCATCACGGCACCCTCTCTCAGACAGGCGGATCTAGACACCAGGACGGTGGTGGCAACGCTGGAGAGATTCGGTCGGGTGATCAACTACCCCAAGTCTTATCTCTCCCCGTCAAGGGAGTTTTCCTTTCTGGGTATGAATCTGGATACCATTCAGGCAAGGGCGTTCCTACCTCACTCGAAGGTGCAGATGGTTCAAGATTTGATCCGTCTTCTTCTTCTGTCCAACCCTCGCCCGTCCATCCGTCTAGGGATGAGGCTGGCGGGGTTGATGGTGGCTTCCTTCGAGGCAGTTCCTTTTGCTCAGTTTCACATGAGGTCGCTTCAGCTCCATCTACTGTCGCCTTGGGTCAGATGTCCGCTGTCTTTGGCTCAGTCATTTCTGATGTCTCCCCTGGTTCGGCAGTCTCTTCAGTGGTGGCTGGAACCAGGGAATCTTCTGAGGGGCAGGTACCTTCTGCCCCCTTGTTGGGAGACGTCACCACGGATGCCAGCCTGTCAGTCTGGGGGGGTTTCTGGAAGGATCATTAGTTCCAGGGACTGTGGGTTCCTCAGGAGGCTCACACCCCCATCAAGGTCTTGAGAAAGTTGGTTACCAACGAAACGCGTTGATGGCGGCAGGCGGATCCTTGGCAGCTTATTGAGAGGTACTATTCCAGGTATATCATATACCTCCCCCCCCCCTTCGAGGCATCGATCGGCCGAGGTGCATTGAGGGACTGGTGAGAGTCTCGCCTGGCGTCTTCCAAAGCTGTGATTCATTGATTTTACGTGAGTTTTTAGCTCAAATAGGGCACGTTATTAAAACGTTATTACGTTAGATTTTTATTGTTTTTTATTGTTTTTTTTTTATTTACATGCTTTGTCCACCATGGGACAATTTTAAAAGTCAAAGCTGAGATAAGAACATCAAGCATGCTCTCCTTTTGATTTCAGAGGAACGGATTAACTAAGAGGAATTTTAATAAGGCATTAAAGCACACCGCTATCTGGTAAGAGCAATTTGAAGAAGGTGGTGGGCACAAGGTGCAACTAGCAAATTGATGTCATACACACGTGGTGGATATTTTGAAATTATCGCACGAGCGCGAGCATCCCTATGATAAAAGGACACTAAATTATTTAACATTGGAGGATATTTATATTTGTGAACATATTTTAGCAGTTCAAGCTGACCTAAATTGTGGTATTATAAGTTTGTTTCACACCCTGCTTCGTCCCACCCTGAGTTGTATCTTGGATCCTCTTTTTGGTGAAAATTTTTTCTCATAGATTTTATTGGCTCTTCCTGGTCCCCTTACTGCTTTCTTATACTGGGGAATGTGTGGGAGGTCCCAGGTATTTATGGACTGGGAGGGGCTTCTTTTTTTTCTAGTCATCTCTGCAGAAGTTCGCCCTCTACTGGACTATAACCCATGTGTTATTAATCATTCCGAAGCAGGGTGTGAGACATACTTATAATACCCATTTTACAGGTGAGTAATCACAAAATGGTATTATTAGACCCCAGCCCAGCATCCTGTGCCACAATTAGTCCCCCTCCCAGCATCCCATGCTACTATTAGACCTCAGCCCAGCATTCTGTGTCACTGTTCATTTTGTGTGGATCCTGTGCATACAAACAGAATGCATGAATGCACAGACCTACATAGGTGAGAACGTAGCCTCAATATCACTACGAGTTACAAAAAGCAAACACTTCCACACTATATTCTCTATTTCTTTTTATTTAGTATGCAATGGATGGGGTGTAATTGTTTGTGTTATTGTTTTTGTTTCATTTTTGTTTTTTAAATTATTCCACAGCCTTTTATTGCTGACAGTTATTGCGATGGAGTTAACAACTGGGCTTTTTGTGACTATGATGGGGGTGATTGCTGTGCCTCAACAGTTAAAACTAAAAAGGTAAGTTTACAATGTCTAGCCAGGTTAATGTATAATATGGTGCAGAGACCCAAGTATAAGATTGATTCTTTGTTATGTCATCACCTAAGGTGTGTACATACAAACAGTTGCATGAATATTAATGTAATTATTACTTGTGTAATAACCACAGTCATGTATGCAACACATAGCACAACTGTAACACAATATGGTTACAGTTATTGTGCTTCAAAACTGCTAGTAACGTTGTGGTTATATACAGCTCTTTGCCATATTGTCTTTTCATTTAGTTTTAAGGAACAATGTAAATATATGCAATTTTCTATATTTTATCACGTTTAACAGTTATGTGGAGTTGAAATTAAAGAATGCAGATGCCTTCAATATGAACATTCATGTAGTGCAGATTAATGCCATAAGTGGTTCTTTTATTTTTTTTAACAACTAACGAGGTCAGTTGAAAAACAAAGGGGGCATCAATTTAAACTTTTCACAGTTCAGCAATTCCTCTTTATGTTATCAATATTAATTAGGCAAAGGGGGACCAGTTTTAGCTTTTTCTAAATGGGGTACCTCTTATTTTGTGATAAAGGTCATTAATAAGGACTCTATATTTAGATGTGGTCTGTAAACCAAGCAAGCAGCTTATCTGATTCCTGTCCCACATGTCTCTCCTCCAATTTCTGCAGCACAGGTGAGAGGCCGTTGTAGGGCTCCACATTTTTCACCAGGCAAAAAGTGGTCTAACTGCCACTCTCAGCCACACTGGCCACTCCGCTGCTTCTGACCACAGCAGAGCATGCTAATAACTCATAAAGCTGTACTATGACATGTCCTTCCCAGCTCAGCCAGGACACAGAATTCAAAGCGAAGAAATGCTTAGAATAGGTATTTACATATAGTCAGGTTTTAAAATGCTTTGAGGGCCTAAGTTTACACTGTTCACAAGGGGGATAAGGTGGGAGAAAGTTACTGTGTGCCTTGACAGGGACTTTATTCAACCAGGCCACATCAAAAGCTATAACCTTGCACACCAGGGTGCACAAGCTTACCTGCACCTTTTATTGTTTCTGATTGAGTCATGCAGCATTTTATTTTGTACATAAATGTTGTTTCATGCCATTTGAAGTTATTCCAAGTGTGACATACACTCCGCTTCAATACTTCTTGACAGTTGGGTTATTCTCCAGTAGAGGGCGAACTTCTGCAGAGATGAATGCAAAAAAAGGAGTCCCTCCCGGTCCATAACTACCTGGGACCTCCCACCAATTCCCCAGTTGTTTTCTCTGCAGGGAGCGAGCAAGACAGAAGATGAAGCTTCTCTTACTTGCAGGTAAGTCGGGCTCGCGCCCGGCCATTTTTGTCCCTGTTGCTGCCAGGACCCTCCTAAATTGTCCCTGTATTGAGCCTCCCAGCTTCGGCTGCGGGTCCTTGGTAAAGGTAGGAGCACCCTTTGGGTGCAGTAGGAGCGCTGCTCCACCGTGAGACCCCACCACGGGGTAGGCGGTTATCCAGGTTTTGGTGATCCTGGTGTGGGATGCCCCATCCCTACATGCCTATGGCCTTATAATGGCAGGGTTCCCACTCCCCCTTCCGGGTCCCTTACTCTCCTATGGGGGGGGGGGGCTGACTCCCTGACCTTTATTTTCAGTGTGTGTGTTTGTTCTCTGTTTATTCATGTGTATGTGTATGTGTGTGTGTGTGTTTGTGGTCGGCTCCGCGGCCATATTGGCCGGGGAGCGCGACCTTCTTCTTCCCTCAGTGAGGGGGGGCGGGGACTGGCGCTCGCCCGCGCCGGCGGAGCGCGTCGGCCCGCCCCCCTTGGCGTCGTCGGCCGGCTCCAGCCCTATCGGCTGGAAGCGCGGCTTGGGAGTGAATTCCACATCGGAGGGGGGCGGGGCCGTCACCCTCTCCTCGTATGGACGCCATCTTCTGCGTGAGTGCCCCATACGGGCTCCTTTAGCTGAATACCTATGCTTATGCTCTCCTTGCGGTACATGTCGCCGGGCTTTATTGTGCCCGTGGGCTACATACATCGGGGGCACATGTGTATATATGTATATATTCATAGTTTGGTATATATGTGTATATATATATATATATATATATATATATATGTATAATTGTGTGTGTGCCTATATGCCTTTTAATTGCTCTGTATGGCTGCTTGGCGATATAGACATGATAATTATATATATATACGTAGTCATATACCTGTATATGAATATTTCGGCTGTGTGACTGTAATATCTATGCTAGGGCATCCCTTACTATGCTCTGCTCTTATGTGACCTATTTTGTGTGTTACAGGTGTCCCCGTATAAGTGCATGTTAAGGAGTCTCTCCTGGTCCTGGGGTCCCTAGATATAAATTTTGTCCACCCCTAAAATCCTCCCACCGGGACTTTTAAGGGGCATCCCGGGTTGCTTATGTGTAATTCCCTACGGTCTTGCGACTGACCACAAAAATTCACCATATGGAGGCTCTGCAGGATACCAGGCCCGGGATCCCTTCAGGACAATCCGGGCCATGTGTGGGGTGTGGGGTAGCCTTCTGGGTCGGCTCCTCCCGCTTCATCGCCTTCCCCTCCCCACCTGATCCATACCCCAAGTGACATTGGTACTAGTGGGGAGTCGCTTTCTCATGTTTGGGCTAGGTTGGCCAGCATAGAGAAAATGATTGCTAGCACGGTGGGCAAGAAGCCCCAGGCTAAAATGAGACAGTTGTCGTCGGCCCAGCCCTTGTGGGACACTGACGATGAATCCGCTGAATTGTCCGATTATTCCCCGCTAGAGGAGGGGGAATTGTATCAGGATTCAGAGGCTGACTATGGTGGGGGATGCCGTTGACACGGCCACTGTTTTGTCACATTTATTGGAGGTGTTGGATATTGATCCACCTGAGGTGCCCCCTCTTAAGAAGTGGGAATTTTTTGGGGCCTACAAGCCCCGTCTGGAATTCCCTACCCAGGGTCATTTTAATGCGCTGATACTTAGGGAATGGGAGGGGCCCTGTCGGCTCCCTGGTGTGCCTCAGGGATGGGATAAGAAGTATCCCTTTCCGGTGGAGGCGGTCAAGCGCTGGTCTTCTCCTTCCGAGGTCGACGTGCCTGTGTTAGGTTTGACCAACTCTTCTGTACTGAACACCCCTGACGCCTCCTCCCTTAAGGATGGCGAGGACAAGCGCCTTGATCCGATGGCGTGCCACGCATTTGCCAACGTGGGCTCGGCCCTGAGTTCGCTATACTTAAGAAGTGCGAATTGTTCATGGATTTTGTCATGGCTGCGATGGAAGACTCCATTGTCGTGTGTAGTAGGACGTCAGCATTGCTGGTGGCCATGCGCAATCTGGTCTGGCTCCGTCAGTGGACAGCGGACGTTGGAGCCAAGAAGTCACTCACAGCTCTCCCCTTCTTGGGGGCGCGGCTGTTTGGAGATAAATTGGATGCTGTTGCTAAGGCAGAGGTCGGGCACGTTCCGCGGCTGCCTGGGGTTCCAAGCCCAAGCCTGCCGTTAAACCGGCTCGGCAATGAAGGGGCGCCCTCACCCGTAAGGGTGGGGGGACGGCTGCGGCTCTTCTTCCGGGTCTGGGCCTGGGAGGTCACAGACAATTGGATCTTGGAAGTGGTCTCCTCCAGGTACAAACTGGAGTTCGAGTACTGGCCGCCCCCAAGATTCTTAAGGTCTCGGGTGCCCTCTGACCCTCAGGCTGCGCAGGGGCTCCTGTTGGCAGTGAAAAGCCTTCTGGACATGGAGGTTATATGCCCGGTGCCTCCGTTGGAAAGAGGCAGGGGTTACTACTCCAACCTTTTCACGGTTCCCAAAAAGGAGGGTTCGGTGAGACCCATTTTAGATCTCAAGGTTCTCAACAGGTTTATCAGAGCCAAAAAGTTCCGCATGGAGACTCTGTGCTCGGCTATCAATTCCCTTCGCCAAGGGGATATTATGACATCCATAGACATCAAGGATGCGTATCTGCATGTTCCAATTTTTCAGGCACATCAGAGATTCCTCCGGTTTGCGGTGGGGGATCAACATTATCAATTCGTAGCTCTTCCCTTCAGTCTGACCTCGGCACCGAGGTTCTTCGCCAAGGTTTTGGTGGGCGTAATGGCTCTGCTCAGATCTCAGGGCATTCGCATTGTGTCTTATCTGGACGATCTGTTGATTTCTGCTTCTTCCCTTCAGCAGGCAGAACTGGACACCCTCCAGGTGGTGTCGACCCTGGAGAGATTCGGGTGGGTGATCAACCGCACCAAGTCTTCTCTCTCCCCGTCTTGAGTGATTTCATTTCTGGGCATGAATCTGGATACCAGTCGGGCCAGAGTGTTTCTGCCCCAGACCAAGGTGCAGGGGATTCAGGACCTGATCCGTCTTCTTCTGGCCAGTCCTTGTCCCTCTATCCGTCAGGGGATGAAACTGGTGGGCCTGATGGTGTCCTCCTTCGAGGCGGTGCCGTTTGCACAATTTCACATGAGATCTCTTCAACTTCTCCTATTGACGTATTGGAACAGGAGCCCACAGTCTTTGGATCAACCTTTCAGGATGTCTCCCAGGGTTCGGCAGTCATTTCGGTGGTGGCTGGGCTCGAGCAATCTGGTGAAGGGCAGATACTTTCTGGTCCCTTGTTGGGAGACGGTTACCATGGATGCCAGCCTGTCGGGCTGGGGAGGTTATTGGAAGAGTCACCAGTTCAGCGGGGTGTGGGGTCCCCAGGAGGCTCACATCCCCATCAATGTATTGGAGCTCCGAGCCATTCGTCTGGTTCTGGCTCGGTTATCCCCACAGTTACGGGGGTCGTCCGGTTCAGGTGCGTTCGGACAACCGATCGGCAGTGGCCTACATAAATCACCAAGGAGGGACTCGCAGCAGGAGTGCCCTCAGGGAAGTCTCTCTGATCCTGCGATGGGCGGAGAGCAATGTTCCTTGCCTTTCGGCAGTCTACATTCCGGAGGTGGAGAATACGGAGGTGGATTCCCTGAGCAGGGGGTCCTCTCGCCACGGAGAGTGGTCTCTCAAACCCGAGGTCTTTCTGGATCTTTGCCGCAAGTGGGGGACTCCGGAGGTGGATCTCTTTGCTTCGAGGCACAATCACAAGCTTCCGGCATTTGTGTCTCTTTCTCAGGATCCCCTGGCCTTGGCAGTGGATGCCTTGTCTCTGGCGTGGAAGGACCTGGGTTTTCTGTACCTGTTTCCACCTGTCTCCATGCTGGGCAGGGTAGTTCGCAAACTGGTTCTAGAAGGGGCACCAGCGATTCTGGTGGCTCCAAGGTGGCCAAGAAGGGTTTGGTACGCAGACGTCGTAAGGATGGCCGTAGACCAGTGCCGGCTTCCCTGATACTGGACCTGCTATCCCAGGGTCATCTACTTTACCCCAATTTACAAACGCTGGCTTTGACGGCTTGGCTGCTGAAACCTTCATCTTGAAAGAGGAAGGTTTGTCTGAGGCGGTCATTCAGACCCTGATTAGGGCTAGGAAGCGGTCCTCTTCTGGCATTTACTATAGGACCTGGAGGTCCTATATTGATTGGTGTGAGGCTAGGGCCTTGCCTTGCAGGGTTTTTTCTGTACCCAGGATTTTGGAGTTTCTTCAGCATAATCTGGACCTGGGGTTCCAGCTTAGTACTTTAAAAGGACAGGTTTCTGCTCTGTCGGTTTTCTTCCAGAGGTCTTTCGCTTTACACCCGCTGGTTAAGACTTTTTTCCAAGGGGTGGCGCATGTGCGGCCCCCTCGAAAAGCTGTAGTTCCTGTTTGGGATTTGAATTTGGTTCTTTCGGCTCTGCAGGGTCCTCCTTTTGAGCCGCTACATGATATTGCTCTTTCGGTTCTCACTCAGAAGGTTGCCTTCTTGGTGGCGATTACCTCGGTTCGGCGTGTCTCTGAGTTGTCGGCTCTGTCGATTCAGGCCCCTTACTTTGAGAGACACCAGGATAAGGATTTCCTTCCTAAGGTGGTGTCTGCTTTGCACCTCAATCAGGATATTGTTCTCCCTTCCTTGTTTCCTAAGCCTAACAATGACAAGGAGAGGGTTCTGCGCAATTTGGACGTTGTTCGTTGTGTAAAGTACTATTTGGTGACGACTTCTTCCTTCCGCAAGACGGACGTTTTTTTCGTGGTGCCCACCGGGCCCAGGAAAGGTTTGGCACCTGCTAAGTCTACGATTAGCAAATGGATTCGTCAGGCCATTGTTGGGCCTATTCTGCTAAGGGGAGGACTCCCCCATTTAGGGTCACTGCGCACTCTACTCGTGCTGTGGGTGCATCCTGGTCTTTTCAGCACCAGGCTTCTGTTGAACAAGTTTGTAAGGCTGCTACTTGGTCTTCTGTTCATACTTTTTCCAAGTTTTACAAGGTTGATGTGCAGGCTTCAGCGGATGCTGTTTTTGGCCGCAAGGTTCTGCAAGCCGCAGTGGTTTGAGTTGGTGCATTCTTTACTGTTTATGGTTCCCACCCTTGACGGACACTGCTATTGGATTTCGCAACTGTCAAGAAGTATTGAAGCGGAGTGTATGTCACACTTGGAATAATACCGTTTTGTGATTACTCACAAAAAACGGATATTATAAGTGTGACATACACTCTGCTTCACCCACCCTGTTTGGTATTCTGGATCCTTTATATGGTGAACCATTGTTTTTTGTTAGTATTGTTATATTTGGTTCTTCCTGTCCCTTTACTGCTATCTTACACTGGGGAATTGGTGGGAGGTCCCAGGTAGTTATGGACCGGGAGGGGCTCCTTTTTTTGCATTCATCTCTGCAGAAGTTTGCCCTCTACTGGAGAATAACCCAACTGTCAAGAAGTATTGAAGCGGAGTGTATGTCACACTTAAAATATCCGTTTTAAAGGTGAGTAATCACAAAACTGTATTTTTGAAGCACAGACAGGGGCATATCTATAGGATGCATGCAGGGGGTGCGACCTCACAGGAGCTCAGAAGTTCAAGGTGGGCCCATCATTGTTGCTCCCCCACTTTAGTTATCATATTTGTGCTCACTTGGCATCATTTAGAGAAAGGAAGCACCATTTATCTCCGTTGTTTTAGTCATCAGTTGTCTTACTGTATGGGCCTTGATATTTGCACCAGAGCCCTGTTACATTTAGTTAAGGCTCTGAGCACAGATGTAATGCAGACTTAAAATGGATCTAAAGTCCCACAGCAGCTCTTAGGGCCACTTAGCAAGGGGATTCAGGTTTGAGTTGTCCTTCCATTTAAAATTTAGGTTGCCTCAAAGGTTTTCAGGGCCTGGGTCTGTCAAAATGTAAAAAAATCCCCCGTAGGGGGTGTGCCTTGGAGGGCATGGCTTTTTTCGCAGGGTAATAGCCTTGCCACTGGCTTCCATTGTTCCTCAGTGCTCATCATAAAGCTTTTTGTGGTTTACATAAGGGGTCCTCTGGGGTTTATCCCTTTTCCTGGTTCCAAATAATTTAGGTCATTGAAGCATACAGACATGAGACTGTGTCTCAATCATTGTCAATGGAGATGAGTCTAGTGTTGCTATCTTAATTCCTATTTTCTTTAATACCAGAATGCCTACTCTTTTGGACGAACTGATGTCTTCAAATTACTGTTGTTCCCTCAGGAAAACTTGGAGGCTATTTAGAGTGTTTTCTCTCCATGGATACAGCCTAGCTTTGCATGGTTGCTCTCCTTGTGTCCCTTTGTACCTTGCTAAGGAGTATTCTTGTATTCTGCAAGCTTTTTCGTGGCAACTGGATTTCATAGAGTTTTAAATGAGGCCTATTGTTTATGGACCTTTGGGGTCATGCAACTTTGGTGGGATTTCCATGTTAATAACAACAAACTGGAGGACTAGGTGATTTAGGCTTAGTCCCCTCTGCTGGAAATGACAAGTCTTAAAGCAGAACAAAACTCTCTCCCCGAGGCAATGGAGCATCCCCAATCTTTTAGATTCCAGGGCTGGCCACTGCAGGTTTTAATCTGCTAGTGGCTTTAAGAGGTGTCTTCCTCTTCTGAACTGACTGGACCAGGTCAAGGGAGATGGCTGAGAACGCAGTTGTCAAAGGTGTTGCAGAGTTCAATCATTGGGGAAGTCATGGTCTAATGGTAAGGAAGCAATCTTGTGAACAGAGGGTTACAGGTTTGATTCCCAGCCAGGAAGTGACTGAAGTGCTTTTGAACAAGACAACTGCTCCCCAGACACCATCACTAGGGCATATTTTTGCTCACTGCTTATGATTGGCTAAATGTGGAGGAAAAATGCCTATGTTTGCTAAAGCATAAATTTGGCATCTATGTCCAAGAAAAAGTCATATACTACATGATGGGGGTCTTTTCCCCAAGGAATACCAAGTCTCTACCCAAGTACTCCACAAAGATTGTGGTGGACTGGATGTTTGGCTCCTTAAGTGACATCTGTTTTCATTTGCATTGGAAATCCTGGGCTGGTGGATGTGCCAAACAAAAACATAAGAGAAAGAATTTAAACCAGGCAGAAGGTGACTTGTTAGGGTTTAATAGGATATATTGTAATGGTCAAGAGATATATACATTAGAGGGGAGATGCATCTTGCCATTGGTCAGTTGCCCTTGGGCCCTTTGAAGGCCCAGACAGGGTTTAGCCAGGGAGTATGTAGAACCACAGAGAGGGGGAAGGGCATGGGGCAGGAAGATGTTGTGAGTAAAGGGGGTGGGAGTAGCTCCATCACTATTATTTATACAAAATTATTAACATTATTATTCAGGGCCTGGGAACCAATTTACCGCCCAGTTTAACCCTCTCATCATCTAAGTATTAAGCACCAAACATTTCTAGCTATGTGGAAAGACAAAGATTTGGTTGCACATATCTGCAGATACATGTGGAAGCCACACTGCCCCGACAAGGCACTCTGTGTTTAGTGTGGTCCCTACTCTTATTGGTACATGCAATGCAGCCATAGCTACTCACCTGAGAAGCTGCCAGCCTCCCTTTAGAACACTCCACAGGGAGAGATCCATATTGACTGAATCCCTCCCTGTGTGTGCCAGAGCTACTACATTGCATGTCCCAACTTTGGGGACTCAATAATAAGAGTAGGGATCACACTAAACACAGAGTGCCTTGTTGGGGCAGTGTGGCTTCCACATGTATCTGCAGATATGTGCAACCAAATCTCTGTCTTTCCACATAGCTAGACATGTTTGGTGCTTAATACTTAGACAATGAGAGAGTTAAACTGGGTGGTAAATTGGTTCCCAGGCCCTGAATAATAATGATAATAATTTTGTATAAATAATAGTGATTGAGCTACTCTCACCCCCTTTGCTCAGGAAGATGTTGTGCTGGAGTGAGAGACAGGCATTTGTTGGCTGCATAAATAAAACAACACTGTGGTCTGTGGGCTGATGTTTGCTTTGTGACTACTGTGATGTTAACACAGTAGTTTTCCCCTCGATTGTTACAGTACTTATGTGCTGCTTTAAATCTGTTCATTTAACCCTTTAAACGCCAGCCACGTAAAATTTATGTGGCTGCCTCCCCTGCAGTTAACCACCAGCCACGTAAATTTTACGTGCCTGAATTTCCCCACTAATAGTAAAAAAAGTTTTAAAAAAAGTCACTTACCTGACCCCTCGTTTGATTCAGCCGGGTCTCCTGTTCAAGATGGTGGTCTCCGATCGTTCATCGGACCTCCTCCGGCTGCAGGGGAGGGCCCAGAATAGGGTGCCCCCCCCCCCCCGTTTCAGCTGCCTCCGGATTTTCCTGTAAAAAAAATGACATTTACTTACCTCCGTGTGCGCTGGCTCCCGCCGACCCTCCTCTTCACCTGGGGGGCCTCCGATCCCCCTCAGGTCTTTCCGATCTTCAGGAGAGAGCCTGGAAGGCTCTCTCCCCTCTGCTCTTCCGACGGCGGCCGCCATCTTGCCGCTAATCCCCACCCCTTTTCGGGGCGGGGCTATGACGTCATCCCGGTCCGTCTCCCCACCAAGCCCTGCTCCTTTGGGGGCGGGGCTATGACGTCATCCCGGTCCCGATCACCGGCTTCAGCTCTCTCAGCTGTCAGATGCCGGTGATCGGTGCCGGGGAAGGAGGTGGCAGGAGATCCTCTGATCTCCTGCCTCCTCCTTCTCTGGATGACGATCACCGGCATCTGTCATCAGAGCGGCGAGGGACAAGAGCTTACAATCGGAGGTAAGTACAGTAAAAAATTTTTTTTTGTTTTTTTAATAAAATCATTTTGTGTCTGTCTTTTTTTCAGTTAACCCTTTGTGAGCTGGTAAGGGGTCCATAAGACCCCTATACCAGCTCACAAGGCTCTGGGTATGGCAAGTCACCTGCGGCGAGCGGGTGACTTGCCATAACCCCCAGCCCCCATCACCTGCCTCCCCAAAGGCCAGGGGGGGCAGAAGGGCCCAGGCCACTATGGCTATGTGGGCTAGTAGCCTGCAGGGCCAGGGGCCACCAGCGCTGGCCCCTGCGCCCTGTTCTACAAGTCCCCATAGCTGGTCCGGGTCAGAAACTCTGGGTAGGGGGGACCCTACGTTTTTAACCCTTAAAATTCCAAAAAAAAATGGGGTCCCCCTCCCTGGGAGGGGGGACCCTATGTCAATTTTTTTTTAAATTTACCCCTTATGTCCTGTCGCCCAGCTGGTAATAAATGCTTCCAGCATTTTGTGGTGTGTGTTTTTTTTTTAAGTGGACCAACACCCAGGATTTTGACTATCCTGGGTATTGGTCCTTTCCCCCGGGGCATCCCGATCGGGGATGCCCCGCTGTGTGAAACCCCCCCCCCCCCCCCCGGTCACCCACAATAACTCACCTCACCCGGGTCCTACGGCACATGCGCGGCCGCTCGTCCAATCAGCGCGGTCAGAGCGGCTGAGTTATGGACGTCTAAGAGACGTCTAAGCTCAGCCGCTCTGAGCGTGCTAGCGGGTGCATCCCCCACTTCCCTCTAACAGGGAGCGTAAATAGCCAGCGCGGGCACGTGCCCTACTAGAGGGATAGCGGGAATGCGGCCCGCGCATGCGTCGTAGGCCCGGAATTCAAGTAAGTGGTAGCGAGTGTTCTGTGGGGTGTCACACAGAGGGGCATCCCGATTTTGGATGCCCCGGGGGGAGGAAATAGAACGGTCTGGGAATCTTATAGATTCCCGGGCCGATCAGCCTTTGGTGTTGGTCCACTTTAACCCATTGTGAACTTATAAGGAGTCCATGAGACCCCTGTACCAGTTCACAAGGCTGGGGGGCTGTCAAGTCACCTGCGGCGAGCGGGTGATTTGCCATTAACCCCGGCCCCCCTATTACCTGCCTCCCCGAAGCCCAGGGGGGGCAGAAGGGCCCGGGCTGATTTAGGAGGTGCGGGCTTATACCTGGCAAGGTGGGGGGCCACCAAAGCTGACCCCTGTGCCCTGTTCTACAAGCCCTGCATAGCTGATCCCTGGGCTGGTTATGCTGGGTAGGGGGGACCCCATGTCATTTTTTATGGGAATTTTTAAGGGGTTTTTAACCCTTAAAATTAAAAAAAAAAATGGGGATTACCCCCCCCCCCCCCTTGGAAGGGGAACCCCACGCCAATTTTTTTTCTTGATTTAACCCTTTATAGTGTGGATTGTAGTTGTATTTTATTTTTACATGTTATAAACATTTTTTTAGTTTGGGGGGTCTTCTGAACAGTAACGGGGGGCTACCGATACATATGTGGTACCGTTGTAATGGGGAGAAATGGGGCTTTCACATGCAATATGGTTTTCTTTAAAAAAAAAAAAAGGTTTTATTTGAAATAAAGGAGAAATGGGGCTTTCACATGCAATATGGTTTTCTTTAAAAAAAAAAAAAAAGGTTTTATTTGAAATAAAGGAGAAAATATTTTTTTTATTTTGTTTTGTTTAATTTACTCAAAAATATTTAAAAAAACAGTAAAAAAATTACAAACAAGACATTTCATGTTAAAGCCTAAACTCTGCCGCAAAAATAAAATATATAATTTTCCTGGAAATTCCTGCAAAAATCACAGTTGAGCATAGCGCAAAATGGTGAAAAATGACCCGTCAAGAGAGGGTGACAAAACCTCAAGTAGGCTGGCAGTTAAAAGGGTTAATAGAACCTATGCATGTTGAGTATCGTTCTGCTCGGGGGACCTTGCACTTTCAGATTTATCTTGTTTTTTTTTTGTTTGCATATTGATATTTTAGGAAAACTCATTTTTTATTCTGCTTTATTATACATTTTTTAAGGAAACCCTGTGCGACCAAAGAATTCTTTGAGGGATTACTGTCAGAAAGATGGGTCCACTACAACATGCTGGGTACACTTAGATAGCTTATCATGTGTACTTTCAGGAATATATGGTTTGTGGGGGGTATTCCAAATGTAAAGGGGTTTTTTGGCAGAAAAAGCGCAAGGTGCACACTTTGTCTGCAGAGTTGAAATTTTCAAGCAAAATTACCATTGCTTTACTTTTTGGTGTTTGGCAACTCTTCTTTTGACAGTACCTATGCATGTTGGGTATCGTTCTGTTCGGGAGATGTTGCTTTTCAGATTAACTTGTTTTTTCTTGTTTGCATATAGTTTTTTTTAGGAAAATGTGGCTTTGATCTGTTTTTTTTTATCCTTTTTTAGGGAAGCTCTGTGTAACCAAAGAATACATTGAGGGAGAACTTCCAGAAAACTGTGGCAACATCAACAAGCCTGGTACGCCTAGAAAGCTTGAAGTGTGTATTTCCAGAGAATATATAGTTTGTGGGGGGTATTTCAAATGTAAAGGGTTGTTTTTATTAAAAAAACTGCAAGGTGCACATAGCGCTTAGCATAGCTGTATTTGATCTAAAAATCTCTTAAAGTGCTGTTTCAGTTTGAGAGAGTCTCCTGGGCTGGAAAGGGTGTCTACCTATACATATGTGGTACCGTTGTAACTGGGAGAAATTGGGATTTCACATGCAATAAGATTTTATTGACAAACTTACATTTTTTATTAAAAAAAAAATACAAATTGTAAACATTTTTTTTTTGCACATATTTCACCCCAAAATATTAAGAATACACTTGAAAAATGACAAACAAGACATTTCATGTTAAAGCTCAGACTCTGCTGAAAAAAACAATATATAATTTTCCTGGGAAATCCATGGAAATCCCTTCAAAAATCACAGTTGAACAAGGGGAGTGCAAAATAGTGCAAAATGGTCTGGCAACAAAGGGTGACAAAAACTCCAGGTAGGCTGGTGGTTAAAGGGTTAAAAGATAGGGCATTCTATATTGCCATAATAACGTCTTGCAATCCAGTTAATCCCCTGAAGATGACAGCTGGTGCCAGGGAAGGCAAGCAATCACTGTAAATAGATTATATGTATTTTAAGGGCCACTACCAGTTTTTGCTAAAATAGTAATTGAAGCAACTAGATGCAGCACAACGAAAATTTAATGCTGAACAAGACTGGGCTTATGAGACACTTGCATGAAGCCACTGCAATATAAATAAAAACTTTGACAGAGGCCTTGTAAGAACTTTTTTGAAAAAATTCTGGTAACCCTTGGGAACCAGGCAACTAACAGAGCAAGCCGCAAAACAAGCCATTTTTTTGCAAACTACTTATACCACATACCTGTAAAGGTATGTAGTATAAGTAGTTATTACAGACAGGGAATAACATATAGTACATAGAATATTACAAATGCGGTTTTACAGAGTTCACAATGAATATTATGAAGGTACAATAGGAGAGAGAGCCCTACCCTTGTGAGCCTACAATCTAAAGGAAAAATATGGCCATTCTATGCTTGTGCACACATAGGAGCTTTTCCTCCCCATTTATCCAATCCATGCAGTGAGACAAAAACAAGCAGTGCGTGCACACATGCCCAGTGGGGGGGGGGGGGGGGGCTGCCCTAGCAACGGTGCCCGGGGGGGTTAAGTGCCCTGCTCAAGAGCACTTTGGTTATGTCCTGGCTAAGAATCGAGCCTGCAACCCTCTCGTTAAAAGACTGCTTCCTTAGTCACAGATATGTAGGTAAAAATTATGATGATTTGATTTATCTTGCTGAAAATGTTCCTGTTGATGAGAACTTAGGTTCTGAAACTGAGCTTTTCTGTGAGGAGGGGGAGCCTCAAGCAGGTCATGCTTTTGGAGGATGCCAAGTAATTTTCCTCTAGTCCAGCCCACCCTGACCTTAATGTACCCAGCAGGGTATTTGGCACAGGTCAGATGCAAGATCCCATTTTTTCCCGAGTAAGAAAGCAAGTAACAATACATGAAGTGGCCTCACTTTGTGGTCAATATTGACCTCCTTTACCAGGTCATCAAGGTTGGTGAAGAACTTGTTGAAACTACTGTTGGTACCCCTATCCATAAATGAAATTCAATTTGAATGTATAGCCATGGATTTGGTGATTTGGTGAGGCTTCTAATAAAGTCTGACTGAGGCAAACCAATACATAATGGCAATTCAGACGTTATTCAGAAGAATTCCTTATCCAAAACAATTGCTTGAAGGCCGTTTCAAATTTTTTCATGCATGTCCAGGGTTATGAAAGATTTGTGCAAGTGGAATCAAATGCAAGAAAGGTGATGCTTCTGGGCATGGAACATATGTGAGAGTGTCCAGGACAGACAAAACCAAGATTATGACAAATCTTCCAGGTGGGGAATTGAGTGGCCATATTGGTACCCACTGTGGAAAGTAAGTTCCTGACATGATGGCAAGGCGCTTTTTAAACCATAGCTATACTGAGAGAATTGAACTACAACCAACCAGGCAAAAGGAAGGCTGATGAAATCAATCATAAACATTTGTTGAAGCCTTTGAATCTCTCGATTGCACTGACTTGTGAAAGACTTGTGCCTTAGGTAGCTATTAAGCCAACATACTGCTGCTGACAGGTGGTTTGTCAGCTCTTTACCTAATCATCAATGCGCTTGGGTTTCAGCTATTCAGTTACCAGGTGGTATTTTTAAAATATTCAGATTTTATCATTTTTATATTTAATATTGAATATAATGTTTGTTTGTTTGTTTTATTGAAAAGATTCGTTTTGTACATTGGTTGTCTTTTTCTTGTCTCTGCAGGTAGTTCCATTTCCAACAGGGTGTGATATAAAAGAAAAGTGTGCATGCTTTGATCCCAATGCAAGGGAAAACAATCCAAATACGCACAGTCCAAGCCATGGATAGCACTGTGTCTATCTGGAATGACCACATCCAAAAGCAGACTGAAAAACATACCACATTCTTGCTTGTTTTTACATTAACTGTTAAACTGGGAATTTTCGCCACAAAGAAGCATTAAGGATGAATCCATCTGCCCTGTTTTAATACAGAGAACTGGGAGATACATTTTTGTTTAATGACATAAGGAAAAAATGAAATCAAATATGTGTTGAACTGTGGCATGGCTAGAAGACAACTTGTTACTCTTCATATTCATTCTCAGATGGATAGGATGAAATTAGTGAAGACGTCAATGATTACATAAGATTCTAGGTTTGCAAACAATGGAAAACATTGAATTTGTGTTCATCATACCCTTAGCTGTGCACTTTCCCTGTTGAAAAGTCTGTTAGAAGGAAAGCTAACCGACTTGTAACAAACTTTTACCATATGTCCCAAAACCACCAAAACTTAACACTAAATGTTTGAGAATGATTGTTGCTGCTATTCCTGCTGCTATTTCCCATAAGGCCATTTTTCTTACTGTGTCAGGTAAAGTTGAAGAAAATCTAAACAACCAGTCTGCCTTAAATCTTGTCTTCAGTCTACACCCTCAGGCTACGTCCATAGAAAAAGTGCAGAGATCAAACTAGAGCCTTGTGATAGGCTTGTACCTCCTAATAAAGTCTTACTTCAGACTTTAAAAAGAATGAATGGCACATCAGGTTAGAGAAGAGGACAGAATATACTGTGTTGATTATTCTTCTAACGGCTGCTTGTTAATATTATTATTCATAATATTTAAAACATTTTGTCAGTATTATTTTTTAGCATTGTACCATGAAAACTGTTTCCCCGCATTAAGAATATTTTTCACATTGTATAGGTTCACATGCAACGTTTTTGTAGGCACTGTGTTTTTGGCTTTAAGTTAAACTTAATACACATGAAATACTCATAATCAAGGAAAAGTAAGTAAGAGTTAAGGTGGAATATAGAGTGTAAGTTTTGTGTATGTATTTTGTATTGAATTAGCTTAGGCAGCATTCAAATAATATAGGAGGGCCAGTCGTGCATAGCAGTACTTAGTATTGTGCTGAAAATCCTCAAATTTCACAGAATATTTTCAGGTATGATGTGACTTTGCTGCTGAGAGGAATTTTTGTATTTGTTTGATGCTGTTGGGTCAGTTTTAAGAAATGGGGTTGTCTGTAAAGAAAGGCAGCTTTTTTTAATCTACTTAATTCCTGAAGGTTTAGGACATTCCCTGAGGGTGTTTTCAGAGCAGGTTTCAGCTACCTCCGTTCTGATTTCAATTTCACTGTCTTAAAAACTATCAGTTTGTTTTAGTTCTTCTCCTGTGTTCATACTATAAGAACTATTCAAAGCTCTTTAGAGACTAGAATGGAATTCATTTTATAAATTGCATGGTCCAAAATAAAGTGTAAAATATATGTTTTAAAGGGACATAATATACATTAGTTGCTAAACAGAGAGCTGTGTCCACACTGCCCAAGCTTCCAGCATGTTTGATAACCTTGTGCAGTCCCACCATGCGGGCATAATTTTAATGACAAAATAGTAATTGTGTAATTGTGCTTTATATGTTATAAAGAGCAGACATTATTTCACTGAGCTACAGTCGATTTACTGCCCATATTATTTTACCACAATTATCCAAGATTACTGATAGCATACAGTAATAGTCTTTTTTTTTGCTTCCTTCTTTTGGCCAAAGACTCCAACAAATAATGTCTTCACCCTATTAATTTTATTAATATTAATATTAGTAATATTAAAATCCCATATAAACACATTGGCTAATGAGTATCAACTTGTGTATCAACTTATACACCCAAACTGAATAAAAAGTTTTGTGTATCAGGGGTAAGAGAACCCTGATTTCATCTTCCTTCCATTGAAATAACAAAACTAGACTGGCTGGATATTTCTTGATGCCGGGTTTATAAGTGACCTCCTGCCATCCAACATATTTACATAGATTGTTTACCATTGGGGCATTTTTTCGCGATAGTGCTCCTACAAATATACAAATACATAAAATAATATATAGCTGGACTGGCTGTGTTTTGCTTCTGAATTGATATCTCAATTCAATATTTCTTGCACAGCAATTCTGTTTGAAAAATATTTGCCATAATACGTTTTATAATCAGCATGATATCAAGGGCCCCATATGATGTTAATTGTTATTACATGTGTTGGGGTAGTAAGGTGCTTTTAAGGGATAGCTGTAAAAACAGCACCGTAGGTGGCAGACATATTGATATTGCATACATAAGTCTTTTCAAGCAGACTTACTTTTTTCATATATGCAATTATTATGTTTTTTATACTTTTTTCTTCCTTCTCACTTTTGTTTACCAGAATGTTCATCTCACTGGCCTAATTTGTTACCTCTACATTTGCCCTTCTATTGTGTAAATGCTGTTTTAAGATGCCCACTGATAATCTTGGTGTTGTTTTCTTTCTGTTTCCGCTTCCAAGGGCCCAGTGTTGACACCCAGGTTTTAAGAATCCCTCACTTTCATACCCATGCTGCCTGTGATTTGTTGGCTTGATGCTTTACTACAGAAAAAGAAACAAGAACTTTGTTTAGGCTACGTTCACAAGTAGCTGATGCTCTGTGATCGCAAATTGCAATGCATTTTCACACACCTATTTATCTCTAAAATGCTTCATCTAAGAAATCAAAAGTCTGTGATACCATGTCATATAAATTAATATTAAAGTGTCACAGTACTTAACACCCCTGCATGGGCCAGCTGTACTGATAGGTGACATAACTATCACCTATGATCCCCTATGGTGCCGATCTGACTTATGATTTTGGTAATCTCAGGGTATCATTTGTGAGTTTATAGATTTTAGATTTTTAGATATGATATTTATGTGGTTTAAGGGATCATGGTGAACATTGTGAAAATAGCAGAAATTATTCTAGAAATTAGGTTTTAGTTTAGCTATTATTTCCACAAAACACGCACACTATAGGGTCAGTTCAGCACCAGGTGAGACAATCCTACCACTTTTATCCTTTACCTTGGGGCTGAATTAGCACCAGGTAAGAATTTAAATCTGGTTGCTGAATTATCTCCAAGGTAGATGGTGAAAGTAACTGAGCATTCTCACCTGGTGCTGAATCGACATATATATATATATATATATATATATATATATATATATATAGATAGATAGAGAGAGAGAGAGAGAGAGAGAGAGAGAGAGAGAGAGAGAGAGAAAGAGAGAAAGAGTAGGTTGAAAAAACATTTAAATACCTCAAAATAAGTAGTAAAAAAAAACCTTGGACGCTAAGAAGAATCAAAATATCCTATTTTTTAATATATTGTGAATAAATAATCATACAAAGTTATAACTAAAATAATACATCAGAAAAAATATATTGTTTTGATGTCAGAAAATATTGGTGTCTATTTTGACATATTAACTGCATTCAGATCAAATGTATAAGGACTATTAAAATGTATATGTGAAGTATTGCCTCTTCTAAAACCACAGCACCAGTAAGTGCTACAATCACTCTGCAAGTCATTTTAAATATACCCACTCAACTGTCCGTGAATTGCAGAATAGGGCATCCCCACCCAATATCTTAAGAGGAACAACATCCAGGGTTTTCACTATTTCCCGTATTGTTCCTCTCCATTGGGGCGCCATGAGATTGCCTTTCCAGCAATCTCATGGTGCATACGAAGGCCACCAGCCAATCAGAGACTTTTGTTTCATTAAGCTTTTACTAGCCACTCTGACATTTGGGTGGGGCAGTACAACTGAATGGAGAGTGAGCAGCTAGCTGCTCTCCCGCGACCATGGTTTGTGCATGTGCCATGGGCTTGCTGAAGTGAGTATACTGGGGATAAAACACACATAGCAAATGCCACTAAATAATACAACTGCATGAATGATAGAATGGGGATGTGCACACAAGTAAAATAATAAACCACTCAAACAATGGCTAATAACGATGGTAACAAAGGCCAGTGTGATCAGCCCTAGAAGGAAAAATGGTTAAATGAAAGACTACAAAAGAGAATGCAAATAGAATATAAATTGATATTACCCCTAAGTAATTTGAAGCCTCTGAACAGTACCATGCGTTGGGAAAACCTGCATACAATAAGCCGGCAAAACGAAGCTGGTAATTATATAAGATACTCCTGAACCACAAGGATGAGCTGCTGCAGCTCCTGGCATGTGTTGTATACAGCTTTAAAGGGGAATTTTAATTGCACAGAGACTCACAATAACCTATGGGTGCGCTCTGAGCAGAAACGCATGCAGGGAACATCAACAAAAGTAGAACTTTCCTTTTTAAGCAATCCTAAAGTTAAATTACATTATTAAAGAATCATTTGTGGACTTTCCCTTTAAACTGATCCTTAAGTAAATGTATAAATTGTTAATTATTTAACATTAAGAGCCTAATTTATAAAGTGCGCCCTTCTTTGACATTTAGCATAATTTTGATCACATGCGTGTCCTCCTTGGCATGACTGCACCTTAATATTTTGGCTTTTTTTTATTTCCACAATGGCAACGTCAAAATGTTTGTTCTTAAATTATCAGTTAGAATTGGGGCACTAGGTTCCTCCCTGTTGGCCAGCCTGTGTCAGCGCCTGTTTGTGTAGCTATGAACGCTTACACAGGTTATAACAGCGCCTCTGCCCAATGCTCTGTTCCGCCAATTTCTAAATGCTGCATGCCAAATTTGCTCATTTTTAACACACAGCAAAGGCTGGCTGTATATTTAATAGGCACTTATTGTTGTATTTTCAGAATATCACTTCTGTGAACAAAAGTATACAACTTAGTAGTACATTTAGCCACCCTTTAAGCGTTTTGCTTTATGGGGGTTAGTTAAGAACGGCTAGCGCCAGGTAGTGCTTACTAGCGGCAGGTAGCATCCAGTGAACGCTGGGCGCTGTACGGGAAGCCACAATTAAAAAAAGCTAATCTGGTGAGCGCCTCTAACAGCACCATGTAGCGTCACATGTATTACCAGAGGCGGCTCAGCGTATAGCACCAACGCTCTAGGTTCAAGAGCACCATGTATTTCGCTCAGTGTCGCTTTTCCACACATTTCAACGGGCTTTCATTTGTTTGTTTTTAAATAGCATGTTTGGCAGTTACATTTTTTTCCCCCTCAAATCATTGTGTGACCTCTTCTGGCTGCAAACTGCAACGCTAGGTTACAGCACCCGATACCCGCTTAAGTGCCACTATACAGACTCATCTGGCAATACTTGGTGCTAGTAGTGAATCAGCCTCCACAGAACACACTGCCAGGACAAACCAGATGTGAAAATGATTTTTTATTAAATTTATCAAATAATATTTACCAACATCAGTCAGGTGTTTACACTTTTGAAATGTTGCCAAAGCAAATTCTGTAAAATCAATTTGTTTAACATCTTAACATCAAAAACACACCAATATGTTTCTGCCTATTGTGCTCTATTGTATCTTAAGGTCAGTAACAACTAAAAATTGTAGGTGCTTATACAACTGCGCTGGCCCATGCTGTGAAAAAGGCGCAGAAACTTTTGTGTGCTTTGTAGATGAAGCATAAAGTGATGCTGTGCTGGATTTAAATGACACTGATTCTTCATAAATCAGGCTCTAATTCCCATTAATTTCCTCTCCTCTCTGCTCAGCAGACTTGGATGTTAGTAAATGTTAGTTATGTAGACACACAGAATACCTAGTTCATAATAGCAGTTCCTTGCATGCTATGCGGCAACTGCTTTTTATTCTTCAGTAATCCCCCACACACATTCAGCTTTTGCATTTAATCACTATTCTCTCCCTAGGCCCTCCCACCCAATTCCCTTCTCCTGTAAGACAGCGAGTATAGAGGCACGAGCAGAGACATGCCTGGGATCCTGACTGTGAGTGTTTACAAAGTAAGCTGTCACTATAGGTTAATCTGCAAGCCTCTCCGAGCAGCGTGAGAGATGCTCCACACATACTGTAATTGCAGCCTTACCTACTTCTACATTCACTCAATTCCACTTGATGGTGTGCAGCCCCCTGCCAGAAGCCAATGGGGTTCAACAGCGCTTTAGAAGCCCATCCCAACAACCAGATTTTCCGCCAGTGTCACTTTATACATTCACTTAATTCCACTTGATGGTATGCAGCCCCCTGCCAGAAGCCAGTGGGGTTCAAGAGTGCTGTGCAAGCACATCCCAACAACCAGATTTCTTGCCAGCTGTTATGGAAATGAAGGATTGTGTCACTGCCTGGTTTTAGGTTTGCAGCTTATGTTGCTGATCACAGGAGAGGGTTAAGGGAACAATATACTCCTCTATTCCAAGTATACAGCACGTTCTGCAGAAGATTCCTTACACATGGGTTATACATCCACAAGGTGGCGCTGGACTGCAGAAAACAGCTTGTGGCTCCTCCTGGCCCCATATAAACCAGGGACCGGTGGATTCAGGAGGTAGTGTCCTCCGGTTACAAGATAGAGTTTGCAGCCCGGCCGCCCCAAGATTCATCAAATCCCGGATGGCTCAAAGCCCCCTGGATTTGAAGCGTCTCAACAAGTTAGTCAGATTCAAGCATTTTTGCATGGAAACCCTGCCCTCTGCAGTCAATTCACTGCGCCCGCGCGACTTCATGACATCTGTAGACATCAAGGATGCTTACCTTCATGTACCAATTTTTCAAGGTCATCAAAAATTTCTCAGGTTCGCTCTGGGAGATCAGCACTATCAGTTTGTAGCCTTGCCTTTCGGCCTCAACTCGGCTCCCAGGGTTTTCACCAAGGTACTGGCGGGAGTAATGGCGCTACTGAGATCTTAGGGCATTCGCATCCTTCCTTACTTGGACGACATTCTTATCACTTCTCAGTCTTTCCAGCAGGCAGAGCTGGATACCCAGAGGGTGGTGTCCACACTGGAGTCTTTCGGCTGGGTGATCAACCACCCCAAGTCTGCCCTGTCCCCGTCCTTGGTGAGGTCCTTTCTGGGCATGAATCTGGATACGTCTCAGGTCAAGATCCTTCTGCCTCAGCAGAAGGTGGAATGTCTTTAAGCTCAGGCCCAGCTTCTTCTGTCTTGTCCTCATCCCTTCATACGGCAGGGGATGCAGCTGGTGGGCCTGATGGTGTTTTGCTTCGAGGCGGTCCTATACGCTCAGTTTCCTATGAGACCTCTTCAACATCACCTCTTGTCAGTATGGAATCGGGACCCTGTATCCCTGTATCAGGTGTTTGTTCTGTCCCCGTTGGCCAGGCGGTCTCTCTCGTGGTGGCTGGACTCAAGGAACCTGTTGGTGGGCAGATCCTTTCTGACCCCTTGCTGGGACACAGTCACTACGGATGCCAGTCTGACCACTTGGGTTGGCTTCTGGAAGTCTCTGCAATTCCAGGGTCAGTGGGGTCCTCAGGAGGCCACACTCCTATCAACATTCTGGAACTAAGGGCGATAAGGTTGGTTCTCGCTCAATTGACTCCACACCTTCGGGGTCGGGCTGTTCAGGTCCGCTCGGGCAACCAGACAGCGGTTGCCTACATCAATCATCAGGGAGGGACCCGGAGCAAGAGGGCCCTCAAGGAAGTGTCCCTGATTCTGTCCTGGGCAGAGGAGAATGTCCCCTGTCTCTCAGCTGTGTACATCCCGGGGGTGGAGAATCTGGAGGCAGATTCCCTCAGCAGGGGGATATCTCGTCTGGGGGAGTGGTCCCTCAGCAGCAGGGTGATTCACTCCCCGTGCCACCGTTGGGTTTGGCCGGATGTGGATCTGTTTGCATCCCGTCACAATCACAAGCTTCCAGTCTTTGTTTCTCTGTCCCAGGACCCTCTGGCTTTGGCCATGGATGCGCTAGCAATGTCTTGGAAGAGCTTTCAGCTCCTTTATGTGTTTCCTCTGTTCCCTCTGCTGGGCAGGGTGCTGCGCAAGATCTCCCAGGAAGGGGTGCCAACCATTCTGGTGGTCCCCTGTTGGCCAAGAAGAGTGTGGTTCGCAGACATCGTGCAGTTGGCAGTAGATCAGTATGTCCTGCCCAAGGTTCCAGATCTGCTCACTCAAGGACAGCTAAGCCATCCCAATTTACAAACGCTGGCTTTAACGGCCTGGCTGCTGAAACCTCCATCTTGATGGAAAAGGGGCTGCCTGCCTCTGTTGTTAGTACCATGATTCAGGCTAGAAAGAAGTTCTGGTCATCTATCTACTATAGGGTATGGCATACTTACATTGACTGGTGTGAGTCTAGGTCGCTTCCCTATCGGGTGTTTTCTCCCCAGGATTCTGGAATTTCTGCAACATGGTTTGGATTTGGGTCTTCAACTTAGTACCCTCAAAGGTCATGTCTCAGCCTTGGCTATTTTCTGGTTAAGACCTTTTTTCAGGGGGTTACTCACGTGCGTCCTCCTCGTAAGCCTATGTTACCAGTCTGGGATTTGAACTTGGTATTATCGGCCTTGCAGGGGTCTCCCTTTGAGCCCTTGCGTGCGGCCCCTTTGTCTATTTTGACGCATAAGGTAGCCTTTTTGGTGGCTATCACTTCTGCGTGTTTCTGAGTTAGCGGCACTTTCTATCAAACCTCCTTACTTTGAGAGACACCAGGACAAGGTGGTGTTTCGTTTTAAGCCAGATTTTCTGCCTAAGGTTGTGTCTGCTTTTCATCTCAATCAGGACATTGTCTTGCCTTCTCTGTGCCCTAATCCTAGTAATTCTAAGGAGCAGGTTTTAAATTCTCTCGATGTGCTTAGAACCCTGAAGTTCTATTTGATGGCTACTGAACCTTTCAGGAAGACTGATGCCCTTTTTGTTCTCCCTTCTGGGCCTAAGTCCACCATCAGCAAGTGAATCCGTCGGGCTGTGATTCAAGCCTATTCTGCTAAGGGGAAGGAACCTCCTTTCCGCCTTACTGCTCATTCTACTCGTGCTATTGGTGCCTCTTGGGCTTTTCAGCACCAAGCTTCTGTTGAACAAGTTTGCAAGGCCGCTACTATGTCTTCTGTTCATACTTTTTCTAAGTTTTACAAGGTTGATGTTAGGGCCTCAGCTGATGCTGCTTTTGGCCACAAAGTTCTGCAGGCGGCAGTGGTTTAAACTGCCCGCTGTTGCTTTTGGGGGATCCCACCCTACCTTACGGACACTGCTATTGGATTTCCCATGTGTAAGGAATCTTCTGGAGCAGAACATGCTGTATACTTGGAATAATACAATTCTGTGATTACTCACCTGTAGAATTGGTATTATAAGTATACAGCACATCCTGCTCCATCCCACCCTTGTTATCATTATTCTTAGTTACCTCTTTATGGTGATTGTTCAGATGTTCATTTGAATTATGGTTATTTTAGTTCTCCCGGCTTCTTGTTAACTGCTTGTCAATACTGGGGAATTTGTGGGAGGTCCCTGGTTTATATGGGGCCGGGAGGAGCCACAAGCTGTTTTCTGCAGTCCAGCGCCATCTTGTGAATGTATTACCCATGTGTAAGGAATCTTCTGGAGCAGGACGTGCTGTATACTTATAATACCAATTCTACAGGTGAATAATCACAGAATTTTATTTTTGACTGGAGGTCTGTTTTGATAAAGTGTATTTTTATTGTCTCTGTGGGATTCAAATCAAAGGATATGTGGATTTTACCAAGTTTTAAAGCTAGTTGCTTTAAAAACTATTCACGAAGTGTTAATTTAAAGCGGTCCAAAATCTGTTTAGACAGCCCTAGACTTTAGTCTTGGGATTCCCTCAGCATTTGAAATCCCCCGGTTTCCCTTTATACTCTCCTCATTCTCACAGTGCATGTGTCGGTCTCTGGTTTTATCCCTGCTCTGCACATTTACTGCCCCCCATCTGCAGACTTGAACATCTGCTGGTGGGGAACACACAAGCCAGTGAGAGAGGAGATGCTGTGGAGTGTGGCTAAGCACATTGTTGGTGATTATATTTGGAAACAGTTCGGTTTCATATTTCCGGCCATTCCAAATCGAGATTCCCCTTGGAAAAGTGGGCTAACTCATTTACATGAATTTTGATCTTCTTTAATAATGCTTTATTGCTGGCACATTAGTAAACAATAAAAGTCACTAAGAGGGTCCTAATAGAGACAGAGTTATAACGTTGACTTGACCAAATGCTAGCAAATTTAAAACATGAGGAAAATTCAGAGCATTACAGCATGCTTTGAGCTCAGTGCCCTTATCTGCTACAATGTTACTTTACAAAAAATTTCCTGATTACGTCCTAGCTATAGTCTATATATTCTATATTTATATGCATCCAGAATTCATAAAAACATCTTAATTTTACAATATCAGCTTTATAAAAGCATAGTAATATTACTATTACCACGCATCACATGTTTTTTTTCATGGGTTTTAGTTCACTTCTCTATTTGCCACCTTGCCCCAGAGGGGATCATGCCTTTCCACGTACCTACTCTATTCATTACAATGTAGAGAATTAGCAGAGAATTGAAAACTGTACTGGACAGCCGTGCAAAAACAGCAAACAGTACATATGTTTAGCTCTGGACAGAGCATAGTCGATGCTCAATTAGTATAGATAGATGCAGTTTATTGGGATAGCTCAATATTTTGCACAGCTCATTTAAATAAACCAATTTGTTAAATGGGTTTTTGTTTTGTCATTTATATAAAACAGGCCTAAACTATCCCGGCAACCGCATCATTTGTTATGAATGTTCATGCATTTAATATGTAATGTTTCCCAGGAAATTCTTTAATCTTGTCACATTTATTTCCAGAAACATTATATATTATGGATAAGAAGTGTACTTTTATGAAGTATGTTCATACAAGACACAGGATGCATGAAGAAAATGTTTATAAGCATTAAATAATAGTGAAGTATTGTCAATTTCCAAACCAGTCCTTAGAACTTTCACCAGCCATTAGTGGGAACTGATATTTACTACATAATTAAAATAATTAAATAACCCATTTTTTTCTTTACATGCTAAATCTGCATATAAAACTGTGATCTCTTTGGAAATAAGGGTCAAGTACTTATATATTAGAATCTCTTCCTTATGTATGTTTAGCTATGATACCTATATTTGTAATATCACATTTTTGATCAAGAACAACTGAAAATGCTAGCTCCTCCTAAATTACCACACCTACTGTAATTGTAATGTTAATTTTTTCCTCTATTTCCTCAACCTCCTTCAAGACCTCATGCGTTTATTGTGCTGCTCTGTTTTATTTTTTTTTAGATTTTTTTGTTTGTTTCAAGAAAAAAATTTAATTTAAAACCTTCAAGCAATATATAAAGATGTAAATAGTAGAGCTTATTTATTAAGGATGTCATACATTTAATTTATATCTACACAATGTTTAAATTATTTTATCTTCATACAATACAGTTTTAACCATTATGTTTTCATTATTCTTTATATTTTTTTATTTGCTATTTGTGTCAATGTCAGATTCGAAATCGAAATCATATATTTCCGTTTACCTAAAGTACCCTATTTAGTAGTATATTAATATGTGATTATGTATTGAATATAACTGAAATATTTAAATGACCCTTTGTTTTGATTGTGAAAGCCAAGTCGTGCCCTGTGTCCTTTTATTTGATCAACTGAGAATCTAGTGTCAGCATTACAACTTAAAGCGGACCTTCACTCTAAATAAGAGTCTATCTTATATGTTTCCCACACCCTGTACATACAGATTGCTCACATTAAAAATCATCCTACCTGCATCTACTGCATTTTATAAGCCTTTAAACATCCAAGATGGCGGCTTATGGAAGCTGCCATTTTTGCAGGCAGCCTGCAAACAGGAAGTGCCTGCAAACAGGAAGTGACTGTGCTGCTCTGCATTCTGGGACTGCTGACCTTTCCCTGACCCCAGCTCTGCTCTGTCTGAGCAAAGCACAGCTATAACCCGCCCCCCTGTACCTTATCCCACTCTCCTCTCCTCAGTAAGTGTGATGCTTCTGAGTCAAGATGGTGGCGCCCGTATCCTAAATTCCCGAACAGAGTTGCAGCCCAGTGGGGGAAAGTATAATAAATTAGTGACTAAACATGTAAAATATATTAATTTTAGATGCTGAGGAATTGTTTTTTAAGAGTTTGGGCTTTTCATTAAATCATGGTGAAGGTCCGGTTTAAGACAATTTGGTAAAACAGCTTTTTGACTGAGATTCGTGCATGTGCAGTGTTGCATAAAGTGCTAATACCACCCATTCTAAATTAGCTGTACAAAATGTAAAGTACATTACCATGCAATGCTGATACAATCCTAAAATGATACTGTCGCCAAATATATATATAAATAAAGTTATCTTTAATTACATTAGGTCTATTATATAGCTGGTGTCCTTTATTTCTTACCTTTTCTTTCAATAGTTTTTATTTGTATGTGTAAATATATACAGTGCAGTTGTACAAGTATTGTAATGAGAGGCATTACAATAAACAATCTCAAAATTTAAATAGACCTGTCATTGACCCATAAGAAATGTCTTTGGATCCTCTAAGGTATATTAAAAAACTAGTTCAGAATGGAAAATAAGTGATAAGAGACTGTTAAATGTGTCAATTTGCTAATGAAGAAAATAAAAACAATATATTTCAAATAATACTAAGCACCAAAATTGTAAACCTAATGATAAGGTGAAGCTAGGAGGGAAGGAAAGTAAGGGTGAGAGAAAATGGGAGAGATTGTGTGCCAGGAAGCTCCACACTCATAGACAACATATCAAGCTCCCATTAAATTAACCAAGGGGAACTCTTAAAGGATGTCATTAGTAAGCTATAACATAATTATTACTATTAGGTATGGGTAGAAAGAGTACCATAGAGAGGGTTCCACCATTTCCAAATCTTATGAAATCAAGGCATAGAATCAGTTAAGATTGAAGCTATTTTCCATTAACCAATTTTGACTGTTTTTAACATCCATAATTGCCAGACTAGGACTTCCACCCCTTGGCTAAAGTCTGCTTTGTAGCAGTGTAGATTTGTTTCATTAATGAGAATTGCTTGTTAGTTGACTACTCTGGTTTACTGTTTAGAACTGCTCCCACGCTCACCAAATATGAACAAAGGTACTCTCGGTTTGGCATTCTCTAAAGCATTTGGGAAAGTGTTTTGCTTTGGGTGTAATTTTGCATTTTTCACAAATATATTTTCAGCCCTTGAATGTATAAGGCAATTTAAAAGCTCAAATATATGTATATCTCTAAAATTACACCATGTTGTCTAATACGTTAATTTGTTAGTAACTCCAAGGAAAAGCTAGATGATGCACTTTAAAGAGTTATTTTTATATATTGCTTTCAAAAAATGTACAAATACAAAAACGCTACAAGCACTGTTACAACACAGAAAGCCTAACAGGGCATAAGCATATATTAAAAAGGATTACTCATCAGTTTAACTTGGTTCAGACAGAAATCAGCAGGCCTCATCCAATCTTCAAACAAGATAGCTGCTGTATTCAAGTTCACAAACCAGGTCTCTCTATCCCAAAGCAAATCTCAACATCGTCCGTCTGTGTGTGCCTCCATTCAAAACACGACTCCACGTGTGTCCTTTGGCCGCCCCGAGTGAATCTTCCTGTCTCACATCAGCCAGCTCTTTTTACCAGGCTGACCCCTTTGTTTCATTTGAAATAGCCCAGGTGATCTCTGATTGGCCCAGACAAACTAACCAAAATGCTACTCAGATTGGCTCAGATAAAATTATCACAGGTGATTTTCTGCTGGTCACCTTAATTAGAATGCAAATGCACACATGAAACTACGCTCAGGCAAAAGATACCAAGGTCAGTCCAGAATAAAGGAAGGTCTCCCACCATGCAAAATGATAATTAAGGAACCAACCATGCTGGCTAAACAAAAGGGGTCATCCTATATACAGTGCAGTTTTGATTGTGTAAGATTTTTACAATTTCTAATGGGAACAAAATATATGAAAAGATTATAGTTTCCCAGCGAGTAACCTGGGGTAAAATGGGCAATTCTAGTTAGCACAAGATACCTTCTATATAATAGTTTCAGATTAGTATTCTTAGTATACAGTACGTCCTGCTCCAGATAGATTAATTACACTCGGGTATTACTCCGCCAGATGGCGCTGGACTGCAGAGACATCGAAAATAGGCTCCTCCCAGCCCCTCAAATACCCAGGGACCCCCCACAATCTCCAGTTCTTCTCTGCAGTCCGGACTGCGAAGGGCAAGAAGATGGCTCTCTCTTCTCGCAGGTGAGCGGGGCTATTAGCCTGCGGCCCTGTAGGATGGTCGGGTGATGGTAGGCAGCACCGCTGTCAGGTGCTTAGGAGCGCTGCTCCCCCACCAAAGGGTAGGCGGTATAGGCATATGGTGAGCCTCTATGGGATGCCCCTCTTGCACTATTGCCCCTTGCCCCTGTCTAGTGGTGGGTCCTGTTAAGTGGCCGCTGTCCTCCCTCGCTCTCCCTTGTAGCCCTTGGGGGAGGGAGAAGGGTGTGTGTGTATGTGTATTGGCCTTTGTGCTTCACTACATTAATTTATTATACTTGGTGGTATACCCGACGCCATTTTTTCTGGGTTCCCTTTGCTACACGACAGGCTTCTACCTACCGCGGTCCGTGAGTGCTCTCGCGGGCAGCTTTATTACGTTGTTATTTACTTGTACGCTTACGGCTCCTCTTTGCTTATGTCTTTCAGACGAGCCGAACCCTCTGGGCTTCTCCCGGCCCTACTCCCTCTATTTAGTTAATTAACTTGTGAGGCCTAGCGTTAATTACTCCCACTTCCCTAGCGGGCTATTGGGGCATCTCGGGTTGCTTTATAGCGCCAATCCCTATCGGCCTATTGTGCCGCTATAATCACCATATGGAGGCGTCTCAGGATAATGTGCTCGGGGTTCCCTCGGGACAAGCCCGGCTGTGTGTAGCTTGTGGGGTGTCCCCTATTAGCGCTGGCAATGCGCGGGTCTGTGTACCTTGTGCCGAGCAGGTGCTTGCGCTGCAATCTGGCTTTCCAGTGACTGGGCCTGCGCCTCGTTTCACTTCACCTACTCCCCCAGGCTTAAATCTCACTCCCATTGAGTTGCATACAAGTGGGGATTCTCAACCTGATGTGTCTTCTAGACTGGCTAGTGTTGAGAAGTTAATTGCTAATACCTTGGCGCGTAAGTCCTCTGCAAAAAAGCGGCACTTAACGCCTGATGTCTTTCTTTTCCCTATGGAAGCTGATGAGTTTTTGGAAATGTCTGGCTATACCTCTTTGGAGGAAGGGGAGCTATTCTCTGGCTCAGGGTCATCTGATGAGAGGCCTAGGGGTCATGACGATTCTGGCTCTTACCCCTGCGCCCCAGATGATACTGATAGACTGTTGGCTCAGATTTTTGAGGTTCTGTCTATTTCTCCCCCTGTTGCGGCCCCCTGGCAACAGGGGGAACTTTTTCATACTGCTAAGTCACGCTTGGAATTTCCTGAGCAAGCCTATTTTAATAACCTTGTGCTCAAGGAATGGGAACGCCCCAGCAGGCTTCCTGGTGTACCTAAGAGTTGGGATAGGAAGAACCCCTTTCCTGCTGATATGGTGGAGTGTTGGTCATCCCCTCCAGAGGTGGATGCCCCGGTCCTAGTGTTATCTAACACCTCTGTTATGCACTCCCTTGACTCTACTACTCTGCGGGATGCTGAGGACTGGTGCATTGATCAGCTGGCGTCCCATGCTTTTGCATGTGTGGGGACGGCGCTGCGCCCAGTCTGTGCCTCTGCCATTACGGCTGTGGCTATTAGGACCCTGCTCAGAAGTATCCTTGATGGTGCCCCTGATGATGTGTCTAGTGAGGAGTTTAATGCACTCTCTCGTTGTGATGTTTTTGTGACTTATGTCCTCTCTGCCTTTGATGACACCATTAGAATGTGTGGCAGATCCTCTGCCCTTGTGGTGGCTATACGCCGCTCGGTTTGGCTGCGCCAGTGGGCTGCTGACAACGCTGCCAAGAAAGACCTCACTGGTTTTCCCTTCAAAGGACTACGCCTGTTTGGGGACCGCCTGGACCTATTTGCTAAGGGAGGCAGGTTACCCTAGCGCAGGCGGCAGTCTCGGCCCTTTCGGGGTCAGGGCTCCTTTTCCTCCCCCTACTATGGTGCTAGACAAGGGAGGGGGGTTTCCTTTACTGGGCCCCGGGGAGACTTCTGGGGTAGGGGCAGAGGATGTGGATGTCCTGGCTTCGCCTGGGGCTCCAAGCTTAAGTCCTCTCCCAAGCCCCCTCAGGCATGATGGGGCACCCTCACCCATCCGGGTGGGGGGGACGGCTTCAGCACTTTGCTCGCGTCTGGAGGCTTCGTGTCTCAGACCGGTGGATTCAGGAGGTAGTGTCCTCTGGTTACAAGATAGTGTTTGCTGTCTGCAACCCCCCTCCCCCCCCCAAGGTTCATCAGATCCCGGATTCCTCAGGACCCTGTGTCAGCTCAGGATCCAGTGCAGGCAGTGCAAAGCCTTCTGGAGCTAGGGGTCATCTGCAAGGTCCCTTTAAGAGAAAAGGGTAAGGGCTACTATTCCAACCTCTTCACAGTGTCCAAAAAAGATGGGTCAGTCAGGCCCATCCTGGACTTGAAGTTCCTCAACAAATTTGTCAGGTGCAGGCGCTTTCGCATGGAAACTCTGCGCTCTTCCATTAGTTCCCTGTGCCCAGGGGATTTCATGATGTCTGTGGACATCAAAGATGCTTACCTTCATATTCCTGTATTTCCAGGTCATCAAGGTTCCTCAGGTTCGCTCTGGAGGATCAACACTACCAATTTGTGGCATTGCCTTTTGGTCTCACTTCAGCTCCCAGGGTGTTCACCAAGGTGCTGGCGTGATGTCTCTGCTTAGGTTTCAGGGCATCCGCGTGCTGCCCTACCTGGATGATATTCTCATCACTTACCAGTCTCTACATCAGGCAGAGTTGGATACTCAGCTGGTGGTGTCCACCCTGGAGTCATTTGGCTGGGTGAACAACCACCCCAAGTCTTCTCTGTCTCCCTCCGTGGTGACTTCATTCCTAGGAATGAATCTGGATACAGTTCAGGCAAGGATTTTTCTTCCTCAGCAGAAGGTGAACAGTCTGATTGTGCAGGTCCAGTTCCTGCTATCTTGTCATCATCCCTCCATCAGACAGGGAATGCAGCTGGTGGGCCTGATGGTGGCGTGCTTCGAAGCGGCCCCTTATGCTCAGTTCCACTTGAGGCCTCTGCAACTCCACCTCTTGTCAGCATGGGACAAGGACTCTGCGTCTCTGGTCCGGGTCTTTGCGCTTTTCCCCCTGGTCAGGTGGTCCCTCTCATGGTAGCTGGACTCCAGGAACCTGTTGGGGGGCAGTTCCTTTCTGACCCCCTCCTGGGAGACGGTCACCACGGATGCCAGTCTGTCAGGTTGGGGGGGGTTTGTGGAAGTCCCTGCAGTTCCAGGGGAGGTGGGGCCCTCAGGAGGCCCACACACTTATCAACGTCTTGGAGCTGCGGGCGATCAGGTTGGTTCTGGCTCAGTTGAATAATCACCTTCGGGGCCTGACTGTTCAGGTGCGCTCGGACAACCAGACGGCAGTTGTCTACATCAATCATCAGGGAGGGACCTGGAGCAAGAGGGCCCTCCAGGAAGTGTCTCTGATCCTGACCTGGGCAGAGGCCAATGTTCCCTGCATATCAGCGGTGTACATTCCGGGTGTGGAAAATCTGTTGGCAGACCCTCTGAGCAGGGGGACCTCTCGCCAGGGAGAATGGTCCCTCTGCAACAGGGTGTTCCAATCTCTGTGTCACCGTTGGGGCCAACCAGATGTGGATCTGTTTGCGTCCCGTCACAATCACAAGCTCCCGGCCTTTGTCTCCCTGTCCCAGGATCCTCTGGCCTTGACCACAAATGCCCTAGCAATGTCATGGCAGGACTTTCAGTTCCTGTATGTCTTTCCTCCATTCCCCCTGCTGGGCAGGGTTCTGCGCAAGATTGCTCTGGAGGGGGTGCCAGCAATTCTGGTGGCCCCCAGGTGGCCAAGAAGAGTGTGGTTCGCAGACGTGGTGCAGCTGGCAGTAGATCAGTACGTTCTACCCAGGGTGCCAGACCTGCTCACTCAGGGTCCCTTACTCCATCCCAATTTACAAACTCTGACTTTGACGGCCTGGCTCCTGAAAACTCCATCTTGATGGAGAAGGGGCTGTCTACCTTGGTTGTTGATACCATGATTAAGGCCAGGAAGAAGTCTTCTTCTTCCATTAATTACAGGGTTTGGCCTGCCTACATTGACTGGTGTGCGTCTAAGTCTCTTCCCTGTCGTGTGTTCTCTATTCCCAGGATCCTGGAGTTCCTGCAGCATGGGTTGGAGATGGGGCTCCAACTCGGTACTCTGAAGGGTCAGGTTTCTGCCCTGGCTGTTTTCTTCCAGAAGTCCTTTGCTCAGCATTCTCTGATCAGGACTTTTTTCCAGGGGGTTACTCATGTGCGTCCCCCACGAAAGCCTATGATGCCTGTTTGGGATTTGAACTTGGTTTTGTCAGCCTTGCAGGGTGCTCCCTTTGAACCTGTGCAGGATGCTGCCCTGGCCATTCTTACTCTCAAAGTTGTCTTTTTGGTGGCTATCACCTCTGTTAGCCGTGTGTCTGAGTTGGCGGCGCTCTCCATCCAGCCCCCCTACTATGAGAGACACCAGGACAAGGTGGTGTTCCGCTTCAAGACAGATTTTCTGCCTAAGGGTGTGTCTGCTTTTCATTTGAATCAGGACATTGTTCTTCCGTCATTGTGCCCTAATCCTAGTAATCCTAAGTAGAGGGTCTGGCATTCTTTGGATGTGGTTAGGTGTCTGAAGTACTATCTGGTGGCTACTGCACCTTTCAGAAAAACTGATGCTCTTTTTGTGGTCCCTTCTGGTCCTAGGAAGGGTTTGGCTCCTGCCAAGTCTACTATCAGCAAATAGATTTGTCAGGCTGTGATTCAGACCTACTCTGCTAAGGGGAAGAATCCTCCCTTCCGCCTTACTGCTCATTCTACTCGTGCTATTGGTGCCTCTTGGGCTTTTTCAGCACCAGGCTTCTGTTGAACAAGTTTGCAAGGCCCCTACTTGGTCTTCTGTTCACACCTTTTTAAAGTTTTACAAGGTTGATGTTAGGGCCTCAGCTGATGCTGCTTTTGGCTACAAGGTTCTGCAGGCGACTGTCTGCTGTTACCTTTGGGGATCCCACCCTACTTTATGGACACTGCTATTGGATGTCCCGAGTGTAATTAATCTATCTGGAGCAGGACGTACTGTCTACTAAGAATAATACAATTCTGTGATTACTCACCTGTAGAATTGGTATTATGAGTATACAGTACGTCCTGCTCCACCCCACCCTTGGTTTTGCATTATCTTGGATCCCCTGTATGGTGATTGTTATCATTATTATAGTTACCAGTTTGGGTTGTTTTAACTCTCCCTGCTTCTCGTTAACTGCTTTTCAATGCTGGGGATTGTGGGAGGTCCCTGGGTATTTGAGGGGCCGGGAGGAGCCTATTTTCGATGTCTCTGCAGTCCAGCGCCATCTGGCGGAGTAATACCCAAGTGTAATTAATCTATCTGGAGCAGGACGTACTGTATACTCATAATACCAATTCTACAGGTGAGTAATCACAGAATTGCATTTTCAATCAACACAGCACTAATGGAAGCTCTGGCAGAATACAACCATATTGTTGTCAGAATTCTTCATCAAGTAGGGGACCTCATTTCCCTTTTTCCCTCATTTCTCATTTCAAAACCTCTGAGCTTAATGATAATTCCAAATAAAGTAGTAATATAATCCCTCTAGGAGTAGAGACTGATAAACAGTGACATTGAAACTCACTGACAAACAAATTCAAAAGAAATTGTTCTATAATTCACCCAGCTCAAATGATTCAACCCTGGTTTTAAGAGCATACAAATTGCTGCACATAGAAAATCTCTGGAAATATGCTTCCCCTCCAAGAGGGAATTAAAGAGCACAGCTTTCCTACGGGACAATTTTTTAGAATACAAATCCATTAGGACCTCATCTTTTATGTTCAATGATCAAATGGATTTTTGCACCTCTAGTAATGTTATATTTTCATCCACCAAATCTCTACAGGTCTCATCAATTTTAGGGAATGGCAGGCATTCCAAAAAGGCTTGGTTAGCTCCAGATAGCGAATCAGACAAGGAGGAATGTTGACATTTGAATTCACAAACTATAAGGGATGGATTCCTAGGAGTAATTCCAGAACTCATTCTAATTAGAATGAGGTTTATAAGAAATATATTTAGGGTTAAGCTTATTGGGCAGGAGTGTACCATGCTTACTTTCCTGTAAACATGCATATACGTAGCTTACTTTAAACCCCCACACAAAAAAAGTATAAACGGTAAAAACTCACTTGACCCCTTGTTGAATCGGGATGGGTCTTCTCTTTACCCAGGGGGCTATTCTCACTTCAGGAGAGTGGGTGAAATAGCGCCCCCCCTTTAACCGCTGCTGCAGTTAACGGTAAAAAAAAAATATTTACTCACCTGCGGCCATGAGCCTTTCCGCCGGGTCTCCTCTTCACCGGGAGGGCCTCCGATCGCCCCCACTGGCTCTTTCGTAGTCCGATCACCCCCCCCCCCAGTCCTCTTCCACCGATCACCGGCAACTGTCATCAGAGATGATCGCTGGGGGACAGTGGAGGATCGGAGGTGAGTAGAGAATAAAAAATAAATGGCATTTTTCTGTGTGTGTGTTTATTTTTACTGTTAACCCCTTGTGAACTGGTCAGGGGTCCATGAGACCCCTATACCAATTCACAAGACTGGGGGCTGGCAAGTCATTAACCCCTGGCCCCCCAATTACCTGCCTCCCCAAAGCCCAGGGGGGCAGAAGGGCCCAGGCCCACGGAAGCTGGACCCTGTGCCCTGTTCTACAAGCCCCCATAGCTGGTCCTGGGCTGGTTATGCTGGGTAGGGGGGACCCCATGTCATTTTTTTTTTTATTTTTAAGGGTTTTTAACAGCTATAAAAGGCTTCCAGCAGGAGAGCAGAAGCCAGAGTGATCAGTGAGGGACACAGTGCCCGGGGATAGATAGCTAAGTATTCAAAAAAAAATGTTTTATCCTTGTCTCTGTTTTTTTAGACTTAACCCTTTGTGAACACTGGTAAGGGATCCAGTTCACAAGGCTGGGGACTGGCAAGTCACCTGCTGCTAGCATAGTTCAATCGTCGACCAGTCTACCATTCGCTGGAGGACCGCGGCTGTATGGTACCTTTTGGTGTCAGGGAGGCCTGTGCCTCCTTCCATTTTGTTCCTGGTGAGGGTTGAAAGTCGAACTCTTGGTTTAGTGACTCCCCAAACAAATTTAGAAAATGCCGATCTCAATTTGTGGAAGAAACTATTGGGAATTTTTATAGGAAAAACATAGAGGAGCTTAGGGAGGATACTCATCTTTAAACTATTGATCCTACCAAACCAGGAGATCGGTTTCTTCGAGTATGAGTCTAGATCTGCCAGTATTTTGGTGAGGAGGGGGGAGTAGTTTAGTTCATATAACTTGGTAAGGTTGGAGGGAATTTGGACACCAAGGTATTTAATGGCGTGGGGTTTCCACTTAAAGGGGAAACTCCTTTCCAGCTGGCCGGCCTCCTCCTGTGGCAGCGAGATGTTTAGTGCCTCTGATTTTGAGTAGTTAATTTTAAAGTTACTCACCTGGCTGAAGCGCTGGAATTCCTTTAAGACAGCAGGAAAAGAGATATGCGGTGCTGTTAGGTGCAGCAGTAAGTCGTCTGCAAAAAGGGAAGTTTTATACTGGTGGCCTGCTACTTCTACCCCCTTTATATCAGGGTTGTTTCGGATGGCTGTAGCCAGATGTTCCATGGTGAGAACGTAGAGAAGGGGAGATAACGGACACCCCTGGCGTGTGCCATTACCTATTTGGAATGGGGCAGACAGGAGTCCATTAGACCTAACTCTGGCTGTCGGGGCTGAGTACAGGGCCAGGATCTTGGATAGGAGGCCGGGGCCGACACAATCTGCTGAAGGGTAGCTTTCATAAACAACCAGTTCACCCTGTCGAATGCCTTCTCTGCATCACAGGAGAGAAGGCAGGCCGGTGTCTTTTTTGAGGAGATGTGCGATATTAAATCGAATAGTTTGTTAGTGTTGTCCCTGGCCTCCCTCCCTGGGACGCATCCCACCTGATCCAGGTGGATCAGACCTGGAAGCAACGGTTGCAGCCTCATAGAGATTATTTTGGCATAAAGTTTGAGATCAATGTTGATTAAAGATATCGGTCTGTAGTTGCCACATACAGTGGTATCCTTGTCTGGTTTGGGAATAACAGCTATTGTCGCCTCCAAGGCCTGTTTGGGGAAGGGGCATGCCCGTCAACCGCGTTAAAGGTTCTTGTTAAGATCGGGACCAGTCGGGCCCCAAATAGAATTTGGGGGAAAAGCCGTCTGGGCCCGGGCTTTTACCTGGTGGGGATTCTTTGATTACCCTGGCTACTTCTTGCTCCGAGAAGGGCGTTTCCAAGAGCTCCACCTCCTCCGGAGAGATAACCACGAGCGGGGTATTATTAATATAGTCAGCTATTTCCTCAGGTTTTTCTTGAGTGTCCAGGGAGCGGGGGGAGGGACCGTGTATATTATAGAGGGCAGCGTAATAGTTTCTAAAGGTGTCCGCTATGCTTGAGGGGGTTTGTGCTATGGTCCCATCTAGTTTTCTAAGAGTGGGTGTGTGTATTGCCGTTGCCCTTGGGTGTAGGACTCTGGCCAGCGTACGACCGCATTTATTTGCTGATTCGTATAGCTGGGCCTTGCCCCTCTCTCTATATCGCAAATACGCCTGGTTATAGAAATTCTGGAGCTTTTCTCTGGCCTTCTGGAGCTCTATTACATTAGTGGGCCTATTTTTATGCTCTCTTTCCAAGGAGTAGATCTGATTCAAGGTCTGGGTGATGAGTGAGGCTCGCTCACGTTTAAGCCTAGCACCATGTTTGATGAATTCCCCTCTGAGGACACACTTCAAGGCTTCCCACTGGAATGGCAGAGGGGTTGGGTCATCCCTGTGGTCGGCCAGGAAGTGCTCAATAGTGTTCTCGACCCCTGAGGAGCAGACTGCGTCGCCAAGCAAGTTATCGTTTAATCTCCATGTCCAACCAGTAGGACTTAGCCCAGGGGGACAGAGTGAGATGAAGATGGGGGAGTGATCGGACCACAGTATGGGTCCAATCCAAGCTTTAGGGTCCCAATCTAACGCATGGTGGCTGAGTAACAAGTAGTCGATTCTACTATACGAGTTTGCAGCGTGGGAGTAGAACGAGTAATCTTTCTTGGAACCGTTAAGTATTCTCCATACATCCACTAGTTGGAGGTTCAGTATGAATTTCTTCAGTCTGTTGATCTTGCTTGGCGACACAGCAGCCCTCCCAGAGGAGGTGTCAATCATAGGATTGAGAGGGATGTTAAAGTCACCCCCTACAATAATTATCCCCTCAGCAAAATCCTCAAGCAGCCCGAGTACTTTCACACAGAAGGGAACCTGGTCAACGTTAGGGGCATAGATGTTTGCCAGGGTATATTTTTTGTTGTAAATCTCAGCCTTGATGAAGAGAAACCGCCCATGTGGGTCAATCTTGGATTCCAATATTTGATGTGTGAGTGATTTATGGAATGCAACTGACACCCCCTTAGTCTTTGCCTCGGGGTTGGGACAGTGATGCCAAGAAGTGAAATATCTGTCACAAAACATTGGAATATGGTCTGCCCGGAAGTGCGTCTCCTGGAACAGAGCAATCTTCACCTTTTGCTTGTGTAGGTCATATAGGACCTTGAATCTCTTTTCTGCTACATTGATCCCTTTGACGTTAAAAGAACAGATCGACAGCTCCCCCATTGTGCAAGGGAGAAATGGGGGACCCTTTAGGAATAGACAGATGGACGGGGCCAATGAGTGACAAGTAGGGCCGGCCCAAGGAGTAATTGGATAGTGGAGGGGGGGGTGAGGATGTGTTGGGGAGGTGGGTTTCAAATCAATGGGGGGAATGAAGGGAAGTTATAGGGAGTAAGCTAGCATAACTGATTACTTTCCTCGCTCTCCCAGCTATGGAAGAGGGAAGATAGGCCTAGGTGGGGGGTATGAAAAACGACAGCCCATGGTCTAGAGAGAGACGCGCTTTCTATAAGGTTAAATGCAATACCCGTTGGAGCTGGGTGGGATCTAGCCCGCCTCTCATTGCAGCAAGCCACCTGGGCATATACTTTGGCAGTCATAACTCAGAACTAAACAAATCTAGCATTCGGAATGTAGAATGCCGCACACAGAGGCCGGTCATCGTTTCAGGAGGCCGGCCAGGCCCAAGAGTATCAGCAACAGCCTGCAATAAAACTAGCAACTGTTATCAAACAACAAACACTAAACATCATTTTGCAAACTTTCTGCTGAGAACAGAGTTCAGTCCCTTTATGGCCGCTGTATCCGACGCCTCAACCTATCATTGCTAGGCCCGCGTGGGCCCCGGGGGGCGCCGGTCACCGCGTCCCCGACGCACCGGATCGTCTCCGTCGCTTCCCAGATCCAGAGCCAGCCAGTCCTCCGCTGGGAGGGCCAGTATTTCTAAGAAGCTGAAAAGGTCCGGAGCTGGGCCGGGGATCTCACGAACAAAAGGTCGGCCCTGTTTCATGACCACCAGGTAGAAGGGGTGCCCCCATCTGTAGGAGGCTCCTACAGACTTGATCTTCTTCAGGAGGGGCTTAACTGCCCGACGCATTTGAAGAGTTCTTCTGGCTAAATCAGGAAGCAGCAAAACTGAAGCACCACGGTAAGATGAGGGGCCTCTCTCCCAGGCTCTTTTCATGATCTCTTCCTTAATTTTATAGTAGTGGATTCAGCAGACAATTGGGTTGATTCAAAGAAACATGTAACAGCTTGGATTTGGCTCACGATCATCCTATTTTTCACGTCCGCTCGTGCGTTCGTATGAACTTGCGAGTGATTCAATAAGCAAATACGTTTCTATCCTAAAAGATACGTCCGTTCGTATGATATCTCCCGAACTTGCCTCAGTCAGTTGCCAATCGTAAAAATCACGTTCATGTGCTCACCTGTTGCGGCGGCAGCCTGTTTTTTCGGCTGCTTCCATCGTCAACCTCTTCCAATTACTTGCGTTAGCCTCTGGTTTTCATTGGTTTTTGGCCTCTTAGATTCGTGCGTTCGTATGTTTATAAGATCTTGCGCATGCGCACCCTCAACCAGAAACTTACCTAAACCCCTTAGCGCTTGCATCCCACTTCATTTCTCGGTCCCTCAAACTTACCTAAACCCCTTAGCGCTTGCATCCCACTTCATTTCTCGGTCCCTCAAACTTACCTAAACCCCTTAGCGGCTGCATCCCACTTCATTTCTCGGTCCCTCAAACTTACCTAAACCCCTTAGCGCTTGCATCCAACTTCATTTCTCGGTCCCTCAAACTTACCTAAACCCCTTAGCGCTTGCATCCAACTTCATTTCTCGGTCCCTCAAACTTACCTAAACCCCTTAGCGCTTGCATCCAACTTCATTTCTCGGTCCCTCAAACTTACCTAAACCCCTTAGCGGCTGCATCCCACTTCATTTCTCGGTCCCTCAAACTTACCTAAACCCCTTAGCGGCTGCATCCCACTTCATTTCTCGGTCCCTCAAACTTACCTAAACCCCTTAGCGGCTGCATCCCACTTCATTTCTCGGTCCCTCAAACTTACCTAAACCCCTTAGCGCTTGCATCCCACTTCATTTCTCGGTCCCTCAAACTTACCTAAACCCCTTAGCGCTTGCATCCCACTTCATTTCTCGGTCCCTCAAACTTACCTAAACCCCTTAGCGCTTGCATCCAACTTCATTTCTCGGTCCCTCAAACTTACCTAAACCCCTTAGCGCTTGCATCCAACTTCATTTCTCGGTCCCTCAAACTTACCTAAACCCCTTAGCGCTTGCATCCAACTTCATTTCTCGGTCCCTCAAACTTACCTAAACCCCTTAGCGGCTGCATCCCACTTCATTTCTCGGTCCCTCAAACTTACCTAAACCCCTTAGCGGCTGCATCCCACTTCATTTCTCGGTCCCTCAAACTTACCTAAACCCCTTAGCGGCTGCATCCCACTTCATTTCTCGGTCCCTCAAACTTACCTAAACCCCTTAGCGGCTGCATCCCACTTCATTTCTCGGTCCCTCAAACTTACCTAAACCCCTTAGCGCTTGCATCCCACTTCATTTCTCGGTCCCTCAAACTTACCTAAACCCCTTAGCGCTTGCATCCCACTTCATTTCTCGGTCCCTCAAACTTACCTAATCCCCTTAGCGCTTGCATCCCACTTCATTTCTCGGTCCATAAAACGTAAGAATATCACATAATTTACATATGTCTATATGTTTCTAAGTGTGTTGTTTCTGGTTTGTGTAATTTTTTGGGTGTGTGCATATTAGAAAAGACACATTTCGGAAGGCTTAAAATATAATTTATTTTAAATATTTTCTTTTTTTTTTTTGGAATAATTGTAAAAACTTTTTTTTTTTTGGGGTTTTTTTTAGTAAACCTTTTTTTTTTTTTTGTCAAGTAAAAACACATATAAATATTTTGTATTTTTTTAACAGTAAACCACATTTTTTTTTTTTGTTTTTTTTAAAAAACAACTTTTTTGGTTTTTAACCAAAACGATAAAACAAGTTTTAAAATTTGGAAAAATTTAAAAACAACTTTAAGAAAGGAGCCAGGACCAAGGGCACTAATCCTCCTCGTCTTCTTCATCTGTTGGCCCCAACGTCGCCTGTATGGCCAGCAGCTCGGCCACCAACTCCTTTATTCTTTTTTTTTTTCCCGCCAAGGTTTGGGGGATCATCCCTGTAACCAATAGAGAAAGAAACATAAATAGGAGTCCCAGACCGGTTTGTATGCTGGAAATAGATTTAGGGTTAATCAAATACATGTAAATGCATGACATATGTCCTTCTTCAAAGGGATACAGTTAATGCATTTCCCACAGGTAAGTGTTTAAACTCCTTAAACCGGACCTTCAACATTATTTAATGAAAACCAATAACTATTCACAAATGATTCTGCACCACCTCAAAGTTATTTAGGGTTTTTTGGGGATTACAGCGCCGCCATCTGGACTCTGAAGCATAACACTTAATGAGGAGTGGAGAGTTGGATAAAGTACAGGGGAGTAGGTTACAGTGGTGCGTTGGGAATCCAGAGCATAGCTGGGTTGAGGGAAAGGTCATCACTCACACAATGCATGGCAGCACCTTCCTTTTTTCAATCTGTATCCCATGCTGCCTGTAAATATTGTGCATTCCATATTCCCCAATATTGGTTTTGTTCAGTCTAATAACATGCATTAGATGGGTGAAGGGTGTTTTTCCATGTTTCTAATCTGTAGGTACAGTGTGATGGCTAAGTCTTTGGTTCTTAATACTAGTTAGGGTCCTCTTTAAGCTAACGAAGTGCCCACATTAAAGTGTGAACTACACATTGGCTACGCCTTTAGTTATGTGTGTGTTATTAGCTAAGCAAACATTAATATGAATAATGGCATGGAGACTTACGGAGTTGGTGGCCGACAGATGGCTGGTTGGGGCCAACAGGCTGCCCTTGGTCCTGGCTCTGCTGTGAAGAAGTCCCTGGAGAAACATGTGACATTTGGTTAGTACTTGTAGAGAGTCACTATTCCCAACATATCTGGCTCCCAGTCTGGCTGACATCACTCACCTTCGCCAGGATCGACTTCAAGCATCTCTGCTGCCTCCTCCTCCACTATCTCACCCGCTCCTGAAGCTTCTACAAATACATAATAAAGGATAACTTAGTTTTTGGCCTGCCATGTATATCTTTGTGCCTATACATGAAGAGTGACATACCAGAGCCTTCCCCATGCGTGGCCAGGTATGACTCCACGCCCACGCGCCTTGGCCCCTCCTCTGTGGTAAGGTCCAGGGGCTGGTCTGAGGAGGCCACAGAGGAGGGGTAGGTCCGTCGCCCGGGAGATCCACCACCTTCACTCACAGATGCAGAGTCATGCAGCACTGGTCGGCCTGTACGTCTCCGGGTGCGGCGAATTCTGAAATCCATTTCCAACACTACCAAAGAAAAGTCATTATAAATAAAGGCATAACTTAGACATTTGGAACATATACCATGCAATTGCTTTGTACTTACTTGGGAAATGGATCCCAAAATACCTCCGCACCCGGGGCATGTGCAGACGTTTCAGGTCCGACCAATGCTGCATTATCTGGGTGTGAGTGAAGGTGGTGCTGGTCACACGGTGGATCTCGGCGATGATCTCCCGGGCGATGTCCCTTTTCTCGCACACATTGGGCGCGAAGTCATACCGGCGCTGAAGCATGATCTGAAAAACATAATGGACACAGAGCTTTTACTTTTACACACAGACCCATATGTGTTGCATCACAAGTTGAGAATTTAATGTCATTAACACACACATTTCGAGTGGCCGCCATTTTTGGGGAGTGCCTTAAAGAGGACGTTGACTGTGATTGACAGTCTGGTCTTATGTTATATGTATCACACACCATGTACATACAGATAATAGCCAACATCAAGAATCAGGCCACCTGCATCTATGGCATGTTAGGATGGTTTAAACATCCAAGATGTAGCCTAATGCTTAGGCTTTTGGACCACGTGTGTGGCTTCCCGTTGTGTTTTTATGGCTTAGGAAAACAGTGTTCCTCAAACATCCGCATCAAGGTCCGAGACAGGCCAGGTTTGCCAGCTCGCCCCGCTACTCCACAGGTTAATTAACTGTTGCTAAGCCGGAGCAATTGGCCGAATTAGGACATCAGCATAGACAGTTGAAAACGTGGCCAGGCTCGGCCCTTGAGGATGAAGTGTGAGGAGCCAGTGATTAAACATTAAGATACCCCAAACTAGTTCCAAACGCATCATTTACATTTAGGCCATCATTGACTATTCGATTAAAATGCACAGGCAGCCACTTACCAGCATGAGGATCTCTTCCTGTTGACGGGTGAAGATAGTGGGCGCCATCTTTATGCTTCTTCCAGGCAGCAGATAAGTGAAACCCCAGCGGTTTCCTGGTTCCGCTCGAACGTACGTTCGTACGAGCGCGTAGTCGTGCGCATAGGCGTCACACGCTGGGCTCATTATTTAAAGGTCCCTGCACCCAAAGCTCATTCTCTTTGAGCATTTGTGTATGATGGCACCAAAAAAGGCGATGAGCAAGCGACCCCAGGCAAGCAAGACCGCGGAGGGCCCCACAACAAGGTCCCAGCAAGCTGGCCGAAAACTGAGAGCCAAGACTCCCACCTCGGCCCCACCAAGGGACCCTGGACCCTCAGGTACCAAAAAAAGGGGCCCCAAGCCCCGTGCCCCTCCTGCAGCCAAAAAGCTGGCAACTGCAGCACCCACCACCTCTGCCCCCAGAACAGGCAGCACCAGTGAGCCCACACCGGCCATGCCTTCAAGTAGGGCAGTTCGGAAACCCATGCCCCGCAGCAGGGCCCGAACCCCATCCAGGGCCCGAACCCCATCCAGGCCCCGAAGCACAGCCAGAGGCCGAAGAACCCAATCCAGGGCCAGAAGCCCCTACAGGGCCCGCCGAACCCAATCCAGGGCACGAAGCCCCGACAGGGCCCGCCGAACCCAATCCAGGGCCAGAAGCCCCTACAGGCCCAGAAGAACCCAATCCAGGGCCAGAAGCCCCTACAGGGCCCGCCGAACCCAATCCAGGGCCAGAAGCCCCTACAGGGCCCGCCGAACCCAATCCAGGGCCAGAAGCCCCCGACCTGGCACCAGCCGGGAACAGAGCCCCCGACCTGGCACCAGCCGGGAACCTAGCCCCCCAAGAGGGCCCCGAATTGCCCCCATGACCACATCTACACCTGGAAGTTCGGTGGCCAGCCACGCAAGAACACCCAGTCCCTTGGCCAGTCCAGTCCAGTCATTGGGAAGCCACCAATCCGGCCATTCCCCTACCCAGCCCCAGGCCATAATGTCACCACATGTGTCTGCACACATGGAGGAGCAGCCAAGCCAACCATCTGGCCGCACATTGCGCCGCGGCCAGTTGAGTGGGAGATTCTCCCATGACCAAAATATGGCATTGGCTAGTGGCCTTACATTATACTATGACGAGCTATATGGGAGCAAATCCAAACACACCACCAAGCAGCGCAAGATGGAATTGTTTGAAACCATCCTCCGACAAGTAAATGCAGCGGGGGAAGAGAGGAAAGATGTGTCCCAAATTCAGAAGAAAATCTCTGATCTGAAGTATGCTGTATGGCAAAAAGAAATTAAAAGGCATAATTACAGGTAACTAAATGTTTACGCTAAATCTAATGTTTTGGATGTACTGTATGCACCTTTTCTGAGTACCAAACGATTTTCTCTTTTCAGCCTGAAAACTGGCGGTGGCTTTCCATCTAAATTGGAGTTTACCCCTGCTGAGGAGATTGTGCTTGGACTTCTCCATCCGGTCGCGGTCGGTGGACATGCTGGTCTAAGGGACACAGACTCACCGACCCGTACCCACGGTGAGTACTCTTAAATCTGCATGTTTGGCTGTTTGCTAAATAATCTACAGTTCACTAGTAACAAGCTAACGGGATGCCCCTATGGTTTGCCTTGCTTGGCCTCGCACTACTGTGGCTGTTTGTGTCCTCTTTTGATCCCTGGGAATCACACATTTAGGCCCACAGCCATTATGGCAAAGTTCAAATGTCCAATTGGATTGTTAAAGTCATGAAGTTTCGCAAGATAAGTGAGATATTTGGAATCAATCACAAAACACACATCATTATGTATGGGTTGCCTTTTGGTTGTGTGAGTTGTGTTTGAGTTAACAATTTAATTAGCCACCCACAAACATATCTGACCTAGAGCAGCGAGACTCAACTGGCGGCCCGGGGTCCCAATGCGGACCTTGGCACCACATTCAAGGACCCCTGCCCAGACAGCCCTGCACTCAGTTACTTCTGTGTTGACGTGCTCAGAGCTGCCCCCTTGATCGGCCATGTAGTGGTTGGTCTCCTGCCCAATGTCATGGCTCCCTGAAACATAGCATTGCAATATGAAGTACTGCACAGGAAGTGGCATTGCAAGGTACACAGTAACTTTTAAAAAATTTCTCGGGCCACAATCGTGTCCCGCTGCCCCTGCTCTGGCCCATCTGCCACAGTCCCCCCATGCCCCCCCCCACATAAGCCCCATACATTTGTAACAGATTGGCTCCATCCATCCCATCACCATCAATACGTTAACTCCCCCCTTTAGCCATCCAATCCCTGTCCCATCAGCTCTGGCCCATCCAGCCCAGCAAGGGCAAGCAGCCTTTATTAGTTGGCACTTTGAAATCTCCAGCCCCTCCACCAGTGTATTTATTTTTAACTAGACACCCCCTGCGTCAGCACCATGGCCAGACATTCACCTCTCACCACATACCTTGAAATGGGCGTTTCAAACAATTGTTTGAGTACCCCGGACCTAGCGAATGGTAGGCTAAATCCAAAAATGTGCCTTGAAAGTTGTATGCTGACTGGGTACACTTCATGACTTAGAACTGAGGTCACTTAGCAGTTTTTCAGAGCCATTGCACCTATGTAAACTTGCGTGTGTTTGAACAAAGGTCACCATTGGTCTAGAGTTGAATAATATTACAAATAGAGCTATATTTGATTACCTATCCTAAAAAAGGTTATGTGTGTGTGTTTACGTGGTTTGTTTTTCTCTTCTTCAGCCCAGCATGATCCCTCAGCAAGGGTAAACTCACCCCCCAGTTTGGTTATGCCTACCAGGTCCGTACAGCATAGGAGCCCAGATCAGAGATTTTCGGTAAGTTAATTTAGTAGCATAAATACTAACAAGTGCTTAAGAATGTGTTAAACTGTTGAAATCCAAAATTTGGACGCCAACTTAGCCTTTTTTTTTTTATATGTCCCTACAGACCCGCACACTCATGGAAGAGATCCAGGACATGGAGGAAGATGATGATGTCTCCGTACAGGGCACGTCGGATGAACTCCCCCTGGGTCCCAATTTGGAACTGCTCCATAATGTTTCTCTGGCCAATCCTCAGCAGCAGAGTGAATCTCCATCCATTGTGCTTGCACATGGGGAGACTGACACTACAGTCCCCAGTGTTCACTCTGCTGCTGAGGATTTGCAAAGCAGGCCGGTTGCTGTTGAGGGTACGACACCACGCGGCAGGGCACGCCCAAGAGCCAGGGTAATTGTGCGGCGGACGCCATTACGCCGCCCCACAATTTCCCAGGGGAGGCAGAGTGCCCTGCTTCAATTATGGACCCAACAAAGGGACTCTTATGACGCCCAGCTCGTTACAGAGCGTGAGCAAAGGCATGCCGACATGGTCAACATCCATACCAGTCTACAGGGCATCCTCGCGGAGTTGCGTACCCTCAACAGCAACGTGGCCAATGCAAGTAATGGCATCCAGTCAGCCATGGCTGAGATGACCAATATGCAGAGAAACATTGTGGAGCAGTTTCAAATTCACAATGCTGCCATGGCCCAGGCTAGGTCCCATTCCCATGGACCTCCACCTGGACCTCCACCTGGGTATTATGGGCAGCCACCCTATTAAGCCATGGGTGTGTGGGACATCTTTTCTCTTAACCCCCACTGTATTTACTTGTCCTTTGAGGTTTCAAACAATCCATTTTGTGTTGCTCTGGCAGGTTGTGTTTTGTATTTGCTCCCATATAGCTCCTTAGAGTAATGCTTAAGGCCACTAGCCAATGCCATAGGTCTATGTGGAGTTTATCTGGCCACTTATGGCTTTACCTATGTATTTGGTTGGTGCTCCTCCTGTTTGCAGACATGTTTGTGTGACATTATGGCCATGCCCAAATATCCCTGGGCACAGGCAATATTAATGACTGGACTAGGCTGGCCTTTGGACTGGGTGTCCTTGTTTGGTTGTGCCACTCACTTCCAGGTGTAGATGTGCTCGATGTTTTTTTTTAATGTTATCCATTTGTTACCACAGATGTATGTGGACTGATTTCTGTTAACCACTATAATTTTTCATTTTCAAAGTAAAACCAAAAATTCACTTACAATACTTGTGGCGTTTTTAGTGGGAAGACATTTTTCACAGCTTGGGCTAAACCAGATAATTTTGGTTTGAAGAGGTGTAACAATGCAAAGCTAAAGCTAAGGAAACTACATGAAATACATTAGGCAACAATTAAGGTCTAAATGTTTTACTTAGAGGTAATGCCACATTACGGCAAAACAACATATGTAACAAAAAGGATAACACAGACATACAGAATGGTGAGACAGGGAAAAAAGTTAACTAAAATGCTGGCTGATCAGGTTGGCTCGAACAGATTGGCCAGACTCACTGGGGGGCCCCTCAAAATTCTCGACTTCATCCTCGACGGCTGAAGAGGGCAGGCTGTCCACATAACGTGGGACACGTTCCATGATGGCAAAATTGTGCAAAACAGCACATGCCATTATAATGTCGATCACTTTCTTGGGATCATATTGCAGGGCCCCCCCAGTATGGTCAAGGCAACGAAAACGTGTCTTCAGCAGACCAAAGGCCCTCTCCACAACAGCCCGGGTCTTGCGATGCGCACGGTTATACGCTTCCTGAGAGGCATCCTGGGGCCGCAGCACAGGCGTCATGAGCCAGGGTAGAAGTGGGTACCCGGAATCACCTTAAACAGAGAATTAAATGTAATCAAAATTAAAAAGGCAACACAACCAACACCAAAAATTTCACAGATATCATAATGATGTAAGGTAAAGTGTTCCCCCAAAAAAACAGGGCACATTAGGGCCCCCAAAAATTGCACTAAGGTATAACCTAAATAAAAATGGCACTTCTATATACCAATTAATTAACAAACATCTGCACGGCCAAGGGTATTTGTATTTTACATATATTTGTAGTTTTCAGACATGTTACAATTAGGATGCTGCTGAGGGCCTATCCACATTTCACTGGAAACTACAATGTATGCAGTTTAAGTCCACTTTGACATTTAACGACCAATAGTCCAAAAGGAGCCAAATGTCAAAGATCCCTATCCACATTTCACTGGAAACTACAATGTATGCAGTTTAAGTCCACTTTGACATTTAACGACCAATAGTCCAAAAGGAGCCAAATGTCAAAGATCCCTATCCACATTTCACTGGAAACTACAATGTATGCAGTTTAAGTCCACTTTGACATTTAACGACCAATAGTACAAAAGGAGCCAAATGTCAAAGATCCCTATCCACATTTCACTGGAAACTACAATGTATGCAGTTTAAGTCCACTTTGACATTTAACGACCAATAGTCCAAAAGGAGCCAAATGTCAAAGATCCCTATCCACATTTCACTGGAAACTACAATGTATGCAGTTTAAGTCCACTTTGACATTTAACGACCAATAGTACAAAAGGAGCCAAATGTCAAAGATCCCTATCCACATTTCACTGGAAACTACAATGTATGCAGTTTAAGTCCACTTTGACATTTAACGACCAATAGTCCAAAAGGAGCCAAATGTCAAAGATCCCTATCCACATTTCACTGGAAACTACAATGTATGCAGTTTAAGTCCACTTTGACATTTAACGACCAATAGTACAAAAGGAGCCAAATGTCAAAGATCCCTATCCACATTTCACTGGAAACTACAATGTATGCAGTTTAAGTCCACTTTGACATTTAAAGACCAATAGTACAAAAGGAGCCAAATGTCAAAGATCCTTGGGTATAAACTCCAAACCAATATATTTAGGCACAAGGAACTTACAGACATCCTAACTAAAGGGAAAACATTCTGAAGGCCAAAGCGAGACAAGGATTTTTTGGGTAAGTTCCTAATATATGAGCCAAGAAAAAGGCAGTTGGACGCTTCTGTCAAGTTTTCCAAAACAAACATATCAACAAATACAAGATTAATGCCACATTTAATAACACACAAATAGGACACACTTACCAAGCAGCCATGCCCCCGAAAATTCACCTGCCTCAAATCTCCGAAACAACCCAGATCGCCGGAGGATATAGGAGTCGTGGGACGATCCGGGGTAGCCGGCAAGGACACTCATAAACCGCATATCCGGACCAACCACGGCCTGGACATTAAGTGAGTGTCCCATTTTACGATTCCTTAAGGCAAAAACATACAAAAAGGGTAATTGATATTTGACCCAAACTAATAAATTAACCACAAAACATGTCTGCACTCTATTGGGAAAGACTAATGAAAAGCCGAGATAAAGCAGCTACACAAATGAGGGATAAACAAATATGCTGCCGCAAAGGAAAACAGGTTACATGACACGTTGGGCAACATAATAACCAATCTCAATACCTATATATATACTCGTCGGCTGCCCTAGGTACGAGTGCCACATGTGTGCAGTCAATTGCACCAATAACGTTGGGCATGTCGGCCACATTATAAAACCCAAGCTTAATGGCGTTTCTGGCTGCCATATCATCTGGAAAATAAATATATTTTTGAGTTATGGCAGCCATGCCTTCCAAAAATTTAGACAGTGCGCGGCTCAGCGTAGGCTGTGACATCCCCACAGAGAGGGCACCCAGCCTCTGGAACGAGCCGTTCGCCAAAAATTGCAGGCAGCCAAGCATCTTGGTCATACCTGAAATTGCATGCCCCTTCCTTGTGGTGCGGGCTAACCATGGCAGCAGCTCACTATATAATTTATGGAGGGAAGCGCGATTAAGCCTGGTCAGCTCGAACAGCTCAACATCATTCATGCTATCGATGTTCATGCGACGACGCAGGGGCAATCTGCTCTCAGACATCTCGATCAACTCAATGCCAAAAAGCATAAGCCCTTGATGTGCCACAAACTCGCTCCGCTCCATCCTACTCCCGAGGCCAAATAGCTGCCGGCAAACATTTCGTAAAGCAGCTCTTTAATGGGCTTCAAAACAATTAGCAATCACCTCTCTGAATTGGGCGCAAGCCCATGTGAAGGACGTAAAAAATAGGATCGGACGCAAATAATACGATTTGGACGGGAAAAACACACGAACTAACGCAAATTATACGATTCTCGTACGAAATGCGTATGTTCATATACGTCTATGCGCGAACGTTCGTGCGAATACGAAATGGCCAAAAAAACAAGAAAAAATGACAAACACCCACCCAAACTTACGATTCTCGATACGAAATCAATTAACTTTTGCTCTTTGAATCGAGGGGTATGTCCCTAGGCCTGGACGGGTCCGTCGAACGTGGTCCTGGTGCTCTGTGGATCCTATCTATCTCTATGTGCTCATCTTGGCGTCTCCCCAGCAGCTCGTTGAATATGGCAGAGGCAACTTCATTTAAGTTGTTATATTCCGGTGCTTCCGGGAGACCTCGGATCCGGATGTTATTACGCCGTCCTCTGTTTTCCATGTCATCGAGATGAAGCAACAATCTAACGGTGTGCTGAGTTGAGTGAGTCTGTGCCTGCTGAAGGGCCACGTTTGCTCTTTCTATTGCCTCCAGCCTCCGGTCTGTGGAACCCTGGCTATGCTCCAGGGCCTGGACTCTCTCTGCAACGTCCGAGGCTGACTTTGTCACTTCCTCCAATTCCCTCCGAAACAGAGTCTCCATCCTATTAGTGTAGTTCTCAAAGTCTTTTCTCGAGGGAAGGAATTTTAGGAGGAGCTCCAGGTCATATTGTGCAGAGGGAATTTGATTGACGGTCTGGGAGGGAGGCTATGACAGCGGCCCAGGCCCACCACCAATGAATTCCTCGCGTCCAGGTCCAGTAAGATCACGCGCCAAAGGTGTGTTGGGCGTCTCCAGGCCCCAGCACATGGGGGGCTCAAAGCCCTCTCCTAGGTGCCCGGGGGGCGAGCCAGGGACCGGGGGCTCCGCTGTGTGGGCGCGCACTCCCACGGGGCATCAGTGTCGGGTCCGACAGCCGCCGCCCGCTGCTTTTCCTGTTGGTCTGCCTGCCTTCTTCCCGGCGCCATATTGCGTCCTTCTCCTCTCGACCCTGGACCATCTCCAGCCGCAAAATACTGCATTATCTTGGCGGCCCGGGTGTCTTCAGATGTCGGCCGACTCTTCCTCCTCCTCGACATGGTGGCTGCTGACGGTAGATTTGGGTTTTGGGTTGAGTTAGCTGTAGTATGCGCAGAGCTCTCTCAAATGCTTCCTCACGCGGCCATAGCTTAACCACACCCCCATCCCTCCCCAGGGCAATTTAGAAAATTCATTTACCTTTTTCTAACTCTTGCTGTGGTAAATTTTAAAAACAAAATGGCCACCATGCATTTGCAGGCCACCTGCAAACAGCAAGTGTTGCTGGGCTTCCTATTATTGTGCATTGTCAGTTATGTCAGTTGAATTCAGGAAGCTCCAAAATGGCCGCTACCTTTCTTTTACACTGGTGCCAGGCTGTCAAAGAAACATTTCTCATTTCCGAGGTAGAAGAATAATGAAGTGTACCAAAAATCTTCTGTAGGGGTCTACACGGAGGGGTCTACAAGCAGGGGCGGGCTGGCCATAGGACATACCGGGCAGAATCCCGGTAGGCCGGCACATGGGAAGGCCGCAGGTGGTGGCCGATGAGCAGAGCAGTGTAACGGGTGGAGGCCCCACTACCCGCCGCCACCGGCCCCCGCTGTCACACACACACACCCAGATTATCAGCGTGTAAACATTAGTGTGTGTGAGAGCAGCGGCGGGCAGAACGGCCTCCACCCATTACACTGCTCTGCGCATCGGCCGCAGTTAGAACATTGGCTCCGCGCAGGCTCGGCATCAGCAATTAAACTTACATGGATGGGGAAGCAGAGGAGCCGTCATAGATCTGAGTCATGTGACAGAGCAGGATATCTGTGCACGCTGCTGCCCCCTAGTGACAGCTTGTCCCAGGAGCTGGAGGTCAGTGGATGCTTCACACTAGGTTCTGCCATTTGTGACTCGGCTGCAGGGAAGTGCTGCTGCTTCTGCCACAAGGTAAAGGCTTCCCTTTGTGTGTCCTCCCTCCTGGCAGCTTATTAAGGAAAGTTTAGATGTTCAACCCCCTTTTACAATACAAACAGTGTCCCATGTGCTGTCCATAGACTCGGCTGTGCAGAGCTCCATGTTGCCTGTCCCTGTGTTCTCAGGTCCTTCATATACTATATGTCTGCTAAATGGAGCCTTTCACAGCCCTGTAACAGGAGAGAGGCCGGGTGGCCAGTGTGACCAATGAGAAAACTTCTACAAAGCCAGCTCACATCTGTGTCCAAATCTAATCTGCTCCTGATCTGTGTCCAAATCTGATCTGCTCCTGATCTGTGTCCAAATCTGATCTGCTCCTGATCTGTCTCCAAATCTGATCTGCTCCTGATCTGTGTCTCCAAATCTGATCTGCTCCTGATCTGTGTCTCCAAATCTGATCTGCTCCTGATCTGTGTCTCCAAATCCGTTCTGCTCCTGATCTGTGTCTCCAAATCCGATCTGCTCCTGATCTGTGTCTCCAAATCCGATCTGCTCCTGATCTGTGTCTCCAAATCCGATCTGCTCCTGATCTGTGTCTCCAAATCTGATCTGCTCCTGATCTGTGTCTCCAAATCTGATCTGCTCCTGATCTGTGTCCAAATCTGATCTGCTCCTGATCTGTGTCCAAATCTGATCTGCTCCTGATCTGTGTCCAAATCTGATCTGCTCCTGATCTGTGTCTCCAAATCTGATCTGCTCCTGATCTGTGTCTCCAAATCTGATCTGCTTCTGATCTGTGTCTCCAAATCCGATCTGCTCCTGATCTGTGTCTCCAAATCTGATCTGCTCCTGATCTGTGTCTCCAAATCTGATCTGCTCCTGATCTGTGTCTCCAGATCTGATCTGCTCCTGATCTGTGTCTACAAATCCGATCTGCTCCTGATCTGTGTCTCCAAACCCGATCTGCTCCTGATCTGTGTCTCCAAATCCGATCTGCTCCTGATCTGTGTCTCCAAATCCGATCTGCTCCTGATCTGTGTCTCCAAATCCGATCTGCTCCTGATCTGTGTCTCCAAATCCGATCTGCTCCTGATCTGTGTCTCCAAATCCGATCTGCTCCTGATCTGTGTCTCCAAATCTGATCTGCTCCTGATCTGTGTCTCCAGATCTGATCTGCTCCTGATCTGTGTCCAAATCTGATCTGCTCCTGATCTGTGTCCAACTCTGATCTGCTCCTGATCTGTGTCCAAATCTGATCTGCTCCTGATCTGTGTATCCAAATCTGATCTGCTCCTGATCTGTGTCTCCAAATCTGATCTGCTTCTGATCTGTGTCTCCAAATCCGATCTGCTCCTGATCTGTGTCTACGAATCCGATCTGCTCCTGATCTGTGTCTACAAATCCGATCTGCTCCTGATCTGTGTCTCCAAATCTGATCTGTTCCTGATCCGTGTCTCCAAATCTGATCTGCTCCTGATCTGTGTCTCCAAATCTGATCTGCTCCTGATCTGTGTCTACAAATCTGATCTGCTCCTGATCTGTGTCTCCAGATCTGATCTGCTCCTGATCTGTGTCTACAAATCTGATCTGCTCCTGATCTGTGTCTATAAATCCGATCTGCTCCTGATCTGTGTCTCCAAATCTGATCTGCTCCTGATCTGTGTCTCCAAATCTGATCTGCTCCTGATCTGTGTCTACAAATCTGATCTGCTCCTGATCTGTGTCTCCAGATCTGATCTGCTCCTGATCTGTGTCTACAAATCCGATCTGCTCCTGATCTGTGTCTACAAATCCGATCTGCTCCTGATCTGTGTCTCCAAATCTGATCTGCTCCTGATCTGTGTCCAAATCTGATCTGCTCCTGATCTGTGTCCAAATCTGATCTGCTCCTGATCTGTGTCCAAATCTGATCTGCTCCTGATCTGTCTCCAAATCTGATCTGCTCCTGATCTGTGTCTCCAAATCTGATCTGCTCCTGATCTGTGTCTCCAAATCTGATCTGTTCCTGATCTGTGTCCAAATCTGATCTGCTCCTGATCTGTGTCCAAATCTGATCTCCTGATCCGTGTCTCCAATTCTGATCTCCTGATCCGTGTCTCCAAATCTGATCTGCTCCTGATCTGTGTCCAAATCTGATCTGTTCCTGATCTGTGTCCAAATCTGATCTGTGCCCGAATCTATTCTGACACCAACTGATCTATATACTAAACTAAATTGTGCTGCTAACTGTTCTGTGCCCCAGCTTTATCCACTACTGACTCATCTGTGCCCAAATGCATACCTTCTAACTTTTTGGTTTGGGAAACGGGGACAGTTGTTAAATTAAGCCTGTAAAGTGGGATGCCCCTCTCTTTCTTTCTTATTTTTGTCCTCCTAAACCCTGGTAAACCATGGAACAAAATAAGATATATATATATAAATAAATATATAAATATATATATATATATAATATAATATATATATAAAAATATGTGACATTAATATACTATACTGGGCCAGAAAGCCCCAAAAAGTCCCGGGCCGTTTTTTAGTCCCAGTCCGCCCCTGTCAAGTAAGTATGTGATGAATCCTGACAAATTCCAACTGATGTATTGGAATATTCGGGATTAGCTCTTGAAAAAGTGCGGCAGCAGAAGACTGAAGATTATTAATTGACTCAGGCAAGCCTCTAATTCTAAGATTAGATTTTCTTGGACTTCCATTTATGTTTAATGTTGAATTTAAGATTCCTCTTCATTAATTTCAAGGACTGTTGTTGTATAATATATCCTTTGGCCACATAATGAAACTCTTTGGCCCAACACATTTAAATCTTTAGAAATTTGGCATGAGGCTTTCTCAAGGTATTGATTTAGACATGTCCTTTTAGGCTTTATCCAATAAATGTTCAAAAAAATAAATAAATGATCCATTTTCAGAAGTGTGTGCAAGGATGCCATGCTGCTCATCTTCTGTGACTGATAAAGGATTTAAGGTGCGGGAAGTGGCTGCATCATAGACTCATCAAACACTGGCCTCCTTCTCAAATCTTCACAGCTCTGGTTTAACTCACATTTCCCCAGTAAATTAGTAAATAGGGACAAATTTCCATCAACAGGATAGGGGGAAAATAAGCCATTTGCCGGGACGCTTTAAACACCTCACCGAACACGATTGTCCCCAGGACTTATTAGATCAAAGGATGTAAGCTCACGGGCATGAAGATGGATGAAGCGAAGATAAGACTGTGCGTAAAAGGGTAAAAGTACAGAATGCAGTTCTGGGAATTCCGAGGGAGAAAACAGGCAAGGTCAAAGGTCACGCCAAGAGTCAGTACAGGCAGCAGTCAGGATAGTCAGTCAGCTAACAAGGGTCGGCAACGGAAAAACAATACTTGAAATCTCAGGATCAATTACACCCAGCTAAATGCTATCACGGGCAGCAGAATGTGAGGGGGGAAAACCTTTATAGGACGGAAATGGACAGGCTTGGACAGAGTGGGGACTGGGCTCATTGGTGATTAACAATGTATTGGCTGATTGCCCGCATTAAACCTTTAGGGTATTTCGCCCACAGTAATCTTCGGGCTCATTGGCCCTTTAAATCAACCTCTGGCGGCTTCGCTGACTGCAGCGCCGCCAGAGGGTATAAAACAATTGTGTGCTCGCTCAAGCACGTGCAGAAGTGAAGGGGAAGCGAAGAGGGGCGGGCACGCTCGCCAGCCGTCCGGCCAGCCCCCTGAGGACACAGCAGGACCAGAGCGAAGGTAAGCGCGCCATGACACCTACAAAATAGAAAAAGAGCAGATGGATTCAGGCTTGAAAAAACAGAGTGCCCATTTGGAAGATCAAACATACCGGGCTCTGTGCTCTGACTGCAGCTGCTCCCTCAAGTCACCACCCATTCCTGCTGCATGCTGTGCATTGCAGCTGATGCCTACCTCTGGTGACCCTTCTCTCCTTTAGGCATCAAGCTCACGTGATATGCCTTTCCTCGCATTTGGTGCCAGCTAAGGTGGAATCAAGACAAATAGTGTGTGGGTGAGTGTGGGACACATATTCTTATACATTAAATATTGCCAGTAGTATCTCTGCTGAAGGAGGTGCATGCTGATGTCTCCCAGAGGACCCTGCCCCACCTGCCAGTCTCCCAGTCAGGCAGGCTCAGATGTTCTCCTCAAAGCTGCTCTGGCCACTCTCTGGGCCATCTACGAGGTCCTTATCAAAGCTGTAGAAAGTCAAGCCTAGCACAAAGTACGAATGGGCTGAATGTTGTGAGCAAGCTGAACATGTTTCAGCACCCACACCCTGCCGAAGCTGATAGTGGGCCCCCTAAGAACCAGGCCCCAAATCTACGTGCAGGGCCCTAATAATAGATGGGCTCATCACATGTGAGCCCACAGAGAGCAGTTAACCACTGGACTATTGGCCTGGTGACAGAGCAGTGTTTATGGAACTGTCCCGAGGGCATGGAGCAGTTTCTATGTGATTGGAAGCCAAATGTGGCCTTGGAAACTGAAGCCCTTGTGGATAAGTACTCCCACAACCGGGCTCCAGAGGATCCAGACCTGCCAGCTGGAGAACCATATGTGGGACCTGTCATCCAGGCCCAAAAGCCCAAGGCAACCTGCCAGGGCACTTCAAAGCCACATGTTCCCAGCACCAGCAGTGCCCATCACAGAATTCCTCCACTGTGTTGTTTGTGGGTAGGGGTGCTGGGAGGTTGGTAGGTCCTGGGACAACCTGCAACCTGTCAACATGGAAATGGCTGGAGCATGGCTCTTAGGAAATTAGGAACAAAGTTGAACACAAAGGAAAAGAAGAGAGAAAATTTGAGGGGTTCACAATATGTAGCTCAGTGTGCCCATTCACTGTACACTATCTCTAAATTTGCACAAGTTGGAGCTAGCTAAGAACACCCAATATGCTTAATTCATGCAAAAAGTGACAAATGTAATAGGAAAAAGGCACTGTAGTGCCTTTACAGACACTACAGACAATATTTTCATATGAAAAGCATGCAGGTTAAAAAGATCATAACATCATGTGCCTCAATAGTGTACAATAGTCAACAAGTGCATATACATTTTAGAGCTTCTATAACAATCTATAAGAGTAACCAATCGAGATATCAGAATAAAGGACAAAAAGGTAGAGCAGTATATCTAGTTGATGACACCAAAAGAACCCTCAGCATTTCAGTTGTGTTAAACCTTCATCAGGAGGGAGTGGAGTATCCCTTGTGGTGTGGGGCATCTTTAAGTAGAGAGGGGTGAATGGTTCCAGCCTGATGGGGCCAGTCAGCAGGTCACATGTAGGCGCCGATGACGTCATCTTGCGGACAAACTGCGAGATCCGGGCCTACCCATAGACCAGGGTAAGATCCCCCTACAGGCCCCAGGGTGGATTGCGGGGTCGTGCTCGTGCCGCGGGTATTTAAAAGACAAAAGTGTAACCATAACCCGAAGGCATAGGAGCAGTGAGACTATGGAACTCGCTGGCAGGTAGTAATGAAGGATGGAGTAAAAATGTTCAAAAGTGGCCTAGATGCCTTCCTGGCATGTAATAACATTTCCAGCTATGGCTACTAGATCACTGGAAGGAGATAAACAGACTGAACTAGATGGATTAAAGTCTTTATTTAGCCTTATATACTATGTTACTCTGTAAAACTTGTACGTAATCAAGGGCTATAAATGCGCCAGAAAACCAAAAAGATGGTGGCTGCCGGAAAGGCGACAGGAGTGTATCACAGAAAACCTGGAAGTACGTCATCCGCAAGTCGGCAGTAGATAGTTCAGAAGCAGAATGAGCAACAACAGAATATTGAGATGGCTGCTGCAATGTTGATGGAAGCGACTGCAGGAAGTGCGTCATCCGCTGGTGGCCAATAGATGGTCCAAAGGCAGAGTAACCAATAAGATGGCCGTCGCCGCAGTAGCGATGGAAGTGGCTGCAGAAAGTCCATGGCGAGTGGCTGTGGCAGGATGTTACATCATCGGTATGTGTCCAGAATCAAATCAACAAGATGGTGTCCGTCATATCTGGAGACAGTTACGCCGGATTGCTGAGTACAATGCAATAAAATGAAGGAGGCACAAGTTGTGTGTTGTGCAGAGATTGACTCTCATGCTGTATAGCTGAAAGGGCTGGTTGTGAGGCTGAAGCCAGGCAGGAAATTACACAAGAGGGAATCATACTGGTATATAAGGGAAATAAAACAATATTAGTTGTGATTATTTTAAATTAAAATAAACTGTACTTACATTGTGGGATAAAAAAGGGGTGGGGATCCACCTAGGGGTGGAGCAACTAACTGAACCTTAGCACAATACCAAGGACAATTGAGAGAACGAGAGAAGAAAAGGCAAAAATAAAGTGAAGTAAGAGACCTGAATGTTACACACGTAAAACAAGGCAAGGGAGGTAGAAGTAGGTAGATGTCCAAACTGTGGTTTACAACCCAGGAGTAGTGTATCAAGGTCCTTAATGAGACGGGCAATGGGGGCATCATGGGAAACCAGTAATGTTTAGATAAACCTTAAAGTTGATGAACACAGGAGGGTTAGTAAAATACTGAAAAAATCAACATTCTCATTTAAACCTAGGGGATTCTTTGTTTTCAATTTAAAGATCCAAAAGAGCTTGCGTTGTAGAAGTTCCTTATTCAAATTACTACCTCTGGCTGGTTTATTAACAACCTCTATGACCAATAATCTTAATTGATTGATATGATGACCCTGTTCGAGGAAATGTCTTGAAGTGGAAAAAACATTCAGAAGAAAAATGTCTTCAGGAAATGCAATGTTTATTCGGTCAACCGGGGGCCTGCTACTCCAATTGCCTCTGTCCAAATTTAAGGGCTCTCTGGCTTGCTTAAATACAGTTTTAGACAAAGAAGCTTAAATGTCCATTCTGATTGGATGCCTGGACACATGTCAGACGTCCACTGGACATTTCAAACATATACAGATTCACATATATTGACGGTATAGTTCAGACACAAAGAACATCTGTTTCCCATAAAGCAGACATAACATTCTTTGTAATGGTTTAAACCTATGAGGAGGGAGGGTTGAAAATCCTCCTAAACACTGACAATATGTGAGATGGCATACAGGCAGCTAGAAATAAATAATTAATTCTAATTATAATATTTAATTTTTCACCTCAGTCTAGCTAGTGGTGATTCCATGAGGCAATGTCTGATATCAGAGCAATGTTCACTTATGCGGTTTCTTACTAACATATGCCTTGCCACAGGGAAATTTGAGGTTTTAATGACAAAGTTGCACTGGGCACAATGGCCGCATGGTAACATGCCAGAAGGTTTTGAAGATTTAGCGAGCCAATTTGTTGGAACTGATGTATTAGGTGCATAGCTCTCACAAGAGAGTCCCTTATGTTTCTGGCTCTTTTATGTGCAAAGACCTGGGGGGTCCTTGAATTGACTGGATAGTTGTGTGTCGCTGGCTAAGACAGGCCAGTGTTTACGTACTATAGATTTTACTTGATTGGAGAGAAAGGAGTAGGTGAGAACAAGGGGTATTCTATCTGTTTTTTTTACCTTGAAAGCGCAGTAGTGATTGCCTATTAATGGCTCGTGCTTTGGCTCGTGCAGCTTGTAGGTCGGACAATTTGTATCCCCTTGTGAGAAGATTCCTTATGAGATCTGAGGATTTACTTTCATATTGGGCATCGGTGGAAGTAATCCATCTAATGCGGACAAACTGGCTGTAGGGCAATGCCTTGATTAGAGAAAGAGGATGAAAGCTGTTAGCATGTAGAAAAGTCACTCAATCCATGGGTTTTTTTGTATACATCTGTGTTAATGTGCCCGTCAGATAGAGTTACAAGCACGTCCAGAAAATATATCTCACGGGTGCTGTACTCCAAGGAAAAAGAGATTGTTGGGAGGCACTGATTAAGGTAATGATGAAAGTTGATTAAGGAGTCAATTGAGCCTTGCCAGATTATAAACACATGTCATCTATGTATCGTAACCACGTCAGTATTTGTGTACTGTAGGATGTTGTGATGTATACATAATTGGATTCAAAGTTGGCCATATAAAGATTGACATAACTAGGTGCCATGTTAGAGCCCATGGCTGTCCCCTGGATCTGAAAATAAATCTGTTGATCAAATGAGAAATAGTTTTTATATAGTATTATATGAAGCAGTTTCAAGAGAAATTCTTGCATTGTGCTCGAGATATCGATCTTAGAGCTTCTCTAATGACACTAATGCCTTCAGCTGGTGACATCCATGGTCATTGAGCCAAAAGCGGCTAGATGGTTAAGAAAATCGGTTGCATCCTGAAGGTATGAATTAGTAGAGACAACAAGAGGTTGCTATGAGTCAGAGCCAGCTACAATGGGGCATCCTGGAGGTTTGGATAATCTGTTATGTAGCTTAGGGAGAACATAAAACAATGGTATAAGAGGGAAGTCAGTAATGAGAAACCTTTTAGTTTTGTCATCAATGAGTGATGTATCAGCAGTTGCATTAAGGATTGAATCAATGGTGGATTTGATCCGTGGTGTGGGGTCATGTGGAATAGGAGTATAGACGGTGTCGTCATTAAGCTCTCTTTTAAATGAGGCTCAGGTTATGGTGTCTTTTTTGTTTAGGTGATTGAAGTTTATCAAAGTCCTGTTGGAAAAGACAGATAAAGGTTTCCATAGCATGGGAGGAGAAGGGAGGACTCCATGTGCTTCTGGGTCTACACATGGTAAGATCAACGACAGGTAGGTGTGGATTGGATTTTGGCCTATTACTTGAATGATGTGCAAAATAAGATGTTGATCACCATGCTATCCCCCGTCCTGCTGCAAGTGTTGTATTGGTTGGTTGATGGTTGTTGATGATCTATTGGTTGAAGTTTACTTGAGGCCTCTCCAGGTTTTCTTTGTTTTTTTTGGTGCTCTTGATGTTTGGCGTTGGTCTAAAAAATTGTTGTTTGAGGGCAAGGATGATGAACTACCTGTGTCACTGTCAGTATGAGAACAGGAGGTTTTAGAAGAAAGTGGTCTTGCCAGGAGTAAACCCGATCCTCTTGATAGTCAAGAGCGTCCCTTCTATATTTGTTCAATTTGAACTGGATGGTCTCTTGTTTGTATTGGTCAAGGGTGGCGTTACAAGTGCCTAAATAAGATTTAAGATCGTCAGTGGATAGCTTGGATTCAAGTTGTATTTTCAGAGATTTGACTGAATCGTTGATAGACACTAGTTCAACCTGGATCCCCTTGATAGTCAGGGCTACATTTATTTAAAATGTTTTGCCAATCAGCAAGGAAATCCTTGTTTTGTTGGCAAAAAGTAGGTTTGATAGGGAGCCTAAGGCCCCTGGGGATCATTCATGCCTTAAGGTATAAGGGTTGAATACAGGTGTCTGAGTATAACTGGTACTGAATCAATTTTCTAGAGACAAACTCAAATTGTTTTTTTGTAGATGAATGATCTAATACCAAAAGACTATCTGTCCTAGAGTATTGTGCTATGATGTCATAAACCTCTTGTTAATGTTCCTCCTCCAATGTTGTGTATCTTCTCAAATGTCCCTGTGGCAAGGCATTTGTTGGTAAGACCTCTAGAGAAATAAAAAAAACACATAAGTGAACATCGCTCTGATATCAGACACTCCCCCATGGAATCACCACTAGCTAGCCATTTCCTTGAACAGTCAATTAAGATTCTTGGTCATAGAGGTTGTTAATAAACCAGCCAGAGGCTGTAATTTGAATTAGAAACTTCTACAACGCAAGCTCTTTTGGATCTTTGAATTGAAAAAAAAGAATCCCCTAGATTTGAATGAGGATGTTGATTTTTCATTATTTTACTAACCCTCCTGTGTTCAGCAACTTTAAGGTTTATCTAACCATTACTGGTCTCCCATGGTGTCCCCATTGCCCGTCCCATTAAGGACTCTTATTTCATTTCTTTTTTGCCTTTTCTTCTCTCGTTCTCTCAATTCTCCTGGGTATTGTGCTAGGGTTCAGTTGGTTGCTCCACCCCTAGGTGGATCCCCACCCCTTTTTTATCCCACTAACTATTTACAGTTTATTTTAATTCAAAATAATCACAACTAATATTATTTTATTTCCCTTATATAACAGTATGATTCCCTCTAATGTAATTGGTTCCTGCCCGGCTTCAGCCTCACAACCAGCCCTTCCAGCTATACAGCATGAGAGTCAGTCTCTGCACAACACACAACTTGTGCCTCCTCCGTTTTATTGCATTGTACTCAGCAATCAGGCGTTCCTGTCTCCAGATATGGTGCCATCTTGTTGGTTTGATTCCGGGTTTCATACCGATGATGTAACATCCCGCCACAGCCACTCGTCATGGACTTTCTGCAGCCGCTTCCGTCGCCACTGCAGCGGCGGACATCTTATTGGTTACTCTGCCTTTGGACTATCTATTGTTCACCAGCGGATGACATACTTCCTGCAGTCGCTTCAGTCAGCATCGTGGCTATCTTACAGGTTATTCTGCTATTATACATTCTGCTTCTGGAATATCTATTGCCGACTCACGGATGACATACTTCCGGTTTTCTGTAATACACTCCTGTCGCCTTTCCGGCGGTCACCGTCTTTTTGGTTTCCTGGAACATATATTGCCCTTGATCACACATAAGTTTTGTCTTTTAAATACCTGCATGACCCCATGCGCCACCCTGGGGCCTGTAGGGGGATCTTACCCCGGTCTCCGGGGAGGCCGGGATCACGCAGGATGTCCGCAAGATGACGTCATCACTCTGTGCCTACACGTGCGCCGTTAACTGGTACCATCAGGCTGGAACCATTCACCCCTCTCTATTTAACGGTGCCCCACACCACCAGGGATACTCCACTCCATCCTGATGAAGGTTTAACAGAACCAAAACATAGAGGGCTCTTTTGGTGTCATCAACTAGATATACTGCTCTACCTTTTTGGCCTTTATTCTGATATCTCGATTGGTTACTCTTATAGACTTTTATAGAAGCTCTAGAATTTATATGCACTTGGTGACTATTGTACACTATTGAGGCACATGATGTTATGATCTTTTTAAGCTGCATGCTTTTCATATGAATATATTGTCTGTAATCCTTTGTTACACAGTGCCTTCTGTAGTGTAAACTCCAGTGCCACCTAGTGTCATAAATCGCTTACCTGGGCCCCGTTCCAGCGCCGGCTCGGCGGCGGCGGCGGCTGCTGCGGGCGCGCGCGCACGGCCGTCCTTCCTCCTGCCTCCCTGCATCGTGCTCGCTCGCATGCGCGCGAGCATGTCCCTCTTATGCCCTCCGCCAGCGCTGCTGTCAGCGCGCCCGCCGGAGGAAGAACCTGTAGACAGGCTCAGCCAGGAGGGAAGTTCCCCCTCACAGTTATGGGCCAATGAGCCCAGAGTTCAGGGCTGGGCCAATGAGCCCTAAGTTAGGGAATTGTAGGCTATACGCCCTGACCCAATCAAACGCTGCATCCCATGTGCACCAATCACACTCCTATCCTCCATCTGTCTGTCCCTATAAAGGTTTATTTCGGTCAGTTGCTCGGCGCCTGTGATAGTGCCTAGTACCTAGCCTTTCTTGCATGTGTCTTGTGATTGATCTTGTTGCCGACCCTCGCCTGAACTGACTATTCTTGATCTGAACTCCCGTTGCCGACCACCACCTGTACCGACCATCCTTGATCTGAACTCCCGTTGCCGACCATCGCCTGTACCGACCATCCTAGATCTGATATACTGTTGCCGACCTCTGCTCTGAACCTTGACCACGATTTGCCTTCTCCTTTTTAAACGCTCCTGCTATTGGGCTCGCTCAATACCGCTCCCAGCCACTGGTTCTCCAGACCTCCCAACAGTAAGCCTACATCCTTTGAGCCATTGAAGTCCTGGGGGCAACCGATCCCGGGCAGGCGTATTCTGCATCCCGGCAAGCGGGGGCTCCTACAGGTGAAGCTGGCTGCGGAGATTGGGGGTTGAGAGCTTACCTGGAGGGCTGGAGTTACCAGAGCGGATCATTAGAGTACCCAGAGCGTGACACCTAGTGTCCCTTGTACAGATACTTATTGCTCCATTTGTACATGAATTACTATGTCTGCGCTTTTTGCTTTTGTGTTTCCTACTGAGATTCTGCTTTTAAAATGTTGATTTTCCTATTAAATGTGTCACTTTTTGTATGGATTAAATGTATTGGGTGTTCATAGCTATCTCCAACTTGTGCAAATTTATGAATAGCCCTTTGGGACAATAACACTGAGAGCGACAGACTTGGGTTGACAAGTGTTTCAGTATGTGGCCACTGAACCCACAAGGTCTGGTCCCTCAAACTGCAATGCAATGTATACTCCTGTTAGTGATGTAACTAATGTGTATAACCTGCCTGCTTTTTTGACCACGCAGCTGCTATGGAACCTGCAAATAAGGTGAGGGCAGTCCCGGGAGAGATGGGACCCCCAACTGAATGAAGACATGGTGTTCTCTTCAATTCCAACCATGTCCAGTCAGGGGTTTAGAATGGCGTCAACAGCAAAGTACTTCGGGAGCGAGAGCAGGCCTTAACTCAGTGTCAACAGTGCAATAAGCAGACCCAAATAAAAGGTGTAGGGTTAACTTAATTTTCTTGTATTAAAGACAACTCTGCCACCCCAGAGACTGTAAGTTAAGTATAAGCCCTGTGGGTTCATTATTAAAACTTTTTTTAGTTTCAAAGACAACTCTGCCACCCAGAGACTGCGAGGGGTAGATAGGTAGGTACATTGTACCCATCCCCACATGTGCATGCATGTATACCATACAGACATGCAATTGCAACCCCCCCAGACTGGCATGTACACACCCCCAGACACTCATGCTCATACCCCCAGATGAACATACACGTATCCCCAGATGCACATGCCTACACCTCACAGATACCCATGGATATATCCTATACACAAATGCATGGCATAACTCATCCAGCATTTTTATGTAGATTTTTATAATTGGAACAGGTTTCCCTTCCAATATTAGTCCTTCAACTACAATGGCCAATTCAGGAAAAACATACAGATACATAACTGTCAGATTGTAGTCATCCTATGTACTATACATGCCCACACCCCCAGGGACACATGTGCACACCCTCAGCCACTCGCTCATCCACAAACATGCATACACACACAGAGACACAAATCCCCAGTTGCAGGAATGTACACAAAAGCACATATAAACACACATCCTGAGATCGATAGAGTGGACAGTAATTAAGGGGAGCACTGCCCTAGTTCTGGGTTCTACATTTGATCCGTCAGAGGGGTTATCATTAATGTGGGAAACAAGGTGCTGACATCTTAGTTTCATCCTGTGGAATCTACAGCTCTGGTCCATGGTGGTCCTGTGGCACTGTTCAAAAATAATACTACACACTATTATTCTTGCTTTAAAAGAATAAATATTTTTTTGCTTAATAATTGCAATTTTGCACACAAGTTTTCTAACCGTAATTCAACAACACTGAACTTGTGCAATTTTCATTTTTTGAGTGTGTGAAAGAATGCTCAAAAATAATATGTTTTGTGAAAAATATGTGGAACTTGTGCTCACAAAATAATTCTAGTGATTCATTTGCCATTGTTTTGCTCCAAACATGTGTTAAAAACAATTATCAGACAAAAATATTTAAAAACTATATATATTTTCCCTGTTTCCTGCTTCTAGTCCGGGGCTGCAGCTCTTACCTGAACTCTGGATCCACGTCCCTTGCCCCCCGTCCGATCCCACGTCTCTTCCTGGTTCTCAGGGAGATGCCCCTGTAACTGTGAGCTGGTACACCCTCCTCCATTTACTGCAATGGAAAGAGGCATGTTAGGTCTTCACATGCCCCTTTCCATTGCAGTGATTTTTTTAAGTAAACCTATCACCAAGATTTTCACTATCCTGGTTATAGGTTCTTGCCCCAGAGGCATCCAGATTTGGGATGCCTTGCTGTGTGAAACACCCAGATCGGCTGCTCCACTCACCTCCCTACCATTTACACCGCGCATGCATGGGTGATTGTCCAATCAGAGCTTTATGCCTTTCATTCAGGTTTGTGAGAAGATACTTATGCTGATGACCCAAAAACTCTTTACCCATGTAGGATGAATAACATAGTGGCCCAGGTCTGTTGTGAATGTAGTGTCACACTGCTAAAAACGTGCCCACCCAAGTATCGTTTATGTCCTAGAAGACCACTATACTTATAGAAGTGGCTCAGATAGATATCCTGATCCTTGATGCCTCTAGAGATGGACATAGTCATGCCTTGGTAGTGGCTGATCACCATTCACTAAATTTCCTGTAGTAACTCCCATTAAGAATAAAACAGCTGAGACAGCAGCCCAGATGCTATGGAGGGATCTCATCCTGACATATGGCTATCCTGAGCGTATTCACTCAGATCAAGGGTCTTCTTTTGAGGCTGACTTGTTCAAACAGTTGTGTGCACTATATGGTATCCAGAAGACAAGGATCCTTTATCACCCGCAGGTATTCAAATGATGAAAATTACAGAACGGACTCAGAAGGAAAAAGCCCTGAGCTGGTTTGGATGTACAATCATACTACACATTCCAGACCTGGGCACTCCTCTTGCTACTTGCTGTTTGGACTTACTGATAGGGGGCTCCTTACCCTAGACTTTGGACAGAATCCTTCCACAGAACAGTGGACAAGACTTGGCTGGACCTTCACCGGGCTTGCTCAAAAGCTAATAAAGGAAGCCGCCCACACTTGCTCAGATAATTCCCCTAGAGTCCTCCAGGAACTCTAGGGGATCTCATCTCCTCTCAGGTCTTATGTCGTAGTATGCTGAATCTGGTGATCAGTACTTTTCCTTCTGTTATCCCATCACCAGCCATGGTGTCTCCAGTCTGGAGAGATTGGTGGAGGTTTGCTCCACATAATGTACCTCTGCCTCCCTGCTGTTAATCCTCTGGAGTTATTACCTGCGAATACCAGCTTCTCATATAGTGTTGTGAAAGAAAAATCAAGTTTAATTGTGTAAAAATGCCTAAAACCCCAGACACAAGTCCGGAGTTCCCCTATTTATTTTCCACTGTAGCATTAAGGCATAATGGCAAGTTATTAATACAATTAAATATTATTTTAATCTTGCTCGATGGGCTGAACCTCTTATTCCAACTAATCCAGAAGATGAAAATGTCCAACAAAAGCACAAATACTCTTAAGAGCAAGTTTAGAATCCAAATTGAATGGTGATCCCGTGGTGCATGCACTTTCAAAGACCCACACTAGCCCTCAACCTTTTCAATGTACTCTTACCAAATCATCACAAGCTTCTTCATACCAATCTGAGCATCAGCCCTTGCTCTGCTTTAATTGGTCTCTGGGGCTTCATTCGGTCACTTGGCACATAACCTGTTGCAGAGTCACCTCAGTGTACAGGAAACACAAAATACAGCAGAGAATGTTAAACAGAGACTACATATAGATATATTTAACAGTGTCACCCAATGTCATAAAAGTAAACTGCATTAAGCTAGCAATATAGATACAGATCACATAGAGAGAGAAGCTATAAGCTGTTGCACAGTATCTACAACAGGAATCACCCACCATAGGGTTGGTGGCAACCGTTGTTACACAAGTCATGATACCAATGTCCCATGGGAAGGGCTACTCAGTCGCCAGAACACTCAAGACATGATTGTTCTGGAAGTTTCTACAGTGGGAAGTAACCCTACTCCTTTACTAAGCCCCACCTCTTCGTGTAGACTTCTCAGGGCCTGTCTCTGTCCTGGGAGAAAGAGAAATGTTAAGACATAGACAGAGGTTTTGTCAAATGGTGTGCCCCCCTCTGTGTCTGATGCAAATAAACCTGTGGATATAAGAGTTATGGCTGATGCTTATCTAAACCTTTGCCACTGAAGAAAGTTTATCTGTGTCCTCTAGTTGAGAGGGACACACGAACACGACATGAACTTGTTCTTCACACTGACCCTGATGTGAATTGGATTTATTTGTTCTTTGGAACATAAAACTAAAATTATTTCATTGGTGCCTGACTACTGAGTCTGTGTCTTGAGGAGGTGTTTCATTCCATTTCAGTATCCAATATGCTTCCACTCTGGTACCACCCCGATACTCCCTGCAGAAAGTGCACCAACACTGCATACTGCAGTAGCGCCTGGATAAGAACCTCACTGTCGATGAATCAGGGCCCTCACTGCAACAACACTGCCTAGAACTTCAATCAAACTACAGACCTTATTTAGCATGCCCATGTGTGTGAACCCCTGTGTGAGCTCAAGGCAGCAAGGAAACTTTAATGGAGCCAGAGCTGGTGGCCATATTTCCGCTCACCGCTAGCAGTAGGTGTGCCTGAATTTTTTTTCTCTGGTACTCGCCCCAGCTAGAGATATAGCTGGGATGCAGGTGCGGTTGGGAAAAGGTGAGTGTGCTGGGTGATCCCCAGCGTTTCATGTGAGGGAGACCACAACCTTCAGTCTTATATTATCACAGAAGGTGTTTGCTCCTCTTTAAGGCCTTTTAGGCTAACTGTGTTAAGTGTATAGCAAGAGTTATGGTGACTGTCCATGAACACATAAATTGACAGTTCGTTAACATAGAAACATAGAAGGTTGACGGCAGACGCAGACCATACGGTCCATCTAGTCTGCCCTTATGTGTATACTGTATGTACTCTTTATCTTAGGATAGATGTGTGCTTATTCCAGGCATGTTTAAATTCAGTGACTGTTGATTTTTCAACTACCTCTGCTGGAAGTTTGTTCCAAGCATCTACTACTCTTTCTGTAAAATAATATTTTCTAACATTGCTCCTGATCTTCCCCCCGACTAGCTTCAGGTTGTGCCCCCTTGTTCTATCATTAAGCTTCTTCTTAAAAACACTTCTCTCCTGAACCTCATTCAATCCTTTCACATATTTAAAGGTCTTAATCATGTCCTCCAGACTGTACAAATTAAGTTCTTTAAGTCTCTCCTGATAAGTTTTAAGTTTAAGTCCTTCCACCATTTTCGTTGCCCGCCTTTGGACACGTTCTATTTGAATAATGTCTTTTTGCAGGTAAGGTCTCCAGAACTGCACACAGTATTCTAGCTGTGGCCTTACCAGGGCTCTATACAGTGGCATCACAACCTCCATCTTCCTACTGGTGATGCCTCGAGCTATGCAGCCGAGCATCCTGCTTACTTTTCCCATTGCCTGGCTACACTGTCCACTCATCTTGCAGCTATCAGTAATCAGTACCCCTAAATCTCTCTCCTCCGAGGTCCTGGCTAACACAGTGCTGCCCATACGGTACTCAGAGCAGGGATTCCTTCTACCCAAGTGCATGATTTTACATTTAGAGACATTAAACTCTCGTTTCCACAGTTTTGACCATCTATCCAGTAAAGCTAAATCATTTCCATGTTGCAGACACCTCCAGGAATATCCACCCTATTAATAACCTTTGTATCATCAGCAAACAGACAAACTTTTCCAAGCCTTCTCCTATGTCACTTACAAATATATTAAAAAGAATGGGACCCAGGACAGAGCCCTGCGGCACACCACTTGTAACTCGCCTTTGTTCAGATTGCACACCATTTACAACAACACTCTGATACCGATCCCTCAGCCAACTGGAAATCCACTGAACTATCCAGGGATTGAGTCCTACCTTCAATAACTTATCTATGAGCTCCTTATGTGGTACAGTGTCAAAGGCTTTGCTAAAATCCAGATAGGCGATATCCACAGCACCACCTTCATCTAACACTTTAGTGACATTGTCAAAGAAATCAATAAGATTGGTCTGACATGATCTGCCCTCAGTAAAGCCGTGCTGTTTTGGGTCCAATAGGTCATTAATTTAAATATGGAATGAGCGAATAATTCTGTGTCTAATATGGGATCAGATAACTTGCATAATTTAAGGAGCTCTATTGCAAAAAATGGCCCAATGATAAAAATCCATATAAATGTGCTGTATGATGGAGGGGCAGGTCACTTATACACCTGACATCAAAAATGATCTAGCCAGGCTTGTTTTATTATCTTTTAATAGAAGGAAAAGGACATCCAAGGTGGCAGGCTCTGTCAACCCTGATAGATTAAACCTGTCACCCCTGGATTTTATTCCTACCATTATAGAACAAACCACAAGCCTGGCAGGAGTTTTAGTCAGTTTGTGTGTATACGTGACCCCTCCTCTAATTAGCCAATGTGTTTGTATGCATTTTTAATATCACACAATTTTGCACTTTTAAGATAGATTCATGGTATTTCTATAGTCCTTTTGGCTGTCGATTTCTTCTTCCATATGCCATGGTTGGCCCCGCCACAAGAAAAGGGCATGCAATTGATGGTATGACCAAATTTATTGGCTTCCTTTAATTTCTAGCACCTTCGAGAGGCTTGGGGCTCTGTTGGCATGTCTCATCCTTCACTGAGCAGCACCCTAACTAAATTACCTAATGGCGTGGTTGTCGGAGAAATACATCTCTTTTCTTGACAACGTGGTAGCCAGGTTTACAGTGAATTTATTTTTTCGACCTGGCAAATATGCCAAATGTCATGTGCACCATTGATTGTACGCATGTGGCGGTGGTGCCTTCTGTGTCTCAGGAGTATATGTTTCAGTATGTTTAGTTGCTCATTGGTCCTCCATCTTGCGAAGTCTTCTGTGTTTATGCTAGGCTTTTTTCTGCTCGCCTCTTTCAAATCCTCATTGCTCATTGTGCCTTTGATCCCTGTCCTTGTAGTGCACCTTACCTTTTGTTTTTAATGCCAACTGTCTGTCTAATAGCCATGTAAATATGGTCCTCTTTGCAACTGTGGTCCCCTATCTCATCATCCTTCCTTTTATTGGGAGAGGGGCCCATTTGCCCCTTGTGGTTTTCTTTACTAGTAGCTCTCTGTGTGTTTTTTTGTTGTTCTTTTTGTTGACGTTAATTGTTTTGTTTCTGTTTTGTCCTTGTAGGTGAATCTGGCTATCCACTTCTGTTCTGGCTCCTCACCCTTTTTGCGGCCACAGACGCAAGCACAGGTCATACAATCAGGCCCACCACTGCACCTGGGAAGTAGTTGAGCAGGGTTTTGGCCTCTTGAAAAGTAGATTCAGGTGCCTGGATCACGCTGGGGACACGCTGCCATACAAACCTGATAAGATTGTGAAGATAATTGTGGTGTGGTGTCCATTGCCCTTCACAACTTGCTGATGACTGTGCCGATGGAGAGGGTGCCCGCACATGTGGGGAAAACAACCCCTGCCATAGCTTCAGAGGTTCTAGTACAACTATATTCCGACACACAGAGCCGGAAAGGACAGTCAGTCCACCAACAATTTATTGACTCGTCATTTTCGTAATTGTTTTTTTCTGTTTCTTGGTTGTGTTTTGGAGCTGTACCCCCCTCTTTGTTTTGTTTTGGTTGTGAGTAAAGCAACATAACCAAAAAAGTTCTTTGAAGTGTCATTTTTTGGAGGACAAAACACACTGTGCCCCACAAATTGGGCGTACAATGGCCAGCATAGGCCAATTTGTGAACTAAACCCCCATTGGGGCCAACCGGCACAAAAAAGGTTAAACTACAAAGTCCACCAGGGCTGATTATGGGGAGGTGTCCTGGTCCTCTCTGGAAGGTTGTTGTGTGAACTCCAGGAGGGACAGCATTCTTGAGGTGTATGTTCCACAATTTGGCCCAGCAGTGCCTCAAAGTTGCTGCCCCACTGCCCCTGCAGCCAGTTCCTCATGGATTAAACTGGTGGTCCACCAAAAACCTTGTTCAAACGTGCCAAAAAGTGGTGCTATTGGCCCGCCAGTTGCTTCCATGATTTGGCAATACCATGCCATGGACAGGTGGCTTCTGGCTGCAGGTCATGGCTGGCTGGGTCCGGGGTGCTCAGTAGAGGTGGTGCTGGTCGACTCCTGCCCACGGTCCTGGGTGTGGGAGATGGTAGGTGACCCAATGTCCTGTGTGATTGTGCTGGGAGGAGGGGGGGTCTGGAGCAGATCCGGGGACAGCTGCACACTCTACTCAGTTGGTGTCTGCTCAAGCTCCTGGATTTCTTTCAGTAGAGTTGGTAAATCATTAGTGTTTGTTTGGGGCCATGGTCAGACAGCAAAGAAATTACTTCATTTCATTAGCCTCACCCTAAACATCCTCCCTATTTCCATCTGCTAATTGTGGCACCACATTTACCTCATCTAAGGATTTGGTTCCATCACTGTGGTGGGACTGGTAGACGAGGCAAGTCTCCCAGTGAATCAGAGGGAGGCACAGGAGATGGAGCTGCTTGAAGTGCACTGGTTGCCGCAGGTGGAGGCGGGGCTGCTGGCTGGGTGTTGCTGCAGGACAAGGGAATTGTAGGCAACCCCATCTGGGCGCTAGTTTGCCAAATGTGTGTCCCAGGCAAACACTCACTGTTTTTGCTTACGTCTGGGAACTCATGTTTGTGTCAACTGTTTGTGGTTTGCCTCCTTTACCTCTGGGTAACTCTTACCATCAATCAGTGTTGAGGGTCCCCCTGGTAGGTGTTGGGGTGCAGCATCCCCACCACACTCTCCTCTACATGGTTAAACTCCAATGTTTTTGGCAGTCCGCCACCAGCTTTCTACCTAAAAACAAACACAAATGTATAAGGTTCTGAGTGGTCCAATGTGTGACACTGAAGCAGCCCTCTTGTCCCTCACCACTTTCCCTGCAGTCCATCTCACCCAGATTTTTCTCCAGACTACCATTCTGAGATCTTCTCATTTTTGGAGGCCTGCTTCCCATCCTTGGCCTCAGGCCAAGCACTCATCATGTTGCAGGCAATCTGTTGTCATTGATCATGCCGTGCATAATTGGCCCCCAGCCAGCCCTTCATAGTTGTCAGACACCCCATTGAACAGGACCTTCAATAGGGCGTCGGTAAATCACCTGCTCAGCTTCCCCCTGCTGAGGTTGCGCCCGGTCTGGGGGACAGATGCTGGTTTTTGCTGACTGGCGTGCACTGGGCCCACTCCCAGGCTCGTCAGGGGTGGTGCGCTGGCTGCTGGCAGGGGAACAAGCAGCCCCAGCTGAGGCTCTGCTGCTCCAGCTTGTGCTCCACTGTGGATTCTACAGTAGGACCCACACGGGGGTCTGCACTGGGCTCCGCTGTCCCGACCGGTGACCGAAGCAGAATGGGGTGTGCCGGGAGCCCAGGTAGCCCTGGGTGTGGCTCTCCCACTGCTGCTGGTCCACAGTACTGCAGGTGACCCGCTAATAGAGGTGGTAGTGTGGCTGGCAGCAGGGGAGTGCCTGCGGGCTGAGCGGTGGGGCCTTGGGCTGGGGCTGCAGTGCCTTGACTGCACCCAGCAGGAATACATCATGATAGTAAGTAATCATGCTATGCCATGCTTCTCCTATGCATGTTTGCTGCTTTACAAGAAGGCAAATGGAAGGACAGGTGACAGACTGGCTGGTGGAACGCAGGCATATGAACCAAGGCACCTGGCAGGATGCACATTAATGGCAGAAGCCTGGTGTTCCCATACAAACAGGGTTTGGGTTGCTTTTTAGAGCACCAAAAAGGACAGACCCAAACCCTGACTACCTGTTGAAGGCCAACACGTGAAACAGGCCCACACCATTATTGTGCCACCCTACATGTGGCAAACTGAACATGCCATCAGGCATATGCTACAGCTGCTGTCACATGTACCACCCTCTCCTGTTTGGAGGGAACGCCTGGGGGGCTCAGATGTGTGTAGGTAGAGGGGTATGTGGGAGAGGGAGAGCTGGGTGCACCATCGCCAGTACTGACGCTCTGAAGAGCTGGGGCCGCCAGTTGCAGAGCTTTGTCAGTGAGGACAATCCAACAATAATAGCGGAGGGGAGAGCTGGGTCCACCAGGTTGCGTAGGTCTGTCAGCGACTACAATCTGCCATGAATGGTGGCCAGGAGAGCTGTGAGCAATTTGGAGATGCATAGGCACATGATGGTTGGGAGCAGTTATTTAGGACAATACATGCATTGGCCTGCTGCACAGGGGGAGATGTGAGACGCAGGAATTTAAAGGGGAAGGTTAGTGTGTATGTGGACCTAAACTAGGACAATACATGACATACTGGAAAGTGACATTTGGATTATCTTTTAAATGTGCAGACTTTAATCACAGACAGGTACGATTTAAAGCCTAATACCCACGCCAAGAGGACATTGACATTGGAGGTGGCAGAACACCCACACACCCAAATAATACAGCACTGGTTGGACCTTAAAAGAAGAAAGTGGCCCCGGTGGGGTGTTTTTTCAGCTACGACTTCCCAGGTAACTGGATGCTCCATAAATAAGCTGTACACTCATGCTAAACTGTGTGACTGAATTGTGCATTTTATTCTAGCTGGGAAGTTCTGGCTGAGAATCGAGGCCACCCAGAGAAGTGGGGTCCGACCAGTAAGTCAAGCAAGCCAGGGTGTCAGTATAAGGTGCCGGCCCGGCCAATATCCTCTTCCTGCTCTTCAGCCTCACCTCAACTACCACTGGAACAAGCTGTGAAGAGGAGGAGGCCCAGGTGTTGGGCTTAGAATCAGACCAGTACCAGAACAGCCAGGTAGGACAACAGACATGAAACACACAGGTCATAGAAAGGTACTACTAAATGACGTCTGCTGGTGTTTTGCGCTTCTCTTTTCCGACAGACTCATCAGAACAGTGGGAGTACGCATCTATGGGGCCACCTGAGACTGGGCCCTCAGGATGGGTGCTTACAAATACAAGCTGACCACTGCACAAGCAGAACACACGTCACACATGTGTCAAGTTATAACATCTCTTTTCATGTTCTTACATACCCAGACAAAGGGATGATGCCCAGGCAGAGGGTGGCCCCATAAAAGGCCAACATCCAGTGTTGCTGTAAGCAGTGAGCATTTGGAGGGCATTGCCCAGGGAGAACTGGCACACGTGTTTATGCAGCTGACATACATTTCTTTTGTCTTTACAGGTGCCATGTAGCGGAGTCTCCACACCCCGGAGACCCAACAAAATCACACCAACCTTTTTAAATATTTAAATTGTATATGTTTGCACACCAAACATTTTATAGTTCTATATTTTAGCAAGAAAAAAGGTTAAACATTTTAAAATTAAAGCATTAATGTTTTTAGAACAAATATGCTGTGTGGTGTCCCTTTTGCTGCCAGCCTGTCTGGAGATTTTGTCACCCTTGTTGCCAGAGCATTTTGCACTATTTTGCGCTCCATATGTTAAACTGTGATTTTTCAAGGGATTTCCAAGGATTTCCCAAGAAAATTAGAAATTGTTTTTTTCAGCAGAGCCTGGGCTTTAGCATGAAATGTCTTGTTTGTCATTTTTTAGGTGTATTCTCAATATATTTGGGTAAAATTTTGCAAAAAAATTAAAGAAATAACTTTTTTTTACAATTTGTATTGTTGTGTTGTAATACAAAATGTAAGCTTGACAATAAAATTTTATTGCGTGTAATATCCCCATTTCTCCTGCCCAGGAGACTGCCCCAAACTGAAACAGTGCTTTAAGAGATTTTCAGATAAAATACAACTGTGCTAGAGGCTATGCGCACCTTGCAGTTTTGCAAGAAAAACAACCCTTTACATTTGAAATACCCCCACAAACAATATATTTTCTGGAAGTACACACCAAAAACCTTCTAGGTGTACCAGGCTTGTTGACATGGGTGCAGTTTTCTGGATGTAATCCCTCAATGAATTATTTGGTTGCACAGGGTTTCCTAAAAAAAGAACCCTTTTAATTGCCAGCTTACTTGAAATATTGTTACCCTCTGTTGACAGGTCATTTTTCACCATATTTCCCCATGTTTAACCGGGATTTTTGCAGGAATTTCCAGGAAAATTCTATATATTTATTCCAAGTATGCCTCACACCCTGCTTCGGAAATATTAATTACACGTGGGTTATGGTCCAGTAGAGGGCGAACTTCTGCAGAGATGACTAGAAAAAAGAAGCCCCTCCCGGTCCATAAGTACCTGGGACTTCCCACACATTCCCCAGTCTTTGTCTCTGCAGACGGCGAGCAAGTCAGAAGATGGCTGTCTCCTTCCTTACAGGTAAGCTGGGTTTACACCCGGCCAATTATTGCCCTATTTCTGCCTGGACCTTGTTTTAATAAATTACCTATGCCTCCCAGCCTCGGCTGTAGGTCCGGGCGAGGGTAGGTTACACCCTAGTGGTGTACTAACTAGGAGCCATGCTCCTCCGTGAGACCCCCCACAAAGGGGTAGGCGGATACCCGGTTTCGGGATCCTGGTTTGGGATGCCCTGTCCGTTTTGTCCCTGCGCCGCATTAGGTGGCTTGGGTACCCCCCTCCACCTGTTGCTCCCTGTCCCTGGTTCGCGAGGGGGGGGCTGCCCCTCTGTTTTAATTCAGCTTGCCCTGGCCGGATAGCTGTCAGTGAGTATGATTGTTGTGTGTGTATGTGCATGTGATGTGCTTCACTTGTTGCCAGGCTGCGTCTGGCTGGATGGCGGCCTGAGTCCCGGGGCCGGCTCCGCATCGTTGCTGGGAGCGCGGCTATGGTTTCTTTCTTCTCCTCAGTTAGGAGAGGAGGCAGGGCCGGGTGCTTGGTGCGCTGACGCGGCCCGCCCCCCTCTCCTTGGCGCCCTCGGAGGTCCCAGCCAATGGCTGGGAACCGCGGTTCTGCTTCTCTACAGGAAGGGGCGGGGCCACGCACGGCACACGATCCGCACTGGCCCGCCCTTCTCGTTCACTCGGCCTTGCTGGTGTGGGCTGGTCGCCATTTTGTTTCTTGGTCCTAAACTGTGAGTGCCCTGCGGGGCTTCTATGCATTACCTGTTTGTTTGCTGTACAAGCGGGATGTGTTTTAGGTGCGCCTTGTATGCTGCATGTGTGCTTTTACTTATATACTTGAAGGTTTTACATATATATATATATATATGTCTAGGCATATATCTGGAAGTATGCTGTCTGTAATGGCGTTTTTTGCTTATGGTACCCTTGTTATTATGTCATCCAGGGGGATTACCTTCCTTGATAGTAAAAAAGGGGGTTCTCCCGGTCCTTATGTCCCTCATACAAGTTGGGGTTTTACAAATCCTCCCACTAACGGACGTTAAGGAGCATCTCGGGTGGCTTACTAGCGTAATTCCCACTGGTCATTGCGACTACCATAAAAAATCACCATATGGAGGCTTCCCAGGATACCGGGCTTGGGATCCCTTCGGGGCAACCCCGATTGTGTGTGGTTTGTGGGGTATCCCTCGCTGGGGATGATGTGCTTATTTGCATACCATGTGCACAGCATGCCATTACGCAGCATTCCGGACCCCGGTTCAGCGCCGCCGGTCTCATCACCTACATGCCTGGCTTTGACCCCAGGTGATGTTGTCACTGGCGGGGAGTCGCATTCTGATGTCTGTGCTAGATTGGCCAACATTGAGAAATTGATTGCTAGCTCTGCGACCAGGAAGGCCCCAGCTAAGAGAAGGCATTTGGCACCGGCTGTGCCGGGTTTTGATTATGAGGAATATGACTCCTTTGATTGGTCTGATTATTTCCCGTTGGAAGAAGGAGAATTGTTTTCAGAATCTGAAGGCTCTGATGATCAGCAGTTCTTGGATGCTGATGCGGGGCAGGAGCGTGGGGATACTGTTGATACCCCCAGACTTCTGGCCCATATTTTTGAGGTGCTTCCTATTTCCCCTCCTGCGGAGGCCCCTCCACAAAAGGGGCAATTTTTTGGGGTCACCAAGCCTCGCTTGGAGTTTCCGGATCAGAAGCATTTTGACAAATTGATTCTTAAGGAATGGGAAAAGCCCAGCCGGCTTCCTGGTATACCTCAGGGGTGGGATAGGAAGTATCCCTTTCCTGTGGACACGGTTCTGGGTTTGTCCAACACATCGGTTGTGCACTCACCGGACTCCATTACTCTGAAGGATAGTGAGGACCGAAGTCTTGATCAAATGGCGTTGCATGCCTTTGCCAGTGTGGGTTCGGCCTTGAGCCCTGTTTGTGCTTCAGCTCTCACGGCTGTGGCTACCAGATCTGTCATTAGGGGCCTGTTGAATGGTCCCCATCTTAACCCTGCTAGTGATGAATTTGCAGCACTTACGCGGTGTGATTTGTTCATGACCTTTGTCTTATCAGCTTTGGATGATACAATCTGCATGTGTAGTAGAACCTCGGCTTTGCTTGTGGCTATACGCCGATCGGTTTGGTTGTGCCAATGGGCGGTTGATATTGCTGCGAAGAAGGCGCTTACAGGGCTACCCTTCCTGGGTATGCGCCTGTTTGGAGAGAAGTTGGACTCGGTGACGAAAGGAGGTAAATTGCCACAACGCAAAAAGCAGCGCTGACCCTTTCGGGGTGTAGGCTCCTTTAATCCTTCCTTTCGCAGCTCTCGAGCAAGCAGGGGAGTTGCTTACTCTGCGTTCAGAGGTGATTCCTGGGGTAGGGGCAGAGGATGTGCCCGTCCTGGGACTGCCTAGGGTGCCAAACCCAAGGCTGCTGCCAAACCCTCTCAGCAATGAGGGGACGCCCTCACCCTCGCGGGTGGGGGGACGGCTACGGCTCTTCGCCCAGGTCTGGACCCAGGAGGTCACGGACAACTGGATCCTGGAAGTGGTCTCTTCCGGGTACAAGCTGGAGTTCGAGTACCGGCCTCCTCCCAGATTCCTCAGGTCTCAGGTTCCTTCGGACCCCCGGGCCGCGCAGGGGCTTTTCATGACAGTGCAAAACCTTCGGGACATGGGTCGTCTGCCCGGTGCCCTCCACAGAGAGAGGTCGGGGCTATTACTCCAACCTTTTTACAGTCCCCAAAAAGGATGGCTCCATAAGACCCATTCTGGATCTAAAGATTCTCAACAGGTTCATCAGAACCAAGAAATTTTGCATGGAGACTTCGTCCAGGGGAATTTATGACGTCCATAGACATCAAGGACGCTTACCTTCATGTGCCGATCTTCCCGGGACACCAACGGTTTCTCAGTTTGTGGCTCTTCCTTTTGGGCCGACCTCGGCACCAAGGGTGTTCACTAAGGCGTTGGCGGGTATAATGGCCCTTCTCAGAGCCCAGGGCATTCGCATTGTGCCGTATTTGGATGACCTTCTCATCACGGCATCCTCTCTTGGTCAAGCTGGACACCAGGTTGGTGGTGTCAACGCTGGAGAGGTTTGGTTGGGTGATCAACTATCCCAAGTCCTCTCTCTCCCCGTCAAGGGGAAGGCTTTCTGGGTATGAATCTGGATACCATTCAGACCAGGGTGTTCCTACCTCCGTCGAAGGTGGAGACGGTTCAAGATCTGATACGTCTTCTTCTGTCCATCCCTCGCCCGTCCTTCCAGCAAGGCATGAAGCTGGTGGGATTGATAGTGGCCTGTTTCGAGGCGGTTCCCTTTGCTCAGTTTCACATGAGGCCTCTTCAACTCCATCTATTATCGGCTTGGGACAGATGCCCTCTGTCCTTGGATCAGTCATTTGTGATGTCTCCCCTGGTCCGGCAGTCTCTTCGGTGGTGGCTGGAACCGAGGAATTTGCTGAGGGGCAGATCTCTTCCGGCCCCTTGTTGGGAGACGGTCACCACAGACGCCAGCCTATCGGAATGGGGGGGGGTTTCTGGAAGGAACATCAGTTCCAGGGGCTGTGGGGTCCTCAGGAGGCGCACATCCCCATCAACGTCCTGGAGCTGAGGGCAATTCGGTTGGTGCTGTCGCACCTGACGCATCATCTCCAAGGCTTACCGGTTCAGGTTCGATCAGACAATCAGACTGTGGTTGCTTACATCAATCACCAAGCAGAGACTCGCAGCAGGAGTGCCCTCAGGGAAGTGTCCCTGATTCTTGCATGGGCCGAGAGCAATGTTCCATGCATCTCGGCGGTGTACATTCCAGGGGTGGAGAACCAGGAAGCGGACTCTCTGAGCAGGGGGTCCTCTCACCGAGGGGAATGGTCCCTCAACTACGAGGTATTTCTATCCATTTGTCACAAGTGGGGGTTCCCGGAGGTGGATCTCTTTGCCTCCCGTCACAACCACAAGCTCCCTGCTTTTGTGTCTCTGTCCCAGGATCCTCTGGCTCTGGCAGTGGATGCCATGTCCCTTGCCTGGCGGGATCTGGGTCTCCTGTATCTGTTTCCCCCCTTCTCCATGGTAGGCAGGGTGGTGCGCAGGCTGGCTCAAGAGGGGGTGCCAGCAATCTTGGTGGCCCCAAGGTGGCCAAGACAGGTGTGGTTCGCAGACGTAGTCCAGCTGGTGGTAGATCAATTCAGGCTGCTTCTGGTTCCGGATCTGATCACACAAGGTCAGCTTTGTTACCCCAATTTCAAAATGCTGGCTTTGATGGCGTGACTGCTGAAACCTTCATCTTAAAGGAAAAGGGTTTGTCTGAAGCAGTTGTCCAGACTCTTGTCAGGGCTAGGAAGAAATCTTCCTCTAATATCTACTACAGGACCTGGCGGACCTACATTTATTGGGGTGAGGCTATGGCCTTTCCTTGTCGGGTGTTTTCCATTCCTCGAAGTGGTCTCTTCCGGGTACAAGCTTAAGTTCCAGTACCGGCCTCCTCCCGGATTCCTCAGGTCTCGGGTTCCTCCGTCGAAGGAGGTAGGAACACCCAGAATCCTGCGGATTTTGGAGTTTCTTCAGCATGGTCTGGACATGGGTTTTCAATCTTTCGCTCTTCATCCTTTGATTAAGACCTTTTTTCAGGAGGTCACTCATGTGCGCCCTCCTCGCAAACCCATGTTGCCTGTTTGGGATTTAAATTTGGTGTTGTCTGCCCTTCAGGGTCCTCCTTTTGAACCAGTGCAGGATGCTGCACTGTCCATTTTCACCTTAACGGTTGCCTTTTTGGTGGCTATCACCTCTGTTCGACGGGTTTCTGAGTTGGCGGCTCTGTCTATTCAGGCCCCCTACTTTGAGAGACATCAGGACAAGGTGGTTTTCTGCTTTAAACCAGACTTCCTGCCAAAGGTTGTCTCTGCTTTTCACCTTAATCAGGACATTGTGCTTCCTTCATTGTGTCCTAAACCTAGCAATGACAAGGAGAGGGCTTTGCACTCTCTGGATGTCGTTAGATGTGTAAAGTACTATCTGGTGGCTACTTCACCATTCCGGGCCCAAGAAGGGTTTGGCGCCCGTCAAGTCTATCATTAGTAAATGGATTCGTCAGGTCGTTATTAGGGCCTACTCTGCCAAGGGGAGGGATCCCCCTTTCAAGATCACTGCTCATTCTACTCGTGCTGTTGGGGCTTCCTGGGCGTTTCAGCACCAAGCCTCTGTTGAACAAGTTTGTAAGGCTGCTACTTGGTCTTCTGTTCATACTTTTTCCAAGGTTTACAAGGTTGATGTGCGGGCCTCAGCGGATGCTGTTTTTGGCCGCAAAGTTCTGCAAGCTGCAGTGGTTTAATTTGTGCACTATTGTCAGTTGGGATCCCCACCCTTTTTGGTCACTGCTATTGGATGTCCCACGTGTAATTAATATTTCCGAAGTAGGGTGTGAGACATACTTGGAATAATACCATTTTGTGATTACTCACCTGTAAAATGGGTATTATAAGTATGTCACACACCCTGCTTCGTCCCACCCTGAGTTGTATCTTGGATCCTCTATGTGGTGATACTTTTTTCTCATAGATTTTATTTTTCTCTTAAATTGTCTCATTTATTTTAAATAAACAATTTATTGTACTAAAGAAAACTATACTGCATGTGAAAGCCGCATTTTTCCTGATTACAACGGTACCACATATGTATCGGTAGCCCCCCGTTACTGTAACTATTGTCGTGGGCGCCCCCTTCCCAGGGGAGGGGGACCAATTTTTTTGGGGGGGAAGGATTAAAAACCCCTAAAAATCGCCCCAAAAAATGTCATGAGGTCCCCCCTACCCAGCATATCCAGCCCTGGGACCAGCTATGGGGGCTTGTACAAGGCGCAGGGGCCAGCTTTGATGGCCCCTGGCCCTGCAGGCTACAAGCCGGCATAGCCTATGGGCACGGGCACCCTTAAAAATCCCCTCAAAAATGTTGTGAGGTTCCACCTACCAAGCATAACCAGCCCAGGGCCAGCTATGCAGGGCTTGTAGAACAGGACGTAGGTGCCAGCTTTGGCCTCTGTGAGGCCTGGGACCTTCTGCCCCCCCCCCCAGCCTTTGGGGAGGCAGGAAATTTGGGGGGCCAGGGGTTAACGGCAAGCCACCCGCTAGCCGCAGGTGACTTGCCAGCCCCCAGCCTTGTGAACTGGTATAGGGGTCTCATGTGGGGCAGTTGTGGCCTAGAGGTAAGGGGAGCGTACTTGTGAGGGTGGCAGGTTCGAATCCCGGTCTTGGGACATGACTGAAGTGCTCTTAACCTCGCAACTGCTCCCCAGGCGCTGTAATTACGGAAGCCCACTGCTCCAGGCATGTGTACACTCACTGCACGGATGCACGTTAAATGCGGAGGACGAATTCCTATGTGTGCGCAAGCATACAATGGCCATCTATGCATTAAAAAAAAAAAAATGAATAGATCCTTTACCAGTTCACAAAGGGTTAACAGTAAACACACCACACACATAATTAAAAATGACTAAAAAATAAAACTTTTTTTTACTTTACTCAGCTTTGATCGTCAGCTCCTGTGTCCCTCAAACCGATGACAGATGCGGTAATTGCTGGCCAGTGGAGGGGGGGTGGGGCTTAGTGGCAAGATGGCGGCGCCCATCTGGAGAGGAGACCTGAAGACCGAAGAGGAGTGCTGAAGACAGAAGAGCCGGTGGGGGGGGGGAGTTCGGAGGCCCCCCGGGTGAAGAGGAGAGCCGGCGACAGCGAGCGCACATGGAGGTGAGTAAATGTCATTCTTTTTTTTTTTCACAGAAAAAGCTGGCGCGGCTGAAACAGGGGGGTGGGGCACCCTATTCCGGGCACTCCCCTGCAGACGGAGGGGCCCCAACGGGGGATCGGAGCCCCCCAGGGTGAAGAGGAGACCCGGAGGTCAGGTGAGTGTTTGTTTACTTTAGTTTTGCTGTACCAGATTCTACGTGCTTGGCACTTAAGTGGAGTAGAAGTGAGCATGTAGAATATACATGCTTGGGAATGAAAGGGTTATTATCCAAAGAGGTTTAAGGCAGGGTGCTGCAGGTCAAACTGAGGTGGGGGAAGGTGCCAGAAAAGAAAAGGTGGAAGCGGGTAAGAACATAGAAGAAGAAGGTGAGTGAAAGTGTGGGGATGATGACGACATGGGATGCCCCACCAGGAACAAAATGGGAGAAGGTAAGTCACAATACAGGCATAAACATTACATGGGATGCCCCTCAAGGAACACAGGAAAATAGGAAGAAGAAAGTGAGTGCCAGTGCAGCCCTGAACACTACATGGGATGTCACCATACAAAGAAGGTAAGTCACACTGGAGGGTGGAACACAAACATGGGATGCCCTGAAGGGGGGGGGCAGTGGGGTTTTAAAAATAAAGAAAAACTGTAAGTGTATGCCGGAATGCCAGCGAGATGGCCACGAGATTGAAAGATTCTGAAGCAATATACAGCTGGAAACAGGTACAAACTCAGCTTCCGAGCCTAGTTCACAGCCTAAAACCGTAATTGCTCAGCTAAACCACATGCATACGTGAAGCACTTACGATCGCTTACGTCTGGACGAGAAATTCTCAGGAAGCGGCTGTGAATAAAACAAGCTTTTGCAACTTCCCGGTTTCCAAGTTCACTCCTGCAAAAGAATGAGCAGTACCAGTGAGGCTTTGAATCAAGCTTAATGTGAGACGGCCTCATTACAGGTGCAACCCCTGTAATTACATAACATAATGTGATTAGTGTTATGCTGTATTCAATATGAGTTGTGTTTTGTCTACTGTGTGCTGACCTGAAACCTCACTGGGCCTGAACCTAGCTAGCCAGTGTCTTTATGCTCCTGAGCTGCAACACCCACTGCTTGCATTTCATTCAGATTTTTCTTGCCTCTTCGAGCTCAGAATAGCAAGGAAAACTGATTGAAGCTTGCCACCCCAGCCCCATCCCCACTCACCTCAAGCTGTGGGGATGGGTGCCCATGCCAGCTATTCAAAAGTGCCTGCATTGGTACACTTTCCATGTATAGTGAGGCAAGGTGTACCAGCAATCCTTGGGTCTAAAAACTGTGGGGCATCCCAATTTAAGATTCCCTAAAAAGAGGAAGACCACTGGCCCAAGAGTCTTATAAACTTTAGGAAGGTGGATGCTCCTCTTTAATGTTAACCACACACATTTATTAATTGTTACTTTGGAAAATAATCCCAGGATTTTCACTCACCTGGGTTTTGGTTCCCTTCAGGGGCATCTGGATTCAGGATGTCCTGCTGCACATATCCCCCCAGATCCATGCGAAACCCATCCTTCCAGCGTTCCCACGGTGCAGGCGCAGTCAGGCAGCCTATCAGCTCAATGTGGCAATCACGGGGGATTTACACAGCGAGCATCCCAAATTGAGAGAGGCAAAAGGACATACCTGGAGTCTAAAAGACCGATGTAGATAAAGTTCCACTTTCATTGGGTCACATAACACAATTATCAATGCAATCATTTATTTTATTTTTTTTGTACGTACCTTTGAAATTACATCACTTCAGTTAAATAAGGAAAAAAATGCATTTGCAGTCCAGTTATTTTGTTTTACGTAAGGAATTGCCACAATTAGCAATTTTAAAAACATTTGTTTTCCCAGCGAAATGTGATTTCCCGGTAATGATTTTATTATAAAGAAACATATGCAGAACATATAAATAAATGTATTTAAGCCGCCTGTATTCTAAATGCTTCTCATTGCTCTTCCTTCATGGCGAGTTGTACGCATAAGCTAAATAACACATTCCTATCCTTTATTGAATGACCCCTACCCCCTCTGCTACTAATTCTCTTTGGCTCTGGTCTAACTTGATGTCCTTAAGTGACTTTCTAGTAAAATCTCTGCACTGGGTTTGCTTTTCAAAACTGTGGTGGAATGAGTCCCCTCAGACCATGCCTGGCCTACAAGCCAATGAAGGAGCGCTCCTAAGCAGTTGTAACATGACTCTTTCTTCCTTCCCTATCTCACAGGGGAGGCCTCCTTGTTTAAGGTAAAATCAAATGAGAGCCAGAGAGCCGCGGCTGGCTATGCAGGCTGCTATTTATTTTAGGGAAAAAAAGTGAATATCAGAGATTTAACAATGCTCTGATAAAATGTATACAGCTAGAATGAATATGGGTTTTGACATAAAATTAAGAAAAGTTTAATTTGGGCTGTTCCTTTGCAACCTTTTACACACATATAGATTAATACATGTTATACGTTGTAGCTATGCAAATAGATACAGAGGCACTATTGTTCAATGCATTGAAACTCTGCACTGTTTTAATCACGTGGTGGCAATTGCACTGGCATCCTGTTGTGCACATTATATTGAATGCTCCAATCCCAGCACACAGCAACTTTCCTAGTGTTTCAGTGTGCTGGGATAGGCACACTGAATAAAAGCACATGCCCCCCTTAATCTATAAGACTATTGGGGTGGGGGGGGGTTGGGCTACCTCTCTATGGGGATGCCCTACTTTGTGAAACTCTCTGGGACCTTCCTGAATAGCTGACATGGGCATTCCCACAGCTAAGGGCGGAGATGAGGGCAGTGGTGCTCGTTCCATTCAGTCAGGACATTTCATGTTAAAGTGGACCAACTTTGGTCCACTTCGGTGGGGCACCCCGATCTGGGGTGCCCCGTTGTGTGTAACCCCCCAGAACGCCCGGAAACGCTCACCTCACCACGCTCCTACACGGGCGCTCGTCCAATTAGAGCGCTCAGAGCCGCTGTGGTATGTACGTACAAGCGACGTCCAAGGCCGCGTCTCGCCCTTCCCTCTAACAGGGAGCGCGCCCGCGCCAGCCATTCACAAATGGCCGGCGCGGGTGCGCGTCCTGCTAGAGAGAAGCGCGAGACGCGACCGTGGCCCGCGCATGCGCCGTTGGAACGGGGTTAAGGTAAGGTTTCTGGGCTTCCTGGGGGGTTTCACCCCGCGGAACATCCCGATTTCAGATGCCCCGCAGGGAGGGATCTGATCGGCCCGGGAATCTATAAGATCCCCCCTGGGTGTTGGTCCACTTTAAAGCACAGACTTTGCTGAAAATAACAATATATAATGTTCCTGAAAATCCCTGCAAAAATCACAGTTAAATTGTTAAGACCACTTTCGATGGAATTTTTGAAAGTTTCTATTTTTTTTGTGCCACCAGTGCTGAGCTGATCTAGTTTTACATTTTTTTCTATATTAGAAAATGTGTGTTTTATGGAAGCAGTTTGTACACTAAGAAGAGATACGTGAGTCCTGTATGCACAGAACACTGCTGATATGGCCACTGCTGAGATGAGGGAGCTCACTCACCCTTGTAATTGCCTAGCAGCAGTGTTCTGTGCAACTATCTGTAATCTGTTGCTGTTGCCAATGTACACCAAATCTGCACTTGTACGTGTATGTTGCCAATAGCAACAGATTGCAGTAAAAACTGCTTCCAAAACACACATTGGCTAATATTATAAAAAAAAAATAAAAAATATTAGATCAGTTCAGTACCTTTAGGGTATCATTTTGACACACAAAAATATACACTTTTAAATTAAATTAAATTATTAAAAATTCAATCGAACGTGAACTTATCCATTAAACATGTATAGCACAAAATGCTGAAAAATGGCCTGGCAACAGAGGGTGACAACATCTCTAAGTAGGCTGGCAGGCACTGAAGGGGTTAATTGCAAATATATCTGATCATTTAAAATCATACTAACATTGAAAAAACACTAGACTGGTTCGTCAAAGTTTCTGAACCTTCCAAATTTCTGAATGTCTGCATACATTTGACCTAAAACTACATGAGATTTTTCCTCAAGATGGGATGGGTTCAAATGTGCCCAAGCCAATGTGCACAACTATTCAACAATTACCAGAAAAGTTTGGGGGGTCACAGCAAATAGTGAAAACAAAGGTATGTAGAAAGATTTTCCAATGTGAGACAGGATTATTTTCCCCATTAAATATACGACTAGGAGGAGGGGATGCAGCTGCATGTACTTCCTGTGCTGCATTGGGATACAGAGGAGGATTGTGGCTTGAGTGTGGGTCTGGCAGTGACCCAGTGACTGTGGGGCATCCCTTATGCTCCCTAGGAATCATCATTACTAGATCAAAAGCTAAATATGACTTTTGGTCCAGTTTAAACACCACTGTGATATATTTCTGTAGCAAGAGCCCCTTCATTTAGCCAAAGGTTATAAAGGCAATATCCAAGCCTAAAAAAGATATTTCAGGCAAAGGTAATTATTAGACCATTGTGTAGGATTGCATTTTGCACTGTCCTAAACTGCTTTCTGTTTTAAATTGAACAAGCACCCAGCTGCTGCTATCTGGCACTTGTAAGAGGGCCACATAAAAGGGCTTGGAGGGCCGCATTCGGCCCCCGGGCCTTGAGTTTGACACATTTGCTCTATGGGGCAATCATTAATATACGGAATATGCCTTTTTATGTATATGCTATCCCCTCGATTCAAAGAGCAAAAGTTAATTGATTTCGGATCGAGAATCGTAAGTTTGGGCGGGTGTTAGTCATTTTTTCCTGTTTTTTTGGCCATTTCCGACTCGCACGAGCCTACGTTCGAATGCGTATATGCTCTTACGATCATCGCAAGTTCGTTCCTAAATTTTAGGATCAAAACGTAAAACTTAGGATCAAATCCTAAAACTTAGGATGAAAACGTAAAACTTAGGATAATTGGATGTGTTTCGGTGTGATTCAGAGAACAGTTTTCCAACCTCTAAATACGTTTTAAAAGAAAGCCACTGCCGACACCTTTTAGCAGTCGGATTGCTGTTCTTGAACATGTGGAGGAGTCTGTGCGTCTTGAGCTCCAATGAACTGCATGTATCAGCATGGCCAAGGCCATAAATTGTATGGCAATGCATACCTGATTCACGTATGCCTTATAAAAGCATTTTAATGTGGACCTTAATTAGTCCTTTGCATGTAAACCTTTATTTGGCAATATATTTGCGTTAATTAAAGAAACTTATGTCCTTTGTTATTTATTTTTAAATTGATGTACTAGAATAATATTTTTAGATTGCATTTATTGGTGTAGTTGTTTACCTTTGCTTTGTTTAATTATTTAAGCACATCTTTGGTCAGATGCATCACACTTACTGAGGAGAGGAGAGCGGGATAAAGTGCAGGATGTGGGTTACTGCTGTATTTTGCACAGACACAGCAGAGCTGGGGGCACGGAAAGGTCAGAAATCAAAGAATCCAGAGCAACACAGTCACAAGGCCCTTTCTGTTTGCAGGCTGCCCGATAATACCTGAGCCGCCATCTTGGCTGTTTCTAGGCTCATAACATGCAGAAGTTGCTGGGTGTTTTTTAATATTTGAGAGCAATCTGTATGTAGAGGGTGTGGGTAACCACACCAAAAATTTAAAGTTGCACCATTTGAAGCCAAAATATTAAAATTAAATCCACAAGTAAAAAATGCAAGTTAACTAAAAATTAAACAAAGTAAGATTTACTTATGCAAATGCATTCATTAATGGTTGGTTACTACAAAATGAATGAAATAAAGAAAAATAAAAGACCAAATATTTAGAATGCACTTTAATGAGGTAAGTTTGTAGTGCGCAGCCGCAAGATCAGAAGGATTTACGTCCAGACAAAAAAGGAAAAAGGGCAAAACCAATGTTGCAACCTGAGAAATGAAACGGAAAATTCAGGATGGAAACTGACATAGGTCTGATTCCCGAACTGCCATACGAACGGACGTATATTTTAGGATAGAAACGTATTTGCTTATTGAATCACTCGCAAGTTCATACGAACGCACGAGCGTACGGGAAAAATAGGATGATCGGCACCAAAATCCAAGCTGTTACATGTTTCTTTGAATCGACCCATATGTGTTGCTAAATGAGTACATAAATACAGGTTTACTATTTCTTTTGTTTGATTTTTTTAAGTTTCATTTACTAAGCTGAAAACTTAAATATGTGTGGGTTTACAAGAAAATCTGAATCTGGCTGAGAAGTAAAGGAAGGGCTTATATAAAAAAAAAAGTGTTTTTTATGGGTGAATCTCTCACAGCTCAGCTCAATAACTGGACTTGATAATGTTTGCACTGGTGCCATCTAGTGGCCATTTTCTATTAATCACTGCATACAGTAAGATGGTTTTCATTTCCCTGCCTTATCCCAGTCTTCTGGTAAAAGTAGCAGGGGCAAATTTGCTGTGTAGGGAAGTCAAAATTGTTGAGAATAAGATTCAGGTCAAATTTCATTAAATTTGGTTAAACTTGGTCTCTAAACAATGGCGGAATTTGTCAGGAAATGAGTGAACTTTCCCCTGTCAGCAGGCAGCCAATCACGCCAGGAGGTCAGTCTGGAAAAGTGGCAAGAATCCAGTTGGGCTCCTGCATCAGCTCACACCTGATCCCACCCTTGGATATATAATATGGTATATATAATAGGGTATATATAATAGGGTATATATAATAGGGTATATATAATATATAATATGGATCTTGTTAAGTCCTTGCTAAGGAAGTTGTTAGGGGGATAAGATATCCGTTTCTCAACCTGCAAACTTAAACTTCAGGTGCAGCAACAGGGGAGTTCTTATGGGTCTGGTTTATTATTTTAATAGTAAAACAGTATTCCTTCTTGCTTTAAAAAGTGCTACAAGGTCCTTTACCTACTTATTTTGGTAACATTAATAATTGATCGCTTCCTTGCAGGTCATTGGTTGTAACTGCTTGTTGCTAGGGGCTACTTGGCATAAAGAGGCTGAGGACCACTGCTGTAGAGGACATCTATTGTCACAGATAGTGCTGGACATAGATTGTGCATAGCTATGGCATTGAGACTAACAGTCTACATAGATACAATTGTAAGAATCTAGATTCATATACATATATATATATATATATATATATATATATATATATATATATATACATACATATATACATATTTATTCCTGAATTAATTAACCTCTGTATTTCATATTCACTTCTTCAGTGCCATAGAGTTGCATTGCTTATATCACCATTTACTGCTGTTTTCTGAACTGCGTCTTTATATAAATTTCCAGTACAATTTACCACAGTAATTTAATTACCTGTTCCCTACTGCACATGCGCAGTTTTCAGGCAGGCTAATTCATTACTAGCGGCAGGTAACGACAGATGAGCGTCTGTAGCAGGCATTTCAGAGCGCCCGCTAGTAGTCGCTGTGCTCGGCCATGGTTCGCTAGTTCAGAGCGCCTCAGTCGCTGTGCAGCATAGATGAATACGTTGTGGGGAGTCGCTATATGAGCAGTATAGGAGCGAATTGTAGCGACTGGTCAGTGCGACCGACTCACACCATATTCATAAAAAAAAAAAAGCCTCACACACCGCCGGCCGGCGCTCAAAAATGTTTCTCTGCAGCCCAGAGCGCCGGAGGCTGTGTGATTAAAGGCTGTTTTTGAACATGTATCCACCAGTAACAAAGCGAAAACATATGGAATTACATTGTTATAACATTGTGACATGAACACATTAATGCCAGACCTGTAATGTCAATTCTGCATCAATATAATATAATATAATAAAATGGAAAAAGTTTTCAAAAATGGCCTTTTTTAGGCCAGGAGAGGTCACAACATTATTTGAGTAAAAAAAATAAAAACCCCCTGTTTAAAGAGAAGTAAAAGAACGTCCATTGAAATGTATGGGAGAGCGCCAGGTAGCGAGAGGTTAGACGTGGTGTTCTGCCCAGCAGGGAAGAGAATCAGTATAATTCATTTCTGCCCTGTCATCGTATCATTAGTGAGGTTATAGCACCATCTAGTGGTGTTAAGTTGTTTAACATGTTTTTCTGACTTAAAAGTATTATGGGAGATTGCAATGCATTCTGGGAGGAAGAAGGGGGCTGTCTTTATCCTCCAGACACAGATCAGAGCTGCCATCACATTTTTCTCTTCTAAAACTCCACCATCTGTGTAACAGCATATCTGGTGAGTCACTTACCTCAGTTACTAGGGCATTATGATATCTAGATATTTGTACTACTCAGAGAGTTTAATGTGTAGATGTTAAACTGCTAGCTAGCCATGCAATCCTTCTCATATGCAGCCTTTTTGTCGTGTACTTCACTGTTATGTAATGTATGATATCTACAGATGTTATACTCTGTACTTATGCATTGTCATCTGAATTCTTATAGTTTTACCACACACATATATTTCTACAACCTGTTTCGCCATCACATAATAAACCTGTTAACTGCAAACAACAGGCCTCTTATTTGGAAGACAGGAATGGTTTATGCTGAATGTTGGATTGCACACTGAATGAACATGTAAGAAGACAGAACACGTGGCGTGGCGCTCTGAAAGTTTGAACGCGGGCGCTGTGCGCTGAGGCTGGGATAATGATGAATCAGACGCTACATGGCGTTATCCCAGTCGCTCAACAGAATCGGCTTCATAAATGTGTAATTGCGTGCCGTGTCCAGCGTTCACCTGACGCTACCTGCCGCTTACAAGGCACTACCTGGCGCTATCCCTTCATGAATAAGGCCCTTAGTCTTCCCTGTCAGGACATTGTTTTCCTGGCCCTTAGTCCAGCCCTTGTTTTAATACAGGAACCATCTTGCTTACATGTAGCAAGCTGTGAAGCAGCATCCGGAAATCCAGTAGACAAGTAGACCAACTCCCAGGATTTTGACTATCCTGGGTTTTGGTCCACTTCGGCGGGGCACCCCGATCGGGGCCCCGCTGTGTGAAACCCCCCAGAAACCCCGAAAAACTCACCTCTCCTCGCTCCCACGTGACCGCCGCTGCCAATCCCCACCGACGGACAAGCGGGAGGCAGCGACAGACAAGAGAGCACGCCCACCGCCGCCTCCCGCGCGTCACTCTAACATGGCGCTCACCCGCGCCGGCCATTCACAAACGGCCGGCGCGGGTGCGCGTCCTGCTACAGGGACGCACGGGAGGCGGCGGTGGGCGCCGCTGGGTCGTGGATAAGGTAGGGATTTAGGGGTTTCTGGGGGATTTCACACAGTGGGGCACCCCCGATCGGGGTGCCCCGCTGTCAGGGGTCTGATCGGTCCGGGAATCTTATAGATTCCTGGGCCGATCATGGGAGGGTGTTGGTCCACTTTAACTTTAACATAGCATAGTTAATAATCTTGATTTTCTATCACTAGAGTGTTGGTATGTTTTGCTCCTGTGACAGGATGTGCAGCATGGCATCCTACATTTGGATGTCCTGAGCTGTGGGTTTGGGTGGACCCATATGCAATAAAGGATGTGGTGGTGCAGGCAGCAACAGTCAGAATGATGTAAGAATCTGTTCAAGGTACAGATACAACTACAGCAACCTTCTAGGTTCCTGGCCATATACCATGCAAGATATAAAATATGTATAGGTGAAAATTTACATCTCCTTTTAGTTAAGCAAAATACTTTCTTAAAGCAGACCAACCCCCCTAACTACCAGAGGCTCAGTTGCAAGAGCAAAAAGCATGGGTGAAAAGGGTCACCCCTGATGTGTCCCCCTATAAAGCGCAAAGGGATCTAAAAAATCTATTGAAACATAGGGCTCGCGGTCGCCCTGTTTGTGGGGCATTCCGATTTGGGATGCCACAATGTGTGAATGCTGTAAAACAAATCTTTCCAGTGATATCACGCTGCATGCTGGGCACCATGCTGGGGATACATGGCGCTCCCCTTTCCATTCACTGTGGATGGTATAGAACCTTGATTGAAGTAAAGCCTACCAGTGCGCTGTTGGATTGAAAGGTAATGACAAAAGGCATTCTAAGGAGTTTCACACAGCGGGGCATCCCAAATCAGTATGTACTTAGGATAAGGAACAAAAGCCGGGGGGAGTGAAAAATACAAATCTGTGAGATACTCACCTGTAGAATTGATATTATGCGCATACAGTACGTCCTGCTCCATATATAATACTTACACGTGGGTAATCCTCTGCCAGATGGCGCTGTTCACTGCAGACATGCAAAAACAGGCTCCTCCCGGCCCTTCATATACCCAGGGACCTCCCACAAATCCCGAGCATTGAAAAGCAGTGAGAAAAAGAAGCCGGGAGAAACCAACCACCAAACTGGTAATAACAACAATGATAACAATCACCATACAGGGGATCCAGAACAAGGTGAAACCAGGTTGGGGTGGAGCAGGACGTATTGTATGTGTATAATATCAATTCTACAGGTGAGTATCTCACAGAATTGTATTATTCTAAGCATACAGTATGTCCTGCTCCATATATAATACTTACACATGGGACATCCAATAGCAGTGTCCATAAAGTAGGGTGGGATCCCCCAACAACAAAGGCAACGGCACGTAGCTCAGACTACAACCGCCTTCAAAACCTTACGGCCAAAAGCAGCATCAGCTGAGGCCCGAACATCAACCTTGTAAAACTTTGAAAAGATATGAACAGAAGACCAAGTAGCGGCCTTGCAAACTTGTTCAACAGAAGCCTGGTGCTGGAAGGCCCAAGAGGCACCAATAGCACGAGTGGAATGAGGCGTAAGACGAAAAGGGGGAGTCCTCCCCTTAGTAGAATAGGCTTGAATCACAGCCTGACGAATCCATTTGCTGATGGTAGACTTGGCGGGAGCCAAACCCTTCCTAAGCCCCGGAAGGCACAACGAAGAGAGCATCAGTTTTCCTGAAGGCCTTAGTGACAACCAGGTAATACTTCAAGCACCTGACTACGTCCAAGGAATGCAGAACCCGCTCCTTGTTGTTGCTAGGATTGGGACACAGAGAAGGAAGAACAATATCCTGGTTCAAATGAAAAGCCGAAATAACTTTAGGCAGAAAATCCGGTTTGAAGCGGAACACCACCTTGTCCTGGTGTCGCTCATAGTATGGAGGCTGAATAGATAGAGCAGCCAGTTCAGACACACGCCTAACCGAAGTAATTGCCACCAAGAAGACAACCTTGAGAGTGAGAACAGCCAGAGCAGCATCTTGAATAGGCTCAAAGGGAGCACCCTGCAAGGCAGACAAAACCAAGTTTAAATCCCAGACAGGGACCGTAGGCTTTCGAGAGGGACGTACGTGAGTGACCCCCTGAAAGAAGGTCTTAATCAGGTGATGTTGAGCAAAGGTCTTCTGAAAGAAGATTGACAGGGCAGAAACCTGACCCTTCAGAGTACTAAGTTTGAGACCTAAGTCCAGACCATGCTGTATAAACTCCAGAACCCTAGGGCTGGAGAATTCCCGGCAGGGAAGAGACCTGGACTCACACCAGTCAATGTAGGAACGCCATACTCTATAATAGATAGCAGAAGAAGTCTTCTTCCTGGCCTGCACCATAGTAGCCACCACAGAGGCAGACAAACCCTTCTCCATCAAGATGGAGGTTTCAGCAGCCAGGCCGTCAAAGCCAGAGTTTGTAAACTGGGATGGCATAAGGACCCTTGAGTTAGCAGATTTGGCACCCTTGGCAGATCATACTGATCTACTGCCATTTGAACCCCGTCTGTGAACCACACTCTTCTTGGACACCTGGGGGCCACTAGAATCACAGGTACCCCTTCCAGAGCAATCTTGCGTAGAACCCTGCCCAGAAGGGGGAACGGTGGAAACACATACAGGAGTCGAAACTCCCTCCAAGACATGGACAGGGCATCCGTGGCCATGGCCAGAGGATCCTGAGACAGTGAGACGAAGGCTGGGAGCTTGTGATTGTGACGGGAAGCAAACAGATCCACATCTGGTAGTCCCCAACGGTGACACAGGGACTGCAATACCTTGTTACAGAGGGACCACTCCCCCTGACGGGACATCCCCCTGCTCAGGGCGTCCGCCAGCAGGTTCTCCGCCCCCGGAATGTAAACAGCCGAAATGCATTGAACATTGGCCTCCGCCCATGTCAGAATCTGAGACACCTCTTGGAGAGCACCCTTGCTCCGGGTCCCTCCCTGATGATTGATGTAGGCAACCGCCGTTCTGTTGTCTGAGCGTACCTGGACCGACAGACCCCTCGGGTGTTGAGTCAAACACTCCAGTACCAACCTGACTGCCCGTAATTCCAGAATGTTGATGGGTAAATGGGCCTCCTGAGGACCCCACGTCCCCTGGAAGCGCAGGGACTTCCAGAATCCCCCCCCCAACCTGACAGACTGTCACCCGTGACCGTCTCCCAAGAGGGGGTCAGAAAAGACCTGCCCCTTATCAAGCACACAGAACCCGTCCAAGGACGCTGGGTTCTTGTTCCACACTGACAGAAGGTGAAGCTGCAGAGGTCTCAAATGGAACTGGGCAAAGGGCACCGCCTCGAAGCTCGCCACCATCAGGCCCACCAACCGCATTCCCTGCCGGATGGAGAACTGTGGGCTCGAAAGTAGGAACCTCGCCTGCTCTGTCAGAGCTTTCACCTTCTGTTGAGGAAGGAATATCCTTGACTGAACCGTATCCAGAATCATTCCCAGGAACTGAGTCACCGAGGAGGGGGACAGGGAGGACTTGGGGTAATTGATCACCCAGCCGAAGGACTCCAGGGTGGACACTACCAGCCGAGTGTCCAACTCTGCCTGCCGCAGAGACCGAGAGGTGATGAGAATATCGTCCAGGTAGGGCAGCACGCGTATGCCCCTTAGCCTTATCAGGGAAATCACCCCTGCCAGCACCTTGGTGAACACCCTGGGAGCAGACGTTAGGCCGAATGGCAGGGCCACAAATTGGTAATGCTGATCTTTTAGTGCAAATCTGAGAAACCTGTCCTGGAAACACCGGGACGTGCAGGTAAGCATCCTTGATGTCTACTGACGTCATGAAGTCCCCTGGGCGCAGTGAGCCAATGGCCGAGCGCAGAGTTTCCATGCGAAAGTGCCTGTTCTTGACAAATTTGTTGAGGATTTTTAAATCCAGAATGGGCCTGACTGACCCATCCTTCTTGGGTACTGTGAAAAGATTGGAGTAGAACCCCGTGCCCCTGTCTCCAAGGGGGACCTTGCAAATGACCCCTAGATCCATGAGACCCTGTACGGCCAACAACAAGACCTGAGCTGAGGCAGGGTCTTGAGGGATTCGAGACCCAATGAATCTGGTGGGGGGCCATACAGCAAATTCTATCTTGTAGCCGGAGGACACTACCTCCTGAATCCACCGGTCTGAGACGTGGCACCGCCAGACGCGCTTGAAGTGCTGTAGATGTCCCCTCACCCTGACGGCTGAGGGCGCCCCCTCATGCCTGAGGGGCCTTGGGAGGGGCTTTGGGCTTGGGCCCCCAGGAGGAACCGGGACGGCGTCCTCTGTTCCTGTGCCAGGATCTGTGCGGGCCCCAGCGAAGGACGCTCCTCTACCTTGTTTGGCCCCATGGTAGGGGATTGATAGGGAGCCTTGGCCACGAAAGGGCCGAGTCTGCCGCCTGCACTGGGGTAACTTGCCTCCCTTGGCAAAGAGGTCTAATCGATCCCCAAACAAGCGCAGTCCTTTAAATGGAAGGCCCGTGAGGGCTTTCTTGGCGGCATTGTCTGCAGCCCACTGGCGCAACCAGACCGCGTGGCGTATAGCAACCACCAGGGCAGATGACCTGGCACACATCTTAATAGCATCGTCCAAAGCGGACAGGATAAACTTCACAAACGCATCACAGCTGGACAGAGCATTGACAGTATCAGGAGGCAACTCATCTGTGCCATCGAGAGCACTCCTAACCACGGCCCTGAGCGCTACTGCCGTAATGTCTAAAGCGCAACCCGGGGGCAGAGTCGCTCCCCCAAATGCAAAGGCGTGACATGCCACTTGGTCCACACGCCGGTCCTCAGAGTCCCGCAGCGTAGTAGTGTCGGGAGAGTGCATAATAGAGGTGTTGGACAACCCTAGAATAGGAGCTTCGACCGCAGGTGGCGATGATCAGCACTTAACCAAGTCAGCAGGAAAGGGATATTTCCTATCCACGCTCTTAGGGACCCCATGAAGTCTGCTGGGATGTTCCCATTCTTTAAGCACGAGGCTATTGAAATGGGTCTGCTTGGGAAATTCCAAGCGAGCTTTAGTGGTATGAAAAAGATCACCTCTTTGCCGGGGAGCCGCGGCAGGGGGAGAGAGGGACAGAACCTCAAAGATCTGAACCAGCAGTCTATCAATATCATCCGAGGACCAATGCTCGGAGCCAGACTCTTCCTGACCCCTAGACTCATCGTCATATGACCCTGAGTCAGAGAACAGTTCCCCTTCGTCCGAGGGGATATCGGCATAGGAATGCAACAAATCATCAGGTTCTATAGGGAAGAGAGCCGATTCAGGGTTCAAGTGCCGCCTCTTGGCGGTGGCTTTACGCGCTAAGGAATTAGCAAGCAAGTTTTCAACACTAGCCAGCCTCGTGGCCAGATCAGGATGAGAATCCCCACTGGTATTGGGGGTTAGACTCAGGCTTGGTGGAGTAGGTGAAGTGCGGCGGGGTGCAGGCCCAGCCTCAGAGGAGACGGGAAGCACCGATAGCGCCTGCTGTGCACAAGGAACACAGACCCGTGCATTGTCACCGCTGCTAGGTAGGACCCCACAAGCTACACACAGCCGGGCTTGTTCCGAAGGAACCCCGTTCACAATATCCTGAGATGCCTCCATATGGTGATTTAATCGGCACAATAGGCCAGTAGGGATTGATGCTGTAAGCTACCCTGGATGCCCCAATAACCCGCGGGGAAGTGGGAGTAATTTTTATGGTCACGACCGGGAGCTACACTGGGGCCGGGAGAAGCCACCAAAATCTGCGGTCTGAAAGACATAAGGGGGAACAAGGATGTCAGAGCCATGCACAATGTGGAGATAGAAACTAAAGAAGAGTCGCCCATGAGGGCACTTACAGGCAGAGAGGAGAGGACGATCTTCACCACGCGCGCGGGAGAAGGAAATGGCACCAAGCAGACCTCGGAGGGCGAGCCTGAGCCGACCGCGACGCGTAGCGCGCCAAGCCGGAAACACGCCCCTCCCCAGCGAGCACGAAGCTCGGAAGGCGTCTAGCCAATGAGTGACAGTAAAGTCATAATGCCTGATGTAAATGGCGCTCGGAGCCTATACAGGGACGGCTGAGGCCTGTACTCAGGCTCTCCTGTGGCTCCCCGTTGGGGAGTGAACCCCGGTCTGCCGTGACAGGCGGGGATACTGTATTGGACAGGCGCTCTAAGCCAGTGCAACTTAGGAAGAGCCACTAAGGCTAAGAAGGAGAAGGAAGGAAGATGAAAGACACAGTGGCGTCCGCAAAGCCGCCGCCGTACATGCGGTGCGAGCAGAGACAGAAACTAAGGGCGCTGCGGTTAACAGTAAGGTAAGAGTGCGGCTCTGATCCCGTTCCCAGTAAAGCACAGCCAAGCCATAAGCGTGTAAGGATACACTGAGGCCGCCATACACACAACCCCTCCCCCCCTTTCTTTTCCCCCTGGCTAAGGGGGGAACGAGGGAGGAAGGCGACCCGTTACATAGGGCCCACCGCTTCCTGGGGCGTGGGGCAATGATGCGGGAGGGGCCTCCCCTGAAGGCTCACCATCAGCCTTGAAAGCCTACCCTATGGTGGGGGATTGCGGTGGAGCGTGGCTCCGTAAGCACACATGGTGCTGCCTACCTTCACCTGACCAGTGCAGCCCAGGCTGGGAGGCATATCACACAGAGGAGGGGTGGAAATAGTCCCACAGGACCGCAGGCTGTAATAGCCCCGCTCACCTGCGAGAGTGTGATACTTCATGTCTTTGCAGCCAGCACTGCAGAGAAATCTGGGGATTTGTGGGAGGTCCCTGGGTATATGAAGGGCCGGGATGAGCCTGTTTTTGCATGTCTGCAGTGAACAGCGCCATCTGGCGGAGGATTACCCACGTGTAAGTATTATATATGGAGCAGGACGTACTGTATGCTTAGAATATCCTGGGTTTTGTTATCTATATTTTCTATACTATTCAATGAGAAAGCCATTCAGGCAGGGTTTTCTAGGAAGCCCCTTTGTTGATCATCAAGCATGTTAAATTGACAAGCATGTTAAATTGATTGTAGGCTACCCAGAAAATGTGCTAGTTCCGCAGTATCAAATGTAGGCCACACCTAAGCTCACCACTATTATAGATATGGCAAAGCAGGCCTATTAAGGTGCGCCAGAAAGGCTAGGGCCTTACCATTCCTCCCACTAGTTTCAAACCAGGAGGCCTTTTTGTATAGCATCTTTCTTAGTGTACAATCTATCACATGTAACTGAAGGGCTTGGCAAACCGCATGCCGCTCAAGCCTTGTTTATTCTGTTGAAGAGTCTGCATAGGCCTGTTGCTTTACTTTTTTCAGAGATTCAAGCTTAACCTTTTCTTCCTTAACCCTTTAGACATCGAGCCCGTGAAATTCACATGGTTGTCTCTCCAAACATGAATTTCACGTGCCCGGAGTTTTCCCCCAGTCTGCAGCAAACAAAAATACAATTCTGTGAGTACTCACCTGTAGAATTGATTTTGTAGTATACAGCACGTCCTGTTTCACTAAATTCTTTACGTCTGGGTTATCCGCAACAAGGTGGCGCAGTGGACTGCAGAAAAGACTTGTGGCATCTCCCGGCCCTATAAAAGGACAGGAACCTCCCACAAATTCCCAGTGTTACAAAGCAGTTAGACAAGAAGCCGGGAGAATAATAATGAAGGAAACCCAACCAAAACATTTGAACAAATCACCATACAGAGGTAACCAAGAATAATGATAACAAGGGAGGGATGAAACAGGACGTGCTGTATACTACAAAATCAATTCTACAGGTGAGTACTCACAGAATTGTATTTTTTCCAGTATACAGCACGTCCTGTTTCACTAAATTCTTTACGTCTGGGGCATCCAAAAGCAGTGTCCGTAAGGTAGGGCGGATCCCCAAGAACAACGGCGGGCAGTTTAAACCACTGCCGCCTGAAGAACTTTGCGGCCAAAAACAGCATCAGCTGAGGCCCTAACATCAACCCTGTAAATTTTGGCAAAAGTATGAACAAGACCAAGTAGCGGCCTTACAAACTTGTTCAACAGAAGCTTGATGCTGAAAATCCCAAGAGGCACCAATAGCACGAGTGGAATGAGCAGTAAGGCGGAAGGGAGGTTCCTTCCCCTTAGCAGAATAGGCTTGCACCACCGCCTGATGAATCCACTTGCTGATAGTGGATTTAGCCGGAGGCAAACCCTTCTTAGGCACAGAAGGGAGAACAAGAAGAGCATCAGTCTTCCTGAAAGATTCAGTAGCTACCAAGTAAAACTTTAGAACCCTGACCACATCCAAGGAATGCAGAGTCCGCTCCTTGGAATTAGCAGGATTAGGACACAATGAAGGCAAGACAATGTCCTGATTGAGATGAAAAGCAGACACAACCTTAGGCAAGAAATCTGGCTTAAACCGAGACACCACCTTGTCCTGGTGTTGCTCAAAATAAGGAGGTTTGATGGAAAGCTCCGCCAACTCAGAAACACGCCTGACAGAAGTGATAGCCACCAAAAAGGCTACCTTAAGAGTCAAAATGGGCAAAGCGGCCTCACGGAGAGTCTCAAAGTGACGACCCTGCAGAGCAGATAACACCAGATTCAAATCCCAAACTGGTAACATAGGTTTACGTGGCGGATGCACATGAGAAAAAAGTCTTAACCAAACGGTCACTGGCAAAAGATCTTTGGAAAACAATTGCCAGAGCTGAAACATAACCTTTGAGGGTACTAAGTTGAAGGCCCAAATCCAAACCATGTTGCAAGAATTTCAGAATCCTGTGAATAGAAAACACCCGACAGGGAAGAGATTTGGACTCACACCAGGCAATGTAAGCATGCCAGATCCTGTAGTAGATAAAGGACGATGACTTCTTCCTAGCCCTAATCATGGTATCAACAAAAGAGGCAGGCAACCCCTTTTCCATCAAGATGGAGGTTTCAGCAGACAAGCCGTCAAAGCCAGCATTTGTAAATTGGGATGGCGCAGCTGCCCCTGAGTGAGCAGATCTGAATCCTTGGATGTCTGCGAACCACACCCTTCTTGGCCAACAGGGGGCCACCAGAATGGTTGGCACCCCTTCCTGGGCTGCCTTGCACAGCACCCTGCCCAACAGAGGAAACGGGGGGAACACATAGAGGAGCCGAAACCCCTTCCAAGGCATTGCTAGCGCATCTGTGGCAAAGGCCAGAGGGTCCTGTGACAGAGAGACAAAGAATGGAAGCTTGTGATTGTGACGTGAAGCAATCAGGTCCACATCCAGCAGACCCCAGCGATGGCACAGGGAGTGAAACACCCTGTTACTGAGGGACCACTCCCCCAGCCACGACATCCCCCTGCTCAAGGAATCTGCCTCCAGGTTCTCCACTACCAGGATGTAAACTGCCGAAATGCAGGGGACATTTTCCTCCGCCCAGGACAGTATCAGGGACACTTCCTTTAGGGCTCGCTTGCTCCGAGTCCCTCCCTGATGACTGATAAAGGCAACCGCCGTCTGGTTGTCCGAGTGGATCTGAACAGCCCGACCCCGAAGGTGTGGGGTCAACTGGGAAAGGACCAACCTTATCGCCCGTAGTTCCAGAATGTTGATGGGGGCATGAGCCTCCTGAGGGCCTGTAGCGATAACCTTTATCGCCGGAGGGCTTCCCCGCCAGAGACGTCCTTTTCCCAATGGTGAGAGGTGCTGCAGGAATTCCAGAGTCATCCGTGAGGAAGTCAGGAAGAGCTCCTACAAGGGCTAGTGAATGGTGATATAGCGTTTCCCCCAATAAGAGACGGAACTCAGTATTGAGGGTGAAGATGACCTTCTTTATTAGTGCCACCCTGGGCCTTATATGCAAGTCTCCATGCAAGGGGACCTCCCCTGTGGACCTGATGGAGAACTGCATGACAAACGTACAGACCAATGGGAGCAGGCCACACAATCCCTCAACTCTGCCGGTAACACAATCAGCAACACAATGGCAGTCTGTAACACAATCAACAACACAATGACAGTCTGTAACACAATCAACAACACAATGACATTGTCTGGAACATGCTTAATCTATGTAAAGTCCAAGGGGCAGAAACAGTGCCTTTAAAATCCAATATGCCCAAGTAGGGTCCCATGAGCCGTATAGAAAAAGGAACAGTGGGCATCCAATGAATGACCCGGTGGGCAATTGAATAGTGGTGAAATCCAAAAGGCAGAGAGTCTGTCACAGGTCCCCACTGACCCTGGAACTTCAGAGACTTCCAAAATCCCCCCCAAACTGTCAGACTGGCATCCGTGGTGACAGTCTCCCAGCACGGGGACAGAAAGGTCTTGCCCACTAGGAGATTCCTTGAGTCCAGCCACCACGAGAGGGACTGACTGACCAGAGGGGACAGAGCAAATTCCTGATCCAGGGACACAGGGTCCCGATCCCAAACTGACAAGAGGTGCAACTGAATAGGTCTCATGTGAAACTGAGCAAAGGGGACTGCCTCGAAACATGACACCATCAGCCCCACCAACTGCATCCCCTGCCGAATGGAGGGGTGAGTGCAAGAAAGTAGAAACTGTGCCTGCGTCTGCAGGCTCTCCACCTTCTGCTGAGGCAGAAAAACCTTGACCTGAGATGAATCCAGATTCATGCCTAGAAAGGACCTCACCAAGGACGGAGACAGAGAAAACTTGGGATAGTTGATCACCCAACCGAAGGACTCGAGTGTGGAGACCACCATCTGGGTATCCAGCTCGGCTTGATGGAAGGACTAAGACACAATCAGAATGTCGTCCATATAAGGAAGGATACGAATGCCCTGAGATCTCAACAGAGCCATCACCCCAGCCAGCACCTTGGTGAAGACCCGAGGGCTGAGGTAAGACCGAACGGTAAGGCCACAAATTGGTAGTGCTGATCCTCCAGAGCGAACCTGAGAAATCTCTGATGACCTGGAAAGATTGGAACATGAAGGTAAGCATCTTTGATGTCCACAGAAGTCATGAAGTCGCCCGGGCGCAAGGTACTGACCGCCAAACGCAGAGTCTGCATGCGAAAATGCTTGAACCTGACAAATTGAGGCGCTTCAAATCCAGAATGGGCCTCAGAGACCCATCCTTTTTGGGAACCGTGAACAGATTGGAGTAGAAGCCTCTGCCCCTTTCTTGGAAGGGCACCGGGCAGATGACACCCAATTCCAAAAGGCTTTGGACGGCAAGCCGCAAGCCCTGAGCTGACAGGGGGCATTGAGCCATCCGGGATCAGATAAATCTTGGGGGCGGCCAGGCTGCAAACTATATCTTGTACCCGGAGGACACCACCTCCTGAATCCACCAGTCTGAGACGCGCAGTCTCCAGACGTGAGCAAAGAGCCGCAACCGTCCCCCCACCCGGATGGGTGAGGGCGCCTCCTCATGCCTGAGGGGGCTTGGGGGAAGATTTGGACTTGGGACCTCAAGAGAGACTGGGGCGTCCACGGCCTCTGCCCCGGCCCCAAGGGTCTCTACGTGTCCCCGCAAATGGTGCACCCCGGCCAGATCTGGGAGCACGGAAGGAGGGGAGGGAAGAACCAACCCCCCAAAAAGGCAGCTGCTGCCTCCTGCTTGAAGCAGCCTACCATCCTTGGCAAACAGATCCAGACGCTCAAAGAGCCGTAGCCCAGTAAAGGGGAAGCCAGTGAGAGCATTCTTAGCAGCATTATCAGCTGCCCAAACAGAGCGGCATATAGCCACCAAAAGGGCAGAAGTCTTACCACACATCCTGACCGCATCATCCATAGCAGAAAGAATAAACGCAACAAATTCATAGCAAAGCAGGAGGTATCTATACTCCTCCCCCCTATTGGCATCCGAGGCATTATTTAGAAGGCACTTGAGCAGCCCTTTTATAGCAAGAGCCGTGATGGCAGAGGCGCACACAGGGTGCAGCGCAGTCCCTGCATAAGCAAATGCGTGACAGGCCAGCTGATCCACACGCCGGTCCTCACTATCCCTCAGAATAGAAGTGTCGGGAATGCATGACCGAGGTATTGGACAATCCAAGCACGGGAGCATCAACCTCGGGGGGACACGACCAGCGCTTAACCACATCAGCAGGGAAGGGATACCTCCTGTCCCAACTCTTGGGCACTGCGGGCAATCTGCTAGGACGTTCCTACTCCTTGAGCACCAAATTATTAAAGTGATTCTGCTCAGGGAACTCCAAGCGTTGTTTAACAGTGTGAAAAAGCTCACCCTGCTGCTTTTTAGCCGGCACAGGAGGGGTAATACATAGCACTTCAAAAATGTGAGCCAACAGCCTATCGGTATCCTTGGGAGATCATGGATCTTCTCCAAAGGGAGTACCGCCATAAATCTCCTGCTGTTCCTCAGAGGAATCAGAATCAGAGAAGAGTACCCCCTCTCAGGAAAACAGGAAAAAGGGAAACAGCGGGGGTTAGGTGCCGCTTCCTGCCAGAAGCCTTGCGGGGGACAGGCCCAGTAATATGCCTTTCCAGGCTGGCCACCCGAATAGCCAAATCTTAGAGGGATTCCCCGCTAGCATGTGCCTCACTGGGGGGCAGAGGCAGGCGCGGGGGGGGTAGGTGATGCAGAAATGGGTGCAGAGCCAGGAAGCGAGGCAGGTAACCCAGACTGCAGCGCAAGTACCTTCTGAGCGCAGGGCACACATACCCTGACATCGTCACTCACAGGGGATACCCGACACACAGCACACAGCTGGGCTTGTCCCGAAGGAACCCCAAGCACATTATCCCCGGAAGCCTCCATATGGTGATTAGAAAGGGCACGCTGGCCAGTAGAGGGTTAAGGCTAGCAAGAGCCACCTGGGATGCCCCAAACCCCGCTAGGGAAGGTGGGAGATGAAAAAGGGGAAGAGGGCCGGGAGAAACTACAGTCACGTTTATCCCGCCTGAAAGACATAATAAAACACCCATAACAATCCCATAGTGTTGGCGAAATAGCAATACGACAACCCCGAAGGGGACTCACGGACCAAGAGACCGAATCACCGAAATCCAGACAGGAACAGGCAGCGCGCAGCAGCACAGGAGCACACAAGGGCCCCAGTACACCGCAGAGCCAAAATGGCACCAGAACGGACCTTGAGGGGCGGGCCGCGGACGTATTTGATGCAAAAAACGCCATCCGCAGGACCCGCCCCCCCCAAGAGCGCGAATCGCGAGCTACGTGACCCCCCCAGCGCCTATGACAGCGCAGAGAATCACCACAGTGTATGTCGCCGCCCGCCGTGGAGCGTCGTACAAAGCGGCGAGTGCACATAAAGACAGTAAAGAAAAATACTGTAAAACAGTCAAAACTACTCAGGCCACCACCGCTGTTGTGGGAGGTTCCTGTCCTTTTATAGGGCCGGGAGATGCCACAAGTCTTTTCTGCAGTCCACTGCACCACCTTGTGGCGGATAACCCAGACGTAAAGAATTTAGTGAAACAGGACGTGCTGTATACTGGGAAAAAAAAACACTGGGATCCTGTGCTGGGGGTCCCCCTTCCCCCGGACAGGAGAACGCCTTTAACCTGTCCCCCAAACTTCCCCACAGGGAGGGGCCTTTTATAGGAGGAGCAATGATGACATCACCTTAATCCTTCTAGTATAAAAGGCCACTTGCTGGTGGCTGGCAAGCAGAATCCGGGTAGTAATTGGTGAAGGGCGGTGCAGGAGCAGGGGACTCCAACCCCTGCCCTGGCTTCCAGTGATCACTACCAGCTTTTAGTGATCAGCGCAGTGCAGGGCACAGGATCGGTGTTGGCTAGGAGGTAAGTAAAGAAAAAATACTGATTAACTGATAATTTGTCCATGAGACCAGGGGAAAGGGGGCTGCTGATACATAAGTGTGAACCGTTGTCATTGGGAGGAATAAGCCTTTCACATGCAATATGGTTTACCGTATTTTTCACCTTATAAGACACACTTGTTTGCCCCCAAAAAATGCATGCTCTGGCCACACAACTCATTTTCAGAAATTGACTAGCCAAGAACTGCTGCATGGGAATGACCTGTTTGATAAATGAGCTCTGTTTATTTACAGGTCTCTGCCACTAGTGCAGTAACTGCACTGCTGATATCTTGCAACAGACAGTGAACTCAAACTGCATTGTAAGAAGATGTTTAATGCACACATATAGTAGAACTATCTGCACAGTCAGGACGTAACAAGTAAAGTAAACTACAAAAACAAGAAATGAGAATACAAAATTCCCTGCATTGTTTCCACACTAATTGGAAAATTAAAAACAAAATAAAAAAATATATTTGGAACAACTTCATCCAAGGAGCATAATATAGCAAAGCCACCTGGTACTCATGGGGAAAAAAATGTTTTCTTGGTCTTGTCAGGTTTTTTAAAAATGGTCTCTCTTTATCAGCACCTTAGTAGTCTCTAAATAATATAAGTCCAGATAACATTTATCATTTCTTGGCAGCTTTAAACTTAACCCTGGCATAAAGATTTATTCTTGGGCTGTAAGGCTGGGATTCTTGATCAAATTTATCGGCCTTTAGAATCACTATAGGTATTACGAGGCATTGATACTATTTTCTCTTCACAAGCAAATTTGCTGTCTTTCAAAATGCTATACAAAACAAATCCTGAGGTCCGTAAGTTTTCGCTGTGACAAATCAGATAAGGAATGTTGTCTATACGACGCTGGATATGTGCACTTTTCAGTAAACCAGAGCAGTGGTTGCTTACTTTTTCAAGTCTTCTGAGAACAAGTTGAGCTTTTCTGTGAAAAATTAGAAAAGAAAGGGAAATATGGGTATGTTTATAAATGTTTGCATTGAAATTAAACACAATTTTACTGTAGGAAAATGTATTTTACATATATCATATTCCATATACTGCTATGAGGAAGAGCTAAGAGGGTAATATTCTGGCACTTGAAGTGTAACAGAGTACTAACACTGCACCAATGCAGCACCTTTGCTGACTGTCACTGCCTCCTTCATTCACTTGGGATATGTCTTCGAAGACCACGATTTCTTTTCTATTGGGTACAGGCAGCCCTAACATTTCCCGTGCTTCATCTAGACACCTTCAGAATCTAAGATAAATCTGTATTTTGTCTTTCACTCGCAGTAGTAGTAATAGTCATATTAATAGAGTGTTGTATTAGCTTTCATGTGACATTCTAAATGTTGGCAAATAACTTTTCATTATAAATACCTATAAATACCTACTATTTGTAGGTTCTAATAAGATTTAATTGAAAAGCATATCCATATTCGATCATTTTTTACAGGTTCCTCCAATTTTTAACCCTTTGAGTGCCAGCCTACCGAGATTTTTTGTCACACTCTGTTGCAGGGCTACTTTTCACGTTTTTGCGCTACACGTGTTCAACCTGGATTTTTGAAGGGATTTCCAGGGATTTTACAGGAAAATGATATATTTTTTTTTCAGCAGAGTCTGGGCTTCAACATGAAATGTCTTGTTTGCCCTTTTTTTAGTGTATTCTCAATACTTTTGGGTGAAATATATGCAAAAAAAAATAAAAAATAACTATTTTTTACAATTTGTAGTGTTTTTTTCTAATAAAAAATGTAAGTTTGTTAATAAAATATTATTGCATGTGAAGCCCTATTTCTCCCGGTTATAACGGTACCACATATGTATTGGTAGACACCATTCCCTGCCCAGGAAACTCCCCCAAACTGAAACAGCAGTTTAGGAGATTTCAGATAGAATACAACTATGCAATATGATTGCATAGTTGTAAGGGGTTAACTTAAAAAAAAAAATGACGTAGGGTCCCCCCTCCCAGGAGGGGGGGGGGGGACCTCATTTTTTGGGGGAATTTTAAGGGTTAAAAACCCTTAAAATCCCCCCAAAAATGACGTAGGGTCCCCCTTACCCAGCATTACCGACCCGGACCAGCTATAGGGGCTTGTAGAACAGGGCGCAGGGGCAGCATTGGTGGCCCCTGGCCCTGCAGGCTACTAGCCCACATAGCCACGTGGCCTGGGCCCTTCTGCCCCCCCCGGCCGTTGGGGAGGCAGGTAATGGGGGGCTGGGGGTTATGGCAAGTCACCCGCTTGCCGCAGGTGACCTGCCATAACCCAGAGCCTTGTGAACTGGTCTAAGGGGTCTCATGGACCCCTTACCAGTTCACAAAGGGTTAAGTAAAAAAAAAAAAAGACACAGATACAAAATTCTTTATTATTCTTTTTTCACTTATACTTACCTCCCATCCAGTGTCCCACGCCGCTGCAGATGACAGTTGTCGGTAGTGTTCAGAGCAGGGAGGCAGGGAGATCAGAGCCTCCCTGCCTGCCGCCCTCCCTGCTCCGATCGCTACCGGCAACTGACAGATCGGAGCCCGGGTTTCGGTAACCCGAGGAGTGGGATGACATCATCAAGTGGGCGGGGCTAGGGGTGGGGCCAGCGCCGGCCGAAGAGGATGGTGAGGGCCTGTTTCTGGGCCCTCACCCGAAGCGTGGAAAGCCCGGGGGGGGGGGGGATCGGAGCCCCCTCTGGTGAAGAGAAGACCCGAGAAGAGCCATCGCGCTGCGAGGTGAGTAAAAAAAGATTTCCTTTTTTTTTTCAGATGTCGGCGCTGGCGGGGGGCTATTCCGGGCCCCCTCCTGAAGATCAGAAGCCCGGGGGCGAAAATCTACTACTTGATTCTTGTACAGAATCGCTGTCACTTTCAAATGATGGGTCAGGTAAGTCTGTATCTTTTTTACTTTTTTTTTTTATGGGGCTCTAAAGTCAGCTACGTGACTCTCACGTAGCTGGCACTTAACGGTTGGAGAGGCAGCTACGTGAGAGTCACGTAGCTGGCACTAGAAGGGTTAAGATCCTATTACCCATAGATGGGGGCATCCCCAAGGAGGTTGCTCGTCCACCTTATTTACGAAATTTGTGCTCACTTGGCATCATTTATAGAAAGAAAGCACCATTCCTCACTGTTGTTTCAGTCTTTAGTTGTGGGCCCCATTTAATGTTTTTACCAGGGCCTTATCACATTTAGTAGTACATTTCTCAGGGCTGCCTCAAACAGGTCTTCAATTACATATTTAACAGAAGATGAAAAGCAAAGCAAAATGCCTCCTTCCTTCAGATCTCAAAAAAGCAGTTGCTACATTGTATTTGCAAAGAATGTAGAGACTGTAAAACCCTGCAGGATCATGTAGGTATAGCATGAATCATGCCCTATATGTATAGGGATTTTAAGTGTTGGCACCCCTAAAATAGTTATAGAAAATGAAGTATTTCTCCCAGAAAATTATTGTAAATACATATATATTATATGCTATATGCATTTTAATGTCCTTTGTGTGTATTCAAACATAAAAAGCAGAGGAAATAAAAACAAAAATTATGTAATTTCACACAAAAATTGGTCCAGACAAGTTTACTGGCACCTTCAACTTAATATTTGGTTGCACACCCCTTGGTAAAAATATCTAAAATCAATTGCTTCCTTCAATCATAAGTAAACATTTTACACATCTCAACTGGAATATTGGTTATTTGAAGGATGCCTTCTGCCAACTGCAATTTTAACACCTCTTCACATGTGTTCAATGGGATTTAGATCTGGAGTTACTGCTGTCCACTTCAGAACTCTCCAGCACTTTGTTCCCATCCATTTCTAGGTGCTTCTTGAAGTATGTTTGGGGTCATTGTCCTTCTGGCCCTAGGACGCAAATTACCCCAAATCCTTTAGTAATCTTCAGATTTCATTATGTCTTGCACACAGTCAAGACACCCAGTGCCAGAGACAGCAGAGCAATTCCAGGACATCTTTGAATTTCACCATGTTTGTCTGTAGTTATGCTGCTCTTTTCTTTGTAGGCATCATTCTATTTTCAGTAAACAGTAAACGAATATGCTTTACCAAAAACCTCTATCTTGGTCTCATCTGACCACAAGAGGTTGTTCCAGGTGGATTTTGGCTTGCTTGCATACAATTGGGAAAAGTACAGACTAGTTTTTTATGCCTTGCAGTGGTCAGCAGCGGTATTCCTGGGTCTCCAGTCATAGTGTTTCATTTCATTTTAAATGTTGACAGATAGTTTACTGTGACACAGTGGGACATGACTGGAGTTGCTTGTCCACCATCTGGACTATCTTGGATTGCAACCTTTTTCTCTTTCACCCTTGTCCAGGGAGATTAGCTATAGTGCCATGGGTTGTAAACTTCTTAGTTATGTTGCACACAAAGGAATTTAAAGATATCTTGTAACCTTGAGCATGTTGATATTTTTCCACAATTTCAGTTTTCAGACAATTCTCTTCTGCTCTTTGTTCTCCATGATTAGTGTGGCACACACAGACACACAATGCAAAGACTGCATCAACTTCTACCCATTTTATCTGGTTTCAGTTGTAATGTTTATATTGTCCACACCTGTTACTTGCCACAGGTGAGTTTAAGTAGACCTCACATGCATGAAATAAAGTTGTTAATACACAATTTTAAAACGTGTCAACATTTATGTTATGTCCATTTTTGAGTTTTGTGCGGAATTATGTACAATTTGCAGTTTTTCTATGTTTTTGTGTTGGTATGATACACACAAAGGAAATAAATGTGTATAACAAAACATGAGTAATAGCAATACCTTTCTGGGAGAAGTACTTAATTTTCTAGAAAAATGTCATAAATGCCAAAAACCATGACTGTATAGTACTACAATAAAGTGACTTACTAACCATTCCTCTTATAGGAAAGAATGTGACTATACATCTTTTTAAACAAATTAGTAAATAAACAGTACTTTATAGTTGCAACCTCCTTGCCAACACCCCCCCCCCCCCCCCCCATTTGCAGATTATCTTTTCTGACCGACCAGTCTTCTCTTTACGGAGCAATAGCTTGCAGATGCAGTTATGACATTTTCCACAGGCAGAACTCCCTACTGCATAATAGCTGTGGAGGCTTGCAGAAGGAGGTCTGAAGGAAGTGGTGTGGTGGTGTACTGGCTACTGCAGTTATCTTCTAACATCAAGTGCTGGCTATGAATTTCTCCTGGAAGAGGCAAATCTGCAACTCATTATCCTCTTAAGAGATGAAGTAGGGTTGAAGGGTTTAGTTACCAGTGGAAAGGCGTATACAGAGAGTCAAGCCTTTCCTGTGACTTCAAGAGTAAGGTAGTGCTGGAGAAATTTGGTCAGAAGATCTATCAACAACATTGATTATAGCAAACAATGTAGTATCCTTACCGGGGTCCTAGTTCATCTTCACTCCGCCATATGAAGTCTCCAAACTTTTCATATAACATGTTATAGTGATGCTGGATTCGGAGAAGCATTGAGGCCGAAACTTCCATCAAAGTGTTGTATGCCATTTGCTGCTCCTTTCCACTGGTATATCCATTGTACAATGTGTAAATCCTGTCAGCAATTTCTGAAATGAAAATGTGTATTTTAAAAGTTGGTATTTTTATTTCTTCCCTAACACAGTATTTTTCTTGATAGGGCATAGTCTCTAAGACTGTATTCCTAGAAATAGATCGGTCGGAGGTCCTACACAATATGGCAGCCTACCATTGCCCTGTATTAGCCTTTGCTGGCTCTGTTTCCTGGCCTTTCCCCCATGCTATGCTGCTCCACCAGAAGGTGGCCCTCTCCTGCAGAGGTGCTAGTGATTAGCCTATACCTGTGATTAACAGAACAACAAATGCTGTTTCTGAATCTGCTTGGACTTCACCCCTGCCATCTGCACCCCTAGGCACTGTATCTAAGCCCTTCCCATATGGCCCCTCAGCCGTGTGAGGGGCATGGCCCAAGTACAAAGCAATTTCAGGCTTGATGCAGATATAAATTCAAATAGGTATTCAACTAAATTTGTAACCACATTATGTTAGTTATAAAAATATTTATTTTTATATGTCTTGTACAAATTATATGTCTGATGATTAAGGTAGAAAAAGTTCTGGCATTATTTTTCTTTGTCTACTGTTTTACATAACAAAAACCTGGAATTTTAAAAGGGTGTGTAGAATTTTATATCCACGGTACCAGCTAACCTTTTAAAACCATGTCTATTCCCAGGCCATCCCTATATGTGCAACATCCATCTCCCAGGTGGACGTGCTGTTGTGCCCCTCCCACAGTTCCAAAAATAACCAATCTCGATGTCCCAAAATAAAGAGGGACAGCACTGGTGACATAGATCACATCATCTTCTCACCCACTAATACCTGAGCAGAAGACTTGTGTCTCAATAGCCTTGCCTCTTTCTGCCACATCACTATAGGGTTGATTCAGAGCCCCTTTCTCCCCTTTTTGTGTGTGAAAATTTCCATTCTCGTTCATTTTTTCCCCTCGTCTGATTCAGCAGAGCCTTTTTTCTGCGAGAACTTTAGTGTGAAATGTTTTCATTTTTGCATACCCAGAGCCTTGTGAACTGGTATAAGGGGTCTCATGGACCCCTTACCAGTTCACAAAGGGTTAAGTAAAAAAAAAAAAAGACACAGACACAAAATTCTTTATTATTCTTTTTTCACTTATACTTACCTCCCATCCAGTGTCCCGCGCCGCTGCAGATGACAGTTGTCGGTAGTGATCGGAGCACTCCCTGCTCTGATCGCTACCGACAACTGACAGAACGGAGCCCCGGTGCCGGTAACCCGAGGAGTGGGATGACGTCATCAAGTGGGCGGGGCTAGGGGCGGGGCCAGCGTCGGCCGAAGAGGATGGCGAGGGCCTGTTTCTGGGCCCTCACCCGAAGCGTGGAAAGCCCGGGGGGGGGGGGATCGGAGCCCCCTCTGGTGAAGAGAAGACCCGAGAAGAGCCATCGCGCTGCGAGGTGAGTAAATGACATTTACTTTTTTTTTCAGATGTCGGCGCCGGCGGGGGGGCTATTCCGGGCCCCCTCCTGAAGATCAGAAGCCCGGGGGTGGAAATCTACCACTTGATTCTTGTACAGAATCGCTGGCACTTTCAAATGAGGGGTCAGGTAAGTCTGTATCTTTTTTACTTTTTTTTTTTATGGGGCTCTAAAGTCAGCTACGTGACTCTCACGTAGCTGGCACTTAACGGTTGGAGAGGCAGCTACGTGAGAGCCACGTAGCTGGCACTAGAAGGGTTAAGATCCTATTACTCATAGATGGGGGCATCCCCCAGGAGGTTGCTCGTCCACCTTATTTACGAAATTTGTGCTCACTTGGCATCATTTATAGAAAGAAAGCACCATTCCTCACTGTTGTTTCAGTCTTTAGTTGTCTAGCTTCATCCAACTGAGTTAGAAGACAGAAAAATGTTTGATAGGGCCCCATTTAATGTTTTTACCAGGGCCTTATCACATTTAGTAGTACATTTCTCAGGGCTGCCTGAAACAGGTCTTCAATTACAAAAAAAACGGGTGTTGGTCCAGTTTTTAAGATGTAACAGTATGTTCTAATAATACTGAAAAGCTGCACCAAACAATACTAGGATTACAAGAACCAATACTGAATTTAACTCAATAGGGGACCTGGATCCCATTATAAAAAAAAAAAATTTTCTGCAATTGCCGCCTCTGACAGATAGATACAAGTCAATGAGACAATTTAGACCTGACAGGGCAATTCATTTATAGGGGCGCCCTAGCCAACATCACACCATCTGTAACACGATCCCCAACATGTCTCACAACCAGAACCAGAGATTAAAAAATCCAACAATCTTCCACTTATTGTAAATATATAGACTCTTTACCAGACCAGACCACACTAGACCAAACTACACCAGACCACGAAACACCTCAATAAACTACACTAAACCCAACCGCAGCACACATCAGCACTCGCCAGACCACACACCACACTAAACCACATTATACCACAGCAGACAACAGCATAATACATTACACAGCACTCAAGACCAGACCGGGTTGCACCACAGCACACCATACAATACCTCAGGCCACACCACAGAATATGACGTCAGATCATAAAACACAGCACCAGGCCACACCAGATCACAGAATACACCCCATCCACAGCACACTTCACACCAGACAACATAACAACCAGACCACATAATACAGCACACGCTAGACCACACCATGACACACTGCAGTACACCAGACCAGACCACACAGCATATCCCACACCCCACTAGACCATACTATACCACACCAGACTACAATATACCAGACCAGAGCTCACCAGACAACACACCAAGGGAAGGTGAAGACAGCGCCAGATGAATTGGGAGGTTATGGGGGGGGGGGGGGGGTCGACAGACAATAGGTAGAAAAGGGTTAAGGAAAGGCTACAGGTTGGCAGGCATCAAGAGGTTAAGGGAGAGCCAAGCACATTAGAGTTACAGGTAAGCTGTGAGTGCTAGAAGGTTAAGGGACATAACGGGGCAAGAGGTTAAAGATGTAGGTATAGAAGGTTAGAAGGGGGACAGCAGGCAGCAAATGGTTAAGGTAGATCTGTTTTAATCACTGTGTTGGATTTAATTTAATGACTGTTGGGGATGGGAAGTTAGGGGAATGGCAGGCAGCAATGAGTTAAGCTCAAGACAGAGAGGGCATCAGATACAAGAGGCAGTTAGGAGTTAAGAGAGCTGTGCATGCAGGGAAGTTAGGGAATGGCAGGTGGAAATAAATTAGGGGCAGAAAAGGGTTAAGGCAGAGAGTTAGAAGTTGTGCGGAGGCAGGTAGGAAAGAGTAAAGAAGCTCCATTGTTCCAGCGATAATCCATCTCTGCGCATACTCCTAGTCTTTGGATAGCAACATTGCTTACATCTCTGAATTAAACTCACCATTTTTGCTGAGACTCAAAGTGGGACACTTTGTTAAACTGACCACTTTACAGTGCAAACATATCCACAGCAGTCTATGCTACAACTCTCTGTGTAAGCTGGTGTAGCCCTGTCCGAGGACATACTCTTCAATCAAAACTTGGATAGTAGGAAGTGAGTTGGTGCTTGAACTAATGCTAAGCCAATATATACCTTCCTCTACCGTTGTTCAGCTATTAACCGAAGCAGAGTCTATGTTGTAAATTGACCAGATCTCTTGAATTCAGACAGACGTTCTTTCTAATAGTATCAAAATGCCTCAAAAGTGGGCCTGTCCCAGTGAAACAGGGACATATGGTCAGGGTTTTTCAGGGGTGAACCTAGCCTCTCTGCTGCCTGAGGTGAACTATATAAAAAGACTCCAGGATGTGCTGCTCCACTCCACTCCATATATATTCTCGATGGAAATGGTGCGAACTTACTGCCTCACAGGGCCTCATTACTGGTGCACCCCTGTTTACTGTGAATAAAAATAAGGCAAACTCATAGAAGAATGGGATACCAGCCCCTGAGAAGTATGCACCATCTTACTTCAACACTGTAGAGACATCTTTAGGGTACACAAGGAACAGAGGACACATCCCCGTGAGGCTCTGATTGCTCAATATCTTGATCTAGGCAATGTGTGAAAAATAACATGATCCTATTGTTTCAACAGTGTTAAATTTAGCAAGTGAAATTACAAAAATTGACACCACCAAGGGAATATAAATAATGAGCAACTTATAACGAATTTGCTAAGGATGACTTTAGTTTGGTAGCACCTTTCTCTTTCCACTCTCCAAAAAAGAGCAGAAGAAAGAAAATCTTCTGCTTTTCTAAACAAGCTCACTGCTTTGCCATCAAACGATATGGTTTGCTGGTTTGGTCTAGCCCCCTGTACAGCATACAATGAAATAAACAGTAGCAAGGATACACACCACACAACATTTTTGCTGTAAAAGTGTGGAAAATATATTAAAAGATTACAGTAGATATCTGGTGGTGTCATTTATTCAGGGAACCACCTGATTATTCTCTTCATGTGCAGCGAAAATGCCAGTAGGTTTTTTTTTTTCAATAATGTTCTTTAAATGTATTTTTATTTTTTTAATAAATATATTTAAAAAATACTGGCACCCTCCCTAAGCCAACCAGTCCGGACACTGAGCATAGAGGCAGGTAACCCAGGGCTCATGGGCTGAATGACAGCCTCTGAAACTGCTGGTTTACCAGCCCCTATGCCCTTCGGTATGGGTCCGTTGTTCCTCCAGGGGTTTCACGGGCCCACTTTTAAAGAACACTGGGCCCACACCAATGGGCACCAGACTCTTCTGCACCTCCAGTGCCCCAAGAAGGGGGCAGATAATGGAGTGGCCCCACCTGCATGTCATTCACCAATCCTGGCCAGTGACATGCCTGCTCCCCTGGTTTGGGTTCCAGTAAACCCCTAACAGTATACCAACATTAGTAAAAAAACAAAACAGCAGAAACATCTGTAATTCTAAAGAGACGCCTTCCCTGGCTCCCGGGGACTGATAGGGGAAGGAGGCAGACCTGTACAGTGAAATTTAGAATATAAAATGTGTTTGTGTGGTGTGTTCACAGGGTGGGGGGACGGGCATGTCACATGCCAGTACCGTCACCCAATTACCTGACCCCTTTTGAGGCACCGAGGGTGCGTAAGAGCTCAGTGCCTTTCGCAACAAACCCATAGGGAAGGGCATAGGGCTGGTGAACCGGCAGGACAAGGGGCTGGCTGTTTGGCTCCTGAGCCCTGGATTAACAGTCCTTATGCCTGGTCTGGTTGGCTCAGGGAGGGGGGGAGGTCACGAGTTGTTTTTAGGATTTTTTTATTAAAAAAAAAATAATATATATATATATATTATCTGCTCCTGGCAACTTTCAAAAAGTAAAAAAGAAACCTCATTCACTCAAATTTGCCTTCAAAGGGGATTTTCGTGCAAACTTTTTCCGCATTTGCAATTTCTTGCTGCATGTTTAAAAATTATTTGCTGAATCAGGAGACAGGAACAATTAGAAATGTGTAAATATTCATGCTTGCATTATGCTGAATCAAGCCTTTAATGCTGGTTTGGTGTGTTGCCCCTTCAGGCTGGTGAGTGATTGGCAGAGCTGTGGAATCGTATCAACAACAGGTGTGTCACCTCTGGTCCATGGCATTCCTGACCTTTGGCCAAATGGCAAGGGGTTTACACATATAACCTAGAGCCAATTGTATGCATATGATGTGGGTGTGGGGGGTGTTAATGGTTATTTTTTCTTTTGTATTTAGCCAGTGGGTGCTGGTCCTGCTTGTGCCAGATCCTGCTTGTGCCAATTTATGTTGCCCTACATTTGTGACTGGAACAATTTGTTACGTGGTGTACATCCTTCCTACTATTAATTTCATTATTTTAAATAGGTGTAGCAAGATGGGTATCTGTGGACAGTATAGCACCCAACTTATTTCAGGTTTTATATGTTTTGGAGTGCTTACCTTAATAAACTAACCTACCTGCACTGCAAACCACATTAGACACTGGCAGTAATGTATGGGTCACAAGAGCAACCTGGGAGCATGAACTGGTTTAGCAAATATTCAAGCTTTCTTTGGAGCTTTCTCTGGGTACCCCAAATCAAGACACATATGGGATGGGGGATGCAGTAGCCTCTAGGACAGCTGCAGTATATAATGACTGGAGGTCTACTCTGTAGCACAGCCTGAAATAGAAAATCATTTCATACACATATTTTTCTCATTTGTCACTAATGATCATGCTGCCAATTTGAAGGGTGAGTTTACTTTCAATGCCATTTTTGTCCATTATTGTGTGCCAAAATGGTGTACTCTTTTTTTAATTTGTTTGCGTTTAAAAATGAACTGCTTTTTATAGCAACAATGTGTTTATGTTAACAGTCGTACACCAACGAGGTGTACAGACCCCCTGTACAGACATCCTGACTCTTGCTTGATAATCATCTGATTGGATGAGGCAGAGACAATGCTCCACACTCCTGACCTTACAGGTTTAACCCCTCCTGCTCTTATTCAGCCTCTTCGGATGAGAGGGATCACAATTTTGTGTTATGCAAGGCCAGGAAAGCGACGCCCGCTTAAGCAATACAGATCCACAAGAAGACAAGAAACTTGTAAACAGCATGATGATAAGTAAATCACAGGTATGTGGCCACACTCCTAACACAAATGTTTATTTGATAAAAGAGGAAAACAATAAGGCAGAACACCTAAAACCTGACAAAAAAGGACTCTGATATCTGATGTTCCTCCCATGCATGATTTACTATAGGTTTGCTGTGAGAGCTTATTGGTGAGGTGAAACTAACTTTACCAGTAGATGCAAGTCTGATGGTGGCAGTCCTGTGCAGCCAAATCTGGACTCATATGAAGAATCAGACATACCAACCTCAAACATGGTCTGCTCAGGAAACAAGTATGAAACTAGCATTTTCTACCTTCCATAGGTGGTTAGGAAATGTCATAGGTGGGAAGGTTTATGTCTTTATCTACCTGATGCCATTATCTATCTCATAATATGAATTCCTGCGTGCAAACAACCTTGTAAAATATAACATAGCTTAAACATGAAAAATATAGCACAAAGTCTGAATTCTGGAACCCCCAAAGGGCAGAATTTAATTAAGGTATGGAAAGACAGGATAACATGTGTTTTAAAGTGCATACCTTCAGCTTTACTATCATCTACTAATGAGCAAGCAGTGCGTAAGGTGACCAAACTGTGTGCCGAATGTCTTCCATGAGTATCAACAGCAAATAAACTGAACCTATGAAAAAACATAATAGTATATATGTAACTGCAACAACTAAGATGTATGTGTAAAATTCATATTTGCAGACTTTGGAGAATTACAATGTGTTATCTTCCGAATATCCTTGAAGTGATTATCCAGCAAAAAATGCCCTAACCCTCCCACCCCTCCTCACTAGTGATGCCCACTGAGGTGGGTTAAAAAAGCTTACCTGGTCCTAGTTTCTTAATGGCACCAGTGGTGAAATTCCTTCCGAGGTGTCCAGCTGTCAGTTGTATGCCATGATGACAGTCTCTTTGTCCAATCACAGCAGCTGCTTTGCCCTGAGGCTGCTGTGTTTGGATGATACTTACTCATCATCCTCATGCAGCTTGACAAACTGGGACAGCAGTTTCTTCTTTTAAACTTCTTTTAAGTTTAGCCCACCTCAATCGATAAATGTTTTTTTGGCTTGTCTAGGGCATCAGCTGAGCTGCTTTCCACATTAATACTGCCACTGGGTTTACAGTTAATATTGTAGGTTTCATTGTGCTTCTTCAGGAGTTTGAACAGTACACTTTGTCAAAACTGTTTTTGTTTCTTGCCATGAATCAAGGAGGATTAATGTCCTAATCCAGGGTTATGATTGTACTTCCTGCAATCGTTTTACCTGTTCACACGGGTCTTTACAAAAGCTGCTTTAAGCAGCCAGACACCACACACACAGATCTCAAGTTAAGATCTCTCCTGATACATTTACTATACCCAATCACACTGTGAGGCCTGAGTCCGACTACACAGTTATACAGTCACACCCCGATTTACTGATGTAAAGTGATCGCACACCCCCAGACACGCACTAGTAGCGATAGTCAAGCATATAGGCCACAATATTTAGGACACATATGTCTCTCCTGAAGTTAAGTAGGTTAGCACACAGAAGACCACTTTTTTAGGATTTAATTCACCCATAAGGGGCAGTGTATGTAACAAAGAATGAACATTAAAAATGTCAGACATACAAAAATACAACTCTGTGAAGTACTCACCTGTAGAGTTGATATTATATGCATACAGCACGTCCTGCTCCAGATATAGTAATAACATGTGGGTAATCCTCCGCCTCAGGCGCCGTGCACTGCAGACATGTAGAAAACAAGCTCCTCCCGGCCCTACATATACCGAACGACCTCCCACAAATCCCCAGCATTGAAAAGCAGTGAGAAGAGAAGCCAGGAGGAACAAACCACCCAGAACTGGAAATAATATCTAATGATAACAATCACCATACAGGGGATCCAGAACAAGTGAACCAGGGTGGGGTGGAGCAGGACGTGCTGTATGCGTATAATATCAACTCTACAGGTGAGTACTTCACAGAGTTGTATTATTCTAAGCATACAGCACGTCCTGCTCCAGAATAGTAATAACATGTGGGACATCCAATAGCAGTGTCCATAAGCAGGGTGGGATCCCCAGGAAAAAACAAGGCACAGTGGACAGTAAAGGCGCTGTCACCTGCAAAACTTGCAACAGGCATGACATGAGCCAAGGCTCTAACGTCAGTCTCATAACAAGACCATGAAGCTATGAACAGAGACAGGCCATAAGTCTAGCAACTGAATCAACAGGAAAAACCCTGGTGCTGAAGGGCCAGTGGTACCCAAGCACCAATATAACGGAGTAAACAGAAAAAGGGAAGATTCTTTCCCCTGAAGAGGAACATAGGTCAGTGTAATGACCCAACCAGCTCACAGGCAAGGAAGCCTCGTGGCAAAACTTGTAACACCCCCTAAGGGAAACAGAACAGGTCACCCGACCAAGGCGGGAATACAGACCCCTAATTATCACAAAGCCAAGGCTTCACTCAGGATCAGGGGACATCCAGAAGGATTAATCCAAAGGGCGCAATGGCGCTGGAAGGAGATATCAGGCGCATACATAAAGAGGCGCCCGTAGACTCCAAGAGCATCAGTCCCCCTAAGGGCCATGAAAACCCACATGGGGAGAATTGCAACAACTGTAGAGGGAATGTAGCCCCTCATATTAGTATTATTAAGAATAAAGTCCATAGTTAGACTAAAGGACTAAAGCAATGATCCTACAGACCACTTGGACCGGAGGCCCGGCGTAAGAGGGAACACCCCCATATATATATATATATATATATATATATATATATATATATATATATATATATATATCAAGCCAAGGTTAAGTAACCAGATCCATCGTCTCAGGCACATGTCTGACGGGAGTCAGGAGGCCCCAGAGAAGCGAGCTGGACTACAGGGCAGCTCAGACAGCATCCAGCAAAAGTCCCCAGGAAAGTCCGCAGGGTAAAAAATGAAAATTGATCCCCACAGGGACCATGGAACTACTTTGGGAGATGCAGATAAGCAATCCCCAAAAGAATTCCCTACGGGGGCGACAGAACCAGACTCCTGCAGAAAAGGCCAGGACAGAACCTGCACCTTCAGAGTCCCCAGATGGGGAGCCAACCCCAAACTTACGTTGTAATGACTTTAAAGGTCCTGGGAACCGAGAACGTCTACCAGGGAAGAGACCAAGGCTCATGCCAATCAATATGGGTTACCACAAAACCCCCTTAGACGGAGGAAGGGGAAGCTGGGGAGCTAGCTCCCAGCCCCCCCCTCATACTAAGTCACCCAGAAGATAAGGCCCGTCTCCAAGGGGTGAATGAATCAGCTGTCAATCCCCAGACAGGAGACCTTATATTGGGACAAAGGAAGGGGCCTGACAAAGGCAGAACCGCACTCCTCAGAGAGGTCAGCAGACTTCAGCAGAGGCATCTGCGATCCACAGCTCCCAAGGCCACCCAGGCCATCCATCTCACGGGACTCTCTATCAGGCCAACCGTGCGCAGAACCCACAAGTATGGTGATGAAGAGAAGGCGTATGAAATAACAAGTCTATGCCTAAAATACTCAGTCCCCATGACCAGAGTCAGAATATTCTGGGACAGTAGAAACAAAGGCAGAGCCCCTGTGTTATGAGGGAGACCCCACAAAGCCACGCTAGGCTCCCCGGGCGACACCAGGATAGCATAACTTGCCGCTAAGGAGCATCCATTGGAGCGAATACCGCTGAGAAGCAGGGGACATAGACCCCAGCCCAAGGCAGGATCAGCGACCCTCCAGAGGGAGCATCCTGCCTCAATCTCTAGACCCGTAGTAAAACAGGCCATTGTCATCCAACAGGCCAGGAGTCCCCCAATAGACCGACCGATCCTAAAAGAGGAGAAGTCCAGCCATATAGAGTCAACGGAGGGCACACGGTTTCAACAAAACCAGCAGGTAAGATGGACCCTCTAGGGGACCCTACCTAGGAACCACGGGGATTGTGGAAGAAATTCCCCTCCCCCGCCAAACCTGCGAGACTTGGTACCCAGGGTGACCATTCACTGGAAGATGCTAGTAAGGAAGGGGGTGCCCCCTGACGGGGCCCTTAAATATGAGCAGCTCAAGAGGAACCACCTTACCAAGTGGGCATGAGCACAGACCAAGCACCAGGGTGCTGGAACCCATGTAAGCTCAATAACCTACTGTGCCGAAGAGCCCAAGGGCTCGGTATATAAGTGACATCATCTTGATGTGCCACCAACGGGCCCACCAGCTGCCATCCCGCCTGGTGAAGGTAAGGCGCCAGTAAAGGGGGGCAGAGCCCCCGTAACCAGGAGTCCCCTTATTGCCAGAGAAGAAGGCTCAAGACTGAACCGAATCCCAGGAATGCCGGATAGCGGATAAGGGACCATGAGGGATTGAGGTGACTGAGCAACCATCCAGTAACTCCCAGGGGACACCGCTGGCCGACCAATCCACTCGGCCTGACGCAGAGACTGGGGAGTAAGGAAGACGACCCGGTAGGTCCTAACGCAGACGCCCCCCCAGGCGTGTCAGAGACATCACCCCCATTCGTGCCATGGCGAGTAGCTTGGGGACGAAAGAGAGGCCCCAAATAATGCCTCAATCCGCAGGATTGGTCCTGCAACACCATCTAGAAATGGTCTTGGTGTCCAGCAGACACAAGGGAAACTAAGAAGATCTAGCACTTCACAAGAGGCCGGAAGCCCCCCTTGCACAGGGGGCGCGTGACCCAAGACAGAGGTGTCATATAGGGACTACCTGTGAAAGTAGAATTGCCAAGCCTGCCATAGGCCAGCGTGGCCCAGACTGCCTCATACTGTTGAGGGAGGGAGGAAGGATAATATAGAGGCCATAGCCCCATACCGTTAAGGGCAACCTGTAAGTAAGCCCAAACTCTGTAGGCCCAGTCCGGCCTGCGCCAATTCCTGAAGGAAAAGCAGGGGCTAGAAGCACCCTGACAATCACTGAGAGGGACCGCCCAGCAAAAGACATCCTGTGTCCAGGGGAATTACATCCTGGAACCACCAGAAGGAGAAGGTATATTCCTGGATGGGAGACAGCTGCTGCAGCAGTACCCTCGCCCAGAAGGGCGAGGGCGCCCCTTCATGCTTGGGAGGTCTTGGCAGATTTGGACTTAGTCCTGCCAGAAGGCCCAGGGCGCTGCCTGCCCACCCCATGGTGGAAATCCACACCAAACTGTTGGTAGCACACCTCAGGTTCGCGTTCGACACCAACGTAGGGAGGTGGCGGGGTGACCCTGCCTCGTGGAGGCCGGAGCGGCTTTCTGCGCAAGGGTGCTTTACCCTTTTTACCAAAAAGGTCCAAACGGGCCCCAAATAACCGCCGTCCTCTGAAGGGAAGGCAAGTGAGAGCTTTTTTTGTAGCCTCGTCAGCACCCCACTGTCGCAGCCAGACCAGGCGGCGAATAGCTACCACAAGGGCTGAGGTTCTAGCACACATCTTAATGGTGTCATCCAGTGCTGATAGAATAAACTTCACAAACGCTTCACAGTCTGATAGCGCATTAAACACCCTCCAAGGGAGGTCCTCAGGGCGGTGATCTAGTATTTTTCTGACAAGAGTCCTGCCGGCCACCGCAGTGATGGCAGCGGCACAAACCGGGCGCAGAGCCGTCCCAGCACACGAGAAGGCGTGGGAAGCCAGTCTGTCAATGCGCCGGTCCTCGGCATCCCGAAGGGTACGGTAAAAAGGAGCCGTCATGAAAGGGGGGTTTGTGACCCCTATAACCGGTGCGTCCACCACCAGGGGAGCTGACCATAAATTAACCACATCAGGAGGGAAAGGGTACTTCCATTCCCAGACCCCTGGGACCCCTTTAAGCTTACAAGGCGATTCCCATTCTTGGGATATAAGATTCTGGAAATGTTCCTGTTCTAGGAACTCCAAGCGCGGCGGCGCTGTATGGAAACTGTCCTTCTTAGGCTTGGGGATCTCCCCAGGTGGGGAGATTGACAAAACCTCAAAAATCTTAATAAGAATTTCATCTGTGTCACACAGACCCCAAGAACCGGGCTCAGAATCATCACAGCCCCCGGGCATCCCGTTCGAGGAGCCTGAATCTGAGAATAGCTCACCTTCCTCAGAAGGGTCAAGGTCCTGCATATCAGCAGAGTCATCGGTATGGTCAGGAACCGGGGAGCCAGGAGGCGTCAGGGACCGCTTTTTACCAGGGCCCATACGCTCCGCCAATCCAGAAAGCACCTGCTCCGCCATGGGCAACACGCGCGGCACAGATTGCAGGTCATCCCCGCTCGAGTGGGACTCGTCATGAGTGATATTTGGGACCAGGGAGACGGGAGTAAGGAAGGGAGGTGCCTCCGTTGGCAAACCTGCCTGTTCTGCACACTGTCAGCAGACCGGTGCCCTGTCAGCCTTAGCCTGGGGCTGACCACACACTGCACACAGCCGGTCATGTCCCAGAGGGACCCCGGTTGCATAATTCTGAAATGCCTCCATATGGTGATTATTAAGCAGTATGACCGCAGGGATTTCTGCAATAGGCAACCCTGGATGCCCCAAAAACCCGCTAGTAATGTGGGAGAATTTGTAAAGTGGACCCGCTGTAATATATGTTAGGCCGGGGGAAGCCACCGACGTCCTGGCGTCTGAAAGACATAATGGGACAAGAGGGGTGGAGTCAGTGCCATGCGCAGCCTGAAATTCATAGAACCATGCCGCCCCGGAGGGCACTTACATGACCAAGGGAGGAGGCGAACCGCACCGCGCGCGAAGATAGTTAAAATGGTGCCAAGCGAACCTCGAGGGGTGGGCCAGGCCGGGCTGTGACGCGAAGCGCGTCATGCCGAGTCTCCGCCTCCCCCAAAGAGCGCGAAGCTCTAACCAACGGAAAAAAACGTTTATTTTTATTTTTATTTATACTGTTTTTCACTTTTTATGAAAAAAAAAATATATAATTTTTTCACTTTTTCTCACATTGATTATTCATTTATTTATCATTATGTTATATTTTGGTTTGAGGATATGTACACATATATAATATATACTTATATATATATATTTTTTCCACTAACTTAAGAATTAATTAGCGGAAGGGGTAGATTTAATTTTGATTGATCACGATTTGGGTATTTATTATTATCAACATTATTATTATTATTATTATTATTATTTTTTTGAATTATTTGGAATAATAGTTATATAATAATTTATACAAAATAAATTATTTATTATGATTATATAGTTCTATATAAAAAAAAAATTTAAGCACACATTTAATTTTGGAAAAATAAAAAATACAATGGGTGATGGGTTCATTTTATTTAATTAATTTGGTTGAATCAATTTATTTTGATTAAATTGATTTGATTATTTATTTATTTGATTTATTTATCTAAGAATTAAATTCTCTAGCTATATATTTATATATGTATTTATTATTATTATCATTATTATTATTTATATATTTCTTTCTCTTATTGCATATATAACAACATTATATTAAATACATACGGGTGGGGGGATAAAATAAAATAACATAAATAAAATAAAATATAAGAATATAAAGAAATAAATAAAGATGAAAATAGATTTAAGATAGATCAAATAAAATAAAATAAAATAGAATAAAACAAATAGGATAAAGTAAAATAAAATAAATAAAAAATAAAATATAAAAATAAAAATATTAATAAATATAACATAAACATTGATTAATTTGATCTGATATAAATTAAGGAAATAAATTAAGATTGAGAATGATAATAATAATAATTTTCTCTCTATTATTATACTCCCAAGTTATTCATTTAGTATCCTTGAAATTTGATTCAAATTCTTATTGAACATCCCTCCTTAGATGTAGTGGGTGGGACTCAACCTGTAGCCTTTTAAAGAATTAAATATGTTTGGGAATAAGATACCCTGATTTGGGATATATACATATAAAACATCTCTTTACCCATCATATTATGTATATATTCTAATTATAATTATTTATGATGATTAAATGGTATGTAGTTAGAATTCTGTAGATAAAATTTTTGTGTAAATTTTGGGAATAATTGTGGATGTTATTATTTTAGACTCTTTAATAAATAATAGAAATCTTTTATATGTTTGTTTGGGGTTGTAATTGTATGTACTACTTTACATGTATATTATTGATAGAAGGCTGCTTTGTTACATTGTATTGCCGAGTATTGTGTCTATGATACATTCTGAGACCTGGACTGGTGGCGGGGTGAATTCCATCCCCTCCGTCTCTCCTACAGCCGCAGCACGCATATAATTAATTGTGCTTATGTGTGCGGCTGGCTGGAGGGACGGTCTGGGGGGTGGGATCGTGACGGCATCAGACAGAGGGACTCCTATTGGAGCGCGGGGTTCAGCGGGCTGTGCGCGTGTGGCCGGCTTCCGGCCGGGGCCGTGCTGCACGCCCGGTCGCGCGCCCGGCAATTGAAGATCAGTCTCCTATATAAAGGCGGTAATGGGGTAGCCTCCTGGACCTTGATAAAGTGGCCTGTGAGTGAGTGGGTGGCCACGAAACGCGTTGGGGGACCGACATTGGACTGGGGCATTCCTGCTGAACACTGTGGATTGATCACTCAGGTGATGTGTGCTTTTCAATTGATTTTGTTGCATTTGCTATTCTTAATCTGTTTTATTCTCTTATCTTGCCACATTTCATATTATTAATTTGTATTATTAATGTTGTATTTGCACAAATTAGCACTTATGCACTTTATGGATGGGTTTTATGAATATTTGGGACAGATTGGGATGCCCTTGATAATGTGCGGTTTTGTCTTATATGTTTTTTAAATTGTCTGTCATGTGATTTTTTGTGGGTAATTTCTAATAAATTATTTATGAATTCATGATGATTATTTAGTTTACTTTTTTGCTGTGGAGGAGGTGCAATGGTGTGAAACTATATTGGATGAATTGCTGGATTCATCATTATAATACTTTTAATATAACCCTTGTAGGAATAGCTTTCCACCACTGCACGGCCACGGATCTTATTATTTATTTATTTTTGTGGTGCGGAATTATACAAATATATATATATCTAAAATGCTGACACGTTGGAATGATGCTGCCGACTAGGCAGTTTGTTAATGAAAACGACGGCTCGCACTGTATATCAAGGCGCGACACTGACCCCAAAAATAAAACCAAGGTCTAAAGGTGAAGTTAGCACTAGGGCTGCCACACATACCCCCCCCCCTTCTTTTCCCCCCCCCGAGTTACGGGAGGAAGCGAGGGAGAAGCGGACGGTGTCCATGGACTAAGTCTGTGAGGGGCACGGGCAAGATTGCGGGAGGGGCATCCACCAGAGGCTCACCATCGGCCTGACCGCCTACCCTATGGAGGGGGATTGCGGTGGAGCATGGCTCTGTTCAGCACACCAAGTGCTGCCTATCTTCACCCACCCGCGCAGCCCAGGCTGGGAGGCATATTTCTTCTGAAGAGGACGGGTGGAAATAGTCCCACAGGCACTTGGGCCGTAAGGCCCGCTCGCCTGCGAGAGCGTGATACTTCATTTATTCGCAGTTCCAACACTGCAGAGAAATCTGGGGATTTGTGGGAGGTCCCTCGGTATATGTAGGGCCGGGAGGAGCTTGTTTTCTACATGTCTGAAGTGCACGGCGCCTGAGGCGGAGGATTACCCACATGTTATTACTATTCGGGAGCAGGACGTGCTGTATGCTTAGAATATCACTGTTTTTGACAAACAGTGTAAAAACAAAAATCAAATCAAACTCACAGTGCTCAAAGGGGGCTTCCGTTCACAAAAGAAAAGATTGGAGTGGGAATGTAAATGCATCCAAATTTTTAAATCGATTGACTGATCTTTAAATCGATTGACAGGGATAATCATTTTATGTGTCATTATGACATGAATTGAATAGACTGGACTCATCACAAGGTTTGATATTAAACAGACTGTCTGGGCTGTTGTGAGAGCAGACCTAACTAGAAAAGAGGGATGAACCTAATCCCATTTACCATTTACCCATTTACCATTTGTTTAATCCATTAACCTCGCCCAATATTTTTTTCTTCAATTAAAAAACATGATTACTAATACACTAAAAATATAAATTTCACAAAATGTATACTATCCTCTAAATACATAATTGATCCAAATAACTGATTTTTGCTAAAAGATTATTTTCAGTCACTATGATCCTCTATAGGGCAGACATGTTTTGCTGGTTAGCTTCTTCTGTTCCCTCTAGTGGCTATAAGAGGAAATACATATGTAGTTTACAAGTATCATGTGCATTGGTAATTAGTATAACTTATACCTTAAAATAAGCACACACCTTGTTTATAGTTGCAGACAGTGTGCTAGTTCCATACAGCAGGATTCAAATGAGGTACCTAGGTGCATATTCTGCCAGACTTAATAGTTGAGGCTTATTCTTAGCCTATAAAATAGATATATTTAATTAAATTCACCAAAAATTCCCCCTAGCATATGATGCATGGTGCATTCCATTTCTTAACTTGTTTTTTCTTTTCAGAAAAAACAAAGCGACTAACACAGTTCTAAGATCAGGTAGTGCCCACCCCAAACACTTAATAGTATTCCATATGGAGTACAATAGGACATAGGAATTATACCTTCCTCGCAGCAGCAGCAGCAGCAAATGATATAAAAGAGAGATTGGAAAAAGGAGCTATTATCAAAAAGGTCCTTAAAGTGGACCAACACCCAAGGGTGATCGGCCCGGGAATCTATAAGATTCCCGGGCCGATCACCTCACTCACCGCGGGACATCCGAGATCGGGACGTCCCGCGGGGTGAAACCCCCCAGAAAACCCCCAAACTCCTTACCTGATCCGCCGCCGCTTCCGCCGCCCCTCTAGACGTGCGCGCGCCCGCGCCGGCCGTCTGTGAATGGCCGGCGCAGGCGCGCGCACGCCGGAAGTGACGCACGGGAGGCGCGGCGGACGCGCTGTCCTGGACGCCGCTGACACCCGCTTGGACGTCGGCGGGGATTGGACGGCGCGGTCACGTGGGAGCGGGGAGAGGTGAGTTTTTTGGGGTTTCTGGGCGGTTTCAGAGAGCGGGACACCCCCCATCGGGGTGCCCCGCTGAAGTGGACCAAAACCCAGGATAGTCAAAATCCTGGGTGTTGGTCCACTTTAAAGCAATCCTTCACTCTGAATAAGAGTCTATCTTATATGTTTCCCACACCCTGTACATACAGATTGCCCACATTAAAAATTATCCTACCTGCATCTACTGCATGTTATGAGCCTTTAAACATCCAAGATGGCGGCTCATGGAACATCAGGCAGCCTGCAAACAGGAAGTGCCTTCTGACTGTGCTGCTCTGCATTCTGGGATTGCTGATCTTTTCCTGACCCCAGCTCTGCTCTGTCTGAGCAAAGCACAGCTATAACCTGCCCCCTGTACTTTATCCTACTCTCCTCTCCTCAGTAAGTGTGATGCTTCTGAGTCAAGATGGCGGCGCCCATATCCTAAAGTCCTGAACAGAGTTGCAGCCCAGTGGGGGAAAGAATAATAAGTAAGTTACTAAAAACTTAAAATATATTAATTTTAGATGCTTGGGAATCATTTTTAAGGGTTTGGGCTTTTAAATAAATCATGGTGAAGGTCCAGTTTAAGCAAGCTTTCAAGAAAGCAAAGAACAAGAACAGGCATCAATTACTCTTTAAAGCCAGGCCATCTAAAATGCATAAGGAACCCTCTATGGTATTAACCTATACACAATCCAGTGCCAGAATCCAACAGATTTCATTTAAACACTGTCAATCTTCTGAATGACAATCATCTTCAGACCTTCCTTTCAAAAAAATATATATTTTTAGAAGGGGCAAAAACCAGCAAGGCTTGCTGCATGGTAAAAGGTACCTATCAGTGTCAGTCATAGCGTATGTGCAAGTCTATAAAACCAGGCAACATGATAACAATACCCAATCAACCATCCATTTCCAAACATTTTATCAGTTCTAATACAATAAATGTCATATATATATATATATATATATATATATATATATATATATATATATATACATATATACTGTATTGTCTTGTAGGTGTGTGCTTATTTTAGGTTATAAGTTATACTAATTACCAATGCATGTGATACTTGTTGTAAACTACTTATTTATTTCCCCTTATAGCCACTAGAGGGAACAGAAGAAGCTAACCAGCGAAAAAAATCTGCCCTATAGAGGATCTCAGTGAGCAACTGAAAATATTCTTTTATCAAAAATTGGATCAATTATCATGTGAAATTGATATTTTTAGTGTAGTAGTAATAAAATCATGGTTTTTAATTGAAGAAAAAAGTGTTGGACAAGGTTAATGGATTAAACAACTGGTATTCAATGGAATTATGTTCATCCCTCTTTTCTAGTTAGGTCTGCATTGTATTAACCAGTTTTAGTCCTTGTTACCAGCCAATAACAACTAAGGGGGTAGGGACACACAACATAATTGAATCTACTCTTGTGAGAGCAATAAAAATTCCACACATTCTCTCCCCCCTCCCATCAGTCCACCATTAATTGTCATAATCCCCCTGATTCTTATCTCACAGCTTACGATTTATGACTTTGCCATTTTTCATGTGTGTCAGTAGAAAAGCAATTGTGACAACTTTGTAGTTTTCTGTATAAACATATGCCTGTTATCCTACAAGTCAGGTACCTGCCATTACAAGTGCATTTAAGTTATGCATTAATCATTTTATTTCTGAAAGTATCCTTACTTTGTACACAACTACCAAAACATTTGCACAGCAAAGTATATATATTATATTTATACAGTTCAAATAGTATTTTCAATTTTAAAGAACTTCTCAGGCCTAGATGTTGATTCAATGCTGACTTGACTCCTAGATAGCTGATTTCTGCAAAGCTACTTCCTCAGAAGTCTTTTGTTATTACCTTCTATGTTAAAGCTATGCATGTGCAATAGCCTTTCCACATTTAAAGCCTGTGAAGGGAAGAGGCTCATGTCTCTCTGTCCCTGTCAATTTATTTCTGACCCTTGGTTCTTGCAGACACACTAAATGGTGTCTTTCACACATCATGATTCAGGAGGGGCGGGGTTTGGTCCACCTTCTGTTCTGGCAGAGTGGCCATTCTTGGAAAAAAGCGAATGAATTTGCAGATATTTAGTTATTACCATATTGTTTTCACATGTTCGTTGGACTTCCCAACATCTCGATAACAACTGCATCCGAACATAACATTACCTTAGTCAAGCAACACAAATTATCACCTTTTGCCTATTACCTATTGCTTTACAGAATCTCTTTTACTGTGTAATATAGACTATGTAACTTACTTGTAAACACTGTCCGGTTCCAAACACTTAAACATGACAGAATAAAGGTTGTTGTTTGCTCCACTGTGGCTTCTGCTGGCAGAAATGCAAGCAGTACCCAGTCCAGATAGTAAGTCATCAGTAAGGCTCAGTGACTCCCCTAGCACATACAAAAGACAAATGTTTGTATAGAATATATTGTATTCGTATAATTTGGGTTTAAACAGCAGTCTAAAGTAACAGAAGCATGCATATTTTAAATGTTAACTATAGTCTAAAAAGAAACATATTACCTTTAATCCCCTTTAGTACATACAACCAGGGCCTGTGCTTTAGTGTGTTTTTAGTAATATTCTAATATATAGTAATATTCTCTTTTTTTGCCCATAATGGCCTTATAACATTACAAAATAAACACAGTTATTAGCATTATAACTGAGTATGTGACCACCCAATCCTACAAAGATCAATCTAATTTACAGACTTCTGGTATCTGCTTAAATCAACCCCGTACCTCCTTTTTCCCCAGGATGGCTTAGCCACTCACTTCCTCTCCCTAAACAGGAAACACAAACTGACAGTATTAAAGCCCTGACCCTTCCCCTCGGCTCTCAATGTTTTTGGGTTTTCTGCCAGGAAACATGTGATGCAGTATGTTCGTAGACTGAGGGTTGATGGTGGGTCCATATCCCTGTGGTGCCCATGTGGTCCCCCTATTGTTCTTTACAGAGCCTCAGCTCCAGAATGCTGAATGAAGGAGCACTTGGGTTTCTCTGCTGAGCAGCAGAGAAACACACAAAAGGATTGGCAGTTGAAGCAGCGGGCAGCAGCGGCAGTATTACAGGGTTAGCTGAATAAAGGTTTAGGGTGAATAAGAGTTAGCTTTTTCAGATGAATCTATTCACTCCTGCCACACAGAACAATCATCTAAGATAGAGACAGTTGATGAGACAGTCTAGATTCAGGATTGCGGGAGAAGACACGCCTGATCTCATTCAGGCTATCTATACCACAATAAAAATTTAAACCCCAGGCCAGCCTATGCCCCTAAAGGATTCTTTATATCAGGGCTTTCAAGATCCTAAAACAACATAATGGTAGTTGCCCTTCTAAACCACCAGGAAGGGACAAGATCTTGGGAACTCCAGATTGACCAAATCCCTGTTGGAGAGCCTGGAGGGAAATGTCAGGTCCATCCAAGCGATCCCCATAAAAGGGGACTTCAATTTAGAGGATAATAGACCAGGGAGAATGAGTTCTACATCAGCAGGTGTTTACCCAGATAGTGACTTGGTGGAGGCAGCCGGATATAAATTTGTGTGTAAACAACCAGAATTTTAAGTGCCGGAAGTATTTCTTCCTTAGGAGGGATCCAGTAGCTTGAGGTTTGAATGCATTCAACAATCGGCCCTTGTTATGCATCCCCCCGATGAGGCTGTTACCTTTATTCCTAAGGAAAATCAAATGAGAGCAAGCCAGGGTTCTCCTGATTGCACCACATTTGCCCAGGCGACCATGGCTTTCCCTCCTGTCCAGTATGTCAGTAGAGCCCCCATAGCTTCTATCAGAGTTTCAAGGTGTTATTTACCAGGGCTCAATTCTCCATCCACAGGTTCAGTACCTAAATTTGACAGTGTGGACCCTTAATGGGATGGGGCTTACTAAGAAAAAAGGGGTTATCACATAGAATTATTTCCACTCTGTTGGAAGGTAGTGACACGAAAGATCTACTGTAAGGTATGGAAAAGATACCAAACCTTCACCTCGTCTCGGTCATTAATAACAGTAGAGGTAACTTCGGTTTTAGAATTTCTACAGGAAGGTTATGAGTTAGGCCTAGCCTTGAGCACCCTTAAGGTTCAGACTTCGGCCCTTTCAGTCTTTCTGGAGGAATGTCTTAGAGACGACCCTTTGGTGGACAACCGTTTCTAGGAAATAACCCTTTAAGGGCAAAATGTTTCCCTGTTGGGATTTGTCATTAGTACTTGACTAACATTAACCCCCCTTTGAACCCATTAAGGATGCAACATTAGAGATGCTATCCTAAAGTTCACTTTCACTCTAACAATTACATCGGCCAGGCCTGATTTCCTTGATGTCCTGTCAATTAAAGAAGAGCAAATTACCAGACATACTTCTTATAAGACCAGATCCCTTATATTTACCTAAAATGACCCCAAAATATCACAGGTCACAGGAGGTTGTGTTGCCGGCAGTAGAGCTGGTTCAGTCAGATCAGGAGGATAGGTCCTTAGAGCTCCTAGATGCCAGATAGCTGGTTCTGCTGTATTTACAAATTACCGCAGAATGAAGAAAGTCAGATCATTTACTGGTCGCCTTTCGGGGGAAGAGAAAGGGTTTGCAGGCATCCAAAGCAAGATGGATCAGAGATGCTATAGCTCTGGCCTATCAAGCAGTGGGTGCCCTGCTTCCTTATAGAACTGAATCAGTCTGAATACTTTTTCCAGCATTCCATGTCTTGGGAGTTGACAGGGGATTCCAAACTAATTGCAGAGGAACAGGACTTCCCATATACTGGTACCTAACCCATACTTTACTTTGCGACGCTAAGGGATGAAAAATAGGGTAAGTCATATCTAGGCAGAGGCTTCTGGATAGGGACTGAAATAGCCTGCCCCTGCTCCTGACACTTTGCTGCTTTAAAGAAAAATGTAATCACCTCTGCCCGCAATACCTCTGGCTGGGTCTTCCTGGGGGGGGGGGTCTCCGCCCCGACTTCAGTCCTCAGGGGACGGCCTGGAACAGGCCCTCCTCTGCTTCTGATGCCGCTGGCTGATGATTAGGCCCGCCTTTTGGGGAGGAGCAGGGTGACATCTTCTTGCTTCACTCTGTTTCCATCTCTGACAGATGCCGTTAGTATCAGTGCAGAGCTGTCATTAGTGATCGCCATGGGACAAAGGATCGGAGAGAAGTAAAGAAAAAAAATGACAATTTTCTCTGCAGTGTCTTGTGTGTGTGTGTGTGTGTTTTTTTACAGTTAAACCTTTGTGAACTGGTAAGGGATTCATGAGACCCCTGGCAAGTCACTTGCAGCAAGTGGGGGGAAGAGGGGGGACCCCGTGCCCATTTAAAAAAAAATGTAACCATTGCTAGTGCAGATAGTAGTTATTATTGTATTTGAAAATGTCATAAAGCGCTCTTTTCGGTCTCCTGGGCAGGAATGGGGGATACCGATTCATATGAGGTACCATTTCATGTTGAAGCCCAGACTCTGGCTGATAAAGGCAATATATCATTTTCCTGGTAAATCTCTAAAAATCCATATACAGTTAAACATGTACAGCACAAAATAATAAAAAATGTTATGGGAACAAAGAGTAACAAAATCTCTAGGTAAGCTGGTACTGAAAGAGTTAAAAAGTAAAAAAAAAACTATATATATCTCAATTAGAAGCTAAAAATAACTGACTTGTATATGAAGCTTTGGTAGACTGAACTCTAAATCGTTTATTAAAGCTTAATTGTGGACAAATATCAAAATCCTGCTTCCAAAAGCCCTCCTTGAATTCTCCCATATGGCAATATAATAAAATGTTTTCATATATTTGACTGTAAATTAAAACAAAAGCTCTCATTGATGTCCTATTGTATGCAAAGTATATTGAATAATAAATAATAGAACTACAAATAATAGTAAAGTAATAAACTAGCACTCATGGTTCTGTGTGACGCAATGTTTGCGTAGATGCTTACAAACCATAATGCGCAAACCTAGGCCACACTGCTAATTTTGGTCGCTATGAAACAAAATGAACCAAAGTAAAAGCAAAATGTACTAGCACTGAATGAAACGTTTGAATGGGGTTTATTAGCATTACTATTAGCAAGGAATACAATTTTGCCTACAATTCTCCCTTAAGTCCTTAATTGACACATAAATCAGTTAAGACGCAGACACAGAATCAATCCCAAAAATGTCACTTTTTTTGCAGATCTGGAATCTCATATGAATAAAGTTGGCACACAACCGGTTTCTAAAACCCTTTTTTAACTCCTTAATTATCCACCTCATTTAGCCTTCAGAAGCAGTACATTTTGATCTGCTGTCGGTCAGGCGGTCAGGTAGGTGGACAGGTAATTGGGCAGACGGGTGAATGGATGGTCAGTCATGTAGGTGGGTGGCAGGCAGGTAGGTAGGTGGCTGGGCAGTCAGGCAGGTAGGTGGCTTGGCAGGTAGGTAGCTGTGTAGGTATGTAGGTGAGCAGCAGGCAGATGGGGGGTAGGTAGGTGGCTGGGAGGTCAGGCAGGTAGGTAGGTGGGCAGGCAGTTGTATAGGTGAGTGGGTGGTTAGGCTGTTAGGTAGGTGGGCAGACAGGTGGGTGAGTGGTTAGGCAGGTGGGGAGATGGGTAGGCGGAGAGGTCGGCAGACAGGTGGAGAGGTGGCTGGTTAGGCAGGTAGGAGGGGCAGACATGTAGGTGGGTGGGTAGATGCCGATACAGGTTCTGTACCCACATTCCAAGTTGTGGGCAGCATAGATCTGTAGCCTTGCTGCCGGCATTTCGGTGGCAGTCATGGCATCTTGGCAGCCAGAGGAAGGCATGGCATTTCATTGGCCGAGACAGCTCTCAGAGCCAGCAGCATCATATCAGCATATGAGGTCATCAGCCAGCATCATCTCGTTGGATGGAGACGGTGGTCAGTATCATCTGGGTGGGAGGCATCATCACGGGGGGGGGGGGGGGGTCATCTCGAGAATTCAGTGCCTTTTTCTCCCACCAATTCCAGGCCCTATGTGCAGCCATCTTAGAAAGGCTACACAGAGTAGCATACTCTTCTAGGAAAGAGTACATCGTCTCAACTTCTTGTTTGAGTGTTTTCTCAGTACTGCAATTCCTTAAGAATTCACCATAAGGCACACTGTTGATGGTATGATATGGGTGACAACTGGTGGCATGTAGTGTCGAGTTACCAGCTGTGGGCTTTCTGAAGGTTCTGGTGTTGATCGAACTTCTTTCAATAGGAACTTCAATCTTATGCTGGATGATTTGATTTGAAGAGAAGGATGGATATCTCACTGTCAATTGCATTTGTAGAACTGTGCCAAAGGATTCCCTCTCCGTGCTTCTCAAAGTGTCAGGTGAGTTGGTTGAACTTTACTTTTTCAAACCAAAGTATTTATTGAGGGATTACTTCCAGAAACCTGCACCCACATCAACAAGCCTGGTACGCCAAGAAAGCTTGAGGTGTGTACTTCCAGAGAATATATATTTTGTTGGGGGTATGTCAAATGTAAAGAGATGTTTTTCTTGAAAAATTGCAAGGTGCACATAGCATATTTGTTTTTTTCTGAAAATCTCCTAAAGCTTTGTTTCAGTTTAGGGGAGTCTCCTGGGCAGGAAATGGTGTCTACCAATACATACGTGGTACAGTTGTAACCTGGAGAAATTGGGATTTCACATATAGATTTTTTTTTGCACACATTTCACCCCAAAATATTGAGAATACAATTGACAAACAAAAAACAATATATAATTTTCTTGGGAAATCCCTGCAAACATCACGGTTGAACATGTGTAACGCAAAATAGTGAAAAATGGTCTTGCAACAGATGGTGACAAAAAATACAATTCTGTGATTACTCACCTGTAGAATTGTTTTTATGGTGTACAGCACGGTTTGCTTCATTTCTATTCTTTACATGTGAGTAATCCACCGCAGGTGGCGCAGTCGACTGCCGGAAGACTTGTGGCCCCTCCCGGTCCATATAAGGGCCAGAATTACCCAGAAGACCCCAGTGTTTGAAAGCAGTAATGCAAGAAGCCAGGAGGCAAGGACCATGTTAGTAAAAACACAGCCCATAAAAATAGGAACTCTCTCAACAAAATCACCAATACAAGGCAAAAGAGAACAACGATAACAAGGGTGGGATGAAGCAAGCCATGCTGTACACCGTAAAAACAATTCTACAGGTGAGTAATCACAGAATTGTATTTTCCAGGTGTACAGCACGGCTTGTTTCATTTCTATTCTTTACATGTGGGACATCCAACAGCAGTGTCCAAAATATGGCGGGATCCCCAGAGCGGAAAGCATGTAGTTCATTTCACTACCGCCTGAAGCACCTTTCGTCCAAAAGCAGCATCAGCTGATGCCAAAACATCAACCTTGTAAAACTTAGTAAAGGTATGACCGAAGACCAGGTAGCGGCCTTACAAACTTGTTCAACAGAGGCCTGGTGCTGAAAAGCCCAGGAAGCACCAATAGCTCTAGTAGAGTGAGCGGTAACACGAAAAGGGGGATCCTTCCCCTTGGCAGAGTAGGCTTGCACCACCACCTGTCTAATCCACCTACTAAGAGTGGACTTAGCCGGAGACAAACCCTTCCTAACACCTTCAGAGAGGACAAAAAGAGAATCCGATTTCCTGAAGGATTCAGTCGCAACAAGGTAGTACTTAATGGCTCTGACCACATCCAAGGAACGAAGGGCCCATTCCTTAGAGTTAGACAGATCCGGACACAGAGAAGGTAAAATAACCTCCTCATTAAGAATAAAGGGAGACAAGACCTTCAGGTTTAAAGCAAAAAATCACCTTATCCTTATGCCGCTCAAAGTAAGGGGGCTTCAAACAAAGTTCAGCCGGTTCTGACACCCGGCGTACCGAGGTGATGGCTACCAAAAAGACCACCTTTAGAGTCAGGATAGACAAGGCAGCATCGCACAAAATCTCAAAGGGGGGATCCTGGAGAGCAGAAAGCACCAAATTCAAATCCCACACCGGTAATACAGGCTTACGCGGTGGACGTACATTGGTAACTCCTTGGAAAAAAGAACAAAGCAGTCTATGATTGGCAAAGGATCTTTGGAAAAAGACGGCCGAGACCTGGCCCTTGGGCAGGGACGCCCGCCCTAACATGTTCCAAAAGTATGCACCCAGCGCAAGTGACACGAGTCCACCCGGGGGGCTGGTACCGCACATGGGGCAGAGCTTAACCCGCCCAGATGGGGTCCCTGACTCATTATCCCCAGAAGCCTCCATTATGGTGATTATGGTGATAAAAAATACCATTTTGTGAATACTCACCTTGTAAAATGGGTATTATGAGTATGTCACACACCCCGCTTCAAGAATCCATAACATGTGGGTAATATCGTCCTGAAGAGGGCGTTCCTGCAGAGATGATAGCAAAAGCCCCTCCCTGATCCATAAATACCTGGGACCTCCCACTCACAACCCAGTATACAGAAAGCAGTAAGGTAAGGGACCAGGAAGAGGCAAATATAAACAACAACCACGCAAAGTTCGCAATAAAGAGGATCCTGAATACAAAAGGGCGGGTTGAAGCGGGGTGTGTGACATACTCATAATACCCATTTTACAAGGTGAGTATTCACAAAATGGTATTATTCTTAGTATGTCACACACCCCGCTTCAAGAATCCATAACATGTGGGACATCCAACAGCAGTGTCCATAACAAGGGCGGGGATCCAAAACTAGGCAACAATGCACAACCTTAAACCACAACAGCTTGCAAAACTTTGCGGCCAAAAACAGCATCCGCTGATGCCCTAACATCAACCTTGTAAAACTTGGAAAAGGTGTGAACCGAAGACCAGGTAGCGACCTTACAAACTTGTTCAACAGAAGCCTGGTGCTGAAAGGCCCAGGACGCACCAACTGCACGAGTAGAATGAGCAGTAACACGAAAAGGGGGACTCCTCCCCTTGGCAGAATAGGCCCCAATGATGGCCTGACGAATCCATTTACTAATGGAAGATTTGGCAGGAGCCAAACCTTTCCTAGGACCGCAGGGCACCACAAAGAAAGCATCAGTCTTACGAAAGGAAGACGTAACCTCCAGATAATGTTCCACAACACGAACTACATCCAAGGAATGCAATGCCCTTTCCTTGTCGTCGCTGGGATTTGGGCATAGAGAGGGCAAAACAATGTCCTGATTCAGATGAAATTCCGAGACCACTTTAGGAAGAAAATCCTGCTTGAAACGAAAGACAACCCTGTCCTGATGTTTCTCGAAGTACGGAGCTGTAATGGATAAAGCTGCCAACTCAGAAACACGCCTAACCGAAGTGATAGCCACCAAAAAGGCCACCTTTTGGGTAAGAGAAGACAAAGCTATCTCATTCAAGGGCTCAAACGGAGGGCCCTGGAGAGCAGAAAGAACCAGGTTCAAATCCCAAACTGGAACAAAAGGCTTCCTAGGAGGCCGAACATGTGTAACACCTTGGAAAAAGGTCTTGACTAAGGGATGAAGTGCAAAAGACCTTTGGAAGAACACCGCCAGGGCAGAAACCTGCCCTTTCAATGTACTAAGCTGGAGCCCCAGATCTAGACCATGTTGGAGAAACTCTAAAATTCTAGGAATGGAGAACTCTCGACAAGAGAAAGACCTACTTTCACACCAATCAATATAGGCCCTCCAAGTCCTGTAGTAAATAGAAGAGGAAGAGCGCTTCCTGGCACAGATAAGAGTCTGAATCACTGCGTCAGAAAGACCTTCCTCCTTCAAGATGGCGGTTTCAGCAGCCATGCCGTCAAAGCCAGCGATGGTAAATTGGGATAGCGCAGCCGACCCTGGGTGAGCAGGTCCGGCAGCAGAGGCAGGGCAAACTGATCCTCTGCCAGTCTTACAAGATCTGCGAACCAAACTCGCCTTGGCCACCTTGGGGCCACCAGAATTGCCGACGCACCATCCAAGGCCAGTTTGCGCAGCACTCTGGCTAGCATTGGGAACGGAGGAAACAGGTAAAGGAGCCCCAGATCCCTCCAGTTTAGAGACATGGCATCCACTGTCAGAGCCAGAGGATCCTGCGAGAGAGACACAAAGACTGGAAGCTTGTGATTGTGACGAGAAGCAAAGAGGTCCACCGCTGGGACCCCCCACCTGAGACATATCGAACGAAACACCTTGGGACTGAGAGACCACTCCCCCTGACGAGAGGAGGCCCTGCTCAGCAAGTCCGCCTCCGTGTTCTCCACTCCTGGAATGTAGACTGCTGAGATACACGGGACGTGGGTCTCTGCCCAGTCCAGAATCAAAGACACTTCCCTGAGGGCACTCCTGCTGCGAGTCCCTCCTTGGTGATTGATGTAAGCAACCGCCGTTCTGTTGTCCGACCGGACCTGAACTGGCAGGCCTCTCAACTGATGAGTCAAGCGAAACAGAACCAACCTGATGGCTCTCAACTCCAGAACATTGATGGGCTCGTGAGCCTCCCGCGGGCCCCACAAACCCTGAAACTGGAGGTCCTTCCAAACACCCCCCCAACCTGACAGACTGGCATCCGTGGTGACTGTTTCCCAACACGGAGCCAGAAAAGATCTGCCCTTCAACAGATTGACCGACCCCAGCCACCATTGCAGGGATCGACGAACTCGGGGAGTCATCAGAAAGGACTGATCCAACGATAGAGGAGACTTGTCCCAAACCTTCAACAGATGAAGCTGAAGCGTCCTTGTGTGAAACTGCGCAAAGGGAACTGCCTCGAATGAGGCCACCATTAACCCCACCAGCCTCATCCCTAACCGGATGGTCGGATGAGGGGTAGACAAGAGAAGCCGAACTAACTCCTGAATCAAAAGAATCTTGGCCTGGGGTAGAAACACCCTGGGCTGTGAAGTGTCCAGAGACATTCCCAGAAAGGTCAGAATTCTGGACGGAGAAAGAGAAGACTTGGGGTGGTTGATCACCCAACCGAACCTTTCCAGAGTGGACACCACCGCTCTGGTGTCCAACTCCGCTTGGTTGAAGGAAGAGGCCATGATCAGTAGATCGTCCAAATAGGGCACGATGCGGATACCCTGGCCTCTGAGCAGAGCCATCACCCCCGCTAGCACCTTGGTGAACACCCGAGGAGCTGAGGTGAGACCGAAAGGAAGTGCCACAAACTGAAAGTGCCGATCCTCCACCATGAACCTGAGAAACCTCTGGTGTGCTGGAAAAACCGGAACATGTAGATAAGCATCCTTGATGTCTATGGACGTCAGAAAGTCTCCCTGACGAAGAGAGTGAATGGCCGAACGCAGCGTTTCCATGCGGAATTTCCTCGGCCGGATGAACCTGTTGAGAAACTTCAGATCCAAGATGGGTCGGACCAACCCGTCCTTCTTGGGTACCGTGAACAGATTGGAATAAAAGCCCCTGCCCCGATCTGAAGGGGGCACTGGGCAAATGACAGCCATGTCCAGAAGATTCTCCACTGCCACCAGGAGCCCCTGCGCGGCTAGAGGCTCCGACGGCATCCGAGACCTGACAAATCTGGATGGGGGGCGGAGCTCGAACTCCAGCTTGTAGCCGGAAGACACCACTTCCCGGATCCATCTGTCCGAGACCTCTTGATCCCAGATCTGAGAGAAGTGCTGCAGCCGTCCCCCCACCCCCATGGGTGAGGGCGCCCCCTCATTGCTGAGCCGGCTTAGCAGCCGGTTTGGGCTTAGAGCCCCAACTGTATCCAGAACGGGCACGTCCTCTGCCCCTGTTTCCGGAATCTCCTCTGGAAGAGGGAAATGCAGAACCCCTACCAGATCTGGCCCCCCGAAAGGAGGGGGTAAAGGCAGGCGCCCCCCGAAAAGGGCGGCGTTGTTTCTTACGTTGAGGTAACCTACCACCCTTGGTGACAATGTCTCTCCAAAGAGCCGTAGACCAACAAAGGGTAAAGCCGTCAGTGATTTTTTGGACATAAAATCGGCCGCCCACTGGCGCAGCCACACCAACCGCCGAATAGCCACAAGCAGAGCTGACGTCCTACCACACATCATCAAAGTGTCATCCAAGGCAGTCAACACAAAGGATAGAAACAACTCACACCGTTTAAGGCTAAGGAACTCGTTACTACCAGGACGAAGCCCGGAAGAAGTCAACAGGTCCCTGACCACAGACCTGGTAGCCAACACCATTAGCTCCGAAGCGCACACAGGCCGGATGGCCGACCCAATGCTAGTAAAGCCATGAGAAGCCATCTGATCAATACGTTTATCCTCTCCATCTTTGAGAGTGGAACAATCAGGTCTGTTTAAAACCCAGGAGTTAGACAACCCCAGAACCGGTGCATCCACCTCGGGGGGAGATGCCCAGCGCTTGACCGCCTCAGAAGGAAAGGGATATTTCCTATCCCACCCCTGAGGGATGCCAGGGAGCCGAGCCGGCCTATCCCATTCCTTGTCAATGATTCTATCAAAATGGCGTTGCGTAGGAAACTCCAGGCGCGGCCTGGATTCCTCAAACAATTCACCCTTCTGCTGTGACGCCTCCTCGGGAGGGGAAATATTCAGAACTTCCAGCATGAGAGACAGAGCGTGAGGAGAGTTCAAGGATCTCCCTAAATCAGAAAGCTCGGCATCAGCGCCAGCAGACTGCTCATCATCCGAAAATTCTGAACCCTCATCAACCTCCCCTTCCTCTAGCTGGGGATAATCAGACCAATCCAGATTATCTCTGTCATCAAGATCATCCACTGGCGGAGCCGGCGACAAATGCTTTCTCTTAGACGGAGCCTTACGGGCGACCGAGCTAGAGAGCATTTTCTCAAGGCTAGCCAATCTGGCACACATCTCAGATTGCAGATCCCTGCCCATGACCACGTCACACGGGGCACGAGTCAAGGCGGGAGGGGGAGTTGAGGTGGCCGGCTGTGCTGACCCCGACGCTTGGGGTTCGGACTGCCGCGTAATAGTTTGCTGTGCACATGGTATACACAGTAACACATCATCCCCAGTAATGGAAATCCCACACAACATACACTTTTTGGGATGCCCCGAAGGGGTCCCAGTCCCAGTATCCGGGGATGCCTCCATAAGGTGAATTTTGAGTGGTCGCTATGACCCAGGGAATTACGCCAGTTAGACAACCCGGGATGCCCCTTTAATGTCCCGAGTGGGAGGATTTGTGATGCTAAAATGGAACCAGGGACCCAGGATCAGGAGAGACCTTCCAATACTACAGAAGATCCTCCTGGATAACCTTCACCTAAAAGACAGAGAGAGACCCATAAGTCCCTACAATAAGACTTAACAGATAAAGAAAAGAAGAAATAAATGAGGCCCACAGGGCCACTCACAGACGCTGCGGTGAACGATCCGCCTCAGAACAATGGCGATTTCTGAGGTGAAGTGAAGAGAAGAAGAACTGCCTTGTCAGGGGCGTGGTCTGCGCAGCCCACGCAAAGCTGATCTGTGCCCCCTAAGCTGCCTAGTAACAGGGAGCTCAGCTCCGCAGCGGCGCCAGTACAGAGGAGGGCGGAGCCGCGCCGAAAGCCCGGCTCCGCCCCCCTTCCAGTGTGAATGAAGCGTGAGGGAAGAAGTCCCTCACGCACCAGCCCAGAGACCGGCGGCGCCGGCTACCATGACAGCGGGTGCTCCCGCTATCACTAGCGGAGCACCCGCCCCGCTCGCTGCGGCGAGGAATGAATGAGAGAACGGGGGCTGGCCGCGGCAGAGCGCCGAGTGCCAGCCCCGCCCCCCCAAAGCGTGTGAGGTAAAAAATTTACCTCACAGACTGAAAAACCCCGGCACCCGGCTGCAATGACAGCCGCGGTTCTGCAACATAGTAACAACAGTGCAACCAATTCATTGAGGGATTACTTCCAGACGCTCCACATCAACAAGAGAAAGTGAATAAAGAGAAAGAGAATAAAGCTAACCCCTATGAGAGGAACCCCCAGCCCCCATAGTTGGTAAAGGGAAGGGCCCCCCCCCAGGGGAAAGTCAAGGGACGGGGCATCCCAAACCGGGATCACCTACCCGGTATGACCGCCTACCCTCTTTTAGGGTCTCACGGTGGAGCTCTGCTCCTCAGCAGCAGAGGTGCCAATGTACCCTCGCTCGGGCCAGCAGCCAAGACTGTGGAGGCATGTAATCTGAGGTAAATTTTGGGACAAACAGGGGTCCGAGCGGAAATAGACAAAATAAAAGGCCGGGAGTTACCGCGGCTACCTGAAATCCCCCTGTGCAAGGAGGAGCCATCATCTTCTGACTTGCTCGCCGTCTGCAGAGATGGAAAACTGGGTTGTGAGTGGGAGGTCCCAGGTATTTATGGATCAGGGAGGGGCTTTCTTTTGCTATCATCTCTGCAGGAACGCCCTCTTCAGGACGATATTACCCACATGTTATGGATTCTTGAAGCGGGGTGTGTGACATACTAAGAATATACAGGTTACAAGGCACTAACGGCCCAAACCTAAGTGACCCCCAATTTTGCCCCTCTTTTTAGTAATCCCTCTTTAAGGGGAGAGGGTGCGGAGAGAGGTGGGTGCAGGAGACTGGGAGGAACCACAACCCTCAGCTGGCAATGGGAGGGGGGGGGGGCCCACCTAGAAGACACAAGCGGAAGTATTCATGAGCATCCCACAGCACATGCACATAAAAAAAAAATACATAGATGAAAGAGGGACTCACGGACCTGGCGAGGTAGCAGGGAGTCCAGAAGGCAGGCACCAGAAAAAACGCAGGCAGTGAGTGGTGAAATTGATGCCCGTCAGCCCGTGGGGACCCTCGGCAGGGTCTGCATTTACAAAAAGTACAGCACAGAAAATGGCGCCCGAGCGCAGCAAAGACGAAATTCGAGGGGCAGGCCACGCAGCAATGACGTGGCCACGCCCCCTGCTGCAGGCACGGACAGGGGCGCCACGCAGTGCCTAAAATGGTGCCCAGAGCGCAGGAAGGGGGGCCACGAAGGAGCCCCCCCCGGAGGCGGAGCCCCGCACCACATGCCGAGGCCTCGCCTCAAACACCGCTACCGCCCCCCCCCCTCACAGCCTCAAGATGGAGGGGAAGAGGAAGAGGTGAGGGAACGAGGAAAGGTAAGTACCCACACAGCTGTCAGCAACAACAAAGTCTGAGGTAAAAATGAAGTAAAAAGCACAACGTATTACAATAAAGTATGTGGGCACAGATAAGGGCATAACCCCAGGCAATTTTCCTTACAGCTGCCAGCAACAACAAAGTCTGAGGTAACAATTAAGTAAAAGTGAAGTAAAAAGCACAACACATGACAATAAAGCATGTGGGCACAGATAAGGGCATAACCCCCGGGGAATTTTGGTGGTTCCTCCCCCCCATAGGCTCACCATCGCCTATGGCTGCGGCCCAGAGCTTAGCTCTGCCGAACGCCTGACCCTCGGCGTTCCCCTACCTGCACATGATCCGCAGCCATAGTTGGGAGGCAAGAAGGGTCCCGGAAGCAGGTGGGAATAGGGCTTGCAGCGGCCAACGGGCTAGTAATGCCCCGCTTATCTGCGAAGTCCATGGAGAGAAAGAGACCATCTTCGCAGCAGAAGAAGACTGGGGTCTTCTGGGTAATTCTGGCCCTTATGTGGGCCGGGAGGGGCCACAAGTCTTCCTGCAGTCGACTGCGCCACCTGCGGTGGATTACTCACATGTAAAGAATAGAAATGAAGCAAGCCGTGCTGTACACATGGAAAACTCTTGGTAGGCCGCCACTTAAAGGGTTTTATTCATGCAGATATTGTGGAATAAGATGCAGATGATGCACTTCTAAACGACACGGGAGCTTCCGTATGGATTCAAAACTGAGAGCTCCACTTCTGAAAAAATCTGAATTGCCTCAAATCTTTGTGCAATTATCTCTTATTTCTAGCTAGAAGTAGAAAGCTATCAGCTGTAATTAATCACTATTTGTCTGAACACAGCATAAATCTCCTAGCTACACTTCACTGCAGATACATTGTTTCCTGTGTCTGAATGTTCTCCTGCTGCCACATGAAATAAATGTAATAGTATCAATTCCCTCACACAGATTTCCTTGGCTAGCAGCAGCTGTGTGTGCGTGTGTAGACAGGCTGCTCTGTACATACTGTACTGTATTTTTCTCTCAGTTTGGTGTGGGCTGCTGCTGGCAGAGCTCCACCTTCAAGCTCATCTGTAAGATGAGTGACAAAATGGCCACTCCCATGTAGTTCAGGAGTGCTGCATCTGCATGCAATTGCAAAACAAGTGTATATATATATATATATATATATATATATATATCAGGCGCAGGCGCTATGTTGTATCTCACCTGTATACAACTCTGTGTCAGTGTATTCATCCACTTTTTTATGGTGCAGGATATAATCTGAAACTTTGGTTCCTATAGCAGCTTGAACATCTAGCCATTCAAGAGCCACAACATTACTAGAAGGCTCCATAGTGGGAGAAAGGTGGAACCTACAAGGTAAGTAGAAGGTACATCAACATTATTACTATATAGTTGAGGAGATAATTATGAACATAGATTGATTACTGGCCATTTTTGTAGCCCCCTTATAAGCAGCAGATTTACATTTGACGTAAAGCAAAGAATAAACAAGTTAATGCGCCTATTGCATTATGAAATACATTAGTACATTCGTTTGGAAAATCAGTTTCAGAATTCCAGTTTCCATGGTAAGATTGCAATAAATGTGGGTACCATTTTACCATTTTGCAAATCTTTGTAAACAGAAACCAATGCTACAAGCCTAATTTGGGTTGGGATAACCCTTTTGCGGCAATCCTCCTCTGAGGTGTCGTCACCCAGGGTCAGTTACAGCCATAGTCCTTGCTCCACGGTTGCCATGTAACCTGGTTTTCATCAGAGGAGGATTGCAGCAGAACAATGTGTTTTTGTCACCCTACTTAAAATCAATTATCTTGAAAGCTTAAACCTTTTTTTTTTACCCAATAATGGGTGTCACAGTTTGTGCAAAGTGATACTCACACATTCCCAATCTATTGGAACATTCCTAACCTCAGCAAACATGTGTAGATGCATACGCATTTGTATGCATATGTAAATATTGCATAACGCTTACTTGAAGCCCCCCCAAAGTGGCCTCAGTCTGTCTGTCTGGTCTGTGTTCTATGTGACCCCTAGTAGCCAATCAGAAAGAGCAAGCCTGACTGATGAATGCCCAGGTTAAAGCTTGCAGGGGGGGGGGGGGGGGCGCATGTGCCCTCCCCCACTCCATGCTGTGTGACTAAACAGAACAAACTTCTATTAGATACTTACACAGGTGGAAAAAGAGGGCTGCAGTTGGGTAATCCATTCTCATCAAATGCAGTTAGATCACATCGGCACCAATCTTCAATTACTTCTCCCTTCCCAGAACACCAGTATAAACTCATGAATGCACTTTTAAACACCTGTAAGAATACAAATATTATACAGGAGTTTATACCCCTACATAATTGGTGCCAAAAATCTACAATTAAACATTTTTTATTGCCACAGAATGTAATGCATAGCAGTTTCTTAGGCTCACCATTGTGTTAGGGAACAGACATGTTGTAAATATGCATTGTATGGTGGTGCATTGCAGGTGCATTGTATAAAAATAAATGCTGTGCTTTTGTTGTGTTGGCAATGCATTTGTGTTGTGATTGTGTTGGGTTTTTTTAAAGAAAAACATTTTTTGCACAATATGTAAAAGGTAAATTTTATGACAATGCAAACACAAGAGCAATGCAGGTACACTGTGTTATAGATGTGTTGCACTTGCAGATAGACTTCTATTGAACTGCACTGTTATTATGTTGTGCTGAAAAAGGTTTCTGCCCATGTGGGTAGTGATGTTCTGCAAACCCCGGCCCTTCTGAGCACCGGCAGCCAATCACAGCGCTGTATTCCCAACGAGGATCATGGCTGAGGTAACAATAGTGGGTGTTCGGGTGGGGGGGTATTCAATTCAATTTATTGTTCACTAAGGACATCGTGAGATGAACAAGGAAATCTTTTTGGCATATACACAGTGTAACAGTTAACTGCAGTTTACATAGAAAACGAACAGAGAAACAGATATACAGATGCTCTTCCATAGTGCAATTGATATCGGCTATGAGCCTGGGCCTATGATGCTTGGTTTTTGTTCAGGATGCGGACAGCCAAAGGAAAGAAACCATTCCTAGACCTAGAAGTCCTGCAAGCTGGTACAGCAAGACACCTCCTAGGTGGTAAATACTGGAATAGGGAGTGTCCAGGGTGGAAGGGATCCCAAAGGATCTTTTCTGCCCATGTTTTTGTTCTGCATTTGTGCAGTTCCTGCAGGGATGGTAAGGGTGCTCCAATTATTCTTTCTGCAGTCTTTATTGCTCTCTGGAGTCTACACTTTTCTATTTTAGTAGATTCCTCAAACCAGCCAGAAAACGAAAAACATAGTACAGAACCTATGACTGCATTAAAGAAGAGCACTAGCAACCTTTTTGACAGACCAGCCTTCTTCAGTTGCCTCAGGAAAAACAGTCTCTGTTGTGCTTTCCTCAGTAGAGCCGCTGTGTTCCTTTCCCAGCTGAGGTTGTTGGAGATGGTCACAACAAGAAATTTAGTCTCACTCACTCTTTTAATTTCCACCCCCTTGATGAACAGGGGTGACAACATGGGTGCCGGATTCCTCCTGAAGTCCACTACCATCTCTAGAGTTTTTGAAGGGTTTATAACCAGATTGTGTCCAGTGCACCAACTCACAAGCTCCTCCACTGCTTCTCTGTAGATTTCCTCTTCGCCGTTCTTGACCACACCTATGACGGTTGTGTCATCGGCAACCTTTACAATTCTCACAGAGTTGGACAAGGAGGTGCAATCGTTGGTATAGATGGAGAACCGGAGAGGTGACAGAACACAGCCTTGAGGGGTGCCGGTGTTAGTGGGTCTGACACTGGCCATAATGGTCCAAGTCTAACTTTTTGGGATCTATCTGTAAGAAAGCTTTCTATCCATGCACAGATGTTTTGAGGAATGTTGAGCCTAGACATCTTTTTGGACTTATGGTGTTAAATGCCGAACTAAAATCCACAAAGAGAACTCTAACGTAAGTGTTTGGGATAACCAGATGCTCGTACATATAGTGGAAGGCCATATTCACAGCATCGTCGGAAGACCTGTTTGCCTTGTAAGCAAATTGCATGGGGTCCATAAGGCTGCCAGTGGTTGTTTTTAGGTATTCCAGCACAATCCTCTCAAAAGACTTCATGACCACGGATGTAAGTGCTACTGGTCTGAAGTTATTCATCTCAGTAGCCAATGGTTTCTTCGGCACTGGGACAATGATGGACCCTTTTAGACAATGTGGAACTACGGCCATGTCCAGGGAGGCATTGAAGATTCTGGAAAACACTGGAGAAAGCTGGTCCGCACATGATTTGAGGCAGATTGTGGATACTCCATGTGGTCCAGGCGCCTCCCTTATGTTAAGGCCTTTAAGAAGTTGTGATATTTTATTCTCCGAGACCAAAAGTGTGCTTTCTGTATGTGAGCCTTCAGTATGGAAGTTACGGTCTTATGTTGTGGGGGGTTGGCTTAGGGACAGAGGGGTGCGCTCTCCCTTTTACGGAGTTGAATTAAATCTGCAGTAGAAGCTGTTAATTTTCTCTGCTTGCTGCCTGCTAGGGTTCAGTATCTGGGTGGAACATTTGTAGTTGTTATGATGGCGAAACCCCTGCCATACCTCTCTTGGATTACTGGAGGAGAACTGCTTTTCCAGTTTCCTTGCATAGCTTTTCTTTGCAGCCCTGATCTCTTTGGTCAAGGTCAATTTCTTGAACATAGGGATGTTCCCCTCTCTGTGTGCAGACTCTGTTTACGTAACTTCCTTATGCTGTTGATGAACCATGGCTTGTTGAATTGGCTGTAGTTCATGTGGATATTGTAGATTCCCCCCTCCAGCCTGTCCTATTGAGGTGGGGACAAACAGGTTTAATGGAGGGTAAAGCAGAGTGTGTTGAAATTAGGAGTTTGTGTTCAGCAGTCAAGTTAATAATGCCGCAAAGATATGCCCATCACCTTGATAGTTCTTTTTGTACATCAATCACTGTGTGCTGTGTGCCAGCAAACTAGATATCCGTTGTTCTGATAAAACCTGATTCCCCAAAACAGTACAGGTTAATATTGATTTCAGGAAAGCATCCCAAGGAGTACCATTCTTGGGGAGTCTCAAAACTAAAGCAGTAAAATGTTTAGGGACAACTTCTATTCTGACCACACATTATTTAATCTACTTTGATCTAGACAAGGGGTTCTCAACCAGTGAATTCTATCGGGTGGTACTTGACAAGGCTGCAGACTGACCCGCTCCCCCCAAACTGAGCTGCTGCAATCTTTACTTCACCCAAGCCAATTTTAAAACTGTTCCAAAAGGTTATGAAAACTATTTCTGTGCATTTTTCTGTGAGTTTCGTTCATTTTAAATGCTTGCTTTGTGTGTTTTAACACAGTTTTAGGTGACTGATGACCCATATACACCACCCAGATGGAGCCTGATATATCTGGATATTCAAAAAGGTGTGAATCCCTTTGTTCTAGACAAAAGTTCTTTGTTTTATGATTCTTGGGCACAGGAATAGCTTCTTTCTTCTAGCTAATAAATGAATGAACAGTCCTTTCACAAGCTCCTGACAGCCAGGGGATTTATAAATGACCCATTTTAGGAAGGACTAATACCAGACAGACTAATACCATACGTTGAGTCACACTATTGCAGTTTTTTATCATATGGCATTGTACATGCTTGAGTTATACTGTTTGTTTCAAGCTAATGACAAGGATATGAACTAGCACACATGCAACCTGGACTATTAGGCATCTGTACCTTTATTCAATCTAGCCCAGGTGGTATAAACTTCAAGGACTCTCTACTGTGAGAAAGTAAAAATAACTTTTAATTCTTCTCTGATAAAAATACCCCAATAGGTAGGAGAGTCAGCAGTGCTCAAGTTGAAATTGTGAAGCCCATTCTCATCATATACAGTTCTCAGAAGAAATACCGACTCTTTATTTTCCATTTATTTTTCCATTCAAGACCCAGAGATGGATAGGTTGGGGGTGGGGCTTGTAGAAGGCAGATATGTGGCCTGGTGACCAGACAGATATTTTAAAGGGAAAGTCAACTTTCACAAACTATTCCATCAGACCTCAGTTCAGAGGTGATATAGAGGGCCCCTTTACTTACCTACTTACTGCTCCACTGTGTGGAGAGATCTCCCACAGCCCTGGTATATAATGTTGGGAGCTGCACTTCTGCGTTCCAGCCTGGAAGTGGGCAGCTCCTGTGTATGGGGCAAGACCAAGGCCACCTATTATTGTCTAAAGGCATATATGGCTGTACACCTCCAACTTAAAATGCCAAAGCATTGGAGAACAATCATTGTCGTAGGGCTAGGTGAAGGTAATTAGGGGTTTTGATGCACTTATAGTAAATAAACTTTCCCTCTGCTGGAGCTTAAACCATTATTTTTCGAACCTATCAAATAGTGTGTCACTATTTCCTAATTGAAATAGCAAAATTGTAAATGTATATATTATATGGTTTGAGCGTTTCTAATGACATGATTTGAAACCTTTTTGTGACTAGACCTTTATAGACCCTTATACCCCAATTTTGGTACTAATGCCTAGTTCAACCAGATGTCACATAGAAAAAGTCATTGATAAATACAGGTATGACCAAAACGTGTTTACCTCTCTTGTGGCATTATCTTGAATTAAATTATAGAGGGGAGTGATCCGGTTAATCTCTAAAAGTACTGGGATGGGGCTCACTTGCTCTTTGCCAGCCCGTCGACATAAATGGCAGCTGGCTGGGCAACGGCCCTTCTCTTCACAGTGGATTTCCACTCCCATAATAGGCTGGTCATCGGACAACATCTGTGCAGTCAACAATCCTGAGAGATAGGTGATGAATGGCATAGATTTTAATTCTTTCTTGCTGCCCAATTCAGTGGTTTCTAAAATAAGATTTAAAGAGGTAATTAATACTAAATGCACATTAAAAAGTGATGTATTCATAAAATAATATCACAATTAAAGAGGAAGTCCAGTTATGTACTAACCCCTGCCACCCCGGCAATGTTTTTTGTAAGCTCTCGCCCTGCCTCAGTATCAGGGGAGGTTGGAAGGGCGGGGATTTAATACATGACTAGCCTTCCAATTTAAAGTAGACCTAAAGTCAAAAGGAGGTTTTAAAACATTTAAAGTTTCAATGTTACAATTCAAATTTTGGGCGGAAATGTTATGTTATGCTAATGGTTACACCTAAACAATTGTCTTGGGGACCTCTGTTATTACATACAATTGCTTTTCTGCAGTTAAAGGGGACATTTTTCACTCAAACAAAAAAGAAAATAGAAGTAAAAGGGTAGATGATGGTTTTAATGTAAATTATAATTACTTATTTCTATTAGTGTTGTTATTAATTATTTATTCATCATCTTAATAATAACAGCACTATATGGCTGAAAGCATCTGTTTTAGTTGTTTTTCAGAGACTAGAACACCGATACATGACATCAGGTACATTAAGGTAGGACTCAATCCCTGGATAGTTCAGTGGATTTCTAGTTGGCTGAAGGATCGTTATCAGAGAGTTGTTGTCAATGGGGTGCAATCTGAACAAAGGCGAGTTACAAGTGGTGTGCCGCAGGGCTCTGTCCTGGGCCCCATTCTTTTTAATATATTTGTAAGTGACATAGGAGAAGGCATGGTAGGAAAAGTTTGTCTGTTTGCTGATGATACAAAGGTTAGTAATAGGGTGGATGTTCCTGGAGGTGTCTGCAACATGGAAAATGATTTAGCTTTACTGGATAGATGGTCAAAACTGTGGAAACTAGAATTTAATGTCTCTAAATGTAAAATCATGCACTTGGGTAGAAGGAATCCCTGCTCTGAGTACCGTATAGGCCAGGAGTGGGCAATTATTTTTTCCATGGGGCCACATGAGAAACTAAAAATATTGTGGAGGGCCGGGCCAAAAGGCTGAACTCAATTCTGCATAATATAATTGTATTTCTTTATAAAAAGCAGTAAATATTCATTGTTGTGACAAGCTGCCACGAGTATATGTTATAGTTAAACAATGAAAAAATGAGGTTGCCTAACAAAAATGTAATTTATTAAATAAACCACATTTTGTGTGTCCAGTGAGGTCTCACACAGCAGGGCATCCCAAATTGTGATGCCACAGAGACATGATGCCTGTAACCCAGCCCTGGATCCCTTCACACCCATAGGGCTGGGTTACATGGGTTTTGGTCTGCTTTAAAACATCATGACCAAATCACATTAGGATGGAATAACCCCTCTCCTTTACATTATTATTAAAGTAACACAGCGCTGCTCACACTTTTTACTCAGTAGCAATGTGAAAAATTGCAGATTCTCTCACATAAAGCAGAACAAAACCCAGAGTGGCCACTGGTCTCCCCCCTGGAAATTCCAGATCGGGGTGCCCCACTGTGTGAAACCCTTTTACTCAGTAGCAACATGAAAAATGGCAGACTCCCTCTCTTAAAGCGGAAAAAAGCTCCGATCTGGAATACCCAGGTGGAAGACCAGTGGCCGCTCTGGGTTCATTTCTACTTTAACCCTTTAAGTGCCAGCCTACCTGGAGTTTTTGTCACACTCTGTTGCCAGACCATTTTGCACTATTTTGCACTCCCCATGTTCAAATGTGATTTTTGAAGGGATTTCCCAGGAAAATGATATATTGTTTTTTTCAAGCAGAGTCTGAACTTTAACATGAAATGTCTTGTTTGTAATTTTTAGGTGTATTCTCAATATTTGTTGGCGAAATATGTGCAAAAAAAAAAAAATCAATTTTTTACATTTTGTAGTGTTTTTTTGTAATGAAAAAATGTAAGTTTGTCAATAAAATCTTATTGCGTGTGAAACCCCAATTTCTCACAGTTACAGCGGTACCACATATGTATTGGTAGACACCCTTTCCTGCCCAGGAGACTCCCCCAAACTGAAACAGAGCTTTAGGGGATTTTCAGAAAAAAAAACAACTGTGATATGCGCTAAGCACACCTTGCGGTCTTTCCAGAAAAACAACCCTTTACATTTGAAATACCCCCCACAAACTATATATTCTCTGGAAGTACACACCTCAGGCTTTCTATTGGTACCAGGCTTGTTGATGTGGCCACAGTTTTCTAGAAGTAATCCCTCAATGTATTCTTTGGTTGCAAAGAGTTTCCCTAAAAAAAGGATAAAAAAGCAGAATCAAAGCCACATTTTCCTAAAAATCTATATACAAACAAGTTACAAAAGGGGCGGGGCTTGACGTGGAGACGGAACGGGATGACGCCATGGTCCCGCCCCCGAGGGGGGCGGGGCTTAGCGGCAAGATGGCGTCCGCCATCGAGGAGGAGAGAGCCTCCCGGGCTCTCTCCTGAAGATTGGTAAGTCCTGGGGGGGGCATTTGAAATACCCCCCACAAACTATATATTCTCTGGAAGTACACACCTCAGGCTTTCTATTTGTACCAGGCTTGTTGATGTGGCCACAGTTTTCTGGAAGTAATCCCTCAATGTATTCTTTGGTTGCAAAGAGTTTCCCTAAAAAAAGGATAAAAAAGCAGAATCAAAGCCACATTTTCCTAAAAATCTATATACAAACAAGTTACAAAAGGGGCGGGGCTTGACGTGGAGACGGAACAGGATGACGTCATGGTCCCGCTCCCGAGGGGGCGGGGCTTAGCGGCAAGATGGCGTCCGCCATCGAGGAGGAGAGAGCCTCCCGGGCTCTCTCCTGAAGATTGGTAAGTCCTGGGGGGGGGATCGGAGGCCCCCCAGGTGAAGAGGAGGGACAGCGGGAGCCAGCGCACACGCAGGTAAGTGAATGTCATTTTTATTTTTTTACAGTTTGCAGCTGCTGCTGCAGAAGCTGGGGGGGGGGGGCAGCCTGTGATGTGAGGCACAGACAAGTGGCTGGAGTAACTCCATCTCTAGCGTCAGCTTTGCAGCAACTGACACATGCAACACAGTACAGGCCAAGGGCGGGAAGAGAAACTCTGCCCACAGCCAAACCTGCAGGAAAGAGCTGTACAATAGGACAGCAGGCTCCAATCCATACACGACCCCGCTACATTAGACTCACTACAGAGGGGCAAAAGTGCTGTTAAAACCCGGCACTATCTTTTCTGGCAAGACTGCGCAGACAGTGGGCGGGACTGATAGGCTGGGGCTTCGGCAGCGCACGGCCGCGCACCTTACAGGGAATGCTGGTCGTGGGCCGGTCAGAGCCAAAGGGCCGTATGTGCTCTAAAAAACGATTCTGAGGGCCAACTGGACAAGCTGGACCAGATCGGCATCTCATTTTCTCCAGGAAAAGACCCTCCAGGGCCAAACTACTCTCCATTCATGTTACAGTCTCCATTTGGGTGGCAATATGAACTTTAGTATTGCTGCTGGAGTGTTTTGCATATGAGGAGGAGTGATCAGTAATTGCAGCATCATGAGATCCTCTGTTAAAGGTGAGTATATTGGTGACTCTGGGAGTTTCACACACCGAGCTATCCCACTATAGAATGCTCCAGTGTAGCGAGTCTTTTAGATTCCAGGGCCGTGCCACATGGATTTTGATTAAAGGAACATTCCAGGTGTTAAAATAGTCTGCTTTCTGCTCTACCATGCTGGTTGATAGAGGCTACATCTTTCATTAAGCCCGATTTATATTTCTTAATAGGTTCTAGTGAGCACTGTCCCTTCTGCAGGGCCTCCTCATTAGAAGAGGATGACTCATCCATGCATATCTCAATGTATCAGACCCAAAGTATTGCAAAGTATTGGTGAATGAAGTTTGCAGTCCCTGACAGCCAGCATGGGGCAAGCAGAAGGACTGTGGAGGATATATATCTAGTGCTTGGGTTCATTTAACACATCACAAATGGGGATCACAAATGTCTTCGTTACAATATGATAACACAGATATTGTGAGAATTATATTACTTTATATATTTATCTAATCTCATAGAGACGGGTAGCAGGCAGCATAATACAGATCCTTTAGACACACCAAGGAGGCTGGGAATGCTGGTCACACCCCCTAGTATTTAGTTTATAAGGAGGATGGGTACAGAGCAAGTCAGTCTTTGGATGGAACCCCTTACCTGAAGCATAATGGCTACCTGTACTCTCTCTCTCTCTACCCATAATAATATATATTGAACTGTAACTTATCATAACTTGCCTGTAACATTTAAGGTCTTTCTGGGGAAAATTAGGGAACATATTGAATTAATGAAGGATATTTACTTGAAACCCGTTTTCATTTATACATCTTACTGTGTGTAGCAGCTAATTTCTCACACAATAGGTTGTATGTGCAATGTATTTGTGGCAACATTTCTTCACTGGATGTGTGAGGAGAGCCTCAGCGACCACTCGTTTGTATCAGATTGATAGCATTGGGCCGATATGATTATTGGTAATTGTGATATTTATAATAATAATCTCTAATAGAAATATTGGAAATTGATGTGCGACAAATATAAATATATCATATTTCACATTGTTTCATTTGATTTGTGCGTCTTGTTTTATTAAAACCTGTGCTATTCAGGGAATAAAGATAAGTGGATGGCACATAAGTAGTAGTAGTACACAGTGAAGTGTAAGTCATATGCTGGGCACATAGACTTTGTAATTGAGAGAAAATAGCACAGTTTGGTTTAAAGCTTAAAGAGGAACAACACACAGGAATTTTACTTTCCTGTGTATTATTCCTCCATGCATCTGCCTCACGAATTGGGATGCCCCGCTCTGTGTATCCCCAGGTCACCCCGTTTCACTCACCTTCCATCTACTCCCATGGCGCAGACTCGGGAGTGCTCAGCCAATCAGCGCGCTTGTTATCACTCGGGTTCCTTCGGTGCTGGGCAGAGCAGCCAGCCCCATACCCCATCGACCTTGCAGCCATGGCATGCCCACGCCACGCATTCAGAAAGGCCGGGCTCGGACAAGAGCTTGGCTAGAGGTGAGCAGGTGTGGCGAGGGCTCCAGGAGAAGGTGAGTGAAACTGTTGATTGGGGGAGTTTTACACAGCGAGAGTGGGAGCAAGGAGTGGAATTTAGAGAAAATAACCCTTCTTTTAGACTCCAGGGCCTCTGATGTTCCTCTTTTAATGGAATTCAGTAGGCAAAGTGCATAAACTGCCATTCAGCAGCTCACCTCATCGTGGCTGCCCTCTCCCTTCCTGCCAGAATGCAGCTGCTCCTGAAATTAGAAACAAGGCAAAGAGTAGTGGCACACCCCCTACATTTTTTGCCATAGACCACCAATCATAGGTCTAAGCTTGTGGTCTAAAGCTCCACGTCATCAGACTGTGGACACTGGGAGACAGGGGGAACAGCCAGGGTGATGAGAATGCCTGTCTTTCAGACCCTGCCCATAATGCTGATTATTATGGGCATCAAAAGGTAAATCATACGATGAAACTGTAAACATTGATATCTCTGCCATTTCTTCTTCAATTTAAAAAAAGGAAAACAGTTTAGGACAAAGCCAAAAGTAGCCCAACACAATGGTCTAATAATTGTCTGTTCCTGAGGAGGCAAAGAGGATCAACAGACCTAAAATAAAAAGGGGCCAATTTGCCCCCCCACAGGCCTCTACTTAACTTTTGGATGTTGCCCTTGAATGCTGCAGCGACATCCGGCTGCTTCAAGGCCCGATCCTCTGCCCCCCGCTGTCTGTAATTCTTCATGCTCTTAAAATTCCTGCACCGCTCAGTGAAGTCTCGCAGGATTTCGGCCGGCTCCACTGCATCCCATCATGGGTACTGTGCAGGCGAAAGATCGGGGGCTGCAGCATTCCCTGATGGGATGCAAGATGGCGCTGCCCGTCGGGAGGTCCCCAGAATCCAAGGGACCCAAAAGATGGATGGAGGTAAGTAAAAACTCAGTGAACTCACCCTTTGAAAACACCTGCTTTTGTTCCTGGTTTCATAGTCAAGAAAGATTTATCCTCAAGAGAAAAAGACTGGATAGGGTTTGTCACAGATGCCAGTTACCCCCTATGTCTTCCTCTGCTTGCAGTAATGTGTTGTACTATGTTAGCCATTGAAAGCAGTAGAAAGTAAATAACAAAGTAACATAGTATGTAAGGCTGCAAAAAGACTTTAGCCGATCCAATTCAGCCTGTGGTCTAGCAGCCATAGCTGGAAATGTTATTACATGCAAAGAAGGCATCCAGGCCTCTTTTGAATCTTTTTAGTGTATTCTTCATGATTACCTCTGGCAGAGAGTTCTATAGTCCCACTGCTTTTACAGTCCCCACAGGGGCCCATTTTTGGTGGACTTCTATGAGTTAAAAATCCTTAAAAATCCCCCCAAAAATGGCATGATGTCCCCCCTACCGAGGATAACCAGCCTGGGGACCAGCTATGGGGTCTTGTAGAACAGGGTGCAGAGGCCAGCCTTGGTGGCCCCTGCCGGCTACAAGCCTGCGCAGCCTACATGTCCACAGGCTCTTCTGCCCCACCTGGGCATTGGAGAGGCAGGTAATGGGGGGTCGGGAGGTTAATGACAAGTCACCCTCTAGCCGCAGGTGACTTGCCAGCACCCTAAGCCTTGTGAGCTGGTATAGGGTTCTCATGGATCTCTTACTAGTTCACAAAGGTTTAAGTGTAAAATAAGACACACAGAAAAAATTACTTATTTTATTTTTAACACTCACCTCCGATCCTGTGTCCGCCGGCGATCCTGTCCCATGATGATCCAATGACAACTGCCCTGGGTGATCACTGGAGGGGGGCTGGGGAGGCAGGGGATCATAGCCCCCTACCTCTCCAACCTCCCTTCAGTGATTACCCTCAGTGCCAGCAGCAGGGTGACATTATCTGCCCTGTCCACAAGAGGCGGTGCTAGCGGCAATGACGGTGGAGGCGGGGTCCCTTTCTTGCCCTCTGCTCACCACGGAAGACCCTGGGGGGATCGGAGGCCCCACCCCAGGAGAGTCGGCAGGAGGGATCGTGCACGGAGATAAATATATATATATATATTTTTTTTTACCAGTTAGCTCCATCTAAAGCGGAGAGGGCTATTTCGGGCCCTCTCCTGAAGCCATTGAAGACATAATTTTGCTACACTATAATGGAAACTTTTAAAAACGCCATTAAAAGTGCAATTACCCTTTAAGTCCAAGTTGGCCCTTTGCCTAGTTGGAGCATGCACTGGTTGGGAGCGGTAGCCATCTTTAACTACCTGCCTTAGCAGCAATTTTTCTGCGAACATTTGGAGACTTGTAACAAACCCTGATCAGTATTTTACTTTTGTTTTTCCCTCCAAGTATTTCTACCCATACAGACTCCACTTGTTCATTTCCCTGGCATATATCCTCCCCAAATAATGCAATACTTTTCAGGCTGAGTATATGTATGGATAAACAACCACCCCCTGCAGTCTATAAGGGAGGTGGTTTACCTCTTTATGGGGCATCCTAAATTCGTATTTTCCACTGTGTGAAATCCTGGGGGTCCAGGAGATAAATGCAGACAGTGTGGGGGCTGTGCAAGGGGATAAATGCACAGTGCGGGGGCTGTGTAAGGGGATAAATGCAGACAGTGTGGGGGCTGTGTAAGGGGATAAATGCAGACAGTGTGGGGGCTGTTTATGTGGATAAATGCAGACAGTGTGGGGGCTGTGTAAGGGGATAAATGCAGACAGTGTGGGGCTGTGTAAGGGGATAAATGCAGACCATGTGGGGGCAGTGTAAGGGGATAAATGCAGACAGTGTGGGGGCTGTGTAAAGGGATAAATGCAGACAGTGTGGGGGCTGTGTAAGGGGATAAATGCAGTCAGTGTGGGGCTGTGTGAGGGGATAAATGCAGACAGTGTGGGGGCTGTGTAAGGGGATAAATGCAGACAGTGTGGGGCTGTGTAAGGGGATAAATGCAGACAGTGTGGGGCTGTGTGAGGGGATAAATGCAGACAGTGTGGGGGCTGTGTAAGGGGATAAATGCAGTCAGTGTGGGGGCTGTGTAAGGGGATAAATGCAGTCAGTGTGGGGGCTGTGCAAGGGGATAAATGCAGACAGTGTGGGGCTGTGTAAGGGGATAAATGCAGACAGTGTGGGGGCTGTGTAAAGGGATAAATGCAGTCAGTGTGGGGGCTGTGTAAGGGGATAAATGCAGACAGTGTGGGGGCTGTGTAAGGGGATAAATGCAGTTAGTGTGGGCTGTGTAAGGGGATAAATGCAGACAGTGTGGGGGCTGTCCAAGGGGATAAATGCAGACAGTGTGGGGCTGTGCAAGGGGATAAATGCAGTCAGTGTGGGGCTGTGTAAGGGGATAAATGCAGTCAGTGTGGGGGCTGTGTAAAGGGATAAATGCAGACAGTGTGGGGGCTGTGTAAGGGGATAAATGCAGACAATGTGGGGGCTGTGTAAGGGGATAAATGCAGACAGTGTGGGGCTCTGCAAGGGGATAAATGCAGACAGTGTGGGAGCTGTGTAAGGGGATAAATGCAGACAGTGTGGGGGCTGTGTAAGGGGATAAATGCAGACAGTGTGGGGGCTGTGTAAGGGGATAAATGCAGACAGTGTGGGGGCTGTGTAAGGGGATAAATGCAGACAGTGTGGGGGCTGTGTAAGGGGATGAATGCAGACAATGTGGGGGCTGTGTAAGGGGATAAATGCAGACAGTGTGGGGCTCTGCAAGGGGATAAATGCAGACAGTGTGGGAGCTGTGTAAGGGGATAAATGCAGACAGTGTGGGGGCTGTGTAAGGGGATAAATGCAGACAGTGTGGGGGCTGTGTAAGGGGATAAATGCAGACAGTGTGGGGGCTGTGTAAGGGGATAAATGCAGACAGTGTGGGGGCTGTGTAAAGGGATAAATGCAGACAGTGTGGGGGCTGTGTAAGGGGATAAATGCAGACAGTGTGGGGGCTGTGTAAGGGGATAAATGCAGACAGTGTGGGGGCTGTGTAAGGGGATAAATGCAGACAGCGTGGGGCTGTGCAAGGGAATAAATGCAGACAGTGTGGGGCTGTGTAAGGGGGATAAATGCAGACAGTGTGGGGGATGTGTAAGGGGGATAAATGCAGACAGGGTGGGGGATGTGTAAGGGGGATAAATGCAGACAGTATGGGGGCTATGTAAGGGGGATAAATGCAGACAGTGTGTGGCTGTGTAAGGGGGATAAATGCAGACAGTGTGTGGCTGTGTAAGGGGATAAATGCAGACAGTGTGGGGGCTGTGCAAGGGGATAAATGCAGACAGTGTGGGGGCTGTGTAAGGGGATAAATGCAGACAGCGTGGGGGCTGTGTAAGGGGATAAATGCAGACAGTGTGGGGGCTGTCCAAGGGGATAAATGCAGACAGTGTGGGGCTGTGCAAGGGGATAAATGCAGACAGTGTGGGGGCTGTGTAAGGGGATAAATGCAGTCAGTGTGGGGGCTGTGTAAGGGGATAAATGCAGTCAGTGTGGGGGCTGTGTAAGGGGATAAATGCAGACAGTTTGGGGCTGTGCAAGGGGATAAATGCAGACAGTGTGGGGGCTGTGTGAGGGGGATAAATGCAGTCAGTGTGGGGCTGTGCAAAGGGATAAATGCAGACAGTGTGGGGCTGTGTAAGGGGATAAATGCAGACAGTGTGGGGGCTGTGTAAGGGGATAAATGCAGACAGTTTGGGGCTGTGTAAGGGGATAAATGCAGACAGTGTGGGGGCTGTGCAAGGGGATAAATGCAGACAGTGTGGGGCTGTGTAAAGGGATAAATGCAGTCAGTGTGGGGGCTGTGTAAAGGGATAAATGCAGTCAGTGTGGGGGCTGTGTAAGGGGATAAATGCAGACAGTGTGGGGGCTGTGTGAGGGGGATAAATGCAGTCAGTGTGGGGCTGTGCAAAGGGATAAATGCAGACAGTGTGAGGCTGTGTAAGGGGATAAATGCAGACAGTGTGGGGGCTGTGTAAGGGGATAAATGCAGACAGTGTGAGGCTGTGTAAGGGGATAATACCATTTACTCACCAGTAAAATGGATATTATTGGTGTGTCACACACACCCCGCTTCCTGTGGTAATAACGTTCGGGTAAACCATCGCCAGATGTCATTGCAGAGAGAGAGAGATCTTGAAAACTGGCCCCTCCCAGTCTATATATACCTGGGACCTCCCACTCAATCCCCAGTGTAATTGAAAAGCAGTAAGACAAGGTACCAGGAAATTAACCTCAACAAAATTATAGCTTCACCAAATAGAGAAAACCAGAATACTAAAAAGGGCGGGTGAAGCGGGGTGTGTGTGACACACCAATAACCCTTTAAGTGCCAGCCTACCTGGAGTTTTTGTCACACTCTGTTGCCAGACCATTTTGCACTATTTTGCACTCCCCATGTTCAAATGTGATTTTTTAAGGGATTTCCAGGGATTTCCCAGGAAAATGATATATTGTTTTTTTCAGCAGAGTCTGAGCTTTAACATGAAATGTCTTGTTTGTCATTTGTTAGGTGTATTCTCAATATTTTTTGGCGAAATATGTGCAAAAAAATTTTAAAAAATAAATTTTTTACAATTTGTAGTGTTTTTTTGTAATAAAAAATGTAAGTTTGTCAATAAAATCTTATTGCGTGTGAAACCCCAATTTCTCCCGGTTACAGCGGTACCACATATGTATAGGTAGACACCCTTTCCTGCCCAGGAGACTCCCCCAAACTGAAACAGAGCTTTAGGGGATTTTCTGAAAAAATACAACTGTGATATGCGCTATGCGCACCTTGCAGTTTTTCCAGAAAAACAACCCTTTACATTTGAAATACCCCCCACAAACTATATATTCTCTGGAAGTACACACCTCAGGCTTTCTATTTGTACCAGGCTTGTTGATGTGGCCACAGTTTTCTAGAAGTAATCCCTCAATGTATTCTTTGGTTGCAAAGAGTTTCCCTAAAAAAAGGATAAAAAAGCAGAATCAAAGCCACATTTTCCTAAAAAAACTATATACAAACAAGAAAAAACAAGTATGATCTGAAAAAGCAACATCCCCCGAACAGAACGATACCCAACATGCATGGGTTCTGTCAAGGAAAGAGTTGCCAAACACCCCAAAGTAAAGCATGTGCGTAACGGTAATTTTTCTTGAAAATTTCAGCTCTGCAGACAAAGTGCGCACCTTGCGATTTTTCAACCAAAACAACCCTTTACATTTGGAATATCCCCCATAAACCATATATTCCCTGAAAGTACACATGTTAAGCTTTCTAAGCGTACCCAGCTTGTTGTAGTGGGCTCATCTTTCTGGAATTAATCCCTCAAAGAACTCTTTGGTTGCGCAGAGTTTCCCTAAAAAATGTATAAAAAAGCAGAATAAAAAACACCTTTTCCTAAAATATAAATATGCAAACAAGAAAAAACAAGCTAAGTCTGAAAGCGCAAGGTCCCCCGAACAGAACAATACCCAACATGCATAGGTACTATTAACCCTTTTAATTGCCAGCTTACTTGAGGTTTTGTCACCCTCTGTTGACAGGTCATTTTTCCCCATTTTGCGCCATGTTTTGCGCCATGTTTTGTGTCATTTTTGCTGGAATTTTCAGGAAAATTATATATATATTTTTTGCAGCAGAGTTTAGGCTTTAACATGAAATGTCTTGTTTGTAAATTTTATTTATTATTAATTTTATTTATTATTAAGTAAAAAAAATAAATAAATAAAAAATTTTTTTAGAAAATTGACTCCTTTATTTTACATAAAAAATTTATTTTATTAAAGAAAACCATATTGCATGTGAAAGCCCCATTTCTACCGATTATAACGGTACCACATATTTATCGGTAGCCCCCTGTTCCTGCCCAGGAGACCCCTCTAACTGAAACAAGTAATTTTTAACATTTACAAATAAAATACAACTACCATCCACACTACAAAGGGTTAAATCGAGAAAAAAAAATGACATAGGGTCCCCCCTCCCGGGAGGGGGGGCCCATTTTTTGGGGGGATTTTTAAGGGTTAAAAATCCTTAAAAATAAAAAAAAATGACATGGGCCCCCCCTTACCCAAAGTAACCAGCCCGGGACCAGCTATGCAGGGCTTGGAGGAACGGGGCGCAGGGGCCAGCTTTTGTGGCCCCTGGCCCTGCAGGCTACAAGCCCGCATAGCCAGTGGGCCCGGGCTCTTCTGCCCCCCCCTGGGCTTTGGGGAGGCAGGTAATGGGGGTGCCGGGGGTTAATGGCAAGTCACCGGCTAGCGCAGGTGACTTGCCACCTCCCCCAGCCTTGTGAACTGGTATAGGGGTCATGGACCCCTTACCAGTTCACAAGGGGTTAAATGTAAAAATAAAACACAGACACACAAAGAGAAAAAATATTTTATTATTTTTTTTTTTTAATACTTACCTCCCATCCATAGTGGAGCACTCTTTCAGCCTTCTATAGCTGCTGGATGACAGAAAACAAAAGGGTTAATTAAAAAAAAAAATGACATAGGGTTCCCCCTCCTAGGGGGGGGAGACCCCATTTTTTTTGGAATTTTAAGGGTTAAAAACCCTTAAAAATCCCAAAAAAAAAATGACGTAGGGTCCCCCCTACCCAGCATTACCGACCCGGGCCAGCTATGGGGGCTTGTAGAACAGGGCGCAGGGGCCAGCGTTGGTGGCCCCTGGCCCTGCAGGCTACTAGCCCACATAGCCACTAAGTGGCCCGGGCCCTTCTGCCCCCCCCTGGCCGTTGGGGAGGCAGGTAATGGGGGGCTGGGGGTTAATGGCAAGCCACCCACTAGCTGCAGGTGACTTGCCATACCCAGAGCCTTGTGAACTGGTATAAGGGGTCTCATGGACCCCTTACCAGTTCACAAAGGGTTAAATGAAAAAAAACGCCACACAAAAGTATTTTATTAAAAAAAAAAAAAAAATTTTTTTTACTGTACTTACCTCCGATTGTAAGCTCCTTTGTCCCGCGCCGCTCTGCTGACAGATGCCGGTGATCGGCATCAGAGAAGGGGGAGGCAGGAGATCAGAGGATCTCCTGCCACCTCCTTCCCCGTTGCCGATCACCGGCATCTGACAGCTGAGAACGCTGAAGCCGGTGATCGGGGCTGGGATGACGTCATAGCCCCGCCCCCAAGGGGGCGGGGCTTAGCGGCAAGATGGCGGCCGCCATCGAAGAGGAGAGAGGAGAGAGCCTTCCGGGCTCTCTCCTGAAGATCGGTAAGTCCTGGGGGGCGATCGGAGGCCCCCCAGGTGAAGAGGAGGGACAGCGGGAGCCAGCGCACACACAGGTAAGTGAATGTCATTTTTATTTTTTTTTTACAGTTAGCAGCTGCTGCTGCCAAACGGGGGGGGGGGCTATTCCGGGGGCTCTCCTGGAGCCATCCGACCCCCCACGGGGGATCGGATGGCACCAAATTAAAGAGTTGACCCGGCCGGATCCAACGAGGGGTCAGGTGAGTATTTTTGACTTTTATTTTTTTTACTAGCAGGGGGGAAAGTCAAGCCCGTAGATACTACGTGCTTGGCACTTAAGTGGAGTGGAAGCAAGCACGTAGTATCTACGTGCTTGGCACTGAAAGGGATAATATCCATTTTACTGGTGAGTATTCACAAAATGGTATTATTCTTTGTGTGTCACACACACCCCGCTTCCTGTAGTAATAACGTTCGGGACATCCAAAAGCAGTGTCCCTAAAGGGTGTGTATCCAGCAGGAAGATGAAGCATAACTCAAACCACTGCAGTTTGCAGAACTTTGCGGCCAAACACAGCGTCCTCTGAGGCTCGCACATCAACCTTATAAAACTTTAAAAGGTATGAACCGAAGACCAAGTAGCCGCCTTACAAACTTGTTCAACAGAAGCCTGGTGCTGGAAAGCCCAGGACGCACCAATAGCACGAGTAGAATGAGCAGTGATACGGAAAGGAGGAACTTTTCCCTTAGCCGTATAGGCGCCGATAATGGCTTGACGAATCCATTTACTAATGGAAGATTTAGCCGGGGCCAAACCCTTCCTAGGCCCACAAGGCACAACGAAAAAAGCATCAGTCTTACGGAAAGAAGACGTAGCACGCAAATAAAAATCAACACAGCGAACAGCATCCAAACAGTGTAAAACCTTCTCCTTGTCATTCTTGGGGTTAGGACACAAGGAGGGAAGAACAATGTCCTGATTCAGATGAAATGCAGAAACAACCTTAGGAAGAAAGTCCGATTTGAACCGAAATACCACCTTATCTTGATGTCTCTGAAGGTAGGGCGCCTGAATAGACAAGGCCGCCAACTCAGAGACACGTCTAACAGAAGTGATAGCCACTAGAAAGACTACCTTCTGAGTCAAAGTGGAAAGAGCAATATCCGACAAAGGCTCAAAAGGAGGAGCCTGAAGAGCAGACAACACCAAATTCAGATCCCAAACAGGTAGCAAAGCCTTCCTGGGAGGCCGCAGATGCGTAACCGCCTGGAAAAAAGTCTTGACCAACGGATGAAGCGCAAAAGCTTTCTGAAAGAAAATAGACAAGGCAGAAACCTGCCCCTTCAAGGTACTAAGCTGCAGACCAGCATCCAGTCCAGACTGAAGAAAATCCAGAACTCTGGAAACAGAAAAGACTCTGCAGGGCAAAGATCTAGCCTTGCACCAATCGATGTAAGATTGCCAGGTTCTATAATAGATAGCAGAGGAAGACCTCTTTCGAGCACAGATAAGAGTCTTAATAACCAAATCTGAAAGACCTTCCTCCTTTAAGATGGAGGTTTCAGCAGCCAAGCCGTCAAAGCCAGCGTTGGTAAATTGGGGTAACGCAGCCGACCCTGAGTGAGAAGATCCGGCCGCAGAGGAAGCTCGAACTGATCCACTGCCATCCGAACAACGTCCGCGAACCACATTCTTCTTGGCCACCTTGGAGCCACGAGAATAGCGGGGACCTCTTCCAGAATCAACTTTCTTAACACTCTTCCTAGCAAGGGAATCGGAGGGAACAGATACAAGAACCCCAGTTCCCCCCAGCTCAGAGACATGGCATCCACCGCCAGAGCCAGAGGATCCTGAGACATTGACACAAAGGTTGGAAGTTTGTAGTTGTGACGAGAAGCAAACAGGTCCACCTCCGGTGTTCCCCACCGAGGGGAGGAGCATCTGCTTAGAAGGTCCGCTTCTGTGTTTTCCGGTCCGCTTCTGTGTTTTCCACCCCCGGAATGTAAACTGCCGACAGGCAAGGAACATGGGCCTCCGCCCAGGTCAGAATCAGGGAAACCTCTCTGAGAGCTCCCAGACTGCGAGTCCCTCCCTGATGATTGATGTAGGCAACCGCCGTCCTGTTGTCCGAACGCACCTGAACCGGAAGGCCCCGGACATGGTGAGTTAGAAGAGAAAGAACCAGATGGATAGCTCTCAGCTCCAGAACATTGATGGGCAAGTGAGCCTCTCGAGGACCCCACTGCCCCTGGAACTGAAGATCCTTCCGGAATCCCCCCCAACCCGAAAGGCTGGCGTCCGTGGTGACAGTCTCCCAGAGAGGAGTTAGAAAAGACTTGCCCTTCAGGAGATTGTTCGAAACCAGCCACCACTGAAGAGACCGGTTGAGGATTGGAGAGAAGAAGCCGAACCAAATCCTGAATCAAAAGTATCTTGTAACTGAGGTAGAAAAACACTGTGCTGACAAGAGTCTATTGTCATCCCCAAGAAGGACGCCACCCTGGCCGGAGCCAGGGAGGACTTGGGATAGTTGATTACCCAACCGAAGCTTTCCAGCGTAGAAACCACCGTGCTGGTGTCCTCCGCTTGATTGAAGGAAGGAGCCATGATGAGAAGGTTGTCCAGGTAAGGCAAAATTCGAATGCCTTGAGTTCTGAGAATGGCCATCACCCCTGCTAGAACCTTGGTGAATACCCTTGGCGCCGAGGTAAGACCAAACGGAAGAGCCACGAATTGAAAATGCCGATCCTCCACCACGAAGCGCAGAAAACGCTGATGGACCGGGCAGATGGGAACATGCAGATAAGCATCCTTTATGTCTATGGACGTCATGAAGTCCCCCTGCCGAAGAGAAGTGATGGCCGAGCGCAGAGTTTCCATGCGAAACTTCCGTGGACGAATGAACCTGTTGAGGAACTTCAGATCCAGGATAGGGCGCACCGATCCGTCCCTTTTGGGCACCGTGAAGAGATTGGAATAGAAACAGAGACCCAATTCCGAAGTTGGCACCGGATGGATGACCGCCAAATCTAGAAGATTCCTTACCGACACTCGGAGTTCTTGGGCGACCAAAGGATCGGTAGGTATTCGGGACCTGGAAAACCTTGAGGGAGGACGGGACTGGAACTCCAGCTTGTAACCGGACGACACCACCTCCCGAATCCATCTGTCCGGGACCGCCCGGACCCAAACTTGTGAGAAGTGTCGCAACCGTCCCCCCACCCGCATGGGTGAGGGCGCCCCCTCATTGCTGAGCAGGCTTGGGCGTGGACTTAGGCTTAGAGCCCCACAAATGACCGGAACGGCCGCGGCCTCGCCCCGGTTCCAGCTTGTGCCCCTGGTAGCGGGAAGGGAGGCCCCTCTGCCTGCCCTGGCTCCCCGAAAGGAAGGATTGAAAGATGTTCCTCGAAAAAGACGCCGCGGCTTCCTGCGCTGAGGCAACTTGCCTCCCTTGGTGACTGAATCCAACTTGTCACCAAACAGGCGTAAACCCAGAAAAGGAAGGGCTGTAAGTGATCTTTTAGCACCAACGTCCGCTAGTCCATTAACGGAGCCACACTGACCGCCGAATAGCAACCAAAAGAGCAGATGTCCTGCCACACATGGCCATAGCATCATCCTGGGCGGCCAGAACAAAAGAAGCAAAAGACTCACACAGTTGAAGAGAGGTAAACTCCTCACATTCCGGATCAAGATCCGCGTACAAATTTTTGATCATGGCTTTAAGAGCCAATAGGACAATGGAAGAAGCGCATACCGGACGCAAGGTCGAACTGGCGCTGATGAAACCATGACGAGCCAGTTGATCGATTCTACGATCCTCTACATCCTTAATTGTAGTAGTGTCTGGTGAATGCAGCACTGAAGTGTTAGAGAGCCCCAAAACCGGAGCATCAACGTCTGGGGGTACCGTCCAAAGTTTGACCAATTCCTCCGAAAAGGGATACCGCCTGTCCCAATTAGCCGGGGAGCCAACCAGGCGGGTCGGCTGTTCCCATTCCTTAAGCACAACCCTTTCAAAATGAAGCTGACCAGGGAATGCTAAACGCGGCTTAGGCATCTCAAAGAGCTCACCCTTAGGCGGAGGGGCCGCAGGTGGATCCAGAGACAAAATTTCAAAAACCTTGGAGAGGATAGAAGGAGTATCACAAGACACCCCGGTAGTCAATCTCATCCAAATCTTCCAAAATTTCCCCTTCCTCAGGCAAAGGACAATCTGACCAGTCTAACACTTCCGCTGCCTCCACAGCAGGAGTCAGAGGAGGAGAAGCAATGTGTTTCCTTTTAGCCGTAGCCTTATGAGCTACTTGTGCAGACAACAACTTCTCAAGAGTGGCCACTCGAGCGCACAACTCAGATTGCGAATCCCCAGCTGTGACAACGTCACATGGGGTCCGGAATAAAAGTGTAGGGGCAGGAGACGACTGAGGTTGCGAAGAGCCAGGAGCCGGAGTACCAGACTGGCGCGCAAGGAACGCACAATATGACATTATCACCTGGGAGTGGAACCCCACAACCCCCACACTGCCTAGATTGCCCCGAAGAGCCATTTCCGGCATCATTGGAAGCCTCCATTCGGTGAAACTTTTTGGAATTCGCAGAACCCAGGGATTTATGCTTTAAGCTACCCAGGATGCCCCTTATTCATTAATTAAAGTCCCGGGAGTGGGAGGATTTTTTGGACCCCAAAATAAGACTAGCCAGGTATATCAGACTGGGAGACCCATGCAGCAGGGGTATCCCAAATCTAGAAAGACAAAAACAATGTGAAAATTCAATAAACCGCACATGCACACAGAAAAATACACAATATTAACCAAAAAACAGGAGGTCCAATAAAAACACTATATATATATATATATATATATATATATAAAAAAATTAAAATAAATATGGTCACATAAACTTAAAGCATGCTGATGCCTAACTAAAGGATCAAGCATGAGATACAATGCATAATGAAAAACCACTATGGGCCTGGTTATAACCAACAAAAAACCTCCATTATATACCTATGTGGACCTAAGCATAATTCCCCTATTGGGAATAAGAACTCATATTGTGCAAATATTGTGTAAAAGACCGTTTTAACAGCCCGCAGCAGAAAGAGACAGCGGGACCAGAGCAAAGATTTTACCTCACAGGCCAGTGCAAGCGTTCCCGACAGCTGAGAGAAGACGGGTGGGCCAGAGAGTGCGGCCCCGCCCCCAAGCACGGATTACCTCAGAGAGGTAAAAATGGCGGCAGCGCCATTAATAAAAGTAAAACCGAGGACCCGGTCTGAGAGGGGAGCGCCGCACGCACTCACACACACAAAATAAAAGACGCAGGCTTACAGACACAGACACGCGCGCACAGACACCCACACATAACAGTACTGAAAAATTACCTCAGGAATAAAATGGGCAGCATATGCCAGAAAAGACCCCTCACCCCCCCCCCTCCCCGCTAACGGACCTCCCCACCAAAAAGGGGAGGCCATGAGAAGGAGAGAAGAGATATAGGGACAACGGGACGGGGCATCCCAAATCCGGGTCACCAACCGGATAACCACTCTGCCCCAATAATGGGGACTAGTGGAGGAGATAAGCTCCTAGTCACCACCAGGTGCCGGCTACCATTACCCAGTCAGCAGCCGAAGCTGGGAGGCTTCCAATAGTTACAAAATACTAGTAAAATTGAACTGGGCAGAAATAGACCGGGGGGGGGGGGGGGGTGCCGGGGTATAACCACCTACAAGCATGAGACCTCTTTCTTCTGTCTTGACGCATCTTGCAGAGAGAGAACACTGGGGATTGAGTGGGAGGTCCCAGGTATATATAGACTGGGAGGGGCCAGTTTTCAAGATCTCTCTCTCTCTGCAATGACATCTGGCGATGGTTTACCCGAACGTTATTACTACAGGAAGCGGGGTGTGTGTGACACACAAAGAATAAATGCAGACAGTGTGGGGGCTGTGTAAAGGGATAAATGCAGTTAGTGTGGGGGCTGTGTAAGGGGATAAATGCAGTCAGTGTGGGGGCTGTGTAAGGGGATAAATTCAGTCAGTGTGGGGGCTGTGTAAGGGGATAAATGCAGACAGTGTGGGGGCTGTGTAAGGGGATAAATGCAGACAGTGTGGGGGCTGTGTAAGGGGATAAATGCAGTCAGTGTGGGGGCTGTGTAAGGGGATAAATTCAGTCAGTGTGGGGGCTGTGTAAGGGGATAAATGCAGACAGTGTGGGGGATGTGTAAGGGAATAAATGCAGACAGTGTGGGGGCTGTGTAAGGGGATAAATGCAGACAGTGTGGGGGCTGTGTAAGGGGATAAATGCAGACAGTGTGGGGGCTGTGTAAGGGGATAAATGCAGACAGCGTGGGGGCTGTGTAAGGGGGATAAATGCAGAAAGTGTGGGGGCTGTGAAAGGGGATAAATGCAGACAGTGTGGGGGCTGTGAAATGCAGACAGTGTGGGGGCTGTGTAAAGGGATAAATGCAGTAAGTGTGGGGGATGTGTAAAGGGATAAATGCAGACAGTGTGGGGGCTGTGTAAGGGGATAAATGCAGTCAGCGTGGGGCTGTGTAAAGGGATAAATGCAGTCAGTGTGGGGGCTGTGTGAGGGGGATAAATGCAGTCAGTGTGGGGGCTGTGTAAAGGGATAAATGCAGTCAGTGTGGGGGCTGTGTGAGGGGGATAAATGCAGTCAGTGTGGGGGCTGTGTAAAGGGATAAATGCAGACAGTGTGGGGGCTGTGTAAGGGGATAAATGCAGTCAGCGTGGGGCTGTGTAAAGGGATAAATGCAGACAGTGTGGGGGCTGTGTGAGGGGGATAAATGCAGTCAGTGTGGGGGCTGTGTAAAGGGATAAATGCAGTCAGTGTGGGGGCTGTGTAAGGGGATAAATGCAGACAGTGTGGGGGCTGTGTAAGGGGATAAATGCGGACAGTGTGGGGGCTGTGTAAGGGGATAAATGCGGACAGTGTGGGGGCTGTGTAAGGGGGATAAATGCAGAAAGTGTGGGGGCTGTGCAAGGGGATAAATGCAGACAGTGTGGGGGCTGTGTGAGGGGGATAAATGCAGACAGTGTGGGGCTGTGTAATGGGATAAATGCAGACAGTGTGGGGGCTGTGTAAGGGGATAAATGCAGACAGTGTGGGGGCTGTGTAAGGGGATAAATGCAGACAGTGTGGGGGCTGTGTAAGGGGATAAATGCAGACAGTGTGGGGGATGTGTAAGGGAATAAATGCAGACAGTGTGGGGGCTGTGTAAGGGGATAAATGCAGACAGTGTGGGGGCTGTGTAAGGGGATAAATGCAGACAGTGTGGGGGCTGTGTAAGGGGATAAATGCAGACAGTGTGGGGGCTGTGTAAGGGGATAAATGCAGACAGTGTGGGGGCTGTGTAAGGGGGATAAATGCAGACAGTGTGGGGGCTGTGTAAGGGGATAAATGCAGACAGTGTGGGGGCTGTGTAAGGGGATAAATGCAGACAGTGTGGGGGCTGTGTAAGGGGATAAATGCAGAAAGTGTGGGGGCTGTGAAAGGGGATAAATGCAGACAGTGTGGGGGCTGTGTAAGGGGATAAATGCAGACAGCGTGGGGGCTGTGTAAGGGGGATAAATGCAGAAAGTGTGGGGGCTGTGAAAGGGGATAAATGCAGACAGTGTGGGGGCTGTGTAAGGGGATAAATGCAGACAGTGTGGGGGATGTGTAAGGGGATAAATGCAGTCAGTGTGGGGGCTGTGTAAAGGGATAAATGCAGTCAGTGTGGGGGCTGTGTAAGGGGATACATGCAGACAGTGTGGGGGCTGTGTAAGGGGATAAATGCAGACAGTGTGGGGGCTGTGTAAGGGGATAAATGCAGACAGTGTGGGGGCTGTGTGAGGGGGATAAATGCAGTCAGTGTGGGGGCTGTGTAAAGGGATAAATGCAGTCAGTGTGGGGGCTGTGTAAGGGGATACATGCAGACAGTGTGGGGGCTGTGTAAGGGGATAAATGCAGACAGTGTGGGGGCTGTGTAAGGGGATAAATGCAGACAGTGTGGGGGCTGTGTAAGGGGATAAATGCAGACAGTGTGGGGGCTGTGTAAGGGGGATAAATGCAGAAAGTGTGGGGGCTGTGTAAGGGGATAAATGCAGACAGTGTGGGGGCTGTGTAAGGGGATAAATGCAGACAGTGTGGGGGCTGTGTAAGGGGATAAATGCAGAAAGTGTGGGGGCTGTGAAAGGGGATAAATGCAGACAGTGTGGGGGCTGTGTAAGGGGATAAATGCAGACAGCGTGGGGGCTGTGTAAGGGGGATAAATGCAGAAAGTGTGGGGGCTGTGAAAGGGGATAAATGCAGACAGTGTGGGGGCTGTGTAAGGGGATAAATGCAGTCAGTGTGGGGCTGTGTAAAGGGATAAATGCAGTCAGTGTGGGGGCTGTGTAAGGGGATAAATGCAGTCAGTGTGGGGCTGTGTAAGGGGATAAATGCAGTCAGTGTGGGGCTGTGTAAAGGGATAAATGCAGACAGTGTGGGGGCTGTGTAAGGGGATAAATGCAGTCAGTGTGGGGCTGTGTAAAGGGATAAATGCAGTCAGTGTGGGGGCTGTGTAAGGGGATAAATGCAGTCAGTGTGGGGCTGTGTAAGGGGATAAATGCAGTCAGTGTGGGGCTGTGTAAGGGGATAAATGCAGACAGTGTGGGGGCTGTGTAAGGGGATAAATGCAGTCAGTGTGGGGCTGTGTAAAGGGATAAATGCAGTCAGTGTGGGGGCTGTGTAAAGGGATAAATGCAGACAGTGTGGGGGCTGTGTAAGGGGATAAATGCAGTCAGTGTGGGGCTGTGTAAAGGGATAAATGCAGTCAGTGTGGGGGCTGTGTAAAGGGATAAATGCAGTCAGTGTGGGGGCTGTGTAAGGGGATAAATACAGTGTGGAGGCTGTGTAAGGGGATAAATGCAGTCAGTGTGGGGGCTGTGTAAGGGGATAAATGCAGTCAGTGTGGGGGCTGTGTAAGGGGATAAATGCAGTGTGGAGGCTGTGTAAGGGGATAAATGCAGTCAGTGTGGGGCTGTGTGAGGGGATAAATGCAGACAGTGTGGGGGCTGTGTAAGGGGATAAATGCAGTCAGTGTGGGGGCTGTGTAAGGGGATAAATGCAGTGTGGAGGCTGTGTAAGGGGATAAATGCAGTCAGTGTGGGGCTGTGTGAGGGGATAAATGCAGACAGTGTGGGGGCTGTGTAAGGGGATAAATGCAGTCAGTGTGGGGGCTGTGTAATGGGATAAATGCAGTCAGTGTGGGGGCTGTGTGAGGGGGATAAATGCAGACAGTGCGGGGGCTGTGTAAGGGGATAAATGCAGACAGTGTGGGGCTGTGTAAGGGGATACATGCAGTTAGTGTGGGGGCTGTGTAAGCGGATAAATGCAGACAGTGTGGGGCTGTGTAAGGGGATAAATGCAGACAGTGCGGGGGCTGTGTAAGGGGATAAATGCAGACAGTGTGGGGGCTGTGTGAGGGGGATAATGCAGACAGTGTGGGGGCTGTGTGAGGGGGATAATGCAGACAGTGTGGGGCTGTGTAAGGGGATAAATGCAGTCAGTGTGGGGGCTGTGTGAGGGGGATAAATGCAGTCAGTGTGGGGGCTGTGTGAGGGGGATAAATGCAGACAGTGTGGGGCTGTGTAAGGGGATAAATGCAGACAGTGTGGGGGCTGTGTAAGGGGATAAATGCAGTCAGTGTGGGGCTGTGTGAGGGGGATAAATGTAGTCAGTGTGGGGGCTGTGTGAGGGGGATAAATGCAGTTAGTGTGGGGGCTGTGTAAGGGGATAAATGCAGACAGTGTGGGGGCTGTGTGAGGGGGATAAATGCAGACAGTGTGGGGCTGTGTAAGGGGATAAATGCAGACAGTGTGGGGGCTGTGTAAGGGGTTAAATGCAGACAGTGTGGGGGCTGTGTGAGGGGGATGAATGCAGACAGTGTGGGGGCTGTGTGAGGGGGATAAATGCAGTTAGTGCGGGGCTGTGTGAGGGGATAAATGCAGACAGTGTGGGGCTGTGTAAGGGGATAAATGCAGACAGTGTGGGGCTGTGTAAGGGGATAAATGCACAAACACAGAAAAGCTTACATGCAGAGTACACACTGACGTGTGAGGGGGTTACATGCAGTGTGGAGTGTGAGTAGACGGTGTAAGGCACTAAGTCCATTGCAGACATTACTGCCTGTGGGTTTCTGCATTGGACATACACCCGCTAGCTCGCGCTCCCTATCGCAGCCTCAGTCGTCTTACTGAGCGTGTAGTGCCGCCCTGAAGGAAGCTGAAGGAAACAGTGTGCGTGCGCATAAACCTGCATGACGTTCGGAGATACCGTTTAACACGTTTAATCAGCTGTGTCAGGGTTAAGCGGACGTGACGTCACATGGTGGCCTGTCACTTGAGAAGCGGTGCATTAGGTGCAGGTAGGAGCGGGTGATGGTTCATGGTTGGGGCACATGGGATCGGACACGTAGCCCGTGTATTGGGAATGGGTTTATGAGCTGGCAGTGACCCGATCACACTGCATAGAGAAACGAAAGAACCAATGGACTGGCCGCAGTGCATGTTAGTAATAGCGGCGTTATAATGCATATGCTAAGCTCCTCATGTGTCTGCACTGCCATAGGGTGACTGACAATACATATACACTGCAGCGTCTTCCTTCTGCTCCCCTCCCCTGTACATTCTGTGGCCACTCACCACCCAGCAAGAAAGCTTTGCTCTATAGACCCTGCTGCCCGCTTTGCCAAAAGTTTGGTCGTATGTGTCTCTTAAAGATTTCACATGTGCACCAAGGGACATACCACCCAAACAGTAGCACTCTTGTTGCAGTAATTGGTTTAAAGGTTACTTATAATGTCCCCTAAAGGTAGGTTTTACCTTCTACCTGATTCAGTGGCGCATGTGCAAGCTGCGGCCACTGTCCTGTTTTGTTCCACTTTAAATAGGAGCAATCACCTCCCTTAAATCTATAAAACTGTAGCGTGGGCTTCTTCCTTATGGGGCATCATGAATTGGGATGTCCCACCGGGTACACTCACCTTCTGGGGGATCCCACCCTTTATCACCACTATACCTTTGCCTAGGCAGGTGCTTGCACCAGGCATTTCTGAATGGACATTGTGGATACGCACAGAGCCAGAGGTGGACGCTCCATTTACCTTTACTTGCCAGTAGTAAAAATATGAATGGAACTCGCACTGCAGTTGGATAGCCTGTGCATGCTCCTTGGGAGCGTAAAAAAGGTTTTTTTTAGCAGGCCCAGGGGATATCCTCAGTGGGTCATCCAAAATTTAACCAGGAGGAACAAAACCCAAGATTGGAAACATCTTTAAAGAGAAACTAAACCCCATTTTGCCACTTTCTTGGGATTTGTTCCACCTTACAGGGTATCCTGATTTGGGATACCCCATTGTGCGTTTCCTCTTTGACCATAAAAAAAACTTGCCTGTTCCTGATTCATGTGGGCCACTCTGTTAATCAGCGACACATGTTCAATTGCAGCAAATATATCTGCATTGAGTGAGTGCTTCTGGCCGCATCTCTGCTTGTCTCTAGCTGTGGGTGTACCAGCAATGGACAGAGCTATGCTGGGGATGCAGGCGGGGATGAGGGCTCCGGAAAGGGTTGAGTAAATTGGGCGATTGGTCTGAACACAATGGCCCATCCCAGTTTGGAAATGCCACGAAAAGGGGGAAACCAAAAAGGGGTGGTTGCTCCTTTCTAAAATGGACCAAAACCCAAGGGATTTTCTTTTTCTGTACCATTGGGGCATCCCAATTTTGGATGCCTCCACTGTGTGAAACTCTTGACAGTCACCTGATATACATATCTCGCAGGCATTCACACGGCACAAACTCTGCTCTAATCAGCTTTTTTGCCCGCACTTGCCATCAGTGTGCATCATCTCCTGCATCCCTCTATGGACCATGCCAGCCATTCAGTTATGGCAGGACTGCTGTACACAGACCTAGATCCAGGAGCTTCCCACCGCAGGTAAGCTGTGGGTTCACTGGTGAGGGTAAGGATGAGAATATTTGATGGAGTTTCACAAATCAGGGTATCCCAAATCGCAATACCCCGGGGGGGGGGTGGATATTTAACTGGACCTAGTATATTATAGATGCTAGGTCCTGTTTTGTTCTCCTTTTTAAACTTTGTAGTTCATACCCATAGTAATGCTGTAGAGAGATTAGGTTTTGTTCCTAAAATGTGTATATATATATATATATATATATATATATATAATCTCTGCCAACTTATGGTTAAGCAAAGATAGGGATTTAAAGCAGATCAAACCTATTGCACATAGCCTTATGACCTCACCAGGGGCATCCTAATTTTGGATGGCCTGCTGTGTAAAACCCCCAGGATCATTGCAAACCTTACCTCACAGTAGTCACCACTCCGTGTGAGCGAACCAAGCAAACCACAGTGATCCTGAAGTCTGCTCCAACCACAGAAGGGAATGTATATGGCTCTAGCAGCATTGCTCATATTGCCTGTCACAAGCCACGGCCATGAATGAAAGTAAAGCCAGCAGCTTAGAAAACAAGTTATAGCTTTAGAATCTGATATGTAAAATGCTTTTACATGTCTAATTTTTTACACTGCTCCAATGGTGGGTGGGGGGCTACTGCACTGTGTGTCTGGACATGCATTTAACAAAGTGAACCAAAAAAACCACTGTTAAAGCAGGCCTAAACACCCGCAACATCGGCATCCTGGTTTGGAACGTCACATTGTCTTGAGCCTACACTTTATAGACCTGATCTCAAGTCACTGGCAGCATCTATGAATTATAGCTCCCTCCTGCCATTAGTTAAAGTGACGCTGCAATGCGCACTTTGATTGCAACAGAGATGGCATGCCCTCTCCATTGCAGTGACTGCATAACTGTGGTTAATGGCTGGGACGGCCAAAACTCGATCTCGAGATTCAGTAACTTTCTCTCTGCCAGAGTCGGGTGGATCAGCTGCTGGGTAGAGTAAATCTTAAAGCCTGCTTTTTCAGGCTTTCTGAGTGCCATTAAAGGGATTATCCAGGCAAAAATATAGCTATACTCCTCCTTTGCCTAGTGCAGCTCCACCACCTGGACCAGCTGTTGCAGAACTTGCAGAGTGGCATTCATGTCCACACCTTGGAGCCGTCTTCCCTATTTCAATTAATAGAGTGGGCATAAACTGCGTCCATGGACACCATCTTGGACCGGAGAGGACTGAGGGGCCAAAAGGGGACCCACTTACCTGCCTCTCACTTGCATGCTGCACATTGTTTGGATACCTTGTTAGTACGAGAAGCCATCCCAGCGGGTGGGCGTAGAGAGTTCCCATTGACTTTAATAGGAGCCTCCGTACTCCAGGAATGTTCATGTACAGATGTACTGAAGTCAGTGGGATCACTCTGGACCGACACCTGCCGGGCAAGTTTCTTGTACTGGGATGTGACACCACACCCACCCACCGGGCCAGCTTCTCATACCACAATGGCAGATAAGTGAGTTGCCTCCTGCCTGTTGACACGTCTGTTCTGAGGTCTTTGGAAAAAAGTCCACAGATATGGCAGTAGAGTGAACTATACTTGCTAGTAGATGGGTATCGTTATCTTATTTTTGCAGCAGGCTCAAACAAAGTTAGACACGTTTTTCTTTTGCCGTTAACAGCCTGTCCTTGTTGGGACAGATTTGATACATCTCTTTAAAGGAGCATTATTGCAAAAAAAAAAAATCCATATAAACATGACTGCTAATGAGAGGAGGGGCCACTTATACACCTGAACTGAATCAAACTCCGCCAAGCTTGTAGTTTATTCTCTGATAGGAATTCTGTAGGAATAAAATACAGGGATAACAGAAGATATTTCTTGATGCTGGGCGTAAGTGACCCCTCCTCCTGCCATCCAGCATATTTATACAGATTTCTATCATTGGGCCATTGTTTTGTGACAGTGCTCCTTTAATCCCAAATGAAGTGATTGAGAAAACAGGATTTTAGTTATCTGTTTGAAAATCTGTTTTGATTACTGCAAGGTAGTTTATTCATCAGAGATGGACAAGGAATTTGTGGCTGTTTTTTACACTACCACATTAACGACTCCAAGTATTCTAGGACAAAATCAGTATTTACTATCCAAATATCAAGCAGCGGGAAAGGGAATTGGTAGGGTATTTCAGTGCAATAATCCTATTCATTACCCGAATGGCCGAAGGGTAAAAACTGCAGTTGGCACCCTAAATAGTCCAGAAGGGAGCCTTTGAAATGAGGGTGTCGTCCATCTTAAATAATCCTTTCAGCTCATACTCTGCTTCCCTTTCCATATAAGTTCTGTATTTCCAATAGAGACACCAATGATTTTATCTGCAGATTTTATTGTTCTTTAAATTCTTGTTTTTTGTTTCACCAGATGGTGAAAGAAAAACATATTACTTACTTGACTCGTGGACATTGCACCTACCCATTGCAGTCACATCAAATTTCTGGATACTTTACATGCTGCTTGCTGAACCTGGCCTATCAGGAGAATATTTTTTTTTTTTTTTTAGTCTGGGACATTTTTGGTAATAGGTATGGTAAAACATTCTTAACTGTTCAGTTTTAAATCAGTCTTTGTCTATGCACTCTCTTCTTAAATAAAAGTAGCCTTGCATATGTATTAATTAATCATAACTGTAAAATTAAAGTTTGTCTTTTTCTATCACAGTAAATCATGGCTGCAGCATCATGCAATACAGATGCACTTCGAGAGGTGCTTGAGTGTCCCATCTGTATGGAGACATACACTGAAGAACTTTTACGGCCTAAGCTCTTGCAGTGTGGTCACACGGCATGTAAACTTTGTCTTGAAAAGCTGCTGGCCAGTATGATCAATGGAGTGCGTTGCCCTTTTTGTAGCCGAATAACTGGTGTAACAAATATGTCTCAGTTGACTGATAACTTGACTGTTTTGAAGATTATTAATACAGCAGAACTTGCTCAGACTGTCTCAGGATTAATGTGCAAAAATTGCAACAGAAGGTTACCCCGCAGTTACTGCAAGAACTGTGATGTGGTGTTATGTGAAAGGTGTAGAGCGGAAGCACACTCTCCACCGGATCATATTGTATTAAGCATAGTTGATGCTGCAAATGAGCGCCGCAAGATTCTACATGAGAAGCTTACTAATCTGAAACAATGCATGCAGGACATTCAACAAAGAAAGGCCTCTTTGGATAGCCTTATGTTGCATGTAAAGAGCAAGTACAAACTGGCTTTGCAGGAATATGGGAATGAAGAGTTGAATGTAAAGGAGGAATTGGCCCGATCCAGAAAGCTTTTTACAGACACTTTGCATGAAGTGGAAAAATTAAATAGCAATGTACTAGAGGAGCAAGCATATCTTTTAAGTATTGCTGAAGTGCAGATTGTATCAAGATGTGACTATCTCCTGCTAAAGGCAAAACAGTCAGATTCAGTTATAATGGAAGAGACCCTAGAAGAAGAAGAATTTAAAGTTGCAGTTAATTTACCCCAAGACTTCACGTTGCAAAACATAGAATTTCTTAAATTGGGAAATGATTATACCATCCAGGTAGGTCAGGCAGTCAAAAAACCTTATAGTGTGAACTTGAAAGAGCCTATTACAGATGTTTTATCTGCTCCTACATGCAGTGAACTAGAGCTTTTGCCAGAAAAAAATAGCCATGTACTGCCCTGTACATCAACGCCCATTGTACAGATTGCAGGTGCTGAATGCAGTTTACAGTCATGCCAGTTTCTGAGAAAGATGGGAGCTAAAGGCAATATGCCAGGTATGTTTAATTTGCCTGTTAGTCTGCATGTAACACCACTAGGTGAAGTCCTTGTGGCTGACAGAGGCAATTGCAGAATCCAAATATTTAACCGGAAAGGCTTTTTAAGAGAAATTAGACGTAGCCCTACAGGAATTGACACATTTGTGCTTAGTTTTCTTGGAGCGGATCTTCCCAACCTAATCCCTTTATCAGTAACTATGAACTGCCATGGACTAATTGGCGTAACTGACAACTATGATAATTCTGTAAAGGTCTATACTATGGAGGGACATTGTATTGCATGTCATCGGAGCCAGTTAAGCAAGCCATGGGGGATTGCTGCCATGCCTTCTGGTCAGTTTGTGGTGACTGATGTGGAAGGAGGAAAATTATGGAGTCTAACTGTAGACCGTAATCTTGGAGTTGTCAAATATAGTCGACTTTGCAGTGCTGTGCGACCAAAGTTTGTGACCTGTGACCAAGAAGGTACTGTATATTTTACTCAAGGATTGGGTTTAAACCTAGAAAATCGTCAGTATGAGCATAACCTTGAAGGTGGATTCTCAATTGGTTCTGTAGGATCAGATGGGCAGCTAGGAAGACAAATCAGCCATTTCTTTTCTGAGAATGAGGACTTCCGATGCATAGCAGGCATGTGTGTTGGTGCTCGGGGAGATTTAATTGTTGCAGATAGTGGTAGGAAGGAAATTTTGAATTTTCCAAAGCTTGGAGGATACAGCGTTTTAATCAAAGAAGGCTTGACATGTCCTGTTGGAGTGTCTTTAACTCCAAAGGGACAGCTGTTGGTGTTGGATTGCTGGGAACATTGCATTAAAATCTATAGTTATAATGCACGCAGGTATTCCACCCCTTAGGAAAACATTTGACCTTGGCAGTTAAAAGGATTATTGATGTTTTTTTTTTAGTGGCTTTGCATTTTAACATAATACTCTTAAAAAAAGTTACACTTGCTTTAACTGAAATAAAGCCCTACCTGATCAACCTGGGGGACCATTTTTTTTTTGAAAAGGTGAGTTGTGAAACCTGAGTTTCTATAGTTATGGCATTTTTGTTTTTAATTTTATTGGACCCGGGGTAGGGGTGATCAGATTTAAGTGTCAGTGGTGCCAACCACTGTGTCATGCTCGTGTAACTCCAGTCCTCCTGGTAAGCCCTCAACCTCCAATCTACGCAGCCAGCTTCACCTGTAGGAGCCCCCGCTTGCCGGGACGCAGTACACGCTTACCCGGGATCGGTTGCCCCCAGGACTTCAATGGCTCAAAGGATGAGAGCTTACTGGGTGGAGGTCTGGAGAACCAATAGCGAGGAGCGAGACCAGAGTGGGTCCCAGTGATTAATGCAGGAAAAGCTAAGAAGTCCAAAGACAGGCCAGAGTTCAAACCGGAGGAGCAGAGATCGCGACAGTACAGTAGGATAAGGCAGCTCGAGGTCAGGGTACGAAGCAGGGGTCGGCAACGGAGATCAGGCAGAGAATGGTCAGTTCAGGCAGGGGTCGACAACAGAGATCAGACAGAGAATGGTCGGTTCAGGCAGGGGTCGGCAATGGAGATCAGACAGAGAATGGTCGGTCAGGCAGGGGTCGGCAACGGAGATCAGACAGAGTAATTCAAAAGGCAAACTAGGTACAAGGCTCTATCACAGGCACTGAGTAACTGACTGGGTGAAGGCTTTATAGGAACCAGATATGATTGAAGATGTGGGAAGTGGATGCGTGAATGGTGCTCCTAGGACTCAACAAGCAATTGGATCATTGGCCAGAACAGGGCGTATAGCCCAACAGCTCCTGTGGGCTCATTGGCCCTGTCCCTGCAAGGGGCGAACTCCCCCCACCTGGTCTCATTGGCCCTTTAACTTTTCATCCTGGCGGCCGCGCTGAGAGCAGCGCCGCCATAGGACATAAAGAGAACGTGCTCGCGAGCACGTGTACAGCTGCTGGGGACACCGGCAAAAGAGGAGGCGGAGGGGGGCGCGCTCGACGAACGAGCTGGGTGGCGGAGACACCGCTGGAACGCGGCACAGGTAAGCTAGTAGTGACACTACCCCCCCCCCCTTCATGAGGGGCCTCCGGACCCTTACCAGGTTTCCCTTGTCACGATGGAATTTCTTAAAGTTTTAGCATGCACATCCCTTGCCGCAACCCAGCATCTCTCCTCTGGACCAAAACCTACCCAGTCAATCAAATATTGCAGCGAATTATGAACCCTACGAGAGTCTAGAATCTTGTTTACCTCCTACTCTGGTTCATCATTAACTAAAATTGGTGACGAGGATGGAACTTGCGCATTCCTAGCCGATTTTAGCACTGACACATGAAAAGAGTTTGGGATTTTCATGGTTTGCGGCAGTCAGACTTTAAAGGTCACATTACTTAATTTTTTAGTAATAGAAAAGGGACCAATAAATTTGGGCCCTAGCTTACTGGAAGGCTGTTGGAGTGAAATATTCCTAGTTGAAACCCAGACCAGGTCCCCAACCTGGAAAGAGGGTTCACGAGACCTACGGCGGTCGGCAAACTTTTTGTGCTTTAACACCGTTTCCTTCAAATTTCCCAAGACACATGTCCAAATGTTCTTTCTTTCCTGGAGCCACTCCTTTAATCCTGGTAAATCGGAGGGGGACCCAGAGAGAGAAGAATTTCTGGGATTTTTCCCCAATTGCAGAAAAACGGGGACATCTTGGTACTCTCGCTTGGTGCGTTGTTATACACAAATTCAGCAAAATCAATGAATTCTTACCATTGCTCTTGAGCATCAGAAATATAACACCGTACATTCTGTTCAAGGCTTTGATTCATTCTCTGTTTGTCATCGGCATACCATCCACAATCGAATGGTCAAAGACACCTTAATCCCCAACCGCGAGCAAAAATCCCTCCAAAAGCGCGAAGTGAACTGTACACCTCGATCTGAGACAATATTAAACGGTATGCCATGGAGGCGAAAAATATGAGTAATAAACGGACGCGAGAGCTCAGGAGCCGACGGTAGTTTGGGCAATGGAATAAAATAAACAGTCGACGACCACCCAGACTACAGTGTTCCCACGTGATGGCGGCAAATCAACAATAAAGTCCATGGAGATATGAGTCCAGGGTTCTTTAGGAATCTCCAGTGGAACTAAATAGTCACTGGGAGCCTTGTGAGACCCCTTACTTCGCGCATATACAGCACATGCCCGGACGAATGTCACGCCACATAGTGGGCCACCATACATGGCGTCTTGCTAAGGCTAACGTTTTTCGATTTCCCAGGTGCCCATCGGTTTTAGCATCGTGGAATTCGCGAATAACATCAGTTCGCAAGTGTGGAGGTACAAATTGACATGCTGATGGAACATCTACAGGAGATTCATTCTGGAATGGCACCAAATCGTTAGATAAATCGGGGAGTAAGAGCAGCCCTGAGAGCAGCGCCGCCGGAGGGCATAAAGAGAACGTGCTCGCGAGCACATGTACAGCTGCCGGGGACACCGGCAGAAGAGGAGGCGGAGGGGGGCGCAGTGCGAGCAGCCGCCCGGCGCGGCCGGCGAATGAGCGGGGCGGCAATGACACCGCTGGAACGCGGCGCAGGTAAGCTAGTAGTGACACACTGATAGATTATCTGATTGGGCTGATAGATTCCCTCTGAGTATAGGTGAACTTCAAAGAATCTGCAATTAAAGTGGTGACTTACCAACTATCCCCACAGGTCAAGTTTGGCCTGAGGCTGTGGATTTATGCCTACATGACCAGTCTGGGTCGTTCCTTCAGTGGAAAACTTGACCAGAAAAGCCATCCAGAAGGGCTGGGGAGGGAAGTTGGAGGGCCAGAATGTGCAGGGCTGATGGCTTCAGAGTGAAAGAAACTTAACTATGGGACAATATTGGTAAGCTTGTCAAGGTACAGTCAGACCATGTCACAGCAATGGCCTACATTATTCCTGTGCTCTTTCTGCAGCAAGCAGAATGTTCCATCCCAGCTTGGTCATCAGATAACATTCCTGGAGTGAATAATTTGAGAGCAGGCTACTTAAGGAGTTAGCAGGTGTCACATATGGAGTGAGCTCTGGTCCACCTAGATTTCTGAAAATGATACCCTTTATGCTTTGTCACCCAAGGTAAGAAAGTTATGCATAAATCAGGTGATGCTCCATATAAGGGAAATACTTAAAAAGTAAACAGAATCAAAATTAGGCCTTGTTTTGTGGTGTATTTAATTCATAGCTTATAATGCATGTACCTATTAGACTTCATACATACATAATACCAGAAATGCAAATTATAATCAAATGTAAGAAAAACTTTGGTTATATTACAATTTGTGGTATACTTGAATTATAATACAGTTACAATTTATACAAATCTTTAATAATTCAGTTGGTAATACAGGAAAGATGACACACTGTGTCAGCAGTCGTGGGTCACAAAGTGGATCCCATGGTATTCATGAGAGTCAGAGTATCAGTCCTATTCATTAGTGCTTGGGTTATTTTTGATGCATCTATTTTTATCCTGACGTGTTATGCCTATTGAGGCTTCATCAGAGGGTAAAAGGAGACCATCTTGCTGTATTGCTGGATTTGGGATGATTGCACAGTGAATAAGATGTGATTCAGGTAGTATTTATGTTAGATGCCGATCCTGTGTCTGGTGGCGGTCTTTATATTTAACATTAGGTTCACGGTAGGGTGGCTGTATATTTTAGTCTCCTGTTTACCAGATGGGATTCCACTTTGCAAACAGGACTGAAATATACAGCCATCCTACCATGAACCTACCATTGCATATACAGACCTCCACCAGTAGATCCCTGTTGAACAAGGCACAGCCCTCCATGCCCCCTTTTTGGGCCCTACCCATCATCCCACAGTTGAAGGTTCACTTGAACCTCTTATCGCCATCTAACATAAAATACTACCTGAATCACACCTTATTCACAGTGCAATCCTCCCAGACCCAGCTAATTCAGCAATACAGCATGATGACCTTGTTGTTTCTTCTGATGACGCCTCAATAGGCAAAACCGGGGTTAAACCGGGGTCAGGGTTAAAACAGATACATCAAAAATAACCCGAATACTAATGAATTGAGCAGGTACTCGGACTCTCATAAATACCATGGGATCCACTTTATGACCCATGACTGCTGACACAGTGTACCACCTTTCCTGTGTTAGCAATTTAAATACTAGGGATTTGTATATATTGTAACTGTATTATAATTCAAGTATACCACAAATTGGAATATAACCAAAGTTTGTCTTTCATTTGATTATGATTTACGTTTCTGGAATTATGTTTGGATGAAGTCTAATATGTACATACAGTATATGGTATGAATTAAATACACCACAAACCAGGTCCTTTTTACCACCTAGATTTCTGCCAACTTTACTGCAAATGGAGAGCCTTAGACATAGATCTATTCTCATCCAAGCAGACTGTCTGGCTATTGGGCCTTGCACTCTGGTCACGACCTGAGTTGTGTTCAGACTGGTCTATGCAAGGGTCAGGTTGGAGGCAGTCACAACCATTCCTTCCAAGAAGGTCCTGCTATACATGTGTGGTCAATTTAGCTAAAGCTGTGCCTTGATGGCTTCCTTAACACCTGGATCTGCTTTTCCACAGTCAGTGTACTAGAGGAACAGGGCCAAGGGGTCTGTCCTACCCTTTCAGACCTAACTGCTGGCCTTCCAGTCAAAATTATGAAGATCTAGATTTTGTCCTTAACCATAATTTTTCATATTCTGCAGAAGGTTGTCTCTGCCTTCCATGTAAAATATTTTGCTTGGTCCCCTGTCACACCCCTTCACCTTGTGGATATGATTAGATCCCTTGAGTTCTACATATAGGACTAGGGGCTGCTGAAATTCTGATGCCCTGTTTGTTCTCACATAAAGGTCTTCAAGTGTGTCTTGCCGCAAATGTGCCCTATTAAAGGCTATGGTTTTGCAAATGCATGTTCATTTTTCAAGTGGTACTGCATGCGTTTCGAGTTTGCAGCACCACAGATTTTAATGGGATTTAATAGATAGACAGGAAGGCAGGGCATAGGACCTGTAAACAGGGTTTTTTATATGCAGGTGCAAATACCAATAATATAATATAAGCAAAAACCACAAACACTGCCACAAACTCATCTGGACAGGTGTAAACATAGCCTACGAGTAGCCACTGTGTTTTTAAAATGTCAAATGTGAGTTAATGTGTTTTTAGCTGGAAACAAAGTATGTATTTATTTGTAGCAATTGCTCAAACTATTTAAAGCAGGCCAAAAGTTAAAAAAAAAAGTTCACTAAATTGAAGCCCTAAAGCCCCACTCTGGCAATCGGTGACAAACTATTTGAGAGTGCTTAACTCCATGCAGATCTTATGGAATAGCAGGTAGATTCTATGCTGCATAACTGCATGGGAACATCATCTAGTCACCATACATAAATCCAGCTTCTGAAAAACTCAATCCCGCAGTCAAAATTGCCTCACATATCAGTGCAATCCTCCTTTATTTCTAGTAGAAAACCATCAGCTGCGATGACTCCTTCCTCTGAGGCACAGCTGAAAGAATGGTATTATTTTATAAGAAACATAATGTTTAAACTGACTGTTAAATCCAGAGTCCGCAGTGATATGTTGTTGCAACTCACTCCTCACAGGCTCACAAACACAATCTCTCTAGCAGCTGGTTACTCAGTGTGTGTGTTTATATAATCTAATACACAAGCTGCCCATGTTTCTGAAGCATTTCTCTCTGGTGTGAGCTGCTGCTGGCACAGCTCTCCCCTCATGCTTATGTGTGTGATGCTCCGATGCAGTTCTGCAGCAAAGAATCGGCCTGTTAAAGTGGACCAACACCCAGGATTTTGACTATCCTGGGTCTTGGTCCACTTCGGTGGGGCACCCCCGATCGCTGTGTGAAACCCCCCCGAACTCACCTCTCCCCGCGCCGACGGACAAGCGGCTCCTCCGCCGCCGCCTCCCGCGCGTCCCTCTTGACGCGCGCGTGCCCGCGCCGGCCATTCACAGACGGCCGGCGCGGGCACGCTCACGTCTAGAGGGGCGCGAGGGAGGCGGCGGCCGGCCGCCGCCGAAACTGAGGTAAGGAGTTTGGGATGTTTGGGGGGGTTTCACCCCGCGGGACATCCCGATCTCGGATGTCCCGCGGGGAGGGAGGTGATCGGCCCGGGAATCTTATAGATTCCCGGGCCGATCACCGGTGGGTGTTGGTCCACTTTAATCCAGAACATCTGCATGGAGTTAAGCCCTCTCAAATAGTTTTTGCTTGGGGGGGGGGGGGGCTTTAGGGGAACTATTTACTAAACTTTCTTTTGTTGACTTTTGATCTGCTCTGAACAAAAATAAAGATGGACAAAGCACCCAATCCTGATGGTATCCACTGCTTACTAAGGAATCTGGGCTCACTGATTGACTTTTTTGCAATTTATATGTACTCTCTGGTGACTTTACAGTTTTGAGGACAGGCAAATGGAAATTTTCTCATTTTGTTATTTGAAAAGCATGGCCCAGGAGACTATAGACATGTGTTGCATGTGACATATGTTGCATGTGAATTACTACAAGATATTATAAAGGGTACACATGTTGCAGACAATAAAATAAAATAGCTCACAGTATGTGTTCATGGAAAATCCCATATCTGACTAAATGCACGTTGATGAGCATCCACCTGGATTTTGGCAATGCAGCTTTTAGGGGATTTTGATAAAGCATTTGATGTCATCATGCATAATAGTGATTTTCACTATCCTGGATTTTGTTCCTTGCCCAGGCTTGGGGTGCCTCCCTATATAACTCCCCCTCAGATCACCCATCACATATTAATGATTGGGAATACAGCTCTTTTTAGACACAGAGCACAGCAGTCAGTAGCGTCAGCAGGTACATGACCAGTTCCCTTTATATTGGGACATGCTTCTGGCCCCTGCCTATGTAAATAGCTGGGTGCTAGAGTGCGCCTCAGCCCAGAGATTTTGGGGACGCAGCCACGATTGTTTACATGGTCAAAAGGAGACACCTGGAAAGGTGAGTTTTGCAGCAACCCAGCGGGCTTTCAGTAGTTCACAGTAGGACATCCTGATTTGGAATACCCCAGGGGAAGGCCAGCCGCCTTGAAACCAGGCTTTCATCTGCTTTAAATAATTGCATACAAAGAGCAGCTATAAATAGAATACATTTAGCAAGTTAGTGGAAAAGTTTGCACATGAAAGAAAATAATTAAAACCAATTGGAAATGCAAAAGGGAGATTATAATGTAGATATTTCCATATCAATTGTATCATAATTTTGTTTTTCTCAAATTGTATATATGTATTATTTTTGGATGATTGCATAGTGTATATTTATTGTCTTGTATATGCTGCAAAACACATATTAAAAACTTTCTTTACAGAATACATTTGTCTTTTATTTATAAAATTATATGTGCCTCATTTATTTTATTCCTTGGATATTTTTAATGTATTTTGGGTTTTTCAGGGAGACTTTTTTGATTGCATATGTAGAGAAATGTACATGAGTAAATTTATCTTGAAGCAGGCCAAAACCCACCAGTGATCCAAAATCGCTATTGACCTATTGTAAAACCTAAACCCCAATTTGCAATTGCTAAAATCCCAGGCAATCTATCGGTGGTGGGCGAAATGACCAGATCTATTACTGGGAACATTTAAAAACATCTGCTCACTGCTCCTCCTCATTGTATATCTGAACGTCTGGAAAAGACCCCATCCAAAAGGTTCTGCCTTTGGGGGATATTTGTCAAAAAATTGTGTTAAGCCCACTTTAAAATGGACCAATCACTCCCCTGCTGCTGCCCTGTAATCTGATTCCAGGGCCCGTACGTTAATCCTATATTGGATGCCCTGCTGTGTGAACCCCCTGGGGCACTGGTAGTCTTACATGATCCCGGAGACCGCATCCCTGGTAGTGCGCTCCCCGGCGAGTGAGTAGTGTTATCAAACACTCAGTATTTACAATGCAGGTGATGGCCAGAGGTGAATTTTATCAAACACCCAGTAAGTAATTTGCAGGTGTTTCAAGTGAGTAGCTTTTTCTCCCAGTAAATGTTATGCAAGGTAAGTAAATAGTTTTACCAAAGCCACCAATTGGTATAATGCATAGTGTGCCAACAAGTAAGTTTTATCAAAGCCCAAAAGGGTCTAATGCAAGGTGTGCCAACAAGTATTTATCAAAGTCCCCAATTGGTATAATGCAAGAGGTAACAAAATAGTTTTACCAAAGCCCAAAAAGGTCCAATGCAAGGGGTGACAAAACGAAGGTGATTTGATCAAAGCCCAAAAAGGGTCCAATGCAAGGTGTGCCAAAAAGTTGGTTTATTAAAGCCCAAAAAGGTGTAACGTGTCAACAAATAACTAGTTTTTATCAAAGCGTGGCTGTATGATTGTTTGTCTGCATGGGTTGGCAATCTTCATGTGTCCATTAATTTTAGATTTAAAAAAACGTCTTATTGTGTCTTGGGGTTTGTGATCAATTTGTTTGTAGGAACTATGTGATTAAGAAAGTTTTTCTATCATTTCTAAACTGTGGTCATAATAACCTAGTCTTTTGTATATCTTTGATCCTGTGTTCAGTTGGTGACAAGTCCTTTTACGCAAGCACTTAAAGGCGCACTATCGTGAAAAAATGGCTCAATGATAAAAAATATATACTGGATGGCGGGAGGAGGGGTCACTTACACAGCCGGGATCAAAAAATATCCAGCCAGGCTTACTTTTTTATTTTGTTCTAAGGAAGAGGACATCTGGGGTGACAGGTTCTGTCACCCCTGATAGACTAAACCTGTCAGCTCTGGATTTTTATTCCTACCATGAGTGAATTAGTGGTGGGAGTTTTATTTAGTTCAGGTGTATAAGTGACCACAATTTCATGATAGTGCTCCTTTAATAATGACTATGGTTGATAACATATTTCCTTTAAACTATATAGAAAAGATTTGTGGGCACCACTCAAAATAAGTAAACGTGTGCTCTAAATGTTCCTTTAGTCTTTTGCCAAAAAACTTCAGTCTCCAACAGGTAATCACCTTCACCTATGCAATTTTCATATAGAAATGTGTGTTTCATTCTGGAGTGCAGTATCTTGGGTGGCCAGGTTGTGATATGAGGTTATGGCTCCAAAATCTGAATATTACGAAATTAAACACACTTTTGGAGATTTTTCCGACCTTAAAATATTTATATTGAATCACAATTCAAAAGCAATGTCTGATTTTCATTATTGATAATTACTTTTGTCAGTTTTTTCAGTGACCATTTTATGTATATAATCAATGTCTTTTCTTTCTAGAACAGCTTCACCCAGGTCAGAGACCATGCCTAAAAAATCAGCAGGACACCTTTTCCTCCTCACAAATCCATGGCCGGTGAATAATACATTGGCCAGTTCATGACCAGTGGAGTCTAGTTGTTTGTCATGTGTTACTGGTTTGAAAAAAGATGCTTCCCAGTATTTACATGTTGGCAGTAATGCATCTTGGGAATTCCTAATCTGGGATCACACGGCCTTCTTCTACAGCTGTAGGTACATTTGTGTTCCAGGAGCAGTCTGCAGCCAACTTTCTTTAATCTACGTCTGCAGTTGTCCATGCCAGTGCCTATGCAGCCTTACTCGGTGGATAAATCAGATCCAACTAAACAGGCCAGTTATGGTTTCAACCCCATTACTTCAGCAGTCGATGACAAACATAGTTCATGTTCCGAGGAGTCAGTTAATTAAAAAGTATGATTCCAGCTCAGGATCCTGTAAAATGTAACCTTTAATTCATTTTTAAAATAAGGTCCAGTACAATTCACATTATGTGATCATCAAAATGGCCATGACAAATTTCAGGCTGCAATTAGCCCTTATTCACACAATGACACTAACTAAGTACTTCCCTTATATAGTATATTTAGTGTCTAATGAATTATTCACCACAGCAGCAGCCAGGGTGGTGGCTGGAACCCAGTTCTGTCCATTGGCTGCCCCCCTTCCCCACCCTTACCACACAACAAGGTGGATTAAAAGGGATCCTGTCTCAGCAATGCCCACCTCTCTTAAGATGAATAATTCAATGTCTGCATACGCAGACATGCTGGGAGTGGGTGTGAAACCCTTGGGACACAAGGCAGATAGCCAGTAGTGCCATTGGAGTGCAAACATGAAGACGTCACTTCTGCTGTACAGGCAATGACAGAACCGGTCTAACCGGCCGCCCATTGTACTGTGGCAACCCTCCAGGGAATCCAGATGGGCCAGGTGGACAAGGAGCAGAAGAAATGCATGTGACCATGGACTGAGCCAACCCCAGACCCACAACCCAAGCACATATCAGAAGAGATGGGAGAGAAGCCAAATTATGCATGTGCAATCAATACGCAGTTTACTCAAAATCAATAGAATACATTTTGTAACAGAGTTATCTAGAGAACCGAAATAGAGATGCACACCAAGTAAACTTAATGCAAGAATCAAAAAGTTTTAAATTGTGATAATTATAGTTGTGAATATAAACATAAATCAAACTCATAGTTGATTGTTCATCAGAACATACCATATAGTGCCATACATAGGATAAAGGATTGCTGAATAAATATGTAAAAGGGCTATGGGTATTGCAATGTATCAAAAATGGGTTACCTTTACACATACGTCAGAATAATTAAGGAGTACAACAGTGTGTAGGTAATATACTTGAAGAAATTTCAGCAGTACACATAGGTCAGAACGTGATACAATTATGCACAATATTTACAAGTAGCAACATAAATGAATCTGGTAGACAACTACCATGGCTCCCCCTGCTGGAACATTAAGGAACATGCTGGGGGAGTAAGCAATATAAATTAAAAAAAAAAAAGATATATACAACCTTAGTGTGGGACACTGATATATAGAACCAGAGTAATTATCCCCATACAAAGGGTTATTCAAGGCAAAAAAAGTGCAGAGGAGGGATATTCCTTTACAAAAGATGTTCTGGGCCCCCAGCCCTTTCATCAGAGAATCTGTCAGGATGCGAATGGCAGGAACAGCGTGCATTAAGTTAACTTGGTGAGCAAGTCTATTTTGGTTCTCTAGAGTATCCTGGTGGGACAAGAGTAGCCCTACCTAAAGATTTGACACTCACATACCATAAGGTGGTATATATCTTTACCTTTTCAAAGACAACTATATTTGTCAGAGTTTGTTACTATATTTAGTTAACACAGAGTTACCGCAGGCTGCTAGTGGGGAGTTCAGAGATACATGCTTCTAGCTCTCATCCATACTAACACTAACCTACTAAGAAAGGTGTCCCAGAGGGGGGACTACTGTGTTTAAAATGCAGTTGTTCTGATCCTATCACTTTTAAACAGGAAGAAGATAGTAACATTAGAAGACATGGCTATCCTGATTGGAACTCCACTGGGCAAGACTTCTTTTTCAACAGAGAGAGAATGAACAGGAACAGAGAATAGATTATATTGTATTGTCTACTGCATTCAGTTTAGAACTTCTGGCTATAAGCTCACTTGTCAGAAACAATTTGAAAGTATTAAGGCATGATTACATTGGGAGCCAATCCTATATCAATATAGAATAGTGGCCCGGAGGGTGCCCACATTATCCTCCAAGTAAGATTAGTTTTATTGTTCAGGTTAAATGTTTTAGCTCATGCATTTTGGGCTTAGAATACTCTATATGTCATTTTACTGACTGTGAGGGCAGTAATGTAATTTATTTAATCACTTGTATTTTATGTGATATTCTGTATGTGGGGTGCTCAACCCGAAGTTAAAAAGGCATAAAGCAGAACACAGAAATGACACCCGATAAAGTTTCAGACACATCTCACATGTTGCTACACATATAATACATGGGGTCAGGTAGATTCCCTTAAAGTGCAGGTCATGTGCAAGATAAAACATGACACAAAGGGGAGGTGACTTAAAGCGGACCTTCACTCTGAATAAGAGCATATCTTATATGTTTCCCACACCCTGTACATACAGATTACTCACATTAAAAATCATCCTACCTGCATCTACTGCATGTTATGAGCCTTTAAACATTCAAGATGGCGGCTCATGGGACATCAGGCAGCCTGCAAACAGGAAGTGCCTTCTGACTGTGCTGCTCTGCATTCTGGGATTGCTGACATTTTCCTGACCCCAGCTCTTCTCTGTCTGAGCAAAGCACAGCTATAACCCGCCCCTCTTGTACTTCATCCCACTCTCCTCTCCTCAATAAGTGTGATGCTTCTGAGTCAAGATGGCGGCGCCCATATCCTAAAGTCCTGAACAGAGTTGCAGGCCAGTGGGGGAAAGAATAATAAGTAAGTGACTAAAAATTTAAAATATATTAATTTTAGATGCTGGGTAATTGTTTTTTTAAGGGTTTGGGCTTTTCAATAAACCATGCTGAAGGTCCGGTTTAAGATAATACCATTTTGTGATTACTCACCTGTAAAATGAGTATTATAAGTATGTCACACACCCCGCTTCCAATATTCATGACATGTGGGTTATGGCCAGTAGAGGGTGAACTTTGCAGAGATGACAAGAAAAAAAGCCCCTCCCGGTCCATAAATACCTGGGACCTCCCACACATTCCCCAGTATAGGACAGCAGTAAGGGGACCAGGAAGAGCCAAATATAAACAATATCATAACACTAAAAGGTTCACCATATAAAGGATCCAAAATACCAATAAGGGCGGGATGAAGCGGGGTGTGTGTCTTATAATACCCATTTTACAAGTGAGTAATCACAAAATGGTATTATTCCAAGTATGTCACACACCCCGCTTCCAATATTCATGACATGTGGGACACCCAATAGCAGTGTCCATCATGGGTGGGGATCCCAATACGTCAAAAAATGCACACATTTTAAACCACTGCAACTTGCGGCCAAAAACAGCATCCGCTGAGGCCCGCACATCAACCTTATAAAACTTGGAAAAAGTATGAACGGAAGACCAAGTAGCAGCCTTACAAACTTGTTCAACAGAAGCCTGGTGCTGAAAGGCCCAAGAAGCCCCAAAAGCACGAGTAGAATGAGCAGTGATCTGAAAAGGGGGAACCTTCCCCTTGGCAGTATAGGCCCCAACAATGACCTGGCGTATCGATTTACTAATGGTAGACTTGGCAGGCGCCAAACCTTTCCTGGGCCCGGATGGCACCACGAACAATGCGTCCGTCTTACGAAAAGGAGAAGTAGCCACCAAATAGTACTTCACACAATGAACCACATCCAAAAAATGCAAAACCCTCTTCTTGTCATTGCTAGGCTTAGGACACAAGGAAGGGAGAACTACATCCTGATTGAGGTGGAAGGCAGAAACCACCTTAGGAAGGAAATCTGGCTTAAAGCGAAAAACCACCTTGTCCTGGTGTCTCTCAAAGTAAGGGGCCTGAATGGACAGAGCCGCCAACTCAAAGACACGCCGAACAGAGGTAATAGCCACCAAAAAGGCAACCTTTTGAGTGAGCATAGAAAGTGCAACATCCTGCATAGGCTCAAAAGGAGGCCCCTGGAGGGCAGACAGAACCAAATTCAAACCCCAAACGGGCACCAAAGGCTTTCTAAGGGGCTGCACATGAGTGACCCCCTGGAAAAAGGTCTTAACCAGAGGATGCAAAGCAAAGGACCTTTGAAAGAAGACCGCCAGGGCAGAGACCTGCCCCTTCAAGGTACTAAGCTGGAACCCCAGGTCCAGACCGTGTTGAAGAAACTCCAAGATTCTAGGAATCGAAAACACCCTGCAAGGCAAAGCCCTAGCCTTACACCAGTCAATACAGGACCTCCAAGTCCTGTAGTATATGTTAGAGGAAGATCTCTTCCTAGCTCTAACAAGAGTCTGAATCACAGCCTCAGACAAACCTTCCTCCCTTAAGATGGAGGTTTCAGCAGCCACGCCATCAAAGCCAGCGTTTGTAAATTGGGGTAACGTAGTGGACCTTGAGAGATCAGATCCGGAAACAGGGGCAGCCTGCACTGATCTACCACCAGCCTTACGACGTCTGCGAACCAAACCTGTCTTGGCCACCTTGGGGCCACCAGAATTGCTGGCGCACCCTCTAGAGCCAGCTTGCGCACCATCGTGCCTACCATGGAGAAGGGGGGAAACAGGTACAGGAACCCCAGATCCCTCCAGGCAAGAAACATGGCGTCCACTGCCAGGGGCCAGAGGATCCTGAGACAGAGACACAAACTTTGGGAGCTTGTGATTGTGACGTGAGGCAAAGAGATCCACCTCCGGAAACCCCCACTTGTGACAGAGGGACCGGAATACCTTGTGGTTGAGGGACCATTCCCCTCTGTGAGAGGATCCCCTGCTCAGGGAGTCCGCCTCCGTGTTTTCCACTCCCAGAATGTACACTGCTGAGATGCATGGAACATTGCTCTCCGCCCATGCAAGAATCCGAGAAACTTCCCTGAGGGCACTCCTGCTGCGAGTCCCTCCTTGGTGATTGATGTAAGCTACCGCAGTTCGATTGTCTGATCGAACCTGAACTGGTAAGCCCCGTAGGTGATGCTTCAAGCATGACAGAACCAACCGAATGGCTCTCAGCTCCAAGACATTGATGGGGGTGTGAGCCTCCTGAGGACCCCACAGCCCCTTGAACTGATGTGTCTTCCAAAAACCTCCCCAGCCCTACAGGCTGGCATCCGTGGTAACCGTCTCCCAACAAGGGGTCAGAAAGGATCTGCCCCTCATCAGATTGCTTGGTTCCAGCCACCACTGAAGGGACTGCCGAACCCGGGGAGACATCAGGAATAACTGATCCAATGACTGCGGACATCTGTCCCAGGCCAACAATAGATGGAGCTGGAGCGACCTCATGTGGAACTGAGCAAAGGGAACTGCCTCGAAGGAAGCCACCTTCAATCCCACCAGTCTCATCCCTAGCCAGATAGAAGGACAAGGTTTGGACAGGAGAAGACGTATCAGATCCTGAACCATCTGCACCTTGGACTGAGGTAGGAACACCCTGGTCCGAATGGTATCCAGATTCATGCCCAGAAATGAGATCTCCCTTAAGGGGGAGAGAGAAGACTTGGGATGGTTGATCACCCAGCCGAACCTCTCCAGCGTCGCCACCACCAACCTGGTGTCCAGCTCCGCCTGACTAAGAGAGGATGCCATAATGAGGAGGCTGTGCAAATACGGCACAATGCTAATGCCCTGGGCTCTGAGAAGGGCCATTATGCCCGCCAGCACCTTGGTGAACACCCTTGGTACCGAAGTCAACCCGAGGGCCACAAACTGAAAGTGCTGATCTCCCACCACAAACCTGAGAAATCTCTGGTGTGCTGGGAAGATTGGTACATGAAGGTAAGCATCCTTGATGTCTATGGACGTCATGAAATCCCCCTGACGAACGGAATTGATGGCTGAGCGCAGAGTCTCCATGCGGAACGTCTTGGTTCTGATGAACCTGTTGAGAAGCTTCAAATCCAGAATGGGTCTTATGGATCCATCCTTTTTGGGAACCATGAAGAGGTTGGAATAATAGCCCCGGCCTCTCTCTGAGAAAGGCACCGGGCATATGACATCCATGACCAGAAGATTCTTTACAGCCAACAGGAGCCCCTGCACAGCCCGGGGATCCGAGGGAACCTGAGACCTTAGGAATCTGGGAGGAGGCCGGTACTCGAACTCCAGTTTGTACCCGGAAGAGACCACTTCCAAGATCCATTTGTCTGTGACTTCCTGGGCCCAGACCTGGAAGAAGTGCCGCAGCCGTCCCCCCCACCCGCAAGGGTGAGGGCGTCCCCTCAATGCTGAGCTGTTTTGGCAGCAGGCTTGGGCTTGGAACCCCAGTTAAGGCCTGGACATGCGTGTCCTCTGCCTCTGTTCCAGGAATCACCTCTGAAATTAGAGTAGGCAAAGCCTCTGCCTGCTCTGGCACTGCGAACAGCCGCATACCCAGGAAGGGTAGCGCTGTGATTTCTTAGCCGCAATGTCAGCCGCCCACTGGCGTAACCAGACCGATCGGCGAATAGCCACCAGCAATGCCGAGGTTCTACTACACATAATAATTGCGTCATCCATAGCAGATAAAAAAAGGTCATAAATAATTCACACCGCTTAAGGGCTGTGAATTCATCACTGGCCGGGTTAAGCTGGGAACCACTCAACAGGTCCCTAACCACAGACCTGGTAGCCACAGTCGCGAGCACCGAGGCACAAACAGGCTGCAAGGCTGAACCCACACTGGCAAAGGCATGGCATGCCATCTGATCAATGCCTTTGTTCTCACCATCTTTAAGAGTGGTGGCGTCTGGAGAATGTACAACGGAGGTGTTGGACAATCCCAGAACGGGCGCATCGACCTTGGGAGGGGACGACCAGCGCTTCACCGCGTCCACTTCCTATCCCATCCCTGAGGAACAGCGGGGAGCCGGTTAGGCCTCTCCCATTCCTTAAGAATCATGCGATCAAAATGATTCTGATTTGGGAACTCCAAGCGGGGCTTAGAAGTCCCAAAGAATTCCCCCTCCTGCAGGGGGGTCTCCGCTGGTGGAGAAATATCCAGTACCTCAAATAGATGGGCCAGGACCTTGGGGGTATTCACGGCATCCCCCAGCGCCTGCCCGGCATCAGTATCAAAAAACTGCTGATCCTCAGCATCAGATTCCTCAAACAATTCCCCCTCTTCAAGTGGGGAATAATCAGACCAGTCAAGGGAATCATAGTCATCAAAATCCAGTACCGGCGCGGCCGGCGACAGATGCCTTCTCTTAGCTGGGGCCTTTCTGGCCGCAGAGCTAGAAATCAACTTTTCGATGTTGGCCAGCCTAGCACAAACATCAGCTTGCGACTCCCCGCTAATGACAGTGTCACTTGGGGTACGGATAAGGTGGGGTGGGGTAGGTGATGAGGCCGGTGGCACGGACCCAGACGCCTGGGACCCCGACTGCCGCGTTATGGCCTGCTGAGCACATGGAATGCAAATAAGTACATTATCCCCAGTAAGGGATACCCCACAGCCCACGCACTGCCGGGATTGCCCCGAGGGAAGCCCGATCCCGGTATCCTGGGAAGCCTCCATATGGTGATTTTTTGGTAGTCGCAATGACCAGAGGGAATTACGCTGCTAGAGCTACCCGGGATACCCCTATAAGTCCCTAGTGGGAGGATTTGTATGACCGCAATTTAATCTCCAATGCGCCCAATGCTGAGGGATTACATCCAGACGCACCCTATCAACAGTAAAGACAGTGAAACACAAGCGTCAAACACCCACACACTGCACATACTCAAAATAACGAAAATTAAAAGGTTGGGAAGGAAGGCACCCCCCCCCCCCCCCGGCAGAGGGGCACAGGGAGACCCGGAAGGGGGGAAAAGTCCCAGACCGCAAGGGAAGGGATATCAGGGACAGGGCATCCCCAACCAGGATCACCAACCTGGATACCGCCTACCCCTTAATATGGGGTCTCACGGGGGAGCATGGCTCCCTAAAAACACCTCAAAGGTGTAGTCTACTGTCGCCTGGACCTTCAGCCAAGGCTGGGAGGCATATATGGGACTTAAATAATAAAGGTCCGGGCAGAAATAGAGACAAAAGTGGGAGGTCCCAGGTATTTATGGACCGGGAGGAGCTTCCTTTTTTTCTTGTCATCCCTGCAAAGTTCGCCCTCTACAGGTAACAACCCCACATGTCATGAATATTGGAAGCGGGGTGTGTGACATACTTGGAATAAGTACTTTTGATATGCAATTACAAATGGATATTCCAGTTCAACACAAGGCCTCAATTTGAGGTTTTAGATTAATTTATGTACAGGATTATATGCTTTTATAGCCTATAATTTATGAGTTCGAATAGAACAAAGGAAGTTCCAAGCATGTTTTCCTTCAAGCATCATCATTATTTATTGTATATATTGTTTTGTCACAGGATACATCTCTGAAATCTTTTTTTTTTATCAAATGGAGTGATTCTAATATTACCATGATTATTATCAGTTCCGGTTTCTTGCAGTCAGGATTGGAGAAGGGCTGTCTCTGAACACACTAAAGAATCAGGTTTCGGCCCTATCTATTCTACCTCAAAGCCTTTTGGGTAGCTATGAATTCACCTTCATTCAACCTTCTTACAAGGAGTAGCCCATGTGTCTCCACAATTCTAGCAACCAGTTCTGCTGGAGTATCTCATCTTGGTGTTGTCTGCATTTTACATCTCCCCGAGCATAATCTTTCTACTGTTCCTCCATCATGAGAGTTTTGAAGCTGGCAGCGTTATCAATCAAATCTCCATTCTATGTGTTACTTAAAGAGAGTCCACTTTCAATAGAATTTTGGAAAGTGTATATTTTTTGTGCGAAAAGGATGTCCTCAAGGTGCTGAAGCTTAGCTAGTATGTTTTTTTCATTTTTCCTATGTTAAAAAATGTGTGTTTTATGGAAGCAGTTTTCACTACCTAAAATCTGTTGCCAATGGCAATGCACACCAGGTATGTACACCAAAAAGAGAGAAGGGAGCCTTTTACATACAGAACTTTTTCTTTTCACACACTAAGATAGGGGTTGTGTCAAGGAAAGACTGGGTGGCGTTTGCTCCATTCGGAAGAGTTGACGATTCACGTGATCTGTGGGGATACACACAGCGGTGCATCTAAAATTGGGTGGTGTTCGTTTTAAACGAAGAGGTAGTGGCTAGGTGTAGGCTTCTACCATCTTGGAATTTGACATCCAACTTATTCCTACCACGTACTATGTTGTGAATTACACTTGGATGAATTTTGTCATTTTTTTTATATTTTAGGTTAGTGACCATACCTGCTGGCATGCCACTGTCCCAACTGCTCCAAGGGGTCCAATCCACTGAATTAGCTTAACTTAATTGTAGCACTGTATCTGTACAGGCAAGTATAAAATATTTCACTGTTTTATACAGGCAAGTAAAATGATACACTGTATAGGCCAGTATCAATGATTATAGTAATAGTAAAGACTGGTCAGAAGGGATTACCTTACCTTGGTTAAGCAGTAGGATATGTTTTAATTATACAGTATGTTATGTCATCCAATTGTGTGAGTGTGCTGATGGTAAAATTGATTTCTGCCTGCTTGTAAAAGCAATTGCTTCTTTCTATACCACTGCGTTTGTAAAAACCTTGGCAGGTACCTGTGATTCCTGACAAATGCATTTGCCAAAATGGAATCTTGCAATCAATTTGTCCTAGTCAGATCTGAAATAAAACTCAGAAGAATTACTCATCACCAGTAAAGATATTTGGTTTGGTGTGATAACGTTTAAGGCAAATCCCCTATCTCCTAAAAACAGCCACCCTGATAAATCACAGCCTGAGTTCTGATAGCAGAAGGGCCAGCAATATTTCACAAATCACTGCTTCGAGGTATCAGTATTGCTAGGATAGGAAGGAGGGTTTTATGCCATATTCACTTTGTATGTATGTAATTGTATCAGGGCTTTACCCCAAGATTGGCTGGAGTTATTTTTTGCCTTTCCTTCATTTTTAATTTTAAATGAAAATGACCCAGTCCATTTACTGAATAGGGGAATCTGCTGGGTCTAATTCAGAGAGGTGATAGCAAACAGTCACAACATTTAGCCCTCTGGTCTCGGAGCAACAGCAGCAGTGAACTTGCTCGAAGCAGGTACTGTACAAGGCTGTAACATCTCTGTTTGTGTGAGGTGGTGCTTCTGTGATGAGACCACCAGGTGACTTACTAAACTGACTGAAAAGAAATTCTATTTTTAATGACTGTGCAGGTATATATAAAGGTACTAAAGCGGAACAAAACCCAGAGTGGCCGACCCTGGGGTCTAAAAGACTCTAGTGCTGGCCACTGGCCTTCCTCAGGGGCATCCCAAATTGGAATGCCCCACTGTGTCAAATGCCACCCAGGTTGCCACAAAACCCACCCTTTTTCTGGCTCCCATGGTGTTGTAAATAGCTGAGGCTGCATTCTCAGCATTTCTGGGCTAAGGTGTAATTACATTCAGCCCAGGGATGCAACTGGTCCTGGCTCCCCATTGCCGAGCTCTGCATGCAAATAGAGCCCTTTGCCAAGCAAAAGGCACTGATTGGATGAGAGGGTGAGAAAGGTACATTTTTACAGGCAAACTTGGGGGTTTCACATAGCGGGCATCGCAAGTTGGGATGCCCCTGAGGCAAGAAACTAAACCGCAGATAGTGAAAAAAATGCAAATGACATTGTAGTAAGGCTGTAAGGGCACCACCAAAGTAATCATTAGACTCTCTATGTGAGCAGTGGGTGCTACCAGCAACCCCAAAACTACCACATTCAAAGATACAAAATATATGTGGGGCTTGAAAAATGGGCACTACCACTGTAGATAACAAAGATAATTCAATGAAAATTGTTTATTTGGAAAATGCTATATACAAATGTTAAAATCCCTGTCTTATGTGTGGTTTTTAAAATTTGTATATAGCATTTTCCAAATAAACTATTTTCATTGAATTATCTTTGTTATCTACAGTGGTAGTGCCCATTTTTCAATCTTCAAATGACATTGTAAGTGGCAAACCAAAAGATACTGCAGACAGCAGCAGAGGTAACATCAAATTGTAAAATAACAGATCTGTAGAGCAACAAAAAAGTCTCTCAACCCAGCATGATGCCGATAACACACAGCAGCCTTGCTCAGTCCTCTCCCAGCACCTCTTCATCACTCTCTCTGCCCAAACATTCGCTCACCCAGCCAGCATCTATCACGCACACTCAGCCTCGACACCCCAGTCTTTCCGCCAACCAATCCGCTTCCAGCACCTCTACTGACAAGGGCAGCAGCGAAGTTCACCGTTCTCCCCTTGCACATCACATGGTTTCTTCTTGGGTGATGGGAGCCGTCACCCCAGGTGAATTTCAAACAACAGACACTTTACCACACCACCATATTAGCTTTTTGGTACAACACACATTTGCTTATTCAAAAAATTAACTACATGACAAGTATGATGGAAATCTGTGTTCACATCCAAAATTCTAATGTCTTAAAATAATTATAAAACATAAAAACAAGATGTTGTGCAGATACATGCTAGGTGCACCAGATAATATTCACTTTCTAGATTTTACAGAAAAGAGGACTAAAAGCTTTCAATGCCTCATTGATGGACATAGAGGTCATACTGAGCAGGTTGAGCTTAGAAAAGGGTTGTTGTAAGGTAACCTCTCCGTACAATTTTCATAAGCAGAAAAACATTTTAGAAGGCAAAATATATTAAACCTTGACAATGTATAATAGAACCTTTCTTATATTAGGGAAGTGCTTAGTTAGTGAGAGTAAGTCTAGGACATACAGGGGCAGACTGACCATAAGGAGCACAAGGAGAATTCACTGGACGTAGCCCTCAGCACACAAATCGACTGTGCGGAATTTGCTCACAACTCTTTTTAACACATCTATACCCTGGCTGTATATATATATATGAATGTATGTACATTTGAAAATGTTCTTTAGTTTTTTCAGAGAAAGGATTCTTCTTGTTTTTTTAGGACATATATCCTACCTTTTTGGTACTGAAGCCAAAGTTGTTGCTGGACTTTCTTGCTTGGAAAACGGATGGTACATGTAAGCTCTGAGCCATAGAGTGTCTCTGAAATGTAGTGAGTACCATAGGCTTGAAGAATGCTCTGTAATTCTTCTCGACCAGTGTGAGGACTGATAACCTTTAGGACATTGGCAAATCCTGTTAAAAACATATATGAGGTTAGATTGAGATTTAACTTAACATGTTTGAACACGTGCAAAATTATATAACGCTGCAGTATTTTTCTCTTGTTCACAGGCCCTTTAATGGTATTGGACACTAGGATGAGAAAGTTACGCACTAGGCTTTTACTTTCCCTAACAGGCAGACATAGATTTTCCCTGGTGTTAAAGTAGAAATGGTGGTCTACACGACTGGTCCTGCAGTTTTTACAGTTTACATTTTTTATAGTTTTTACAGTAAATAAAATTGACATAGAATTGAAACTTCACACCCAGTCTGACCCTCTGAAACAACAACATATACTATATATCACTGTTTCTGGAAAGAGTCTTACCAGCCAATTAATTCTAATAGGAGCTTTACAGTTGGCTCTTGTGCAGAAGTGTGAGAATAGAGAAAGGGGAGTGAAACATCCTTGCTGTCTTCTGACATGGCTGTAAGTAACTGAACTATTTTTTTTTTATAATATATTGTAATAAAATGCTTATGTTTACAGATAATTAAAGAAAATGATCATCACAACAAGGTAAAGGGTCATCTTAAGTGAAAAAAGGACTTTAGGTTGGTTAAAAAACAATCCCCCCTAAGTTTAATATCCATAGGAAACCTGGGGAAGACAACGTCATCTAGTATGCTTTCCTGCTTCTCTTTAGAATCCCAAGTGATTGTGGTTAGCCAAGGAAATTTGCACATACACAACTGTTTTTTTTTTTTTTGTGCACATACACAACTGTTGAGAAAACAATCTTTTAGCCAACAGCCATATCAAGGCAAGAAACTCATTAGTCACTGGAGGAGTGTATGCGCAAAATGCAAAATTAAAAGGAAAGCAAGAAATGGAGGGAGTGGATGCACCAACGGGCCTGTTCCTCAGTAGGCAAGGTAAGGCAGGCTATAATATAGAGTACTCAGCTTGTGAGTTGCACAGTAAATAGGCACAAAGAAGCTAAAAAATAACTTAAAGTGGACCAAAACCAATACTTTTGACTATACTGGGTATGACTATACCCTGATCGGGGGTGCCCCACTGTGTGAAACTTCCCAGTACATTAAATGGTCCGTTGAGGCAGATGTCCTTGTTTGAAAGGTACCCCCTGCATTGCCTCCCTTCCCTGGGGCTGATGCAGGGCAAGGGGCGGGGGTGATTTAAATAAAAAAAAAAAAACTTACCTCGCCCGGTATGTGTACCGAACATCAGGCGATTCCAATGTGGGTGCCTCCATCTCAGATCCCCATGTTCCCCACTCCCGTCCACCTATTCAAGTGAATGGACGGGTAGCCATTCCCAGGAATCCTCTGACTCATACTGCACAAGCATAAACTCAAGTTAATATTCAGGCACATTGACTGGTTGTGAGAGTTTTCCCTCCAGATGTCTAGGGTCACTCTGCCAACCAGATAGTCTTTTTTGAATACACTTACTGAGTAAAATAAGTGATGTGGAATGATTAAAGTCCATTGACTATGGTCTCTGGAAGTTTGGAGGTACATCTCAACATACATTCCTGACAATTGCAGTTAAAGCACCTAGGCAGTGCCCCCTAAAGTTTTATGAATGTGGAAATGACAATATTGCAGATGAGGTTTAAATCCAAGGAGACAAGAAAGGAAAATGCAGAAAACAACTGACCTGAAGACAATGATATTGAGTTTAGTTTGACTTTATACAAGTTGCTGCGCACTCTCCACTGTTGAACAATAGGATATCCCATTGCTTCGTTAAACCTCACTTCACCTACCGAGCACAGAAAAAAGATTCAGCAAAACTTTATAAAAAAGGTTTTCAAATTCACAAAATACGATGGTAGCAATGTTGAATTATTTTATGAGGTGAGAAGAAGAGATAGAAAAATGCTTCATCCAGACACAGATTAGTTTAAAAATATGTAAGCCTCTTAAATTATCTTAGGTAAATCTGCATGAATCTGAATTATAAAGCAGTAGGAAAAAATAGTTTGTTTATTTAAACCAGAATACACCCAAAAATAAACATTCATGCATCTGGATAGTGCACCCGCACTATCCAGATTGCTGTCCACAACAGCACTTCCAGAGGCTTTTAACGCCCAGTTGGAAGGGGGGCGGGCCTGGGGATGGCCTATTGAGAGGGCACTCGCTCCAGGCCCGTCCCCCTTCCAACTGGGCATGTGCACTTAGAGCCTTTGGGTGTGGGCTTCCGCTGTGTCAGCCACTGCATCCCAGGGGACGCCATTGATGTATAATGAAAGGACTTTTAAAGAGAATAAAAATGTTTGAGTTGTCATTACAGGTCTGGCACTAAAGTGTCATTGTCCCAGTGTTAAAACAATGTCATTTCATGTGTTTTCGCTTTGTTACTGGTGTATATGTGTTCAAAAACAGACTTTGATCACACAGCGTCTGGCACTCTACGCCCCCCTGCTTTAGAGCGCCGACGTTGTGTGTAGTTAATTATGTTGTGGAGTGCCGAGTGCCGGATGCACTGAGCTGGCACTAGCTCTCGCTCACTGCAGCGTTGGGCTGTTGTTTGAGCGCCCAACACATATCATATTCATCAATGCCGGTCAGGTTACTAGAGCGACTGCAATGCTAGGTTACAGCGCCCGATACCCGCTTACCCGCTTGCGAGTCTACTAGCGACCGCTCTAAGCGCCGTTATACAGACGCTCATCTGGCAATACATGGCGTTAGTAGTGAATCAGCCTCCATATCACAGAGCAGCAAGTGGCGCACAGCACAAGCATCAGATTGTAATGCAGATGATTACAAATCATCTGTTGGTAAAGTTTATTAGAAATAATGTTTATAGTTACAGAATTATTGATAAAATCAATCATAGACAGTGCAAGTATTTGTTCAAATTTTTTTCTAAAAAAATCTTTGCACATGTGATAAGGCATTTTCTACAAGTTCGGTGCATCCTTTTTCCAATGAGGTAAGAATAAGTGTTTGAACCCTGTGTAGTATGCAGAAAAAAAAGATTCTTTAAAAAAAAAAAGAAAAAAAATTCTTTAGCATAGCCCATATTGTGCTGTTGTTTCCAAACCTAAAGGAAGACTCCCTTTTAGTCAGGTTTTTGGTGTTCTGCCTTATGGTTTTCCTCTTTTGGAATGTAAAATAAACATGTGTGTTAGAATTGTGCCCTCATACCTGTGATTTATTTATCAGCATACTGTTTCCATTATTTTCATATTCCTGGGACTCTGTTTTGCTACTGTGGGAATTGTTTTCATGGCCTTAACCCTTTAAGTGCCAGATCACGTTTCACTATTTTGCGCTACACATGTTCAACCTTGATTTTTGAAGGGATTTCCAGGGAGTTCCCAGGAAAATTATATATAGTTTTTTTCAGCAGAGTCTGGGCTTCAACATGAAATGTCTTGTATGGCCTTTTTTATCAATTTGTAGTGTTTTTTGTAATAAAAAAAGTAAAAAAAAAGTCAATAAAATCTTATTGCGTGTGAAACCCCAAATTTCTCCCGGTTACAACTGTACCTCATATGTATTGGTAGACACCCTTTCCTGCCCAGAAGACTTCCCACAAACTGAAACAGAGCTTTAGGAGATTTTCAGATAAAATATAACTGTGATATGCACTATGCGCACCTTGCAGTTTTTCCAGAAAAACAACCCTTTACATTTGAAATACCCCCCACAAACTATATATTTTCTGGAAGTACACACCTCAAGCTTTCTAGACGTACTAGGCTTGTTAATGTGGCCACAGTTTTCTGGAATTAATCCCTCAATGAATTCTTTGGTTGCACAGAGTTTCTCTAAAAAAGAATAAAAAAGAGGAATCAAGCCACATTTTCCTAAAAAAAAAACTATATGCAAACAAGAAAAAACAAGTAAAACCTCAAAAAGCAACATGCTCCGAACAGAACGATACCCAACATGGGTACTGTGAAGGTAAGAGTTGCCAAAGACCACAAAGTAAAGCATGCGCATAACAGTAATTTTACTTGAAAATTTCAGCTCTGCAGACAAAGTGCGCACCTTGCAATTTTTGAACCAAAACAACCCTTTACATTTGGAATATCCCCCATAAACCATATATCCCCTGAAAGTACACATGTTAAACTTTCTAAGCGTACCCAGCTTGTTGTAGTGGGCTCATCTTTCTGGAAGTAATCCCTCGAAGAATTCTTAGGTTGCACAGGGTTTCCCTAAAAAAATGTATAAAAAAGCTAAATAAATAACATGTTTTCCTAAAATATTAATATGCAAACAAGAAAAAACAAGCTAAATCTGAAAGAGCAAGGGCCCCCGAGCAGAACAATACCCAACATGCATAGGTACTATTAACCCTTTTAGTTGCCAGCCTACTTGAAGTTTTGTTCCATTTTTCTCCATTCTGCGCCATGTTTAAGAGTGATTTTTCCGGGATTTCCAGGAAAATTATAGACATATATTTTGCAGCAGAGTTTAGGCTTTAACATGAAATGTCTTGTTTGTAATTTTTCTACTGTTTTTTTAAATATTTTTGTGTAAAAAAACAAAAAAATAAATAAAATATTTTTTAGACAATTGTCTTCTTTATTTTAAATAAAACATTTAATTTATTAGAGAAAACCATATTACATGTGAAAGCCCCATTTTTCCCGATTACAACGGTACCATGTATGTATCAGTATCCCCCCCATTCTTGCCCAGGAGACCCCCCCGAAAAGAGCACTTTATAATATTTTCAAATAAAATACAACTACTATCCACACTATAAACATAAGGGGTTAGGGGACCTATTTTGGGGGGGAATTTTAAGGGTTAAAAACCCTTAACCAGCCCGGGACCAGCTATAGGATCTTGTAGGAACAGGGTGCAGTGGCCAATTTGGTGGCCCTCCACGCTGCCGGCTACAAGCTCCGTGGGCCGGGCTCTTCTGCCCCCCCCCGGGCTTTGGGGAGGCAGGTAAGTGGGGGTGCCGGGGGTTAATGGCAAGTCACCTGCTAGCCGCAGGTGACTTGCTAGCCCCCAGCCTTGTGAACTGGTATAGGGGTCTCACGGATCCCTTACCAGTTCACAAAGGGTTAAGTGTAAAAAAAACACAGACACAAAGAGAAACATTTTTTTATTTATTTTTTTTATACTTACCTCCCCATCCATCCTCGGCCATGGTGTCCTCTCTTGCTGCTGCTGGAAGCCTTTTATAGCTGCTAGGCAACAGAGCATAAGGGGTTAATAAAAAAAAAGACATAGGGTCCCCCCTCCAAGGGGGCTGGACCCCATTTTTTTGAGGAATTTTAAGGGTTAAAAACCCTTAAAAATCCCCCCAAAAATTACATGGGGTCCCCCCTTGCCTAGTGTAACCAGCCCAGGACCAGCTATGGGGGCTTGTAGGAACAGGGTGCACAAAAGCTGGCCCCTGGCCCTGCAGCCTACAGGCCCACATACCCTCTGTGGGCCTGGGCTCTTCTGCCCCCCCCCCTGGGCTTTGGGGAGGCAGGTGATTGGGGTGCCGGGAGTTAATGGCAAGTCACCTGCTAGTTGCAGGTGACTTGCCAGCCCCCAGTCTTGTGAACTGGTGTAGGGATGTCATGGATCCCTTACCTGTTCACAAGGGGTTAACAGTAAAAAATAAAAGACACACAAAAAAATGACATTTATTTATTTTTTTTTTACTTTACTCACCTCCGATCCTCTGCTGTCCCCCGGGGATCGTGTCCCACGAAGCTCCGATGACAGATGCAGGTGATCAGTGGAGTTGGGCTGGGGGTGGGGGCAGATTATCAGAGCCGCCATCAGACGTCATTAGCCCCGCCCACAAAGGGGCTAACAGCCGCGAACCAGGCAGTTTCCTCTCCTCGCCCTTTCCTCACTACGGAAGAGCCCGGGGGGGGGGGGGCGATCGGAGGCCCCCTCGGTGAAGAGGAGACCTCGCGGGAGGGATCGCTGCCGCAGGTGAGTAAATGTCATTTTTTTTTTTTTTACAGTAAACAGCAGTGTCCGAAGCGCGCGGGGGGTGCTATTTCGGGCGCCCCTCTGAAGCAAGAAGAGCCCCGGGGGGGTCGGATGCCCACCCGGGTAAAGAAAAGACCAGGCCCGATCCAATGTGGGGTAAGGTGAGTTTTTACTTTAATACTTTATTTTCTGTGGGGGTTTAAAGTCAGCTACGTGAGACTCACGTAGCTGGACTAAAAGGGTTAAATAAAAACAACGGATTTCAAGTCCCAAAATGTGAGCTAATCTGCAGCTTTGGCTAAGTCTAAGCTGAATGACCTATCCAGGTGAGAACCTGGCAATTAACCCTTGCTACTGGAACACAAGACCATTCAATTTCAGCAAAATGTATTAAACCAGTACCCATGCCTTAGCCAATCAGCTGATTATCAATCTAGAGTGAGAACGTCTATGATATGTACTTGAAATCACCACTTTGGTGTACATATCTAAGGTAAACACATTGTTGCTATGGAAAACTTTTATTTTATAATGCAGAGTTGCAAACAAATAGATAAATAAATAACAGAAAAACATAATTTTGCCATACAATAATGGAAACTTTTCAGGCTGCAATTCACACCCAAATGTGCATCCAGAGTTGAACTTGCTTCATTAAATCATTAGCATAACCCCCACTGCTAACTGTTTTGTAGACATGCATTTGGAAACTGATTTTCATAAATGTATTTTTATCTTATAGGCCTAATTAAACAGAATTAGCACAGATAGGAAAATGTGTTTTAGCAACTTTCTCTTCACATTACAAGTATATAATTAGTGCAACCCTAGGGTTTTTGCCTAATATAATCAGAATAACGTCTGTTGAGAGTTGATATGTAGCACAGAAGTGTGGTTGTCGTTTTTATGTGCCTAGCGGCGTGATAAAGACCAAACCAGATCTATTTTCAGTTTCGGAAACTGCTTTCTAATTTCAGCATATATGACTGTACAATGGGTTCAACAGTATAACACTAAACATATACAACAGCAACAAATCAAGAGCTTTATTTAAGAAGCGTCAGCGCCACACAGTGCCCCTCTTTTGGCCTCATCGGCACTCGAGTTTGATTTAACAATTAAAAAAGCTCTAACGATGATTTGGCCGCCTGCTAGCATCTTATTTTACAGCAGTTTCGAAAAACATGCAGCGCAGGACACTCTTGTTGGAGCAGCGCCAGATGAAACTGGGCACTGTAGCTCATGATCCCATAAAGCACAATGGGCAGAACTGGATTAAAGTGTTTAATGATTATAATTAATATTAAACATATTTAATTGTACAGAACTTGCACTGTGGCTTGTGAATAATTGAAACGCAGGACCTAGATGGTCCAAAATGTATTTTGGGGGGGGGGGGGGGGGGTTATTAGAATTGATTTTTAATGGCTTGTCCCCAGCAGTGATTTCTTGTAACTGAAATGAAGAAACACTGGCCAGCACCAGAACGATACAACGCTAAAGATTTCAAGGAGGAAAAATGTCGTAAATATGCTGGGGAGTGCCGGAATAACTGCAGTACAAAGTGGCAACAGACGGCAACTAATACCTCACAATCAACCATCAAAGCTAATTAGTAGCGCTATAGCCACAAAAATGATGCTAAAAGGCACATACCATAAATTTATAATCATTTACTGTAAACCAGAGTAACAATGGCATTGCATGGACATTTAACACCTTCACAATATGAAATAGTGGCATTGAATGGACATTTAACGCCTCCACCATATGTAATAGTGGCATTGCATGGACATTTAACACCTTCACCATATGTAATAGTGGCATTGCATGGACATTTAACACCTTCACCATATGTAATAGAGGCATTGCATGGACATTTAACACCTTCATCATATGTAATAGTGGCATTGCATGGACATTTAACACCTTGACCATATGTAATAGTGGCATTGCATGGACATTTAACGCCTCCACCATATGGCTGAACACTTGTCTGCTCTGTATGCTTTACGAATTGGTGTACAAAAAAGTAAAAATTTATCTATAATGTATAAGCTTCAGCTTTCACCAGCTATTGCAAACTATTCAACATTTACCTGTAAGCAGTAATACATCGGGCCTTGGCTCAGAAAGGACACCTCTGCACTGTTCCTCCACAGGAAGTGGGATGACAAGTAGTCCATCTGCCAGTTGCGGGAAATCTTTAATGTAATTGTTTTCTCTAAGGCAAACAATAAATACAATTTTAATTAATACTACACACGTATCAAAATTAAACAATCGTTACTGTGTAATTGGCATTTTTTTCATTGAGTCGGTGTTATACCATTTACAGTACATACTTATTGAGCTAACAGCCCTTCCTGTAACTGTAAGAAGTCTAGGTAATCTGCCTTCTCAGAAAGGCAATGAGGAGCCTGGTTTGTCAAGTGTCAGTGCCTGGTAATGCCACGCAGCACCAACATTTTTGGATCATTGGCACCAAGTGTGTGTTTTATCAAACAAAAAACAGGCAGCAATGATGCAGCCAACAGTCTGTGTCTAATTTATTACTAGTGCCATAGGGGGCCTTATTTAAGAAGTGCCAGCGTCACACAGTGACACTTTTTTGACCTCAGCGTGGAAAAGAAAGAAAAAATGACATCGCCAATGCGACGCTAGTGCCGAAAATAATGCAACGTCGGGCGCTCTGGTTAAAGCAACGCTAGATGAAACATGGCGCTGTAGCTCTAGATCCCATAGAGCACAATGGGTTTCATATTAAATACATTTTTAGTACAGAGTTTGCTTGTCTATTATGTAAACTTGTCTATTATGAAACACAGGACCATGATGGGCTAAAATGTTTTTTTGCATGTAATTAAAATGACTTTTAATGGCTTCTTTGGCTTAAAGTAAACCAACAGTCAAAAATGACTTCAACTAGGCCAACACTACAAACAGTGCCCAGGGCAAATTAGATTGCTGAACATAAAATGTATTTAGCTCTTTCTAACTTCTGCTGTGGTAAATTTTAGAAACAAAATAGTGGTTCATGTATCTGCAGGTTGCCTGCTAACAGGAAGTACTGCAGGGTTTCCTGTTACTGTGTATTGTTATGTCGATTCCAGGCGGCAGCATGGCTGAGCTGCTGGGAAAGGAAGCTCCAAAATGGCTGCTACCACTAGAAAATTGGTGAGGTGGTGTTTTAGCTTTAAGTGGATGCAGGAGCAAATGTAAGTGACAATGCTTCAGGATAATGTATGCAGATTAGGCAAGTGAGTTTCGGGAGTTTTTTTACAACTGTGCCAGGCTGTTGATCAGGTTTAACAATGTGCAATTTGGACACCAACAACAGGAAATCCAAGGCTAAGGTAATACCATTTATTGGCTAACTCAATAAGATTGAAAATGCAAGCTTTCAAAGCTGTTCAAGCTTCTTCTTCTGGCATAATCATTATAATCTTATTGAGTTAGCCAATAAATGGTATTACCTTAACCTTGGATTTCCTGCTTACATCGATGGCTAACACGGTACAACAACTTACTGACACCAACAACAAAAATACAACCTTAATGCACTGTAAAGTTTGTCCCCAGCAGTGATTTTTCTGTAACTGTAATGAAAATATGCTGACCAGCGCCAGGAATATACAGCATTCAAGCAGGAAAAAAAATCATAAATATGCTGGAAACACAGCAGTACAAAGTGTCGCAGGTCCAACAGGGGTTGACATATCCGCCCAATACCCAAGTGCACCAATCAAATCTAATTAGTAGAGTTCGGCGCAGCAACTGCTAGCGTTAAGGTAGTACACAACTTGGCATCAGATAAGACATGAATGTCAGCGCTCCGAAGCTGGCGCTATAGCCACAAAAATTATACATAAAGGCGCACATCATAAATAAGGCCCATAGTTTGCAGTGCCAGGTGCTCTTGTTTAAGCTGGGCAGAACTTTATTGAAGTGTTTCATGCTTATGAATTATAATTATTTTTGTTGTTGTAAAGAACTTGCATTATGACTGGTCAATAATGTAAATGCAGATGTCACCAAATATCATTTTTTTCTTGTAAAATCACTTTTCATGGCTTCTTTTGCTTACCAATGTTTAATTTGCAGCCTAAATGTACTGTAATGTTTGCCCCCTTTGTCCCCAGCAGTGATATCCTGTAAGTGTAATGTTGAAATGACAACCATTGGTGGTAAAATACTGCACCAATCTTTTCAGCATGCTAAAAATTAATTAATGCTGTCTGCAGCGTCTAAAAGGTGGCAGGACAAAATGGTGCTCACTGTTATAATCGTCATTCGGGTCCAGGTGCTGAAACAGGCCAGTCAATACCTAGTGCAATGATCAAAGCTAGTTAAATATTATCAGGCGCTGCCACTTCCAGCACCATTCTGTCTAAATAGCCCCAAAAAAGACAGATGCCGGCGCTCAAAAAACTGGAATCACGTTAATCTTATAATTCCTAGTTGGAATAATTATTCATGCAAATCTTTAAAAAAAATGCATTTTACAGTACAGTTGTAACACGTTGTTGCTAGAGAAACACATTCAAGATGAACTCTTGGCCTGGGATTATCAGCAACCTGGTCATGTCGTTTTATGGTTGCTGATGAGACTCCAAGGAGAAGTTGTTCACTCTGCTCTTCTATTTATTGATTGAGCGTTGCCAAACAAATTAGAGAAATTGCAGTTACTTTGCAATAGGCAATCTGAGGTTACCAGGTTTGCTGCATTTTGATTTGCAGGGATGAGGCAGAAGGACTCGGTACTATACAGCTACATTATTCATCCAGGATTTAGCATTTTTACAAATGATGACAAGAACCAAAAGCTGTTTGGAAACAAAGGGAAAGATGTATCTGCTTTTACACATATACCAGTTACACATTTGTCAATGTTAAGTGGGTTGCATGCCCATGGAATTACTAGCCATCAAATGCTGGTACTTCAAAGCTCTTTGGGAATTCTCCTCAACAATACTTATATGTCTATATATGCCCTAAGGCAGAAAGGTTATCCTTAAACAACCTGGTAGAGAGAATTGGTAACAAAATTATAGACCATAAAAGAGTCTAAAAGCAAATTCATGCGTGATAGATTTCATCAAGGTAAATTGCAAAATGATTCCACCCAAGTGTAGCACAGCATTTCTTTCATATGTGCATATCCACAACCAGATTTCTTATAAGCGTACCAGATTAATGTTTCATATCAGCCTTTTTACATCATTTCACCCCCCTCCAATATCCTTATTTAATGTGTATCAAGTATATTCAGACTTCCAAAACTCTCATTAATAGATTCAAGATAACTAGAATAAAAGGAATAAAAATAGTGTAACACTATTCAATTTAGGATTTAAACAAATTTACAATGGCAGCTAGTGCTGGACACCACAGAGGCAGCTTTCCTTCCCGATTATCCTCTGATTGCATCTCAGTCTGTATTGCATCTCAGTCTGCAACAAACACTTGATCCAGTCAAGAGTCAATGGCGTTTCCCCAGCTGTGGTCTTGCTCCAGCTTCATTCTGTCATTTACATGAGAAGCCCAGACCCATGAACGGGGAGACGGCATCGGCACTGACGGACTAATGGGGTTATTTAAAGTGGACCAACACCCAGGATTTTGACTATCCTGGGTATTGGTCCACTTCCCCGGGGCACCCCGATCGGGGGTGCCCCGCTGTGTGAAACCCCCCAGAAAGCCCCCAAAAAACGTACCTCACCGCCGACGGACAAGCTGATTGACAGCGACGGACAAGAAGCTTGCCCGTCGGCGCCTCCCGCGCGTCACTCTTGACGTGGGCGCGCCCGCGCTGGCCATTCAGAGACGGCGGCGGAAGCAGCGGCTGGAGAGGTAAGGTTTTTCGGGGGTTTTGGGGGGTTTACACCCCGCGGGACATCCCGATCCCGGATGTCCCCCGGTGTGTGAGGTGATCGGCCCTGGAATCTTATAGATTCCCGGGCCGATCACCTCAGGGTGTTGGTCCACTTTAAGAAGGGATAGCGCCAGGTAGTGCTTCGTAGCGGCAGGCAGTGTCTGGTGAACGCCGGACGCTGTACGCAAAAACACATTTATGAAAGCGAATCTGGTGAACGACTCGTGCCATGTAGCATCCGATGTATTATTACAGGCAGCTCAGCATATAGAGCCTGGCGCTCTAGCTTCCAGAGCGCCAGGCATTACCTTTCTCTCAGTGGCGATCTCCCATACATTTCAATGGCCATTCATTTGCTTGTGTTTAGCATGTTTGACATTTTTTTTTCTTTTGCTCAAATCATTGTATGACCTCTCCTGGCTGCAAACAAACATTTTTAGAAACTTTTTATATTTTTATGTAGAATTGTCATTACAGATCTGGCATTCAAATTTTATTGTCAGTGTTAAAACAATGTCATTCCATGTGTTTTGTTACAGGTGTATTTGTGTTCAAAAACAGACTTTAATCACAGCGTCTGGTGCTCTATGCTATAGCGACCAGATTTTAGAGCGCCGACGCTGTGTGTGTGTCCTTATTTGATAAGTATGGTTTGGAGCGCCGAGAGTCGGTCACACTGAGCTGGCGCTGCCTCTCGCTCGCAGCAGCACTGTACTGGTGTTAGAGCACCCAACATACATCACATTCATCAATGCGGGCCAGGTTACTACAGTGACTGAGGTGCTATATTACAATGTCTGATACATGTTTACAAGGTCTACTAAGCGCCGCTATACAGACGCTTATCTGCCGATGCCTGCCGTTAGTAGTGAATCAGCCTCCACATATTTGAGACGCAACATATTACATCACAGGATAATTGGGAAGGAAAGCTATCTCTTTGTGCTGTCCAGCACTAGCCGTCGTTGTAGAATTATTTAATATGCAATGTGTGCATAAGCCATCTCTTTGGTGAGCATTAATAATTAAAGCGGCATTTATCACCATCATAAACAGTATTACACTAATCTTTTTTCCTTTTATTCTGGTTATAATAAATGCATTAATGAGGGTTTTGGAAGTCTGAATATACTTGATAAACGTGAAATAAGGATATTGGAGAAGGTGATTGCAGAAATTACCAACCATACAACATTTGATGGCTCATATAAAACGTAAATCTGATACACTTGTAAGATATCTGGTGGTGGATATGCACATATGAAAGAAATGCTGTGCTACACTTTTGATAAACTCTATAATGCAGGAATTTGCTTTTAGACTTTTTTATGGTCTAGAGGCACAGTCCTTGTTTACCAGCATGTCTAAATAATCTTCCAATTTATATTTAGTTTTAAGCACAATTTTATTGGTGTTTATTACTCCTGGTGTTTTTGGGGGGATAAAGAGGATTACCGAATGGCACCCCGAGGCACTTACAACAGAAAAAAATTAATCAGTGCTAATGGCTGCAGTATGGCTCCTAGACCATTGCCTAATTATTATTATTATTTATTTGTAAAAGTGCCATCTTCTTCTGTGGCGCTGTACATAAAATAAATTACAGTCAGAGTAAAACAAATAATATGTTTATAATACACAGGGTATTATGATGAGTAATTTATGACCAAAATTGCACAATTATACGTTAATACTGGAGTACACTAGGAACGAGGGTTCTGCCCTTGCAAGCTAACAATCTAAAATATGAGGATGAAGACAAGAGATTTGCTCACAAGTAGTGTACACTAACGTGAAGTTCAAGTCGGTAAAGTGGATTGCTTAAGCCAGATGTCTGAATAGGTTTTGATAATATAGTTTTGCGGGAGTAAGATGACTTGAATTGAGAGATAGCTGTAAAACAATCTGAAAACAGCAATAGGAGAGACTTGGTACTGAGAGTTATATTTAGAGAAGTGCCACTGGAAGCCAAATCAGTTCGTAAGTTGCCCAAATTTAAACTAGTAGGGGTCTACAAGTAGGGAAGAGTAGAGTAGGTGACTAAGGATGGAACACCCCAGAGGGCATCCCAATGTAGGGTGCCCCCTATGTGAAACTCCCCCAAATCGCCCACTTTCATTCACCTTCCCCCACTCTCACGGCACATGCGCTGGTTCAATCAAGGCTTTATGTGGCACATACTAATACTGATTTGAACTTAGCACCGGCATAGGTGCGTCCACATCCCCGGCTCCCCTGTGAAGTGCGTGCTCCTGTGCTCACGGCCTACCTAAATGGCTGGGCACTGGAGCGTGCGCAGCTGCAGAGAAGCTGGGGATGTGACTGCCAGCAAAGGCAGTGTTGCTGGAGCTCTGGGGATCAGGTAAGTGAGTGTGCGGTATGCACACAGTGATGGAGGGTTCCAAGTGTAGCTTTGGTATATTTAATTTAATAATAACTAACATTACAAGAATAAAGTAAACCATAAAACAAAAAGTCATAATCAAAGATTGTTTACCCTCTGTGGGGAATGGTTAGGGTTAATAAAGCCCTGCTCTCGAGCCGTCAAAAGACGCACGTTTCTTTTGATTACTTTTTCAAGGTGCTTACAGCGCATGTGCAGAGTCCTCCTAATGCAATTCACTTTTCTTCATTTCCTTTTCCCGGTTGATCCAACCCTTTCTGTAGTAACCGTCAAAATTGCTAGATCCCCCCTCCTCCTTTCATCTCAGAAGAGGCATAAGAGGTCATCCACCCAAATCCCATGGGGAGGACCATAACGTAGAGCCGAGCCCTGAGGTGGCCCCCAAACTTAATGTCTTAATGTCTAGTTGAATTAGTTATTATTAAATTAAATATACCAAAGCTAGACTTGGAACCCTCCATCACTGTCTGCACGCCGCACACTCACTCTGCACAGGCGCTCAGCAGTGGATCCACAGGCAGTTAACCCTTCACCTCCACCTACGTTGACACAAAGCTGGACAACATTAATGGCCCAGGAAAGGTTTCCTAAGCCCCGGGCCACGGCGGTAAGTCCCGTTTGATCATATTTATGTTTAATCTTGTTTTTATTGAGTTTTCAAGCACAATACAACATGTCGGGAAATTACAATACACATAACAAACACCGTACACCTGTCGCGTCCGGCCTCCAAGAGATTTACAACAGCCACCTGTATTATCAAGAAGCATGCAATTCACTTTTCTTCATTTCCTTTTCCCGGTTGATCCAACCCTTTCTGTAGTAACCCTCAAAATTGCTAGATCCCCCCCTCCCCCTTCCATCTCAGAAGAGGCATAAGAGGTCATCCACCCAAATCCCATGGGGAGGACCATAACGTAGAGCCGAGCCCCGAGGTGGCCCCCGAACTTAATCCGCAAGTTGGCCCCCCGATAATCGCTTACCTGGTGCCCAGGCCTACGATTCTCCCAGAGCTTGTCCAGAGCGACAGACCAACTCCCTTTATCAGTGAGACACAGACAGACAAACTTACATAACACAAACACACAAATTGGACACTAGGGCGGTGGGGGGTCAAGGGGAGAGAGCAGGGAGGGGGCCAGCGCCCAAGCGCAGTGGTATCGGGAGGGAGAAGAAGGAATCCCCGGACAGTCAGAGAGGTCCCACCACAAACAGACCCTCCCGCTCACCACTGCCTCACCTCCTACTGTAGTGCCAATATCCTTTTCTGGTCAGCATCCGAGTCCTTTATCACAATCCACGCCACCCACGTATGTAAAAACTTCTCGCTATCCCCCCCAGATCTGCCATAAGCTCCTCCATCCTCATGATATTATTCAGCTCCTCATACCATTCTAACAAAGAGGGGGATGTCGTTCTCCTGGGCTTTGCATGGTTTCGCCATTTTGTGGGTAAGATAGAACGCCTTCTCCCAATCCTCCTCCTCAAACGTCTTCCCGATCTCCCGCTCCCATTCTGCTACAAAATCCAGCTTCCTAGGCTCACGTTCCTCCATCATGTTCCCGTACAGGATGGAAATTACCCCTTTAGGTCGTTCGGTTGCCTTGAGCAGGTCCTCAAACTGGGTTCTATTTCTAGTTATCTCCCCCAAATCTCCCAACGAGTTCAAATAGTTACGCAGTTGACTCACAGCAAGCCACGACCCCCCCAAGCCACCAACGCCTCCCTTGTAGGGGGCCTCCCCCCGTCAGCGTGTGCCTCAAGTTAGGTCGTGCAGCTGCCTCCCAACACAGAAACTTAGGGACCCCCACTCCAGGTTGGAATGCCGGATTGCCAAACAGTGGCATCAGTGGGCCCGGCCTAGATGGAATTTGGATATTTCTGAGGCTGTCCTCTCATAATAGGAGAAGCTGGACCGTTAGGAAGGGTAGCCTTTCTTTAGGGATTAACTTCGGGTCAACCCAAGGAAGAGATGTCAGATTCCATATCTGCATGTCCTGCTCAATTGTAACCCACTGCTTAGATCCCTCTCCCAGATACCATTCCACCATCCTAATCAGTACAGCCACTCTGTGGTAATTCTCAATGTCCGGCATCCCTGCCCCCCCCCCTTTTCCTTCGGCCTCATTTGTTTCCAGAGACTCAGTCTCGGCTGTCCCCCCCAAATGAACCTTATTATCTCTGACCTCATCTGCCTAAAAAAATGTTTTTGACCATGGATGGGCACTGCCTGAAAAACATGTAATAGCTTAGGCAGTATATCCATCTTTATATTGTTAATCCCCTTTAACCAAGAGATGGCCTTCTTCCTGTACTCCCCTAAATCCACTTTTGTTCTCACCAGTAAGGGGTCATAGTTCAGTCTAAATAGTGGGGTGGGATCAGCTGGTATTAGAACCCCCAGGTAGTTGATGGCCTCTTTGCACCACTTAAAGGAAAATTCCCCCTTCAATCTCTGGACCAGCGATTGGTCCTCTATGCTGATATTCAGAATTTCAGACTTGGCCATATTGACTTTAAAGTTACTGGCCCTGCTGAATCTCTGAAACTCCCAAATAATTGAAGGCAGGGACATATGTGGCAAGGTGACATACATGAGTAAGTCATCGGCGTATAACGCCAATTTATGTGTTCTGTCCCCAAGGCTCCAATCCCTTAATGCTAGGATTCCATCTCAGGGCCACCGCTAAATGCTCCATCACTAATAACAGGGGCGATAAGGGGCAGCCCTGTCTTGTCCCATTCCCAACCAAGAACGCAGTGGATAGGAGCCCGTTTGTTCTCACCTTAGCTGTGGGGCCTGAATAGAGTGTCCGTATCTTCTCTTTCATAACTGGACCAAGACCTATTTGACTAAGGGTATGCTCAAGAAATCTCCAACTAACCCTATTAAATGCCTTCTCGGCATCTACTGACAAGAGGCACATAGGGATTTTATGCGTTTTGGCATAGGAATTTAACAGGATCATTTTGGAGTAAAGTTTGACGTCAATTAATAAGAGAGATCAGCCTGTAGCTACTGCACAACGTTTGTTCCTTCCCCGGCTTGAGTAGAACCGCGATGTGTGCTTCTAGGGTCTGCATCGGGAAGCTGCACTCCCTGGACACAGCATTAAACGTCTTAGTCATAAATGGAGGCAGTAGAGTCTTAAACTGCTTATAGAACTTACTGTAAAACCATCAGGGCCTGGACTCTTACCGAATGGTGTCCCAACCAACGCCTTGAGCAGCTCTAGTTGTTCAAACGGCTCTTCCAGCGAGTCTCTATCCAGAGCATCCAAGACTGGTAGACCTGTGTCCTCAACGTACGTATCTCTTTCTCCCGGGCTCCTCCCCCATCCTCCCCCTCCCCCCCAATGTTGTATAGCTGGAAGTAAAATCGTCTAAAGACCTCTACTATTTCCTTGGGATCATGCACCAGACCACCACCTCCCTCTGTTATGGTTGGTATGTATGTTTGGCGTTGACGGGGGTGCAAAAGTCTCGCTAATGGGTGTCCACATTTATTACTATGCTCATAATAAAGCCTGTTTGCCAATTCCCTCTGTCTATATGACATTTTGTTTATCAAGCATAACAACTTATTTCTGGACTCTGTCAGTTCCCTCAAGACAGAGGGGCTCGGGCTCCGCTTATGAGAAACCTCCAGCCTGGAGATGCACTCAATCAACTCCTTCACCTGCGCCCCTTTCTCCCTTTTCACCCTGGATGCGTGCTGAATGAGGATTCCCCTTAGCGTACACTTCAGAGCCTTCCATTGTGTGGGGAGCCCAGCCGTGTCATTCTCGTAGTTTCCCAGGAAATCTGAAATTCCCTCCGGAACGACTTTAATAAACATCTCATCCTGCAGGAGACCCTCATTCAGCCGCCACTGCCATGGCCTTTCATGCAACCCCGGCAGCTCTAATGACAAGAGTAAGGGGGCTGGATCAGACCAAATTCTGGTATTGATGGTCGCCACCGGGGACCACTGAAGAGCATAATGACTGATAAAGAATTAATCGATCCTACTATAGGATGTGTGGATGTTCGAGAAAAACGTAAAATCCTTAGCCCCTGGGTTACAGATCCGCCAGACATCAATCAGTTGTTTGTCATGAAGCAATTTAAAGGCTCTCAATTTTGCATAGGTCAAAGATGACCGCCCTGCCAAATTAAAATCACCCCCCAATATAACTACCCCTTCCGCAAAGTCTTCTAATATCCGGAGGATCTTCTGAGCGGCCCCCACCTGATCCACGTCTGGGAGGTAGGCATTGGCCATCGTGGCCACTACAATTTTTGCGAACTCTTAAAAGTTGACCTCTAGGTATTTCTTTTTGGGTGGTGTCAACTCAAGGGGTACATAAGAATTTCTATCAGTTGTTTGAAATATGTCCTAGTAATGATATTTTCCCCTTTGCTTTCTCATTCCAAATACAAGAAATGCTATGTTTGCCCTGACCTGCAGTGAAAACCAGTGCACAGGGGGGCATCCTCTGCTTTGGCCATGCTTCCACCCATTCAAGTAAATGATTGGATGGGGCCGCACACACAGAGCAGGGAGAACTGCTCTGTGCTTTCCATTCAAGATGGCAGCACCCATGACTGAAAGTGCCAGAGTAACAGTGCTGAATCCTGGGCAAGGTCAGGGTTTTATTTCTTTGCCATCCTACCATCCTACCTCAGTGCCAGGGGAAAGAGGGTGCGGTGGTGACCTAAGTCAGAATTTCCTCTTTAAAGAATGTGGCAAAACTGCTTTGCTGTGATTTGGGGGGGAGGGAGGGTTGTAGGAGAAATAGAGGGTTGAACAGTTGTTCCAGTGCAGGGCCTGTGAAGATGAGAGAAGCAAAATATGCTTGTTGCCAGATAGTAGTCCTGAGTTCCTGAAGGTCATGTTTATATAGCAGGAATCTGCTTGGTGCTAACATTAGGACTGGCAAGAATGGTGGTAGGAGGAAGCAAAACAAGAACTGCAAGTGTGTATACCAAGAAAAACTGCGATGTTTTGAGGAATCAAACATGAGATTCAACAAGAACACCACTGACAGCAACTTCAGCTTTTGGCCAGCAAATCTAAAATGAAGCGGTATTGCCAGAAGCTAAATGTTAGCAAGGTGGTGAGGCCCAAACTCATAATGTGAAAAAAACAGTTGAGTCACAGGTACAGTACATTACATTATATGGGATCCAATAAATGCAAAAATGTGCACAAATAAGGTTTTTTATACTGCTAAAATTACACAAGCATGAAAAAAAATTTGTAACACAAAAAATTGGCATTTGTGGAATAAACCTCTGTGCTGAATAAAGTACAGTGTGTGGGGATCAGCTATGTCCAGTGTCAGGACTGCCAACATCGATGCCCTACGATGATATACATTCTCACCACTACTTTTCCCCGTGTTCACAAATGATTGTACTTCACCAGCTTACTGTTAAAATTGTGACTGAAGGAAGGCCAGATGCACTTTTAATCAAGTTTCTAGGTCAGCGATCCCATGGTGCATGTGCAGGCCACTAGCCCATCAGCATCTCACACTCCATTCTGCTTTCATTCCATTCAGGTTGCTTAGAATATGGGACAACCTCCAGAATGCTATATCCTGGGATAGACTCAAAGAGAAGAACGCTGTAATAAGCCACAAACTGCAAATCCTTCCCCCTTTCGTTTTTACATTCAGTTCCCATTTTTTATTATTTCAGTTTTTAATTTACTTTCCCTGATCTCCTCTCCTTCCCCAGGGAGCTTAACTGAATGCGTGATAAATGGCAATGATTATGTAACCGCATATGGAATTATTTTTATGCATACTTTGGCTTGTTATGTAACATACATTCTTCTTTTCTCTGTATGAAAAGCAATCAAAAAGATCAATCATAAAATAAAAATAGACCCTACCACATAGGTTGCACACCCATCTACACAAAATAATAATTTGATGACATAATCGAATCAACAATTTACTATTAAATATTGAAAAACAAACATTAGCACAAATATACATTTAGGGACTAATTTATAATGTGCATCTGTTAGCATCTTTTTGTGGTTATAACGCCAGCATTCCTGTGCTATCTAGCCCTGTGCTGTGTACTACACTGGCTCTAGCAGGTGTTGCTCCAGACGCTAACGTATTAGCTTTGATTGTTGCACTGAGGTATTGGCCGGCCTATGTCAGTGCTGTTGGGGACCCAGCTGACGATTATCCCAGCACCAGTAAGCGCCACTTTGTACTGCCGCTTTTCAAGCACTCCCCAGCACATTTATTATATTTTTCCTCCTTGAAATCTAATTTCTCTGGCGCTGGTCAGTGTTTCTTTATTACGTTTTCAAGTTTACGTTTTGGTTGTGTTGTAGTTGTTCTCCAAATGACACTTTGTTAAGCAAAATAAGTCATGAAGATTTAATAACTCCCCTCCTCCCCAAAAAATACATTTTGGACCATCTAGGTCCAGCATTTTAATTATTGTCAAGCATCTCATCATCTGTCTTAGCGTGAGACCACCCGGTGACCCTGGGAGCTGCTGGTGGCAGATAAAATATCAGAGGGCTCTTCGAGTCCCTTCATTTACTCCAATCAAAGAATTTTACAGATCCTGAAACAACAGCACAGTGAAATTTCCTCTGGCCCAACTCAAGCTACGTAAGAAAGTCAATCTAATACTTGTCTTAATTGGCGAGCCTTACATGGCTTGGTATATAGAGTACTTTCCTGTCAGATTTTGATAAGGCGGTGGAAGAATTTTCTGGGATTGACGCACCAAAATGATGTCTTGGCCATAGGACTGAACACTTACTTGTTAAAAATATGGGAATATGTGTGTCATCTTTAATTTAATGCCTTTGGAAATTATTTCATTTTCAACCTGCTTAATGCAGACCAAAACCCACCAAGCTTGTGAAATAAATTTGACCAAAGCCCCTTCCAATACTCCCTTCTTATGAAGCAGCAATAGAAATCAAGATTTTCGCCTACAGAATTGTCAGTTAACACTGATTTCTTTTTTTGTTGCTGTCCCTCTCTGTAAGATTGCAGACTATCAGTTGTTGCATAGGTGTGGCAATGACATCACTGCCACTCACAACAGTGGTAATGAATGGAGGAGATGAGGATTTACAGTTAAAACAAGCAGTATTAGCGTGAAATAGAGTGCAGTGGGAGCAGGAAAAATGCTTAAAAGTACAGTTCTTTTTGAAGAAAGGACTTGTTCTATCTATGGGGATCAGAGCAACCTCCTTGACTCCCTCCTTTACCCTGCCAAGATTTGCCCCAACCAGTCAGGAAGGGGAGCAGGCGTGGCTTGGGTAGTGAGGGGTTGCAATGTTGCATAGCCCACAATATACTGCAGATTACAGCACCCAGCCAACCAAACAAGCTCTGCCACACAGCATGCTATAGGGGGATGGGGTTTCTGTTACACAGTTATCTATGGGGTGATTGAGGAAAAATGTCACACAGACTGCTATGAGGTGATGGGGTTTATGTCACACAGTCTGCTATAGGGTGATGGGGTTTGTGTCACACAGTCTGCTATGGGGTAATGGGGGTGTTCGGCCAAACAGCCTGCTATGGGGTGATTAGGGGATTGTGTCACACAGCCTATTATAGGTTATAGGTTATTATTTTTTATAGGTTATTATTTTTTTTTAATAAAGTATACATAACATTGGCACTGTCCCATTTTTTGCAGGGCAATTTTGCAGCCCTATACCCGAACCAGACTTTTTTCGGTTGTATTTGCCAAACCCGAACTTCTATGGGTTTGCCCAACACTCATCTCTGCTTTAACAGCTTATGTCAGTAGCAAAGCAGGGTAAATAATATGCATGGCCAATTATTAATTTTTGCACCTAGCCTTACATTCAAAAACAAAACGTATTCATTTAAAATTACCTGAAACTCATCTGAAACACTTGACCTTGGTTGACTCTTTGAGTCTTGTTGTTGAATCCATGTAGCATTTCACCAAACAGTGTGTCATTTACATAACTTTCTGGTTGTAAGCACTTACTGCCCTCACAAATATCTGAAACCATAACGCAAGATCTGCCGTCTGGTGCTAAGTTGTATTCCTCTACACAACTACAAAAAAAAAGTCTGTTATTAATTAAATACAAAAATCATGTAGACATTAATCTTATCATTGACTTTCTAAATGCACAGCAACTATATGAATACATAATCAAGTTTATTGTACTATGAACTGGACTGATTTAATGCTAAAAAACAAACAAACTGCAATTTGAACAGTTGAACAGATCAAGCACTCAGATTTCTCTTACATGATATTGATATCAATACTTTATTTAAAGATGTTATTGCCTTCTAATAAAAATATATTGTCATGAGCAATGTGAGAATGCCTTTTTCCCCGGGGCATCCCAAATCAGGATGCCCTGCCTGGTGAACCCCCAGGAGTCACCTCAAAACTCCCATGGCGGTGTTAACTTTGGCGGCTGCATTCTCAGCATTTCAGGGTTGAGGTGCACTTCTGCGCCCAGCCATTCAGATAGGCTGGGCAAGGGAGTGTGCGCAGTCCACAGGGATGTGGCTGCTCCCACTCCCTATTGCTTAGCTCAGTACGTAATCAGGGCTGATTGGCGATCATTAATATGCACGTCAAACGGCAGTTTATCGAGCTGTCAGGTAAGTGTTACTGGGGATCTGGGGGGTTTCACATAACAAGGGATCCTAAATCGTGATACCCCTGGGGCAAGGAACAAAACCCGGGATAGTGACAGGTTTTGTTCCGCAAGGGCAGCCCAACCTAACACTGTACAAAACAAATACTTTGTATAATAGGTTTGCAATTGTTGTAGATGAGGTCCAGCCATTTTTCAATGAGGTTCTATTCACACCTATCCGCTTTTGCTGCATTGGGCATTGCAGTCACAATGCAAGGAAAAATGCTACAGCTACACAGCATATTTTTGTAAACTGGCCCTTTAAAAAAATGGGCAGCATTTACCCTTGCATTTGACTGTGTTAACCAACTAAGCGAAGCGCAAGGTATGAATAGAGCCTGAGGCAGATACAAACATATTTGTAAATAAAACATTAAAATACGGAGCACCCAATGCTCTGAAACCTAGAAATATGTAAATAAAAAACCTACCTACCACATTTATTGCACAGTATATCACTTTGGTCAACGAACACTTTGGTCAACTTTTTTTGAAAAAAAAAAACTGTGCCCCAAACACAATATATGGTTCACTTTTGGGCTACAGTTCCTAAATCCCAAGTCAGAATGCCCCCTACATGAGGAAATGGTGTTCCTCCTTTTTAATGCAGTCGGAAAAAGTAAAAGTTCATGCAGTTCAGCCTAGGGACGGTTCGTATTGCCTTCTGAATCAGCTGTAGTACATCTTTTGCCTTTCTGCCTTATGGTTGATTTAGAATAATTTTCAACATACTTTATGTCAAAAACTATGTAAGGTGTAGGGAGAGTTTTTCAAACATATTGTGTTTTTCAACCCTTTAATTGCCAAGTTTGTGACATTTACGTGGCTGCATGTCTGCCCATTAGGTGCCAGCAATGTAAATTTTACATTCCTGACGTTTCCCCAATTTATGGCCAAAAAAGATAAATAAAAAGCTCACCTCCAGCATCCAACGTCAGGGGGTCTCCTCTTCTCCTTGGGGGGCCTCCGATCATTGGTCTTCAGTGGAGCAGAGAACACTTATTCTCTGCCCCGTATGCTGGCTTCTGTCATCTACCCACTTGCAGTCTGAAGCACACTCCACCAGTATAAAAGGTCCCTCCCTGCAGTGAGAGTGAGAGCTAAAGCCAGAATGAGCAGCAGAAGCCGCGTGGGGAGCAGGTGACATAGATTCTCTTCCCTGCTTCTGGCTTCCGATGCGCACTTTCAGCTGTCAGAGTGGCAATGGATGCAGCAGGACAGCAGCGATCAGCAATGGAAGGTGGAAAGTAGTTAAACAAAATAAAAAAAAAATTATGATTTTTTGTGTGTGTGGTTTTTAACACTTAACGATTTGTGAATTGGTAATGGGGTCCTTGACATTTTTTTATTTTACAAAATCTATACTTAAAAAATTTTGATTGTTTTAATTTTTTTACAAATATTTTACCCCAAAATATAGAGAAAGCACTGAAAAAAGCCAAAACTCTGCTGAAAAAAAACAATATAAATTTTAACACAAATCCCTGGAAATTCCTACAAAAATCACAGTTAAACATTATATATATATATATATATATATATATATATATATAGTGCATAAAAATGCCTAGCAACAAAGGATGACAAAATTTCTAGGTAGGCTGGCAGTTAAAGATCTTTTAAATCTTCTATGAATAACATTGCACTGAGGTCAGTGAGCTTCCACAAATTTGTATATATTACCTCAGTTAAGTTATGGCGATTAGGAGCTCTGACTTTTTCCAGAAACTACCGGTGAAACACTTAAGGATCAGGAGCCTTGTTATGGTTTGATTTTGAACACCTAACTGGGCAGCTAGGCATTTAAGATCTGTATTTCTCCTTTGCTTACTTAAAAAATAAACAATGGCAAATATCATGAAATACCTGAAATATTACCTTCAGGAAAATCAAATTCTTATCAATATTAAATACATCAATATTTACACCTTAGATGAGACACACAAATTACTTTAATTTGGTCATTGCCATTTACTGTAAGTTGCTTTTCGTGCATTCCAACACAATCTGATATATAAGGGATTTTTTAAAAAATATTTTGCTTGTCTGCTATTTTATGTGTTTAAAAAGTACACTTACCCACAAAACATGTATATAGCATTCTCAGCGGGATCATTGGTAAGGGTAGTTGTCTGTTGTAAACATAATTGTTCACAGCCACCATTGGCTCCATCTGAACAGTCAATCCCCTTGGAATAATCATAGCAACCACTTCCATCTTTCATTGGTTTTAGACCTGATGGACACTAAAATGAAAAAAAAGATTTTTTAGTGTAGTCGCTGTAAAATACTTTTCTTGAATGAAATATGCAAATACAACTTCCTTTTTTTTAATGGACACTCCAGCCACTCCCCAACCTACTGGGGTTGAACGATTTAGGTGGGGAGTGTCATGTCCTATGACTTCTGCTATATTTCCTGTTATGTTTTTTTATGCTGTAACTAGACAGCTAAGCAACAGACACTAGTAGTGCTTCTTTCTTCTGTAAATTATACAGTGGAAACACAAATCCGATAAATACGGTAGGGGAGCCACAATGTTGGGATCCCCCTTAACTTTATGGGTCCCATTGTGGCTGCTGTTCCTGCAGCCCCTATAGTTACACCCCTGATTACTCCGCTATTAATAACATGCACTAAAATTCCACATAAACTTGCTGGATAGTGAGAAGAGGGGTCTCTTATACACCCCAATTGATATTATTTCCCACAAAACTTGGGGTTTTCTTCTGCCAGTAAAAGCAGGATAGAATGATGAAAACTTGTAACCCCATATTCTTCTTCCTTTCATCAAAAGAAAAACAGGTTTGGCTGGCATTTTTATGCAGATTAGTGACATATCCAGCATATTTATTTGTTTTTTTTATCACTGAACATTTTCTTTCTGTTTGTCATTTGGCTCTTTACATAGGGTTTCATGCGTTTTACATTTTATTAATAAAGTGCAGAGGACCCTGGCAGAACTCCGCTACATAGCAACATAGTATGTAAGGCTGAATAAAGACATTAGTCCATTCAGTTCAGCCTGTTTATCTCTATCCAGTGGAATAGTAGCCATAGCTAAGAAATGTTATTACATGCCAGGAAGGCATCCAGGCCACTTTTGAACGTGTTTACTGTATCCTTCATAACTACTTCCTCTGGCAGCGAGTTCCATAGCATCACTGCTTTTACAGAGAAGAATCCCCTCCTATGTCAGTGGAGAAAGCACCTTTTCTCTAACCTTAGTGAATGCCCTTGGGTTTTGGTTACACTCTGGGGTATAAAGGACATATCTTTGTATTAACCTGGAATATAATTATACATCGTTATTAGATCACCCATCAGGCATCTCTTTTCCAAACTAAAACTTTGACAATCTTTCAGGATACTCTAGTCCTCACACTAAATTTATTAACTTAGTTGCCTTCCTTTGAACGCGCTCCAGTTCTGATATGTCCTTCTTAAAGTAGCACTATCGGGAAATTGTGCAATGTTAAAAATCCATATATACAAACACTAGGGAAAAGGGAATGGAGCGAAACCGCACTGGCCAAAATAATTAGTGTGACATATGTAGTGTGCACACTAAGGGGTAGTGACACAGAAAAGTGTCACTACCCCTTAGTGTGCACACTACATATGTCAGACTAATTATTTTGGCCAGTGCGGTTTCGCTCCATTCTCCTTTCCCTGGTGTTTGTACATTTGATCCACGCAGTGATTGGAGATAATCTCTCCATTCACCTATAGAAATCTGCACGGCAATATGCCCTTTTATATAGAGGCCAGAGAAAGTAATTGGAATACAAGGCTCTAGCAATGGAGATCACAGCGAGAAACTATAGTGCATGATGTTCGCTCCCCGTCAGTGAGAGAGATTTTTCATAAGATTAAACGGGAGCAGGTCAAATATAACAAGACCTGGTGGAATATACAGACTTTAGAACTATATAAGGAACAATCCCTTATTCCACGTGGGTTAAGAGTTCAAATTTTTCCCGCCTGGCAAGTGGCTGAGGATGTCCGTGCCAGATGGGAAACCCATTTGAATAAATGTGCAATGGGGCTTATTGAAGAGTTAATCAATTTAGTTAAATCCACACTTATACACATAAAGGAGACTTTAAATGGCTTATACAACAGTATTCCCACAAGAGACCCCACAAACAGAGATTGATAGACTACAAGAAATAATGGACATAGACTTGAAAAAAATTGAGGATAATGTAATTAGTAACACAATGGAGAAATTAAACAGAGATCAAATGGACTTTTACATGGGTAGAGTGTATAAATGGTCACATAAAGGTAACCGGAGGAATAACTATACGGGTGACAGCAGGACCACTAGTCGCAAAACCTCCTTCTCGAGTAGATCATCTGAGGAAGGCAATAATACATCTAGTTTTTTAGGCGAAGGAAGAACAGGAGGACATGGCGGGGGGGCCGGAAGAAATATGGACTCAACCGGTTTGTCATGGTGGTGGGATCACCGCAGATTACAGATCTCGGCACAAAAAAGATCCAGTACAGGCCCCAGCCCCTAGTACCAATTGCCTTAACCCTTTTGTTGCAAAGCCCGTAACACCTACGTGCTGGCTTGGCTGGGCCTTAAGTGCCAAGCCCGTAGGTGTGACGTGCTTGACTTTCCCCGCTGCTAGTTTAAAAAATAAAAAATACTCACCTGACCCCTTGTTGGATCCGGCCGGGTCTCCTCTTTAATTTGGTGCCATCCGATCCCTCGTGGGGGCTCGGATGGCTCCAGGAGAGCCCCCGGAATAGGCCCACCCACTTTGGCAGCAGAAGCTGCTAACTGTAAAAAAAAAAATGACATTCACTTACCTGCATGTGCGCTGGCTCCCGCTCTGCCGCCTCTTCACCTGGGGGGCCTCTGATCCCCCCCCAGGACTTACCGATCTTCAGGAGAGAGCCTGAGAGGCTCTCTCCCCTTTCATCCTCGATGGTGGCCGCCATCTTGCCGCTAAGCCCCGCCCCCGACCGGCTTCAGCCTTCTCAGCTTCTCAGATGCCGGTGATCGGTGCCCTGGAAGGAGGTGACAGGAGATCCTCTGATCTCCTGCCTCCCCTTTTCTGGACGCCGATCACCGGCATCTGTCATCAGAGCGGTGAGGGACAAGAGCTTACAATCGGAGGTAAGTACAGTAAAAAAAATTTTTATTTTTTTTTAATAAAATACTTTTTATTAACGTGTGGTGTTTTTTTTTAACAGTTAACCCTTTGTGAGCTGGTAAGGGGTCCATGAGACCCCTGTACCAGCTCACAAGGCTCTGGGTCTGGCAAGTCACCTGCGGGCTAGCGGGTGACTTGCCATTAACCCCCAGCCCCCCATTACCTGCCTCCCCAAAGGCCAAAGGGGGGCAGAAGAGCCTGGGCCCACATAGGCTATGTGGGCTCGTAGGCTGCAGGGTGGGGGGGGGCACAAAAGCTGGCCCCCCCACTCTGTGCCTACAAGCCCCCATAGTCCCGGGCTGGTTACTTTGGGTAAGGGGGACCCCATGTCATTTTTTTTGGATTTTTAAGGGAAGGGGGACCCTATGTCATTTTTTTTTTAATTAACCCTTTGTGTTCTGTCATCCAGCAGCTATAAAAGGCTTCCAGCAGGTGAGCAGAAGCCAGTGATCGTCGAGGGACACAGTGCTCCAGGATGGATGGGAGGTAAGTATTAAAAAAAAAAAATAAAAAAAAATAATATAATTTTTTCTTTTTGCGTTTGTGTGTGTTTTTTTTTACATTTAACCCATTGTGAACTGGTAAGGGGTCCATGACCCCTATACCAGTTCACAAGGCTGGGGGAGGTGGCAAGTCACCTGTGACTAGCGGGTGACTTGCCATTAACCCCCGGCACCCCCATTACCTGCCTCCCCAAAGCCCAGGGGGGGGGGCAGAAGAGTCCGGGCCCACGGGCTATGCGGGCTTGTAGCCTACAGGGCCAGGGGCCACAAAAGCTGGCCCCTGTGCCCTGTTTCCACAAGCCCTGCATAGCTGGTCCCGGGCTGGTTACTTTGGGTAAGGGGGACCCCATGTCAATTTTTTGGGGGGATTTTTAAGGGTTTTTAACCCTTAAAATCCCCCCCCCCAGGGAGGGGGGACCCTATGTCATTTTTTTTTCTCGATTTAACCCTTTGTAGTGTGGATGGTAGTTGTATTTTATTTGTAAATGTTATAGATTACTTGTTTCAGTTAAGGGGGTCTCCTGGGCAGGAACGGGGGGCTACCGATAAATATGTGGTACCGTTCTAATTGGTAGAAATGGGGCTTTCACGTGCAATATGCTTTTCCTTAATAAAATACATTTTTTTATTTAAAATAAAGGAGTCAATTTTCTAAAAATGTTTTTATTTATTTTTATTTTTTTTTACTTAATAATATTGTAAAAAACAAAATAAAATTTACAAACAAGACATTTCATGTTAAAGCCTAAACTCTGCTGCAAAAAAAATATAAATATAATTTTCCTGAAAATTACAGCAAAACATGGCGCAAAATGGGGGAAAATGACCTGTCAACAGGTGACAAAATCTCAAGTAGGCTGGCAATTAAAAGGGTTAATAGTACCTCTGCATGTTGGGTATTGTTCTGTTCGGGAGACCTTGCGCTTTCAGACTTAGCTTGTTTTTTCTGGTTTGCATATTTATATTTTAGGAAAAGATGTTTTTTATTCAGCTTTTTTATACATTTTTTAGGGAAACCCTGCGCAACCAAAGAATTCTTTGAGGAATTAATTCCAGAAAGATGAGCCCACTACAACAAGCTGGGTACGCTTAGAAAGCTTAACATGTGTACTTTCAGTGAATATATGGTTTATGGGGGATATTCCAAATGTAAAGGGTTGTTTTGGTTGAAAAATCGCAAGGTGCGCACTTTGTCTGCAGAACTGAAATTTTCAAGTAAAATTATCGTTACGCACATGCTTTACTTTGGGGTGTTTGGCAACTCTTCCCTTGACAGAACCTATGCATGTTGGGTGTTGTTCTGTTCGGGGAATGTTGCCTTTTCAGATTAAACTTGTTTTTTCTTGTTTGTATATAGTTTTTTTAGGAAAATGTGGCTTTGATTCTGCTTTTTTATCCTTTTTTTTGGGAAACTCTTTGCAACCAAAGAATACATTGAGGAATTACTTCCAGAAAACTATGGGCACATCAACATGCCTGGTACACCTAGAAAGCTTGAGGTGTGTACTTCCAGAGAATATATAGTTTGTTGGGGGTATTTCAAATGTAAAGGGTTGTTTTTCTGGTAAAACTGCAAGGTGCGCATAGCTCATATCACAGTTGTATTTTTTCAGAAAATCCCCTAAAGTGCTATTTCAGTTTGGGGGAGTCTCCTGGGCAGGAAAGGGTGTCTACCTATACATATGTGCTATCGCTGTAATCGGGAGAAATTGGGATTTCACACGCAATAAGATTTTATTGACAAACTTACATTTTTTATTACAAAAAAACACTACAAATTGTAAAAAAATTATTTTTAAAATTTTTTTCACATATTTCACCCAAAAATATTGAGAATACATCTAAAAAATACAAACAAGACATTTCATGTTAAAGCCCAGACTCTGATGAAAAAAACAATATATAATTTTCCTGGGAAATCCCTGGAAATCCTTTCAAAAATGAAAGTTGAACATGTGTAGCGCAAAATAGTGAAACATCGTCTGGCAACAGGGAGTGGAAAATGCTGCAGGTAGGCTGGCAGCGAAAGGGTTAAATGTTTGTGAGGATGCCCAGAATTGGGGTCACACAGATTAATTATCTGTGATTAATCTATCTGGAACCACTTTAACTTCTGATGAAATATTGGTGCTCCAAAAGGGTTTGTCATTTGCGCCCCAGAATAATTTGGATACATTTTTGGCAATTAAGGAATTATACCTGTTCTGTAGAAAACTTCGCCTAAAAAAACAATTCGAGGTGCCTTCACACATGCAAGATATGACTTGGCAGGAGGGAGAAGCCTTGGACGACTTGACTTCCCTTTTGGAGGAACAGACAGTTGAGGTAAATATAATGGGTCATCTTTACAAGCCATCTAAATATACACCCCCGTGGACCTTGAGTCCAGCAGTACTTACCTTTTTCAGGGTAGTAAGCGAGAAGATCCGGATGTTACCAGCTACTCGGGGTACCAATAATTTGTCTCAGGGAGAGATTGCTGCCATTTCTGGCCTCCGTGCGCGTACTAATGTGGTCATAAAAGAGGCCGATAAAGGCGGCAATATCGTGGTCATGTCCCGCGAATATTACCGCACGGAGGCCCTGAGGCAATTACAAAATTCTGACTTTTATGAGAGATTGCCAGGTAACCCCCTCACGTCTTATAAACTTGAATTTGAAAATCTCATTCATCAAGCATGGTCCTGTGGCACTATAAATAGGAGACTGCGGGACTTTTTGCTTGTGGAATTTCCAGTTGTGGCCACATTTTATATGTTACCTAAAATTCATAATCAACCCCCGCTGCCCGCCTGGAAGACCTATTGTAGCGGGCATTGGGGGTCTAACTTAGCAGGGCCTGTATATTTGTGGATAGGCATCTCCAACCCTTTGTCATTTTGTTGGATTCATATGTGCGCGATTCTATGGATCTGCTCAAACAGCTTGAATCAGTCAATGTACCGAATGGTACTTTGTTAATTACATTAGACGTTGAAGCTTTATACACCAGTATATCTCATGTCTGTGCCGCCCACACGTGCCGGTATTTTATGAGCATGAGTAGCGCGGATTCTCAGCCACTCCAGGAATTTATTTTAGAGTTATTAGAATTTGTACTGTCGCATAATTTTTTTTACCTTTGACTCTATTCCATTCTATCAACAAGTATGGGGCGTAGCGATGGGAGCACGTTGTGCCTCGTCTATCGCCAATTTATTCCTGGGGTGGTGGGAGAGGGAGATTGTTTTCTGCGAAGCCATGCAGGGTCATCACCAGCATGTGTTGGGCTGGCACAGATTTATTGATGATATACTGGTGTTGTGGCAGGGGACGGAAGCACAATTTTATGATTTTCTTCCTAAACACCAATAGTCTGAATATTTTTCTTACTGCACAGGTCTCAAACAAACAGGTATGTTTTCTTGATTTAATGATCACTATTAAGGACGACGGGACATTGGGCTCGGGCCTGTTTCGGAAGAGTACGGCTGTGAATTCCTTATTACATTATGGAAGTTTCCACCAAACCAGCCTTAAATGTGGAATACCAACTGGACAGTTTCTCAGAGTCCGGAGAAACTGTTCCAGTGAACAAGAGTTCCTACATCGGGCCAAAGATTTCTCGGAGCGTTTCATTAGAAGAGGGTATCCCAAAGGGGTAGTTAATCAAGCCCTCGAATGGGCCAAATTGACCCCTAGGACAGATCTTCTCAATCCGAAAAAAGAAAACATAGAGAGTCGGAGGTAAGATACCTAACACAATTGTGAGTGGCACCAATTAAGAGGTCTTTTGAAAAATCATTGGAACATATTAAAGACAGACCCACACCTGGCTAGATGGACACAGGGGGACCACGTATGACAGCACGTAGGGCCCCGAATCTACTGGACAAGGTCTGTAGTAGTCACTTTAAGGTACTGCCCAATTGGTTAGAACAACGGAAAGAGATAAGTGGGAATTCTCCCTGTGGGGGTTGTTCTATTTGTCCACACATGACCAAACAGAAGTCTATTAAGAATTTAAAAACGGGCAGAAAATTTTCTATACGACAGCGAATCAATTGCAGGTCCACAGGTTAACATGCAATTGCCCTATGATGTACATAGGTGAAACACGTAACAGCTTAAAGGCACAAGTGCAAGCTCATCTGTCTAGCATTCGTTTAGCCAATAGAATTACTCAACAAGGCAAAATAATTCCTTTTGTTGCCCTGCACTTCTTAAATAAACATCATAGTGACTTCAGTAGCCTGAAGGTTATCGACATCGTAAAGGTCAGGCTAGGACCTCGAGGGGGCGATATTAAAAAAGTACTCCAACAGAAAGGATTACGGTGGATTTTTAATCTTGATTCCCAGGCTCCTTTGGGCACGTAGTATAGTATCATTGGTATTGGTTGGACTAATAAGTTTTCACTGTATTGGTGTTCATAGAGTATGTCATAAGGTTTTAGGGTTTGCTCTCTATTGAGAGCATCTATGTTGTGGGTTTAGTAAGGATTAGTATTTTTTAGTTTGTGTTTTGTATTTTTTTTTTTTTCAATTGGGTTTTTCAACATAGCTACAATGTACATAATACAAAATTGTTACATAGTTATTTTGGCATATCAGAAAAATGAAGCTTTTACGATGACATATGAAACCATGGCTATGTTTTCCTTTTCTATATCAAACAGTCGATTAGCATTTATCATCATAAGTTACCTATGTGATTGTTGCGTGCACTCTTGTCTACCCCATGGATTCACTTTGTCAAGGTGAGGGCTGCGACACCCCAGCGACATTTCTCCCAGTGAGATCCACCGGGTTATCTCCTACCATCGTTCTAGTCAGATACCATGTGGTGTCTCTAAATGTTTGATATAATTTCTGCTTGACTTCTATATGTAAGGTGTCAATAAAGCTTTCCCACGTTTTGAAAAAATTGGGCGTCTTTTTCTCCTTGTCCAATGTTGCGTCTGTCCAATCAAATTTAAAAACCTGTTGTAACTTTTCCATGAAGTGCCGGAAGGAGGGGGGGTTGGCACCAATCCAATTCTGGAGAATGACTTTTTTTTTGCAACCGCTGATACTATCAGTATTAACCTTTTAGTACCGCTATCCACTCTCAGGGTGACTCTATTGAGCCAAATATTGCCCATTTTGGTGTTAAAGGTAAATAATTTATCAATTTCATGGTCATGAATATATGTATTGTTCTCCAAAATTGGTTGATGACGGGGCATTCCCACAGACAGTGGTATAGATTTGCCCCCTCCTCCCCACACTTTTTACATTTGTCTGAATCCGATAGTCCCATCTGTACCGATCGGGCGGGTGACACATAGTTGTAATGATATAGTCTGAGGAGCATTTCCCTATATGTAGAGGCCTGTAAGGTTGCCCAAGAATATTTGTACATTCTTAGCAGATCATCAATTTCTAGCTCCGGGAAGTGAGTGCACCATTTGATCATCCCTGTATTGAGTTCCTCATATTGTAATGGCTGTCTTAAGAAATTATAGTGTAGCGCTATAGCTCTACGATTCGGTGGGGTCGTGTTTAAGAGTGTGTCCAGTTCATTGTCCCAGTCCCTAGTGGAGAATTTTTTTAAATTTTTTTTGACATACGATGATATTTGGAACCATGCAAAAGTATGTGAGGCCATAAATGGGAATTTTTCTTTGAGTTCTTGGTAGGTGGGCTTTTTCTCTCTACTTGGTACTAATAGTTGTCTAATTTGAGTGATTCCTGCCCTTTCCCAATCTGTATATGGGCGTGTCGTGTCCCCATTTAAGAAATCTAAATTTCCCATTATGGGTAGAAGCGTAGATGAGTGGGGGTTCAGATTGTGTCTTTTCCTTAATTTTTGCCAGAGTTCCCAGATAGACATTAATAGTGGGTTCAAGGTAATGTGTTCAGGTAGCATCGCTTTGTGCATGTGTATTAGGTAGGTTAGTTTGATATTTGGTATCATGTTTTGGTCTAACTGCGGGTTTGTGTATGTTTGAGTATTTTTAATCCAATCTCTTAATACACCAAGTAACGCCGATGCATTATAATTATAAAGGTCTGGTAGGTTGACTCCAGCATTCTCCCTAGGCTGCTGCAACACCCTTCTGCTTATTGTTGCCCTTTCTTTGCCCAGATGAACTCTCTGAATTTTTTGTTTAGTTCCGTAATCTCCTTATCTCTTAAGAGTATAGGGAGCGTTTGTATATAGAATAAAAGCTTTGGAAATGCGATCATTTTTATTAGGGAAACACGACCCAAATATGAGAGTGTCAAACTGGACCAGGTTTGCAAATCCCGCTGAATTTCTCTTATTACGGATTTAATGTTGATGTCATAGAGTTTTTGCTGGTTTTAGGCAGCAAGACTCCCAGGTATTTAATATGCTGTTTATTCCACTTAAATGGAAAATTGTTCCCCCAGCTGGGCTTTGTGCATCTGCTCAGGTACAGGGCAGCTGATTTTTCTAAGTTTATCAAGTAACCTGTAACCGAGCCAAATTGGGCTATAATTTCCAGTATCCGTGGTAGTGTGTTTTTGGGATTTGCAATATACAAGAGGACATCGTCTGCAAAGGCTGTTATCTTTATCTCCTCTTCTCCTACCTTTATGCCCTGAAATGTAGCTTCCCCTTCCAATAGTCGAAAGAGCGGATCAATGGCCAAGTTAAACAATAATGGTGAAAGGGGGCATCCCTGTCTGACTCCCCTACCCAGTGAGATGTTGTCCGTGAGTTGCCCTTTAACTATTAGTCGGCATGTTGGTGCCCTGTATATATATTGTATCAATGAGGTGAATGACTTACCAAAGGCTCTTTCCATTAGTCGAGCATTTAGCCATGGCCATGATATCTTATCGAAAGCTTTCTCAGCATCTAAACTGAGAAGTAGTTCTTTCGAGTTTCTTTTAGTAATAATCGCTGTTAATGCAGTTCTTATCCCTATTGAAATATGTTTGCTCCTAACAAAGCCCAGCTGGTGTTTAGTAAGTAGCTTCGGGAGAAAACACTGGAGTCGGTCCGCCATTAACTTGGATAGCATTTTATAGTCTGTGTTCAATAGTGATATTGGTCTGTAAGACTTAACCAGCTCTGGGTCTCTGTCTGGTTTTAGCAATAGAATTGTATAGGATTCAGTAAATCGAGGCATCTGGGTTCCATGGTGTATTACTAACTCTTTGAGTGTGGGAGCGATCATAGGGCTTAATATTTTATAGAATTCAGTTGTTATCCATCTGGACCTGGTGTCTTTTGGTTCTTAAGATTTTTGATAGTGTTTGCTATTTCCTGCTCTGTGATGTCTGCCTCTAATGTGGCCCTTTGCTCTGCTGTAAGTTTTGGAAGTCTTACTTTACTTAGTAATTCTTGTGTTGTGGTGTAGTTTGATGCAGTGGCGGTGTATAATTCTTTAAAGTAGCTTTCAAAAGCATTGTTTATAACTTTGGAATTGTGTGTCCTTTGACCTGTGTCTGTGTCCTTTATCATATTTATAGTTCTTTTATGTCCCCTTGGTTTTGCCATGTTGGCTAACAATGCACCCGCTTTGTTCCCGAATCTAAAATATTTTGCTCTTTGAAAATGTAGTTTGCTCTTGGCCTCTGCTCCCAGGTGTGTGTCCAATATCAAGGACGCCTCCAGCCATCGCTTCTTGTTTTCTGCTGTATTATTTTCTAAGTATGTTTTGTATGCCTTCGTAAGTGTATTGTATAAGATTGCGTGTTTTTCCCCTGCTTCCTTCTTTTTTCTGGCTGTGTAGGCTATGATTTGCCCCCTCAGAACAGCCTTCACGTTTCCCATAATAATGTTGGATTGTCCATGTGTTGTATGTTATCATCTAGAAGTCTGCCCAACTTTTCGTTATAAACTCTTTGAAGTATAACTGGTTTGGGAATCTCCATATTTTTGAGTATGGTTGTGCGTAGTCCAGCTTGAATGTCAATGAGATTGGTGCATGGTCTGATAGAGTAATTGGTTTAATGGACATGTCCAGAACCCCACTCATCAGATGGTCGTCTATTAGGATGTAATCGATTCTTGACAGTGTTTTGTGGGCTACTGAGTAGCATGTGTATTCTCTAGCTGTTGGGTATAGCAGTCTCCATGGATCTATCAATTTTGTGTTTTGCAGTAATAAGTTGAGAGGGCTCCCCCCTGTTTGAGTGTTTCTTGATTCTTGCCTATCCATTTTGGGGTCAATGACTGAATTGAAGTCTCCCATCACAATTAAATTAGGAACCTGCATTGTTAGTAGCCTTTGCATGAGCTCTGTGTAAAAATCTGTGTTGGGTCCATTAGGTGCGTAAATATTGACTAAGGAGATATTTTGCTATATTGAGTTTTAAGATTATGTATCTGATGTCAGGATCAATGTATTTTTCAGTTATGCTATATTGGAGATTTTTGTTAATCAGTATGGCCACTCCTCTTTTCTTTTTTGAGTATGTAGTAGCAAGCTCCTCCCCTATCCATCTAGTTCTGAGGTTGCCTTTTTCCCCCTCCTTCCAATGTGTTTCCTGTAAACCTATTATGTCGGGTTTGAATCGTCGGATGGATGTCAACGTTTTTCTACGTTGATGGGATGATTTAAGTCCCCTACATTCCATGAGATGATTTTGAGTGTATTTCTTGCTATTGTTTGAGAGGTTGTGCCGTCAGTGGTCATATGTCAAATAAGAATGTTGTTTAGCTGAACATACCTGGGAGTTTCGCGGTTTCGATTTGGTTTTTGTTCTCCCCCGTGCCGGGTGTTTAGTTGTCGCAGCCCCCACCCCGAGTGATGCATACAGCTAAAGCTAGTACACTTTTCATCATTGTATTCCAGACGTCCCACAGTGGTTCGAGCTGTAAAATTGCCTATGTAACTTTGTTGAGTAGAAACAAAAACAACGATTAGACCCAATTGGCCGGGACAGGCCCAGGACCCCTCGCAGGGGGATTGCTATCCCCAGCTTCCCGCTTTGAGCCCCAAGGCGTGCCCCCGGAGCACCAGAGAGATCCACAAACATTAACCTTAACATAATACGAGTATTTTTCTTCATGAATGCTTGTCTTACTCTTAAAATACTTTTAACATTCCAAACTGTTTCAAACTGTTTACCTTGGTAAAGGTAGCCCCTATTATCCCTCAATCTATGCATATTTTGCCTTGGAATCAGGGGTGACTAAGTGATACCATGACCCTTTGCCCTTTTGGGCAAGTCCACTGTGTCAAGTATTTGTTGGCAGTAAGTCAAATTTAGCTTTTTTGACGTCATCATATAGTTTTGTTTCTCCAGAGATGGAGACTCTCAGTTTTGCTGGGTACAGCAAGGCGAACCTAATTCCCTGCTGCAGCAGGTGTTTGCTTATAGGGGTGAATTCTTTGCATTTCTGAGTCACTGCCACCGAGAAATCTTGGAAAATTAGAATCCTATTACCTGCCACCACCATCTCCTTCTGTTTACGGTATGCAGTTAAAATTGCTTCTTTATCTTCAAATTGCAAGTATTTGGCTATTGTTGCTCTCGGCCTGTTGCCCTCAGTCTGCCTTTCTGTGCCCAGTCTGTGAGCTCTTTCAATCTTTCTGGGATCACACGCCGGCAGCTGTAGCGCCGTCATGAGGTCTCCTGTTAAGAAAGATCTTAGCCCTTGGCCTTTATAGGTTTCCGGGATGCCCAGAAATCTGAGGTTTGATCTGCGACTTCTCTTTTCCAGGTCTTCCTGTTTCTCACTTAGAGCGGCCAGCAGCTTTTCTTGTGAGTTAATTTTAGTACTGTATGTCGCGTTACAATCCTCCAGGTCACTAACCCCTTGTTGGAGTTCAGCTATTTGTTTAGAGTGGGAGTTAATTTGTTCCATGGCCCCCGCGAGCGTGTGATGTAGGGCCTCAAATTTTTTATCAAATTATGGCACCAAGGTGGCCATGACTTCTTGTACTATAGATTTATCATCCCTACCGTTAGGTGAGTCGGGCAAATCCCATTGGGGAGATGTGTTTAAGTCAGGCCTAAGTGGTGAGGAGGGTGGGGTTGTGTTTTGTCTAGAGTCCGTTTGTGCGCTCTGTTTTGGTTTGGATTTATGTTTATTTTGGGTTAAGGGGGTAACTTTCTCTATATATCTATCCATACCCCTGGTTGTTACCTGACTCATATTGCCCTTACTCAGGTTTAAACACTGTGTGTTTATGGGTTTGATCCCCCTGTATATATCCTTGTAGCAGCGAGTTTTTATGCCATAATTTACAATTGAGTCAAGCATTGGGTTTTGGACCTGGAGGTTTATTAGTGCCTTCAGAAGTAGTATTGGTCACGATAGGCACTGAATATTGGAGTCTCTGGACTTGTAGATTTCTGGCTGCTGTTGATGATAAGCGTCCAGCTCGGTTTCACTGAAGCCCTCTGTGAGATTGGAGTAAGATTGAGGGAGATCTCTCTCACAACTGATTCTTTATAAGCCAAGGGATGTTCTGTTCCTCCTGAGTGGGGGATGGGTCAGGAGCTTACATGGGGTAATCACCCTGGGGCAAGTTCACAGTTCCAGTGGCTCAACTATATGCTCTGGAGGTTTTATAAGGGGCTCCCACATGCGCTGCTCCAGGGGATAGAGCACAGCAGGCTTGAAATCTGGCTAGGCTGATGGCAGTGAAAGTGGGAGGGAGTTGTCCCTACACTGTGCTCCAAACCCTAGCTTGATGGCTTGTGTCCCTCAGTCCAGACACCAGGGGCTTCAGCAGGCTTCTTTCAGGGGGTTCCTTTAGTGTGTGTCCTTATAGGGTGGGACAGGGACAGTGTATCCCTCTTTTGGCAGTTCCTCGCTAGGTCCCCCCACAGCACCAATCCCCCTACCTTCTGCCAGCTCTGGATGGAGATGTCTGGTGTCCTCTGAGACAGCACAGGCTGGATTTCTCTTTCCTGGCTCTGGATGGAGATGTCTGGTGTCCTCTGAGACAGCACAGGCTGGATTTCTCTTTCCTGGCTCTGGATGGAGATGTCTGGTGTCCTCTGAGACAGTGCAGGCTGGATTTCTCGTCCACTGACCTGCAGTCTCTACTCCCGGCACGCTCCCGCAGGGTGTCTCGTTTTCTGTGAAGCTCAGCAGTGAGGGGGGGGGGGCGGCAAGGTCTCTCCAGGAGGTGTTGAGTGATTGCCTCCCTGGTTAGACAGCTCAGGCAGGGATGTAAAGGGTGGATGGACAGTCTCTCCTGTGTTTTGTAATTTGGTGTTTTTTTATTATTACAGTCACGTGGTGGTATTGTGTCACTATATTCCTCCAGTCCTTACCAGTCGCCTGGTGATGATGTGTCCACCGTCTGTGGCAAGAATGACGAGAGACAATGATGTCAGAATGTTATTATTATTATTGTTTATTTATATAGCGCCATCATCTTCCGTAGCGCTTTACATAGTAATTACAGACAGGGTAGAAACATACGATACATATACTATTTCAAATGCAGTTTTACAGAGTTGACAATGGATATTCTGAGTACAAGATACAATAGGGGAGAGAGCCCTGCCCTTGCGAGCTTACAGTCTAAAGGATGTTCCAGTAATAGGACAAAAAAGATGAACAACTCGGCACATGTTGCCTTCTTGTCTTATGTGTCTTATGTGTCTTGCTTTTAATTATGTTTTACATCGCATTATGCATGTGTGGGTCTAGTAGCCTCCCGTAGTAGGAACAACTGTGTCATATCTATATATATTTGGGGTCAAATGCATTGCATAACGGGGCTTCTAACTGCTTGAATTTGTTATCTTAGGTTGGGGAATGCTCCTTTGTCAGCCAGCTCGTTTGCTAGGAATGAGTTTACTATATAGTTGCCTGTTAAGTGGTCTAATCTCTCTGTACAGTTTTTGGGGTACAAAAACCTTTAAAACTCCCCCAAAAAATGATATGGGTTCCCCCTTACCCATCATAACCAGCCCTGGACCAGCAATGGGGGCTTGTAGGACAGGGTGCAAAGGGGCCAGCTTTGGTGGCCCCCCCACCCTGCAGGCTACAAGCCCACACAGCCATGGCCCAGGCTCTTCTGCCCCCCCCCGGGCTTTGGGGAGGCAGGTAATTGGGGGGCCGGGGGTTAACGGCAAGTGACCCACTAGCCGCAGGTGACTTGCCAGCTCCCCAGCCTTGTGAACTGGTATAGGGATCTCATGGATCCCTTACCAGTTCAAAAGGGGTTAAGTGTAAAAAAATACACAGAAACAAGCAGAAAAAATATTTTATTTATTTATTTTTTTAATACTTTTTAATACTTACCTCCTATCCATCCCTGTGTCCCACGCTGATCAATCTGGCTTCTGCTCTCCTGCTGCAGCTGGAAGCCTTTTTTAGCTGCTGGGCGACAGAACATAAGGGCTTAATTTAAAAAAAAAATGTCCCCATTTTTTTTTGGAATTTTAAAACCCTTAAAAATCCCCCCAAAAAATGAAATGGGGCCCCCCTTACCCAGCATTACCAGCCTGGGACCAGCTATGGGGACTTGTAGGAACAGAGTGGGGGGGCAGCTTTTGTGGCCCCCCACCCTGCAGCCTACAAGCTCACATAGCCTATGTGGGCCCGGGCTCTTCTGCCCCCCCCCCCTGGGCTTTGGGGAGGCAGGTAATAGGGGTGCCAGGGGTTAATGGCAAGTCACCTGCGGCTACCGCACCTGACTTGCCAGTCCCCAGTCGTGTGAACTGGTATAAATGTAATGTAATAAATGTAAAAATAAACACACAGAGACATAAGAAAAAAAATGTCATTTATTTATTTTTTTTTACTTTACTCACCTCTGATCCTTTGTCCCCCGGCGATCTCCGATGACAGCTGTCAGTCTGCTCGGGTGTTTGGAGGAGAGAGCTTGGGGAGGGGGGGCGATCACAGCTCTCTCCTCCTCCCCACCTCTCTCCTCCAACCACCCGAGCAGACTGATTCTCTGTCTTGGGTGCTGGACTCACAATGATGTCACCCGTCTGCGCCCCCAGGGGGCGGGGCTAGCAGTCGCGATCCAGGAAGTGGGGGGAGAGGGCGATTTCTGCCCTCTCCTCGCCACAGAAGAGGCTGGGGGGGCATCAGAGGCCCCCCCCCAGTGAAGAGGAGACCCGTCGGGAGGCAGCGCGACCGCAGATAAGTAAATGTCATTTTTATTTATTTATTTTTTCTTTACAGTTAGCAGCTGCTGCTGCCGAAGCGGGGGGGGGGCCCTATTCCGGGGGCTCTCTTGGAGCCATCCGAGCCCCCACGGGGGATCGGATGGCACCAAATTAAAGAGGAGACCCGACCGGATCCATAGAGGGGTTGGGTGAGTATTTTTCTACATTATTTTTTTAAATAACAGAGGGGAAAGTCAAGCATGTAACACCTACGGGCTTGGCACTTAAGGCCCGGACAAGCCAGCCCGTAGGTGTTACATGCTTGGCACTCAAAGGGTTAAGCACAGGTGCCCAGAACTGTACACAGTACTCCATATGGGGTCTAATTATCAAAGGATCAAGTAATTGCACACCACAGCATCAGAGGTTAAATGCAAAATTTGTGTGTATTAATAAAGTGCATGATTCACAATAGATTGATATCTGTACAAATCCATATGGGGTCTAACCAGTGACCAGTGAGTACAGGGGTAAAATGATGCTCTGTTCATGGGCACATATGCCCCTCTTGATGCACCCCATGATCCTGTTTGCTTTGGCAGCTGCTGTCTGGCATTAATTACTACAGTCAAGTTTACTGTTAACTAAAACCCCTAGATACCTAGATAGATACTTTATTTAATCCGCCAAGTAAGTACAGGCTACAAACAAGGAATGCTTTTTGGCAAGGAGATACACCAGGAGAGCTATAAACAATTACATACAGTAACATAGTAGTAACATGTATTAAGGTTCAGTGCAAGTTAATCTTTATAGAATCACAGAATTAGCAACAATGCATAGCGGGATTGAGTTTTAGAACCTCTCACACTGGATTTGTTTAGAGCCATGACGGCCAAAGGAAGAAAATGTTTTTGTGCTTGAGGGTCTTAGTCGAATGAACCATGAATCTGCACCAAGACCGTAAGAGCCTGAAGAAGGAATGCCTCTGGTCTGTCTAGTCCTCAGTTATTTTCTTAACCCTTGAGGGGACTCTGCTCATGAATTGCGCATCCAGAGATGGTAAGGGTAAGGGGGATCCAATTATCCGCTCAGCTGTCCTGGTTATCCTGCCCAGCCTATGCTTGTCTCTGGCTGTAGCCCCACTGTACCAGACTGTGAATTAAGTGGTCAAGATCGATCCTATGGCAGCATTGTAAAAGGTTTTTAAGATTCCTTTTACACATACCATATCTTTTCAATTGTCTCAAGTATAATCTTTGTTGGGCCTTCTGTAAGATTACGGTAGCTTGCTTGCTCCACTTCAAGTCCTGCATGATCTGGGTGCCAAGAAATGTTGCACTGGCTACCATTTTGACTACCTCCTCACCAATCAAAATGGGATGGTGCATTAGGTGGGATTGCCTGAAGTCAATTATGAGTTCGACGGTTTTCTGGGTATCCAGGATAAGTTTGTTTGCTTTGCACCAGGATTCAAGGGTTTTAACTTGCGTCCGATATGTAGACTCATTGTTGTCATTAATGAGGCCTACTAAGGTGGTATAATCTGCGTACTTGATGATCTTGACCAAAGTTATCTGAGGAGGTGAAGTCACTGGTGTATAGTGAGAAGAGAAGGGGAGATAGACACATTCCCTGTGGTGCACCCATGTTTGTGATCCTGGACGAGGAAACAAAGGGGCCCAATTTGACCTTCTGGGACCTACCAGTCCAGTCAGAATGCAAATGAGAAATCCACAAATAGCATTCTGGCATATGACTTGGGTCGATCAACGTGATCTAATGTGAACTTGATCACCAGATTGACCGCATCCTCTGCTGATCTGTTTGCTTTGTATGCAAACTGTAGTGATCCCATAGAGAACCTCCTTGAGGAATGACATGACCATCTGTTTGAAGACCTTCATGACCACCGGGGTCAATGCAATGGGTCTGAAGTCATTCAAGCCCAAAGCGTTTTACGATTTTGGGACTGGAATAATAATTGAGCTCTTCAGACAGTCAGAGACTATTCCAGCCCCTAGTGAACTTCTGAAGATGATAGGACCAGAGCAATCTGTTCTGCACATACCTTGATTCATTTTGCTGTCAGGACCAGATGCCTTCCTGGAGTTGAGGGACATCAGAAGCTTCTTAATATCTGACAATTCAAAGTCCAGTCTGGATGGGATGTGCTACCTGTGCATGGTAGAGGATTAGCAGGACAAGTAGGATCAGACTTCTCTGTGTCAAACCGACTGTAGAACTTATTTAGTTCCCCATCTTAAGCCATTCCAAAGTGCTTTGAAATTGGCAGAAGAAAAATTTTCCTACAACTTGGTGAGTATGTCCTGTTAGCAGCTTTAATCTCCTTTGAAAGCATATTCTGGAGTCTCCTGTGGTCAGGAAGATTGCCATTTTTGTAGACTTATTTTTAACCCTGAGGACCTTGATCAAACTTGTTGTTCACCTGTTTCCTGTAGGTCCTAGTGGGAATCAGCATGTCTTCACAGAACTTAATGTAAGACGTTACATTGTTGGTCCAGTCATCTAAGACTTTCCAATTAGTGGATTTGAAGCATACTTGTAGTTTGGATTTTGCTTCCTCCGCCCATCTCTTCATAGTAATAAAGGAGGGCCTGCTGTTTTTTAATTGCTGCTTGTATACAGGCACCAGGTAGATAAAGGAGTGATCAAAATTACCAAGTGCAGCTTTAGCAATAGCTTTTAGGGATGAGCGAATCGATCCGGACGAACCCGGATTCGATCCGAATTTCAGGAAAAATTCGATTCGGATCGAATCCGAATTTCCCCGCGATTCGATCACTCGAAGTTTTCCTTTAACATCCATTCATTTACATTACAGGCATTCTAAGATGGCGGACGGGACATGTCTGGACATGTATCCCGCGCCAGTGCAAGCTGGGGCAGTCACATGCAGCCTATCAGCAGCCAGCAAGCCCGGTGACGTCACACAGCGGTATTTAACGGCGGCCATCTTGCTTTTCCTCATTTCTCTATTGCATTCGTGACAGACAGACAGAACGCTGTGTAGCTGAGGCAGTTAGACAGGCTGGAGACAGGGACAGACAGGGACAGGCTGGAGACAGGCAGGAGACAGGCAGGAGACAGACAGGAGACAGACAGAAAGCCAGGGAAAGGTAGGAAAAACGGAGCTGGCTGACAGGGAGATTTTTTTTTTTTCATCCAGCCTTTGTTAGCGTTTTCAGGCTGCTTATAGTAACTAACTGTGCATATATACTGAACTGATCTTAAGTCTGCTGTGAGGCATCCCATTCTGTGACTAAAGCAGCCTCTGTTTAAGACCATATAAGCATTTGCTCTTATCATATTTGAAATTAGGCCTGATAAAGACACTTTTGCTGGCCAAAGCACTACTGGACCCTGCCAGCTCGATTCCTGCCCGGGGCATCCCATTCTGTGACTACAGCAGCCTCTGTTTAAGACCATATAAGCATTTGCTCTTATCATATTTGAAATTAGCCTGATAAAGACACTTTTGCTGGCCAAAGCACTACTGGACCCTGCCAGCTCGATTCCTGCCCGGGGCATCCCATTCTGTGACTAAAGCAGCCTCTGTTTAAGACCATATAAGCATTTGCTCTTATCATATTTGAAATTAGCCTGATAAAGACACTTTTGCTGGCCAAAGCCCTACTGGACCCTGCCAGGTCGATTCCTGCCCAGGGCATCCCATTCTGTGACTAAAGCAGCCTCTGTTTAAGACCATATAAGCATTTGCTCTTATCATATTTGAAATTAGGCCTGATAAAGACACTTTTGCTGGCCAAAGCCCTACTGGACCCTGCCAGCTCGATTCCTGCCCGGGGCATCCCATTCTGTGACTACAGCAGCCTCTGTTTAAGACCATATAAGCATTTGCTCTTATCATATTTGAAATTAGCCTGATAAAGACACTTTTGCTGGCCAAAGCACTACTGGACCCTGCCAGCTCGATTCCTGCCCGGGGCATCCCATTCTGTGACTACAGCAGCCTCTGTTTAAGACCATATAAGCATTTGCTCTTATCATATTTGAAATTAGCCTGATAAAGACACTTTTGCTGGCCAAAGCACTACTGGACCCTGCCAGCTCGATTCCTGCCCGGGGCATCCCATTCTGTGACTAAAGCAGCCTCTGTTTAAGACCATATAAGCATTTGCTCTTATCATATTTGAAATTAGGCCTGATAAAGACACTTTTGCTGGCCAAAGCCCTACTGGACCCTGCCAGCTCGATTCCTGCCCGGGGCATCCCATTCTGTGACTACAGCAGCCTCTGTTTAAGACCATATAAGCATTTGCTCTTATCATATTTGAAATTAGCCTGATAAAGACACTTTTGCTGGCCAAAGCACTACTGGACCCTGCCAGCTCGATTCCTGCCCGGGGCATCCCATTCTGTGACTAAAGCAGCCTCTGTTTAAGACCATATAAGCATTTGCTCTTATCATATTTGAAATTAGCCTGATAAAGACACTTTTGCTGGCCAAAGCCCTACTGGACCCTGCCAGGTCGATTCCTGCCCAGGGCATCCCATTCTGTGACTAAAGCAGCCTCTGTTTAAGACCATATAAGCATTTGCTCTTATCATATTTGAAATTAGGCCTGATAAAGACACTTTTGCTGGCCAAAGCCCTACTGGACCCTGCCAGCTCGATTCCTGCCCGGGGCATCCCATTCTGTGACTACAGCAGCCTCTGTTTAAGACCATATAAGCATTTGCTCTTATCATATTTGAAATTAGCCTGATAAAGACACTTTTGCTGGCCAAAGCACTACTGGACCCTGCCAGCTCGATTCCTGCCCGGGGCATCCCATTCTGTGACTAAAGCAGCCTCTGTTTAAGACCATATAAGCATTTGCTCTTATCATATTTGAAATTAGGCCTGATAAAGACACTTTTGCTGGCCAAAGCACTACTGGACCCTGCCAGCTCGATTCCTGCCCGGGGCATCCCATTCTGTGACTACAGCAGCCTCTGTTTAAGACCATATAAGCATTTGCTCTTATCATATTTGAAATTAGCCTGATAAAGACACTTTTGCTGGCCAAAGCACTACTGGACCCTGCCAGCTCGATTCCTGCCCGGGGCATCCCATTCTGTGACTAAAGCAGCCTCTGTTTAAGACCATATAAGCATTTGCTCTTATCATATTTGAAATTAGCCTGATAAAGACACTTTTGCTGGCCAAAGCCCTACTGGACCCTGCCAGGTCGATTCCTGCCCAGGGCATCCCATTCTGTGACTAAAGCAGCCTCTGTTTAAGACCATATAAGCATTTGCTCTTATCATATTTGAAATTAGGCCTGATAAAGACACTTTTGCTGGCCAAAGCCCTACTGGACCCTGCCAGCTCGATTCCTGCCCGGGGCATCCCATTCTGTGACTACAGCAGCCTCTGTTTAAGACCATATAAGCATTTGCTCTTATCATATTTGAAATTAGCCTGATAAAGACACTTTTGCTGGCCAAAGCACTACTGGACCCTGCCAGCTCGATTCCTGCCCGGGGCATCCCATTCTGTGACTAAAGCAGCCTCTGTTTAAGACCATATAAGCATTTGCTCTTATCATATTTGAAATTAGGCCTGATAAAGACACTTTTGCTGGCCAAAGCACTACTGGACCCTGCCAGCTCGATTCCTGCCCGGGGCATCCCATTCTGTGACTACAGCAGCCTCTGTTTAAGACCATATAAGCATTTGCTCTTATCATATTTGAAATTAGCATGATAAAGACACTTTTGCTGGCCAAAGCACTACTGGACCCTGCCAGCTCGATTCCTGCCCGGGGCATCCCATTCTGTGACTAAAGCAGCCTCTGTTTAAGACCATATAAGCATTTGCTCTTATCATATTTGAAATTAGCCTGATAAAGACACTTTTGCTGGCCAAAGCCCTACTGGACCCTGCCAGGTCGATTCCTGCCCAGGGCATCCCATTCTGTGACTAAAGCAGCCTCTGTTTAAGACCATATAAGCATTTGCTCTTATCATATTTGAAATTAGGCCTGATAAAGACACTTTTGCTGGCCAAAGCCCTACTGGACCCTGCCAGCTCGATTCCTGCCCGGGGCATCCCATTCTGTGACTACAGCAGCCTCTGTTTAAGACCATATAAGCATTTGCTCTTATCATATTTGAAATTAGCCTGATAAAGACACTTTTGCTGGCCAAAGCACTACTGGACCCTGCCAGCTCGATTCCTGCCCGGGGCATCCCATTCTGTGACTAAAGCAGCCTCTGTTTAAGACCATATAAGCATTTGCTCTTATCATATTTGAAATTAGGCCTGATAAAGACACTTTTGCTGGCCAAAGCCCTACTGGACCCTGCCAGGTCGATTCCTGCCCAGGGCATCCCATTCTGTGACTAAAGCAGCCTCTGTTTAAGACCATATAAGCATTTGCTCTTATCATATTTGAAATTAGGCCTGATAAAGACACTTTTGCTGGCCAAAGCACTACTGGACCCTGCCAGCTCGATTCCTGCCCGGGGCATCCCATTCTGTGACTAAAGCAGCCTCTGTTTAAGACCATATAAGCATTTGCTCTTATCATATTTGAAATTAGGCCTGATAAAGACACTTTTGCTGGCCAAAGCCCTACTGGACCCTGCCAGGTCGATTCCTGCCCAGGGCATCCCATTCTGTGACTAAAGCAGCCTCTGTTTAAGACCATATAAGCATTTGCTCTTATCATATTTGAAATTAGCCCGATAAAGACACTTTTGCTGGCCAAAGCCCTACTGGACCCTGCCAGGTCGATTCCTGCCCAGGGCATCCCATTCTGTGACTAAAGCAGCCTCTGTTTAAGACCATATAAGCATTTGCTCTTATCATATTTGAAATTAGGCCTGATAAAGACACTTTTGCTGGCCAAAGCCCTACTGGACCCTGCCAGCTCGATTCCTGCCCGGGGCATCCCATTCTGTGACTACAGCAGCCTCTGTTTAAGACCATATAAGCATTTGCTCTTATCATATTTGAAATTAGCCTGATAAAGACACTTTTGCTGGCCAAAGCACTACTGGACCCTGCCAGCTCGATTCCTGCCCGGGGCATCCCATTCTGTGACTAAAGCAGCCTCTGTTTAAGACCATATAAGCATTTGCTCTTATCATATTTGAAATTAGCCTGATAAAGACACTTTTGCTGGCCAAAGCCCTACTGGACCCTGCCAGGTCGATTCCTGCCCAGGGCATCCCATTCTGTGACTAAAGCAGCCTCTGTTTAAGACCATATAAGCATTTGCTCTTATCATATTTGAAATTAGGCCTGATAAAGACACTTTTGCTGGCCAAAGCACTACTGGACCCTGCCAGCTCGATTCCTGCCCGGGGCATCCCATTCTGTGACTAAAGCAGCCTCTGTTTAAGACCATATAAGCATTTGCTCTTATCATATTTGAAATTAGGCCTGATAAAGACACTTTTGCTGGCCAAAGCCCTACTGGACCCTGCCAGGTCGATTCCTGCCCAGGGCATCCCATTCTGTGACTAAAGCAGCCTCTGTTTAAGACCATATAAGCATTTGCTCTTATCATATTTGAAATTAGCCTGATAAAGACACTTTTGCTGGCCAAAGCCCTACTGGACCCTGCCAGGTCGATTCCTGCCCAGGGCATCCCATTCTGTGACTAAAGCAGCCTCTATTTAAGACCATATAAGCATTTGCTCTTATCATATTTGAAATTAGGCCTGATAAAGACACTTTTGCTGGCCAAAGCCCTACTGGACCCTGCCAGCTCGATTCCTGCCCGGGGCATCCCATTCTGTGACTACAGCAGCCTCTGTTTAAGACCATATAAGCATTTGCTCTTATCATATTTGAAATTAGCCTGATAAAGACACTTTTGCTGGCCAAAGCACTACTGGACCCTGCCAGCTCGATTCCTGCCCGGGGCATCCCATTCTGTGACTAAAGCAGCCTCTGTTTAAGACCATATAAGCATTTGCTCTTATCATATTTGAAATTAGCCTGATAAAGACACTTTTGCTGGCCAAAGCCCTACTGGACCCTGCCAGGTCGATTCCTGCCCAGGGCATCCCATTCTGTGACTAAAGCAGCCTCTGTTTAAGACCATATAAGCATTTGCTCTTATCATATTTGAAATTAGGCCTGATAAAGACACTTTTGCTGGCCAAAGCACTACTGGACCCTGCCAGCTCGATTCCTGCCCGGGGCATCCCATTCTGTGACTAAAGCAGCCTCTGTTTAAGACCATATAAGCATTTGCTCTTATCATATTTGAAATTAGCCTGATAAAGACACTTTTGCTGGCCAAAGCACTACTGGACCCTGCCAGCTCGATTCCTGCCCGGGGCATCCCATTCTGTGACTAAAGCAGCCTCTGTTTAAGACCATATAAGCATTTGCTCTTATCATATTTGAAATTAGCCTGATAAAGACACTTTTGCTGGCCAAAGCCCTACTGGACCCTGCCAGGTCGATTCCTGCCCAGGGCATCCCATTCTGTGACTAAAGCAGCCTCTGTTTAAGACCATATAAGCATTTGCTCTTATCATATTTGAAATTAGGCCTGATAAAGACACTTTTGCTGGCCAAAGCACTACTGGACCCTGCCAGCTCGATTCCTGCCCGGGGCATCCCATTCTGTGACTAAAGCAGCCTCTGTTTAAGACCATATAAGCATTTGCTCTTATCATATTTGAAATTAGGCCTGATAAAGACACTTTTGCTGGCCAAAGCCCTACTGGACCCTGCCAGGTCGATTCCTGCCCAGGGCATCCCATTCTGTGACTAAAGCAGCCTCTGTTTAAGACCATATAAGCATTTGCTCTTATCATATTTGAAATTAGCCTGATAAAGACACTTTTGCTGGCCAAAGCCCTACTGGACCCTGCCAGGTCGATTCCTGCCCAGGGCATCCCATTCTGTGACTAAAGCAGCCTCTGTTTAAGACCATATAAGCATTTGCTCTTATCATATTTGAAATTAGGCCTGATAAAGACACTTTTGCTGGCCAAAGCCCTACTGGACCCTGCCAGCTCGATTCCTGCCCGGGGCATCCCATTCTGTGACTACAGCAGCCTCTGTTTAAGACCATATAAGCATTTGCTCTTATCATATTTGAAATTAGCCTGATAAAGACACTTTTGCTGGCCAAAGCACTACTGGACCCTGCCAGCTCGATTCCTGCCCGGGGCATCCCATTCTGTGACTAAAGCAGCCTCTGTTTAAGACCATATAAGCATTTGCTCTTATCATATTTGAAATTAGCCTGATAAAGACACTTTTGCTGGCCAAAGCCCTACTGGACCCTGCCAGGTCGATTCCTGCCCAGGGCATCCCATTCTGTGACTAAAGCAGCCTCTGTTTAAGACCATATAAGCATTTGCTCTTATCATATTTGAAATTAGGCCTGATAAAGACACTTTTGCTGGCCAAAGCACTACTGGACCCTGCCAGCTCGATTCCTGCCCGGGGCATCCCATTCTGTGACTAAAGCAGCCTCTGTTTAAGACCATATAAGCATTTGCTCTTATCATATTTGAAATTAGGCCTGATAAAGACACTTTTGCTGGCCAAAGCCCTACTGGACCCTGCCAGGTCGATTCCTGCCCAGGGCATCCCATTCTGTGACTAAAGCAGCCTCTGTTTAAGACCATATAAGCATTTGCTCTTATCATATTTGAAATTAGCCTGATAAAGACACTTTTGCTGGCCAAAGCCCTACTGGACCCTGCCAGGTCCATTCCTGCCCAGGGCATCCCATTCTGTGACTAAAGCAGCCTCTGTTTAAGACCATATAAGCATTTGCTCTTATCATATTTGAAATTAGGCCTGATAAAGACACTTTTACTGGCCAAAGCACTACTGGACCCTGCCAGCTCGATTCCTGCCCGGGGCATCCCATTCTGTGACTAAAGCAGCCTCTGTTTAAGACCATATAAGCATTTGCTCTTATCATATTTGAAATTAGCCTGATAAAGACACTTTTGCTGGCCAAAGCCCTACTGGACCCTGCCAGGTCCATTCCTGCCCAGGGCATCCCATTCTGTGACTAAAGCAGCCTCTGTTTAAGACCATATAAGCATTTGCTCTTATCATATTTATATTATAAGACACTTTTGCTGGGCATAGGCTTACTGCTGCCTGCCAGGTGCACTTCTGTTGAGGCATCCCATTCTGTAACATAGCATACCCCTCTTTATTTACACTAAGCAGCTCTCTTATTTACACTAAGCAGGCCTGTTGGAGGCTGAGTGTTACTGCTCACTTTTGGTGTGCATTATATTCTGTTTTATATAGACCCACTGCTGCCTGGGGGTTCTTAAAATATCACCTACTACCACGCCAGTTAGACTATGTCGGGCAGACAAGTGCCTGGAAGTGAAAAGAGGAGTGGCAGAGGCCAAGATTCCGCAGGCAGAGCTCGCATCAGACTGGGGGCCAGTAGCAGCAGGAGTCACGCTGAGAGACCTAATCTGCCAGTATCTGCTAGCGGTCGGGTCTCCACCAGTAACGCATCTGCCGTGGTAGATTGGCTGACGCGCTCATCAACAACATCATCACAACTTACATCTGAGACCCCCAGTCTAGGGTCGGTAGGTTCCTCTGACACAACCCTGAGTTGGCATGCCCCGAGAGCAGTCCCTGTCCTCCCATTTCCTCTGTCCTACGCCGTTCCCTCCCCCAGCGACGTATCCTATGCTTTGGGTTCAGCTCCACTCTTTAGTGAGGAGGACGATCAGATACAGGAGGACAGTCAGCAGCTACTGCCCAGCCAAGAAATGGAGGTGGCTTCTTTAGCTAGGCAGACAAATAGTGATGTGGACAGTGTCGTGGGTGCTGCGAGCGTTCCAGCTCCTGCGCCAGACACTGTTGACGAATCCACGAACATCAGTGACGTACAGCCACAACCCGGTGATGATGATGATGATGACGATGAAGCCGATCGCACTTGGGAGCCGGGTGATGAAGGGGCTTCATCGTCATCATCAGGAGAAGAGGGGCGCAGGTTGCCCCGGAGTCAGCAGCTGAGGCAGCAAGGTGGTAGCAGTCAGCATGGGGGCACAATTCCAAAGGCTGGAGCCGGCCGGGGCCGGGGCCGGGGTAGAGCACCTGCTGTGCGGCAGTCTACCTTATCGGGAGGTAGTGGAGCAGGGGTTCCTGGAGTTGGCAACAGCAGCAGTGAATCAGTGAGGCCAGGGGGTGGGAAAAGTAGCTACTCGGCAGTGTGGCAGTTTTTCCTGAGGCATCCGCAGGAGGGTAACATGGCCACATGCAAGATATGTAGGCAAAAGGTGAAGCGTGGCCAGGGTCCAAATGTTGGCACCACGGCCCTGCGTCAACATATGATGCGTCACCATAAAACGACCTGGGAGAACCGAGGCTCCCAAGGGGTGGTCCAGTCTGCTTCCTCACCAAGTGAGCTCCCAATTTCTGCCAGCCAAGGCTCCAGCACCTCAGCCGAAGGCAGCTGTGCGTCACACCCATCCTCTGTCGCTCCTGCTCCTCCTCCTCCTCCTCCAAGTCATGCATCCCGCCAGCAATCCATCAGCGAAGCCATGTCCAAGAGACAGCAGTATGCGCCCACTCATCCTACGGCGCAGAAGCTGAATGTGCTCCTGTCCAAGTTGCTGGTGCTGCAGTCGCTCCCTTTTCAGGTGGTGGAATCTGCACCTTTCAGAGAACTGATGGCTTGTGCCGAGCCGAGGTGGAGAGTCCCAAGCCGTCATTTCTTTGCCAAGAAGGCAGTACCAGCGCTGCACACTTTTGTTGAACAGAAGGTGGGCCAGTCCTTGAGCCTGTCGGTGTGTAGCAAAATACATGGCAGCGCCGACATCTGGAGCTGTAACTACGGTCAGGGGCAGTACATGTCGTTTACGGCCCACTGGGTGAATGTGGTCCCTTTGCAGCAGCAACTTGGACAGGTCACGCCGCTTCGGCCTCCGCGCTCTCTGCCCATTGGGCCTGTGACACCGTGCGACTCGGCCTCCTCATCCTCCGCCATCTCCTCACCCTCCACTGTAGGCTCAAGTCTCAGTGCCCCTCCAGTCTACCATGTGTGCAGGGCACGGAGGTGTCACGCAGTGCTTCACATGGTTTGTCTTGGCGAACGGAGTCACACAGGGGAGGAACTGCTTAAATGTATTCATCAGGAAATCCAAACATGGCTTACTCCGAGAAAACTTAAAATGGGAATCATGGTTACCGACAATGGGAAGAACATTTTGTCTGCGCTGCGCCAAGGAAGCCTGACCCATGCCCCCTGCATGGCTCACGTCTTCAATCTGGTTGTCAAGCGGTTTCTGAAGTGTTCCCCCCATCTGCAGGACATCCTAACAACTTCACGGAAACTTTGCATGCACTTCAGCCACTCCTACACCGCCAAACACACCCTTCTTGAGCTACAGCGTCAGAATGGTATCCCCCAACATAGTCTGATTTGCGATGTTTCCACCCGTTGGAATTCCACCCTTCACATGTTGGACCGATTATATGAACAGAGAAAAGCCATCACGGATTTCCTGATGATCCAAGCAGATAGGGGGACTCCCCTGTGTAACTTCAATGTCAACCAGTGGCAGCTCATACGTGACACCTGCCGTTTGCTCAGGCCCTTTGAGGAAGCCACTTTATTTGTCAGTCGGCAGGATTACGGGATGAACGACGTGATTCCACTGCTTCATGTACTACAGCACATGTTGGAAACCATGGCTGGTCAGGGCACTGGAGACATGGCGTTTACATCTTACGGCCACATGAACCCCCTTGGAGCTGAACTGGAGGAGGAGGAGGAGGAAGAGGAGGAGGAGGAGTTGCCCAGCGAAACACAGTTTAGGCTTGGCGAAATGGCTGGTTTATCTAGTCAGCGGACAGGAGAGGAGGAGCAGGAGCAGCCAGAGGAGCTAGAGGTTTTTGAGGAAGGAGAGACAGAGGACCCGGGCACACCGTGGCAGTATGCAGTGGAGATGGAGACAGGTAGTCCATCCGAGTCACTTGCGCAAATGGCACGAAGCATGCTCACGTGCTTGCGTAGTGACCCCAGAATTGTTTCCATCTGTCGGCGGGATGACTTCTGGCTGTCCACCTTATTGGACCCTCGCTTCCGGCACAAAATGGGGGCATTTTTTAAACCCACCGAGAGGGAGGACAAACTCAACTACTACAAAGACATTCTACGTAGGCAGTTGGCCAATGCCTATCTGCGCCATGGTCCATACTCTCGCAGGTCTGACTCGAGGGGACCTCTGCGCTCACCTTCCACTGCCATGGCCGCTGGGGGGGTTGGCAGCAGCAGCAGCAGAAGCTCCATCAGCAGCAGCAGCCTCAGTCTTCAGTCGCTAATGAGTAGCTTTCTACACCCGCATAGTGAGGCTACTCATGAGCAGCAGGAAGACCTGGAGCAGGACCTGAACCAGCAGGTCATGTCATACTTTGACATGACCATGCCAACACACCTTGAGGATCCGCTGGACTTCTGGGCAGCCAAACTTGATTTGTGGCCGCAACTAGCAGAGTTTGCCCTGGAAAAGCTGTCCTGCCCGGCAAGTAGCGTGCCATCTGAGCGGGTGTTTAGTGCGGCGGGGGCCATAGTTACGGCGAGGAGAACTCGTCTGTCAACTAAAAATGTGGAGAGACTCACCTTTGTCAAAATGAATCAGGGATGGATCAGCCAGGATTTCCACCCACCAATGCCTGATGCATGCGACTAGATTCAGCATGGTGCCACGTTTTACACTTTCCAAATGGTGCAAAACATATTTATGTCTTTAGGCCATTTTTTGGGCTCCTGCTGCTGCTACTGTCAACTCCTGCCAACTCCAGGGTGTGATTCATCCAATTTTTGGGCTCCTGAGGCCAACTCCAGTGTATATTTGGGCTCCTGCTGCTGCTGCTGCCAACTTCTGCCAACTCCAGGGTGTGATTCATCCAATTTTTGGGCTCCTGAGGCCAACTCCAGTGTATATTTGGGCTCCTGCTGCTGCTACTGTCAACTCCTGCCAACTCCAGGGTGTGATTCATCCAATTTTTGGGCTCCTGAGGCCAACTCCAGTGTATATTTGGGCTCCTGCTGCTGCTACTGTCAACTCCTGCCAACTCCAGGGTGTGATTCATCCAATTTTTGGGCTCCTGAAGCCAACTCCAGTGTATATTTGGGCTCCTGCTGCTGCTGCTGCCAACTTCTGCCAACTCCAGGGTGTGATTCATCCAATTTTTGGGCTCCTGAAGCCAACTCCAGTGTATATTTGGGCTCCTGCTGCTGCTACTGTCAACTCCTGCCAACTCCAGGGTGTGATTCATCCAATTTTTGGGCTCCTGAGGCCAACTCCAGTGTATATTTGGGCTCCTGCTGCTGCTACTGTCAACTCCTGCCAACTCCAGGGTGTGATTCATCCAATTTTTGGGCTCCTGAGGCCAACTCCAGTGTATATTTGGGCTCCTGCTGCTGCTACTGTCAACTCCTGCCAACTCCAGGGTGTGATTCATCCAACTTTTGGGCTCCTGAAGCCAACTCCAGTGTATATTTGGGCTCCTGCTGCTGCTGCTGCCAACTTCTGCCAACTCCAGGGTGTGATTCATCCAATTTTTGGGCTCCTGAAGCCAACTCCAGTGTATATTTGGGCTCCTGCTGCTGCTGCTGCCAACTTCTGTCAACTCCAGGGTGTGATTCATCCAATTTTTTGGCTCCTGAGGCCAACTCCAGTGTATATTTGGGCTCCTGCTGCTGCTACTGTCAACTTCTGCCAACTCCAGGGTGTGATTCATCCAATTTTTGGGCTCCTGAAGCCAACTCCAGTGTATATTTGGGCTCCTGCTGCTGCTACTGTCAACTCCTGCCAACTCCAGGGTGTGATTCATCCAATTTTTGGGCTCCTGAGGCCAACTCCAGTGTATATTTGGGCTCCTGCTGCTGCTACTGTCAACTCCTGCCAACTCCAGGGTGTGATTCATCCAATTTTTGGGCTCCTGAAGCCAACTCCAGTGTATATTTGGGCTCCTGCTGCTGCTGCTGCCAACTTCTGCCAACTCCAGGGTGTGATTCATCCAATTTTTGGGCTCCTGAAGCCAACTCCAGTGTATATTTGGGCTCCTGCTGCTGCTGCTGTCAACTCCTGCCAACTCCAGGGTGTGATTCATCCAATTTTTGGGCTCCTGAAGCCAACTCCAGTGTATATTTGGGCTCCTGCTGCTGCTGCTGTCAACTCCTGCCAACTCCAGGGTGTGATTCATCCAATTTTTGGGCTCCTGAAGCCAACTCCAGTGTATATTTGGGCTCCTGCTGCTGCTGCTGCCAACTCCTGCCAACTCCAGGGTGTGATTCATCCAATTTTTGGGCTCCTGAAGCCAACTCCAGTGTATATTTGGGCTCCTGCTGCTGCTGCTGCCAACTTCTGCCAACTCCAGGGTGTGATTCATCCAATTTTTGGGCTCCTGAAGCCAACTCCAGTGTATATTTGGGCTCCTGCTGCTGCTGCTGCCAACTCCTGCCAACTCCAGGGTGTGATTCATCCAATTTTTGGGCTCCTGAGGCCAACTCCAGTGTATATTTGGGCTCCTGCTGCTGCTACTGTCAACTCCTGCCAACTCCAGGGTGTGATTCATCCAATTTTTGGGCTCCTGAGGCCAACTCCAGTGTATATTTGGGCTCCTGCTGCTGCTACTGTCAACTCCTGCCAACTCCAGGGTGTGATTCATCCAATTTTTGGGCTCCTGAAGCCAACTCCAGTGTATATTTGGGCTCCTGCTGCTGCCAACTTCTGCCAACTCCAGGGTGTGATTCATCCAATTTTTGGGCTCCTGAGGCCAACTCCAGTGTATATTTGGGCTCCTGCTGCTGCTACTGTCAACTCCTGCCAACTCCAGGGTGTGATTCATCCAATTTTTGGGCTCCTGAGGCCAACTCCAGTGTATATTTGGGCTCCTGCTGCTGCTACTGTCAACTCCTGCCAACTCCAGGGTGTGATTCATCCAATTTTTGGGCTCCTGAGGCCAACTCCAGTGTATATTTGGGCTCCTGCTGCTGCTACTGTCAACTCCTGCCAACTCCAGGGTGTGATTCATCCAATTTTTGGGCTCCTGAAGCCAACTCCAGTGTATATTTGGGCTCCTGCTGCTGCTACTGTCAACTCCTGCCAACTCCAGGGTGTGATTCATCCAATTTTTGGGCTCCTGAAGCCAACTCCAGTGTATATTTGGGCTCCTGCTGCTGCTGCTGCCAACTTCTGCCAACTCCAGGGTGTGATTCATCCAATTTTTGGGCTCCTGAGGCCAACTCCAGTGTATATTTGGGCTCCTGCTGCTGCTACTGTCAACTCCTGCCAACTCCAGGGTGTGATTCATCCAATTTTTGGGCTCCTGAAGCCAACTCCAGTGTATATTTGGGCTCCTGCTGCTGCTGCTGTCAACTCCTGCCAACTCCAGGGTGTGATTCATCCAATTTTTGGGCTCCTGAAGCCAACTCCAGTGTATATTTGGGCTCCTGCTGCTGCTGCTGCCAACTCCTGCCAACTCCAGGGTGTGATTCATCCAATTTTTGGGCTCCTGAAGCCAACTCCAGTGTATATTTGGGCTCCTGCTGCTGCTGCTGCCAACTCCTGCCAACTCCAGGGTGTGATTCATCCAATTTTTGGGCTCCTGAGGCCAACTCCAGTGTATATTTGGGCTCCTTCTGCCCCTCATAGTGATGCCACTTCAACTCTCTGCAATTGTGCCGCTCTGCGATTCTATTAGCGATGCCTCTGATCTGCATGTGATATTTCTTCAAAGTATTATTTAACTAACCCAGCACGCATCCTGTGCGTGTTACAGCAAGGCTGAATGGTTTACAACCCTATTGAGGCTGTAGGAGGCTCAGAAATAGCCGTTTTTAATAGCGATTCGTCGCGAATTTATTCGGGTCGAAACGATTTTTGTCGGAAAATTCGGCGAATCAGTCGAATCGAATTTTTCAAAAGTTCGCTCATCTCTAATAGCTTTGTAAGCTTCTTTTATCATTGTGTAGCAGTGGTCAAGAGAATTCACGCCTCTAGTGGGACAGGTTATGTGCTGGAAGAACTTCGGCAGTTCTATATTAAGCTTAGCCTGATTGAAATCACCCATTATGATAATGAGGGTCTGGGAGTATTTCCTTTAACATTCAGTCATACAGTCAACTAAGCCATCTAAATCAGTTTTTACTGATGCCTGTGGAGGAATGTAGAGACCAGCCAGGATAAATGAGAAAAATTCCCTTGGAGCGTAGAAGGGTCTGCAAATGACTAATAATAATTCTAAAAATGGAGAGCAGCTTAGAGCAAGGATTTTTGTGTCTCTGCACCAGTTGGAGTTCACATAAAAGCAGATACCACATCCCCGTGTTTTTTGCGCTGAGTCACAGTCCCTGTCTGCTCTGATAATATTAAAATTTGGGAGCTCAAGGGTCATGTCAGGAATGTGGGCAATAAGACAGGTCTCAATGAAGCTAAGAACTGCTGAGTTGGAGAACTTCTCATTGTTGTTTTACCAAGCATTTATAATCCATGTGTAAAACCATGTGCATAACCTTCCATTTTTCTATGTTAAACTTAATTTTCCATTTAACTGCCCATGCTTCCAAGTTATCTAAATCTGTTTGTAGCTGCCTGCTGTCCTCTTTTCTGTTAATTACTTTACACAGCTTAGTATCATCTGCAGAGATTGAGACTTTACTGTTTAAACTGTACCCTATGTCATATATATATATATATATATATATATATATATATATATATATATAGTAGAGAATTGATCCCAGAACTGATCCTTGTGGTATTCTGCTAGTAACGGTAACCCAATCTAAATATGTACCAGTGATAACCGCCTTCTGCTTCCAATCATTAAGCCAATTTCTCACCCATGTGCACACGTTTTCCCCCAGTCCAAGCATTCTCATCTTTTGTACCAGTGGCACAGTATCAAATGCTTTAGAAAATTCAAGATATATGATATCCAATGACTCAGGTGCAGAAGGATAGATCGTCCACTATCCTGTAAGGTAGCAGTGTAAGAGCATGTGCAAGACTTTCATTCATGCTTTGGGCTCGTGTCTGGTTGAGTAGGTAGCATTTTTTATGCTCCCAAAATGTTCCTCTTAATCGCTGCTGCAGGAGGACCTGCTGGGGTGCAATTGGAGCAGGGTGGGCGGAAGCAGATGGAGCAGTGGGGGAGGAGGCAGAGGGAGACAGCTGCTGTGGCCTCTAGTCCAAGTGGTCTCTCCAAGGAATAGGGTTTTGGGCCCTTATGTGGTTGATCATATAGAAGGTGCCCATGTTTTTGAGGTCCTTGCCACGGCTCAAGCGCTGACCACAGCTCTTATGTTACAGATGTGAGATGTCCATACACATGATGTCTATCTAGATGAGCTAGCAGTGGCCCTGGGCTGCACTGTGAGACTGTGCCTGGTTGATAACTGTTGGTCATGGGGTGGAGGAGTTGGCCTTAAGGAGGACATAATTTTTGTCCCAGGAGGGTGCTGCTCTTCCATTACTGCTAGCCTGGTGACCTAATTTGGGTGAAGCACCTCATCATCTTATACATCTTAATCAACCTTCTCAGTGGAATCAAAGCGACCAGGGGCAACAGCTGCAGCCTTCCATCTTCCTTTCTGCTTTTTTGCCTTGGCCTTAGACCTATTGGGCACATGATTAGAACTTCCCTTGCCTTCTGATTGTGACCCCCCAATGGAACTTGAGCCTCATCCTCAACCCTCTTCCCATCTTTGTAAAAAGCCCCCCCCCCCGACACCTACTAGACCAGAAGAATAATGGAATAGTTTATTGAATGGATCCATATATATTACTTATATGGCCCTGGGTGGGGTAGTAGAACCATGTTGATGTCTTTTTGTTGGCCAGCAGGCTGGTCTTTTAGTGGAAGAGGATAAGGCAGAAATGGAATCTGCCACAGCTTATGTAAATGCATTTTAATACTATTAAGTGAGAATGACTGTTTGAGATGGAGCAGATTCTAATGATGATAGGCAAGAACCTAGATTTCATAAAGAAGGGAAAGTCGGGATTACATTTTGATTTTGTACAAGCCATAAAAATACTGGTTTCTAGTAAGCACAATTGTGTGGACGGGACAGGCACAGATATTGGTGTGCCTGATTTCCTCTCTGCCTATCTTTGCTCCTGCCCAATTCTGCTACTACCTTTAATATGCTATCTAATCTGGCTAGATTGCAAGCTCTTTTCCCACATCTAAGTAAGGCTATTGCTGTTTTAGTGTCTGTGTGAATAGCAAGTAAATACTAGCACTTGCGTAGCTACCAGGTGTTAGACTGCTTTTCAAAATGCAATATAGGGTAACATGGTGACCCGTGGGCATGATTTGGCAGTGGCTGATTTGCTGCAGAGTACACAGGGGATTGAGAACTTTATTGTGGGAAAGCTCTCAACAGGTTCAGCCATACCAGACAAAATTGCCCAGATATGGGTCAAAATCTACCTTCGACCCAGATCTGCAGCCCATCACTTAAGGGCATCAGCATTGGACTTGCTACCTGATTATACAAAACCTTTTAAATGAGATGAATAACCCACCCTTATGAGAAGGTACTGTGTGGAGTGGAAGGAGAGCACCTGATTATGCCCATAATCAATCAAGAGGAGGTTAATCGGATTTCTGAAGATCATCTATTACCACAGGGGTCAGCTTAACCTGTTAGGGAGGCTTATGAAACATGTCTCATAGACCCCTGTGTAAATGAAGGGATGTCTTTAATCAGTTGCCAGACTAAGAACAATATATATGGGTTTGAAAATGAATTGTAGAATATAACGGTCAGCTACAAACCCACAAGGAGAGATATGTTGCAGAGAATGCATATGAGAAAGCCCTGAAATATGTTAACCAGTTCAAAATGAAGATATTGGCGATTATTACTCCCCAGAAGGCAAATGGACCAGTACAAGACTATTTTAGAGGTTTATGCAAGCTGTAGAGGAAGCAAGGGGGAGTTTAGAACATAAAGGAATTGGAGAAATGCTAATGGAAACCTTAGTGCCTGCACTTAGTAACCTGGTTTCTGCTCATGCAGACTGCGGAGATATTTCAGCTTCAGCTCTAATGAATTTACCGAGCTCCATTTAGAGGAATATACAGGATGTGCAAGACAAGTGCTAGTAACAGCTGTAGGAATATCATGGGAGACACAACTTGAAAGAGATAAGGTGTAACAAGATAGGACATAAAGTGTAGATCTAGGACAAAGATTTTCTTTTGCACTATTTTGTGTGTTATCACTAGAAAACTCATCAGCATGTAGGTTGCAATCCATAATGGATCACACTGCCTTCAAATATTTAGCATGACCCCCAATGTTTGAAACTATATTTCAAGCAGCATTTGACCCTGGTGAAGATTACAACAGGTAGATTCTGCTGAAGCCATCTGATCTGAGTTATCGTACATGTTGAAAAATGAGTCTACATAGTTCTGACTAGAGCTTTTCTGTTCAAGCAACACATAATTTGGAAAGTATTGCCCACTCAAACCTGGTGGTAGTCAAAGTGGTAAAGAGCAAGTGTGCAAAATTTAGCAATTATATTACAGGTACATGAGTAAGCATTTTATTTTCATTTATATAGGTGGAAAAGAATCCTATGCTACATGGCAAATATCAGTATCTAAGTCCATTCGGGATATTTTCATTGTGCAGTAATTTCTCTGGTATTAAATGGATTATTTGCTTGAAATTAATAGTCAATACATTGTATTGCTTTTGACTGCAGTTAATTACCCCAGTCGGAATCAAGGTTAACAGGCAGTAGGAAGAACATGTAAACTGTAAATATCTATTGCACTGTGTAAATGCCAAAAAGAATTCCTTGTTCATCTCACAATGTACTTGGCGAAAAATAAATTGAATTGAATTGGTACACAAATTTGCAAGCACAATAAAGCTTCTCTGGGAGAAAATCACCCATCTTAGTTTTGTATACATAGATATATTTTTAACATAAAATAAACACAAACCGTATGCTTACCATGCATCCAGTGGAGTCAACTTTGCGATCTGAGACACACTTAAAATTGCGAGAACAGCCTCCATTACCAAATTATCATTCACCAATGTCAAATAAATTAGGGGCCGGCTTTTTTTAAGCAATCAGCCTTTAACAACAGCTAATTTTAACATATTGCCCAAAGGGGTATAGATGTTAAATGTGATTAAGAAAGTATTTTTGGCATGAAAGGAAATGGAAGACTTCTATAGGGAGCAGAGTTCCCTGTTAACAAAAAAAAAAACATCTTTACAGTGCAAGATGGGTTTCCCCTTAATGCATTCAAATATCTGTATGTAAAGCTAGAGGTTAGCTTTTACAAAATCATCAGTAGAAAAATCATCTCTCTTTAATTTGTTCCTAAATCTAATTTCAGAATGGAGGAAGAGGAGTGGTAGAACTATTTACATTTAACTATAGTATAATATCTTTATATAGTGAGAGCAGCATACAAAACAAATACAAATGCAAAATAACAATGCCAATTGATTTTCTTATCAGTTATACAATTATAACACCAACAATATGAATGTAACACCTAATGATACATTTTATTGAGGTGTTAAAATTGTATTACCGAAGTCTTGGTGGTTATTATGTTACTAAATCACTAAGTTTAATAGCTTTCAAACGTAATAAATTACATAGATGTTTGGTAATTTTCCTTTGCAAATTTGGGGAAATTTGGCTACTGCTTCTCCCATAGATTCTAATGAGATTTATGGGGTACCTAAATCTCACATGTTTTTGATCAAATTTGGCTGAATTGCACTAATTAAACAGTTTTTCAAGCAACGGTAGTAGATATATATCCAAAGAAGTTGTAGTTCCACACAGCTCCAATGCTTGACCATATTAGAGCACATATATTGCAAATCTTGAGAAAATCCAGCATGGCCAGACCCCGCAGTGAAGGAATGGTTATTGTTAGTTAAGTTCAGTGGATAAGACAATGTCCCATTTCATGTACCCCACAACTGCAACACATTTCAGGGGGGTTCCCCCTTTGTTAAGCAGTGAACAACCACCTTCACAGTGGCCCCGATATAAGCATAAGCATGTTAACAAAAGCCAAGCGTCATATGCCCAGGCTCAAAGGAGTTTGTATTAGTCAGTATCACTTGAACTATGTAAGCGTATATGTATCTTCTATATTCTCTGTATTCAATGTAGTTTGTATCTCTTGTTTCAATTTGAAACTGTGTAAACTGTAAATATCTATTGCATTGTCTAAATGCCAAAAAGAATTCCTTGTTCATCTCACAATGTACTTGGCGAAAAATAAATTGAATTGAATTGGTACACAAATTTGCAAGCACAATAAAGCTTCTCTGGGAGAAAATCACCCATCTTAGTTTTGTATACATAGATATATTTTTAACATAAAATAAACACAAACCGTATGCTTACCATGCATCCAGTGGAGTCAACTTTGCGATCTGAGACACACTTAAAATTGCGAGAACAGCCTCCATTACTAAATGAGCAGTCGCGTACTGGACCAAAAGATGATAACAGGTCATCTATTGTTTCAAAGTGGGTTGCCAACAGGGCTTCCTGTCTGTAAAAAGAAAAGAGTGGACTACATATTCAATATTTTGAAGTATAGTTTCATATTCTAAAACACTGGGAGCCCAACTGATTATTAGCGCCTTGTAGCGCCACTTGAGCATCTGCCCAGAGACGCTATTAGGCCCTCTGCCACAATGCCGGCCACAGGCAGACAGCGCTGCTAGTGTTCAGCAATGAAGGCTATGTGGCACTGTGCCCCTGTTAGTATTTTCTCCAATGGAGGTAGCGATAGGTAGCACCAGGAATCCAGCAAATATAACATGTAAGAGAACAGTGCTAGTGCTGGTGTTTATTCAGCAAGGGATAGCGGCAGGTAGTGCCTTTTAAGTGGCCGGCAGCGTCTGGTGAACGGACACTGTACGCAATACCACATTTATGAAGCCGATTCTGGTGAGCGACTGCAACAGCGCCATGTAGCGTACCCAAAGCTCAGTGTAGAGTGTCGGCGTTCAGGCTTCCAGAGTGACCGGTAAGACCTGTTGCTACCGTTCGCTCTCCCATACATTTCAATGGACGTTCCTTCTAATCCCTTTCCTGATACCATCGTTCGCACTGAGCAGCCGTTGCCGTTCACTCCCTGCAGCACTCTAAAGTTGTTAAATGTGGTCTAGGCGTGGGTTGCAATTGCGCGGAACACTGCCTTGCGTACTCTGTGGCGAATAGGAAACAGTATTAATGCTTTAGATATTTGCCTATTCTTACAGTAACTGAAATACATAAATAGAAACTGTTGTACAATCTATATAATATGGAAAGCAGTGCTATAGAAATGTATTTCCTTTTTTATCTTTAACATTTTGAGCCTGTAGCCTGTTATGTATGTTCTTGTTGTGTTCTATAGCGTAAACATAAGATATTCAGCGTTTCATATTGTTCGTACCTTGCGAGGGGGGTTAAAGGTTTTGCTTTCACTTTCGTTTTATGCACTTCCAGTTTTCGGCCTATGCAGAGCCAAGCCATGTCAGCTTCTCTTCCTCATCTGCGTCGGATTTATTAGTATCCATGGACATAATTTGCAACATATAACCACTTTTTAAAATTTCTATATTGTGAAGTTCACAAGCCCTTTATGGCAGGTTAAAGGAGTCTTAAACTTTTTAAAATTGTTCACAAATTATTAAATTTTATTATTGAACATGTTAATGTAATGTAAAATGTTATTGTTGAAAATATTTTTTAATTTTAATTTTTTTTTTTATCTACTTTTTGCGTAAAGGAATACGACTATGCCCTGAGTGCTAAGAGCAGCATACTGGAGGAGGGGATGGCCACCGTGTCCCGCCGCTTCAACACCAAATTAACCCCTAGAGCCATCATCCAGAAATGGTCCGATTTCAAGCGCCAGGACAATGAGGGCATGTATCGGCTCTATGATGCATACGCTTCTAGTAAGATCCACACACATACACAGACACTATTTTTACATATGTCCACATTAATCTGCTGATGTCTTACCATTTCTCCTTTGTATTTTTTTCCCTCTCTACAGATAAGCGTGCTCCCCAGGGTAAGCACAGGAAGGGTATCCTTCCCCGCAGATGTGAGGTTGGATCGGATGAGTCTGCGGGGAAGGGTCCCTCTCTCCGATCCCACATTGAGGACTTAGGGGAGGAAGGGGATGATGCCCCAGTGGAGTCTGCTGCTGGGGTGAGGGCAGTGTGGAGCTTCAGCTCCTCTCATTCGGACTCAGCCGAGTCCCAAACCCCCTGTGGCCACTCTCAAGTGGGGAGTCCCAGTGGGGAGAAGGCGAGGGACTCCACCACACTCCCTCAGGCATCAGGGAGTGAGAAGGAGGAGGGTGACCCTTCGGGTTTGGGCTCTGCTGGGCCCATTGTGAGGAGTGGAGGCACCTCGCCTTCACCTCATAGCCCTCCCTGGGATACAAGCAGCAGCTCATCACCTGGTGAGTGGACTTCTTACTTTGGCTTTGTAGTTCCATTGTTCCATTGTTGTTATTACAATTTTTCTTTCCATTCCTAAATGTTTTTCAGGGCATCATAGGGCTGGCACCCCCTCCACATATGCTGCGGATGTGGCACTCAGGCATAGTCGAGGTAAGAAGTGCTTTAGTTTGAAAAATAAAGTATATGCATATAGTGTTTTATGCCTATATCATTTTAGGAATATATGAAACCTGATATTGTTGTGAAGTGACCATGTGGCCTCTATCACAGTAGCCTCTCTTCTGGTGTACCCCTACTTCAAAAGATTATGTGGCTTGATCATGTTTTAGCCAAAGTAGTATTGTTTTAGCTAACACATGGCCAACTTGAACTATTCACTCTAATACATTGTGAGGGCTATTTTCTATATCAAATACAATGTTCTTATGATTGCTTCTGTTGTGTTTTTTCTCAATACAGATGTTTCCACGCAGGCGGACCCAGTCGTAATTCTCCCCACCCCATCTCCAACCCTCCAGCCGCATGGGCCCAAGTCACAGATGTGATTGTGAGTAATGTGATTTGTTACAATAACCTTCAAAACATGCATATGTATGTGTCCATGACCATGTACACATGTTAGTGGCAGTCTACAGTTTACTATCATACATGGAGACCCTCTTTTTGCAATAATCATTCATAATTGAATCTAAGCATGCTAGTTTGGTGCCCCTGCTAATGTTACTTGACCCTACATGATAAAGGCAGCAGTTGTTTATGTGGTGGGTTTAAATTCCTGCTACTATTATAACTCCCCATTCACTAATCATTAGACCCAATCATTATTTCCATTTAAAAGGTGAATGTATTTAGATCATATTACATAGCAGGGGATGCAGCAGCATGCACTCCCCATTCCCCAAGTCAATAAGAGCCACCTGGTGAATGACGTAGTCACAGCAGAAAGCTCTAATTGGACAAGAGCCCATGCATGCGCCGGTGGAGCCAGGAAAGGTGCGTTTTAAGGGCTAATAGGGGGGTTTCACACAGCAGGGGATCCCAATTTGGGATGTCCCAGGGGCATGGAACAAAACCCGGGAAACGTCAATACTTTCCCCCTCGACTCAGACCTGTCAAATGGAGAAAACGTGCCCATGAGGTCCTCCTTAAATATTCCAAGTTGCTGTACAACTACCAACCCACAAGACTGGCAACCCCGGGATATGTGAATGGGCTGGTTTCAACACAGTGTAGATATAAGACTGTGGCACAACAAGTTGCTCTACAATGTCAGTTGGTGTCTTTTTACCCAGTAGAGCAAATAATTTTGCAATGCAAAGTTACCACGTAACTTTCAAAGCTTAAAAGACTAGCATGTTACAAGTTCACCATACACCCAGCAATGCAATAACTGTATGTCCCTCTGTGTTGATTGGATATATTTATGTCATTCTTCAATTCCATATGAGCATTATTGGCAGGTCTACAAAATAAAGACCTATACTACCTCAAGTCACAGTCCGTAGGTTCAGCCAGCATTAGACAAGCCTCAGCTGCTTTTGCCAGCCCCTGGCATTGGGCTAGGCTTTTCGAATGGAGTCCCTCTGTGGACCCTGCTTTTTCGACCATCTGGGTCCCACCCTCTTTAAAACGAATAGTCCTACTCACAAATGACTTGCATGGGTCGCTGGTGAATTCCTTAGCTGACCTGACATCACATTTGACTTCAGATCTCAAATCAGGTCGCCGCAGGGATGACACTATACTCATGAAACTCATTATGACTAAAGATGGGCAAACCCCCAAAAGTTCGGGCTCCGCAAGTTCAACCGAACTTTGCATAGATGTTCGGGTTTGGGTCCCAAATCAGAACCAGGTTTCCACTTAAATCAATGGGGACCTGAACTTTGGGGGCTGGCTGTGGTGGGGAAGATACGGAGTGTGTAGCAGAAGCGCTGCTGTAACTCACCTGAGCCCCGATCCTCTTCTGTCTTCAGTGGTGTTTCAAACTGGCCCCAGCCAGGGCTACAAAAAGATGGGCTTCAGCTACCATGAATGAGGACACTTTTAAAACTTGGAGTGTCCTCACTCATGGGGACCGGTAGCCATCTTTTTGTAGCCCAGTCACATTAGACAAAGCTTGGCCCTGAGAAAAGTTAAAATTGGGACCCAGATTATCTTCCAACAAAACATTTAATATTCAGTAAAATGTAGGAAATCATATCACACACTGCAGCAGCCGAAGGTGCTTGCTAATTCAGCTTAAGTCTCCTTCTTACTTATACCAGGTTGGACCAGAGTAAGGCCAACTGTGAGGCTGGAAATTGCTGCAGGCTTTCGTTGATTACATTAGGCATAACACTATACCTCAAGGCTATATTAACCTGGTCTAAGCAGGGTCTCTAGGACAAGAGTCATGTTCCAGCTCCTGTGCTACAGTATATGACTAAGGAAGAAAGCATATACATATAAAAAGTCTACTTATTGTACTGCTTCAGTTATGTTATTGGTCAGTTTTCTGACCAATCCAATGAATGAGTAAAGAAAGGCGCCTAATAGAAATTAGTGAACTTTTTAAATGTTTGGTTTGAGCGATTCGCCAAGTGATTTCCTTAATTCAGCATTATAGTCAAACTAAAAGGTGTGGCAAGAGTTAGACTTAAAATATTGGTATGTGTTACTAGGTAGGATCTGTATTGATTCTTACCGGACATCAGCTGGGTCTTCTGTCACCAGGACATCTGTCTTGCAGCTAGCAAGTGGACTTATTGACAACTCCATTGGAGGCACTACAAAGCTTTTGCTGACAGGAAGCCATACACCTTGACCCAAGCTATATGTTGACCTATAACATATGCATGATATAATGAGGTACTGTTAATTCATTTTTTAAATTATATTCAGAATATATTTGTAATATTACCATGAAAAGAGGACCGAGGTATTGGCTAAAGATAACAGCTGCCTGTTGCTGCAACCTTCGGTGAAGTGGGTGGATGGGCCATCAACCAGCTTTTCTATGTTAGGGATGGACTCTGAGCTTAAACACAGACTTTTGGCTTAAGCCGGGGTTCGAATTTGGTTGAACTCTGTGCTTCGGACTCGCCCATCACTACTCCCAACTGAAAGTGCAGTGTTAATCAACGTGGGACACAGAGCTTGGCGATGGATCAGAGGTATGTAGAAAAAAAAATATATATATATATTTTTTATTTGCTTATGTGTTTTTTTACAGGAGGCTAGCAAGTCATTTGCCAGCTAGTAGGTGACTTGCTATTAACCCCCGGCCCCATTACTTGCATTCTCAAAGCAAGGGGATGCAAAAGAGCCTTTATCCTATGAGGTCTATGTAGGCTAGTACCTACATACAGTAGTCAGCTTACGCAACCTGGTCTATCAGCCCTCAGAGCTGGTGCTCGGGCTAGCTTTACTGGAAAGGGGAGACTCCATGTCATTCTATTTAAAAAACTGCATGCCCACCTAACGCCATTTTTTTGATATAAAAGTGTCTTTTCAGTTTGCTGGTAGGAATAGGGGTGCTACCGATACATATGTGGTACCACTGTAATGGGGAGAAATGGGGCTTGCGACATTTTAAATAATATACATTTTTACATTTTTTTAAACATATTTTTACCCAAAATATTAATGCACTAAAACATTACAAACATTAATGCTAAAGCCCAAATTCTGCTGGAAAAACACAGTATATAATTTTTCTGGAAATCTCTGCAAATTCCTGCGAACATCATGGGTATAAACCAACAGATGCAAAAGGAAGCCACTGGGGCAAGTGGCAAAATTGGGGCGGCACTGATGCAAATATAAATACTAGGTGCACTGCCCTGTGGGGTATGCCCCAAGATAATGCACACAACTTACTATGGAGTGGCCTCCACCCACTCCCAAATCCTAACCCCACAGAGACTGACTCTTGCACTGAAACAATCATAATCTAATCAATTTTATTGTACATGCTTTAAAAACATGCATGTTAAAAACAAAATAACTGTGCCATAAGAAAATGCGCAACCGGGGGGAGCCTGCACTCCTACTGAGGTTCCAACAAGTCTATAATGCTATTAACACATATAGCTATACTGCATCTATAAAACATATACATGCATGAACAACCTAAAGTGACAGTGCTTCTCTAAGTGCATACATCTCAAGTAAACAACATCAAAAAATATATTAATAGTGCAAGATTAAAAAACCTCAGTACAAGGTTAAAGTGCAACAGTGCCAAACATATCACAAACAAAAAGTGCTTACTAATACGGGATACCGACGAGATACACTACCCATTACTGGCCGTGAGCAAGAGCCTGGCAAGGCTCGAAACTCGTTGGTCGCAGCCTGGGGGGGCCATCCTGCTTCATATATTAGTAAGCACTTTTTGTTTGTGATATGTTTGGCATTCCTGGGCAGGAAAGAGCATCTACCAATACATATATAGTGCCATTGTAACCAGAAGAAATTTGGCTTTTACACACAATATGGTTTTCTTGATAAACGTTCATAAACGTTCAAAAAAAATGTAACAAAATTCTTGTACCTGAGGGTCTTTTCAGGTGCTTGCTGTCCAGTCACCAGATCATAACCTCTTTCCAATGTATTGTAGGGCCATGGGCTAAAGACAGAAAGCACTTTGTTAATGACATTATTTATGCTAAGCTATTAACAACTCATACATTTGTTATTTGCATAACCCATGTCTATAACCACACTATTTATTGTACTGTACTGTATTACACTGTTTGTTACAGTCTTAGTTGGTCAGTTGAGTAAAACATTGTGATCTTTTGTTCTCTATATCAATTACAGTATAACACAACTTGAAGCAAGAAAAAAAAGCTTTTAAGAGTTTTTTGTGGATACTTAAATAATATTTATTAGGCATCCTAAAACACTGATTTCCTGTAGGGTAAAGATAAGGCAATGTAAAGTGTAAGATTTGCACTGCTGAAAGTTATGAACACCTGTTATGTTCTCACTTTTGAATTATAGTGTTATAACACATGTGCATTATAAAAGTATATGTATTTTTGCTTTAATGGAAAGGTGCTCTTATCTATGGCAGCTTATACAAAAGAGAAGACATCTGTAGGCATAAACAATAAAAGGGTCCTGTTAGGGCGAGCGCTGCACGCCCATCTAGCAGCACTTCACTTACCTCCATGGCTGCATCCAGCCGTCATCCATTTTGCAGCACTTCCCTTATGGCTGTTCCTAGCTGTCTCCCTTCCCCCAATGCTTCCTTCTCACATGCTCAGGTGCGCGCACGTCGCCGTCCACTAGAGGGCGAGCGCACTAGATTCCTGAGATTTAAAGGGCCTGTACAGCACTGATTGGTGTCTGGTCATCCAATCCTGCATCCACTTCTCCTATTTAAAGAGGCACTTCCTTCCTTCAGTGCCGGATCTTGGTCTCTCCATGCTTGTTGAAAGTCAGACATTCTTGGATTACTCACCCATGTACCGACCTCTGCCTGTCCCCAACTCTGAACCTTTGCTGCCTGCCCCGACCTCTGCCTGTACTTACTACGTCTTTTGCCTGCCACTTGTGTACCTCGCTGAACCTCGGCTGACTGTGGGACTGGGCCTCTGTTGGGGGGTAGGGACCTGGGGGTCACTCGCCACACGAAACCAACCTGCCTTGCGGTGGGCTCTGGTGAATACCGGTGGCCCCTTAGACTCCGCTCCCCTGACACAGTACCCGCCATCGGTCCCACAGTTAAAGCGGATCCACACCTGAGTCCGCTCCACCCGGTCCGTGACAGGTCCATTATATTAAGGAAGTATTGTTTAGGAGTAGGAGGTCCATGAGAGTGGGCAATGTGTTTTGTCCTTGTGTGTCATCCTGCAGTCTTGCACAGGATGCCTCCCAACATAAGGCAGACCCTCGGGATGGGGGTGGGGGGTACCTACTAGTGATATCTGCAAAGAACCCTAGAACTGTCTATTTACATTTGGGTACACATTTATATTTGGAAGGCTGTATAATATGAGCAATGGATCACAGAAAATTGAACAGAGCGGCACATGTATATGTCAGAAACAAACAGGTTCCACAAAATGTTGTTACTAAGGATTTTTCTTTTGCATTGGCTGGTACTCCTGAGATTTGCGGTACCATCCCCTCTTTCATTGATCGTTTTTTATCTTTCCTTTTTGTCTGTTTTTATTTTTCATTTCCTTGCTTACATCCCCATTTGATCAGTTTATAATTTGGTTTAGAGGGGCATGCAAAAGCAAAGTTGCCAAACGTGATTGGGCTTTCGAGTTTGAATGAGGAAGAAACCATTACATTTGTCCTCTTGGTGGCTAGGTCCCAGGTGGCAAGCCCTCCACCCTTTTGATACATGGATAGTTTTATCTCTTTGAAACTTTAAGCAATAACTTTGCTAGTCACTGAACATTGCTCAATAAGCATCATGGATGCTGCTTTTCTGTATTTTATTTTGTTGCTTCTCCCCTGTCCTATGGGAATTCCTGTACACAATTTAATTCAGAGCGAAAAAAATAATTTGCTGTTTTTAAAATAGTTTATACAACCGAACAAATATTTTTGCATGTGCACTAAAACAGTAGTTTGGATCAAGATCAGTAATGTCACTCAAATAGCCGGTAAGAACACTCTTTAAAGATAATCCTATGCAATGCAAATCAAAATGATAGGGTGCATTTATCAAAAAGTGGGCAGAACTAGCAGCAGTCATGCATATACTGCCTCCTAATCTACTGTCCCTTGGACTCTTTGTATAGCGATTTGCTTTGAGCAAAACTAGCCCTGTGCCTCCAGCATTAACCCTTATAAATGGTGTGCATTTATAAGTCTGTTCCACACAATAGATATGAAAAAACAGTGTGACCCTCTGCACACTCAGAGGGTTAAAATGTTTTTTTTGTGTGTGTGTGTGTGTGTGTGGGGGGGTTGACACATGGGCCCACTTACATGATAAAAGAAGCTATATGGTGATCCCAATGCATTTAATCGTCAGCTGATTTACAATGACCAGTGATCTAGGCTTATGAAGTTATACAAACAAACTTAAGAGTTTAAGCAAGACTTAAATAACACAATTGTAATTCAATTCCAAATCACAAAATACAGAAAGAATCATATAAACATTTACTTAATGAGTGGGTGGTGATAAGTGAAGCACCCGGGAATATTATCTGTTAGGGGTTCTGTAGGAGGCAATGCATAGGTGGAGTGTGGCTTCTGTATTCCTCAGCTTCCGCAGTGGTAGAATGGGGATGTAACTTGCAGGAACATTAATGGTATTTTGTATGACTTTCTGGGTGCTCCTGAGTTGCTGCTGGACTTTGTGGTCAAGCACCCAATCTGTGCAACTTCTAAACTGTGGCAGTCCAGTCCTCCTCCTCTTGAGATGTATCTTGAGCCCCAGAACATGCATGCACTTTCAATGCCCTGTCACTCTCCACTTCCCCACCGCTGCTTTACCTTGAGTGTGCTGACTGCTCATTGCTGCTAAGCATCCCCTAGTGCCATTAGCAGCTATACGGGGCTCAAGAGTGCCGCAAAAGGCAGTCAATATATCTTTGTGCTTCACCTGGTCTGGGATGGGGTCATAACCCCTGCAATGCCCCCTTGGGTGTTCACCTGCTGAGAATACATGCCAGAAGGTATCAGGGTCTCTACCTGGTGTAACTGATCTCAAACATCTTAGTTGAAGGAAAAGACACAAAGATCCATGTACCTCCAAAAACTACCAAACGTGAATAATGAGATTAATGAGAGACAAGACCATCCATAACATTAAGTACGTAGGCACACCTGAATAGTGGCTGGGGAGTATAATTGTGTGTCTGACCTAATGTGGCCAATAAATGGGAAATGTAATAGAATATACTGCTGCTTATTTAAGCTACATGTATATTTGTCTTTTGACTGTAATTTTAGGCTTTTCCTTGATGTTGTGCTTACATTATCTTCCATCCACTATTAGCACAGGATTTCGGAATCATAAGATGAACACTGATTCTCTTCTCTGTGACCTCTTTCACTATACTCTTCAGAAACAGGAACAAACAATATTTTTAGGAATCCTGAAAAATCTTTACACTGGGAATAGAGCATCTATCTCTGTTAAAGGATTCTTCTCTAATAGTTCTAATATTTTGAGAGGTACACGCCAAGGCTGTCCCATTTTTCCCTGCCCTTTTCGCTTTAGCGTTGAAACCCCTTGCCTGTGCTATTCGGCAAAATCAAAACATAAATGGCTTAAAATGTGGTCACAGGGAGCACAAGTGTGCACTTTTCACTGATGACTGGCTATATCTCCATCCTGCCCATCTTTTTAACCAACTTGCTTAATCTCTTAAAAACTCTTACTCACAGCTATTGGGTCTTGAGAATAATAGGGGTAGGTCTGAAGCTATGAACATCAATATTCCCGATGAGACTCTAAATAAAATTCAAAAGCATTTTCAATTCAAATGGAACTCAGACCATTTATCCTTTCTTGACATTATGCGCACCCTAGACCCATATAAGCTTTATAGTATCAATTACAAAAAATCTTTGTGGGAAGCTTTCTGATGATCTTAAAAAATGGTCACCTCTAAACTTGTCTTGGTTTGGAAGAATAGCTTCAATCAAAATGCCGCTTCTCCCAAAAGTTCTGTATTTCTTCAGAACCCTCACAATCTCAATCCTTCCTAAAGACCTCAAATATTCCAAACCAAGATTTTAAATTTTATGGGGAAATATATTCAGAAGAATAACCCAGAACATCCTATTTGCTCTGAAATCGAGGGAGGGGGGGGGGGGGGGGGGCTCTAAAATATTTCCACACAGCTAGGATTACTCAGTTAGCCCCACTATATACCCTACAGGAAAGGCCGGTGTGGGTGGAAATGTAGCAGTTTGCTTGCCCCGCCATGTCTCTTGACCTGGCAATTTGGATATTTCCTGGAGACAGTTTCTTGGAAATTTGGGCTGCCCCCCCCCAAAAAAAATCCCCCTTAAATCCAATTACCTACCTTTGACTTCAATGTTTGGAAAACCCCCTATATGTTCCTGGTCATCATAAAAAAAGCTTCCAGTGGTGGATTGACAATGGACTATCATGTAGGCCTCTACGTAGATAAAAGTGATATAAAGGGCTTCAAACTATTTTACAACATCTTCCACCCCTCACCCATTTTTAACTATTTAGATCTAATAAAACCTTTCACTTTTTACTTAGTCTTAAAAAGAAATACCTCCCTAGGATGTTGGGTGGACCTGGGTGTATCGCTCTTACATATGACGTCCTGAGCTCTTCTTCCCTTAAACATTCATATATGCCAGCCTTGGAGCGGGATCCTAAATTGAATATAATTGGAGTGGAGCAGTGGGATTGCTGGCCGGGAGTCTCATAAAGGGGTTTACAAACATGTCAGTAGTGGAGGCAGGCTACAAGATCCTATTACGATGGTATATGGTCCCCACTAGGTTTGATAAGGCATTCCCTGGAGCTTAATGAGAATGTTTTAGAAACTGTGGAGCTCCAGGTTATATGATCCATATATGGTGGACAAGCCCAAAGGTGACGACTTTCTGATCAGAAATGATCAAACTTATTAGACACATTACCAAGGTCAAATTATATTTCTCCTATGATCTTGGTCTTCTCCATGACCTCTCAAATATACCACACTATGGCTTTGAATAAATTAGTCCTTATTGCAGCAAAAGCCTTAATCGCTTGCTCATAGAAGCAAAAAAAGTATTTTAAACTTACTTTATAGATGTCACGCCTGGAGTTCCTCCTTAGCCTTTGCCTGTTTCTCTTTACAACAATTCTCTTCCTGCCTGGTCTGCCGAGTTTGATAGCTCTGTCCAATCTGACTTCTCTGCTGAGTTTGAGCACCCTGCCGGGTCTGCCGAGTTTGATTGCCGTGCCCGGTCTGCCGAGTTTGATCGCCCTGCTGGGTCTGCAGAGTTTGATAGCTCTGTCCAATCTGACCTCTCTGCTGAGTTTGATCGCCCTGCCGGGTCTGCCGAGTTTGATTGCCCTGCCGGGTCTGCCGAGTTTGATTGCCCTTCCGGGTCTGCCGAGTTTGATTGCCCTTCCGGGTCTGCCGAGTTTGATTGCCCTTCCGGGTCTGCCGAGTTTGATCGCCCTGCCGGATCTGCCGAGTTTGATCGCCCTGCCGGGTCTGCCGAGTTTGATCGCCCTGCCGGGTCTGCCGAGTTTGATCGCCCTGCCGGGTCTGCCGAGTTTGATCGCCCTGCCGGGTCTGCCGAGTTTGATCGCCCTGCCGGGTCTGCCGAGTTTGATAGCTCTGTCCAATCTGACCTCTCTGCCGAGTTTGATTGCCGTGCCGGGTCTGCCAAGTTTGATTTCCGTGCCCGGTCTGCCGAGTTTGATCACCCTGCTGCATCTGCCGAGTATGATCGCCCTGTCCAAAGTGACCTCTCTGTCCAATTTGATCGCCCGTCTGCTGATTTTGATCGCCCGTCTGCCGAGTTTGTTCGCCCTGGCCATTTTTTCGTGGACTTTGATCCTGGGGGGACTTCTATGTCTGCCAAGTCTTTGCCTGCCTCAGGCTATATCCCTATCTTACCCATCCTGCGGAGCAGTTTTTTTAAGGCGTTCGGTGCCCGCCTTGTCGGGGGGAGGATACTGTCATGCCTGGAGTTCCTCCATACTCTCTACAACAATTCTCTGTAGTATGCAGCTTGACCTGCAGGTGGTGCTGTTCTGCCGAGCTCCCAGGAATCAGCCAGCACCTGTGCTAATTACCTGCTGGCCTTTATATACTGATGCTGCCATGCAGTCAGTGGCTCAGCATTGAACTCTGTATTCAGAAACCTGAACTCTGGATCTAAGAACTCTTAACCTGGATTCCTGTAACCGGACCTCTGAACCCTGAAACCTGAACTTCCTTTTCAGCCCTTTGTTTCCCTGTTTTCCCTCTTGGACTTCTCATGCATGTATGTTACCTCATTGCACACTGTTTTATGTATAGCACTCTGAGAGTGAGAGTTTGTTTTTTCACAATAAACTCAGTTTGCTGCAAAATCCTAGTCTCTCTGACTTGCAGTACTCAAATTACTGGTCACTTTTTATTAGTGGATTTCTCCCTTGAGAAATCCATGAATATAGATAATTAAATTGTATCCTTATTAATGAGAAGAGATTAGCTATCTGTAAATACAATATGCTGAACTTTACTCAGATCTGGTCCCCATGGGCTGATATTTCCAGTCTATTGATCTAAAATCCACATCCCCCTCACACTCCTATACTCTCTTTTCTATTTTACTCTTCTCTCATATTTCTTCTTACTATTCTTAGTAAATTTTTTTTCTTTCCTTTAAATTTGATGTATGTTTATTCCTAACCACAAGACATCTGTACTAAATGGTTAATGCCATGGGCACCTTTTCGATTATCATATACGAGCACTATAAAAGTCTGAATCCCTACTGGATTTCTTTCACTCCCCTTTTAGCCGAAATTTTTACAACTATATAATGCTGATGCTGACTTTTTCTGTATAAATACGACTTACTGTATGTACACTATTGCCTTTCTCCCTTTTTATTATTATTATTATTGTTTATTTATATAGCGCCATCATCTTCCATAGCGCTTTACAAGGTATATGATCCAGCATGCACAAAGCCTATTGAAGTTCCTACCTTATAACTCCACTTTCACCATCTCCCCCAACCCAGTTACCATAATAATTTTTACATTTACAGTTTAGGACCATCTAAACATCCATTTCAAAGGGAAAGTCATAAGCCAAACAGGTCTATTCAGTTGGCAGCCGTTCAGCCATCATATTTTCAATAAGTTCATCATTTCATTCAGAGGGACAAATTTGTAACGCTTAAATTGTAACAGCTTAACAAAACAATCACTTGGTTAATTTTTTAAAAATTGTAGGATGTGTGACTGATATTGTTGCTATCGAAAATTAACCTAGTGATTTGTAAAGCTGCCACAATTTAAGCCAAACAACAGACATAGAAAATGTGTCCCTCGGAAAATGGTCAGCTTTGCACTTGCAAATTAGCAGACTGGATAGAAACTATACAAAAATTGAGCACAGTATGGAACAAGCAATGATTTTTGAAAACATTTGGAGAAAAAAGTTATGATGTGGTGGTTAGGGACCAAATGGGCACAATAGCTGAACAAAAGGAATTGTCTAATATGCCAAACAGACAAACATAAAGGTGATAGTATGGTATTTGTACCATTTCTTTAAGTGTGATAACTGTATGGCCCGTAAATCAACTTTAGAAATATTCTCTCTGAAAACCATATCCTATTGCTACATTTTAAGGAGTATCATAATTCAAATCTTGCGGGTATGAAATCAAGGGATCTTACAATAAACACAACAGATGGGGCTCAGCACAGCTAATAAGCTTGCTAAAGTAATTGATTGGGTGCTGGTTGTAGACAGAGTCAAGACACTAAAGTGTCATACCAAATGCACAACAAAAGAGGGGGCCGCCAGATCAACCCCAAAATGGCTCTGCCACAATATACAGCCGCACACCAGAAAATTATGTAAAAATAAGCTAAATATTGATTTATTGACACCAAGATCAATTTATACATAAAAGACACATACATTTAAAACAAATCAAACTATATACAAGGGTGACCTAGGACACAGGGACCAATTATATTATCAGAAAAAATCTTAATATTAAGAAGCCCTCCTATTTAGGATCTAATCTGGCGCCCCCCCTCTTTTGTTGTGCATATGAAATCAAGGGAGATAGACATTAATGTACTAATTGGAGAGGAGGTCATAGGGTTAGGGACAAAAAATTGAATCCAGTGGCTTTATATCTTGGGCACTTTAAAACCACATGGGTTTAAAATAGAATTTGACTTGTAATGTTTTAGATAGATAATTCCACATTTTAAAGAATGTTTTTTTTTTTTTAGATGGAACGTTTGGGTTGAGTTTTAACTGGTTTATATATGGTATACCTTTTTCTTACAATATTTATATAAGGAAACTGTAATGCTGTTGAGATTCTTATTACAAAATGAGATATTTTATGGTTTATCAATTTAAAATTTTTTCGTAGGATGAATGTAAAATTATCTTTTTAAATGAATCTGTTCATTGTGTTGGGGGAGCTGTACATTGACAGTTTTCATCCTGCCAATTGCGGCTTATGTCTTCTTGTGTCTTCTTTCTTAGGGTAAAACTTCCTGCTGAGTATCAGTATCCCCTGGATAAAGAACTTAGTTGCTTAGTGCTACAGCAGGCTTTTATTTATACATGAGGAAAGTGATGCATCCACTGTCAATGTGGACTAGAGACAAAGAAACCATCTGCTTTAACTGTGTTGATTCAGTTTATATACAGTTAACTCTGCAAAGGGGGACCTGGTGAAACCCAGGGAAGATCTGGGGACTCTCTCAGCCACCTTAAGGTGCCTAGCTGAGAATTCTGTCAACATGCCTATGACAGACAGGAGGCATTGAGGATACCATGCATCTTGGATGATGGCTGCCGATTGCTAGGTGTAAGGGCTGGTGCAAAGGGCATCTAGGGCCACATCTACTCCTAAACCGCTTACGCAGTTGTTTTCCTCTGTACTTTTGTCTCCTAAGAGACATAGGATGTCTATGTCAAAAGAGGAGTCAGAGAAATGAGTAAGGCAATGGGTCCAGATGGAATCCACCCAAGAGTTCTAAGGGAACTCAGATTTATGACTGCAACCCCTATGACCGATTTACTAAACCATTCCCTTTCAATTGGTGAGGTTCCAGATGATGGGAGGGTGCATATAAAGGGGAGTAGAGAAGAATCCAGTAATTACAGGTCAGTTAGTTTAACTTCTATACTGGTAAAACTAATGGAAACTTCTAAAAATTAACAACCTGTTGGACCCAAAACAGTGCAGCTTTACTGAGGGCAGATCATGTCAGACAAATCTTACTGATAATGTCACTAAAGTGTTAGATGAGGGTGGTGCTGTGGGTATTGCCTATCTGGATATTAACAAAGCCTTTTGACAATGTACGATATAAAGAGCTCACAGATAAGTTATTGAAGTTAGGACTCAATCAATGGACAGTTCAGTGGATTTCCAGCTGGCTGGCTATCAGAGTGTTTTAGTTAATGGCGTGCAATCTGAACAAAGGCGAGAGACAAGTGGTGTGCCACAAGGTTCTGTACTTGGCCCCATTCTTTTTAATATGTTTGTATGTGACATAGAAGAAGGCTTGGTAGGAGAAGTTTGCCTGCTGGCAGATGATACAAAGGTTATTAATAGGGTGGACACTCCTGGAGGTGTCTGCAACATGGAAAAGAAAGTGGCCACGAAACGCGTTGGGGGATCGTTACTTGACCTGGGCACTCCTGGAGAACACTTCAGAGTTATACACTCAGGTGATGTGTGTGTTTTTCAATTGGTTTGTTGTATTTGATATTTTTAGTCTGTTTGCCTTCTTTTTCTTGCCACATTTTGTATTATCAATGTTATATTTGCACAGATTAGCACTTATGCACTTTATGGATTGTTCTTATGAACACTTGGGTTAGATCGGGATGCCCTTGGAAATGTACGGTCTAGTCTTATATGTTTTTTAATTGTCTGTTATGTAATTTTTGTGGGTAACTATTAATAAATTATTTATGAATTCATTATGTATATTTAGTTTATTCATTGATTACTGTGGAGGAGGTGCGCTGGTTTGGAGCTATACTAGGTGAATTGCTGGATTCACCATTATAATATTTGAATTCTCATCATTTAAGAATAAGTGACGGTTACTGCCAGTGTGTATGCCAGGTGATTCTGAATGTTTTTCTTGTGCCTTTTTCACTGTGGTGACCGGCGCTGTATTATAAGCAGTGGTAGTTTACCGTGGCACTAAAGCTTGCATAGAGCATAAAGGACAGAACTGTATTGAAGTGTTTTTGTGTTCTTTACTTATAAATAATGTTAAACACATTTCTTTTCATAGAATTTGCTTTGGTAACTTGTTCTTGCTTTTGCTCCTTTTTAGCTGTTGTGTTATTTTGAGCACAACAAATTAAAAGGAGCCTAAATGCACTATAGGTTTGGTCCTTTTGTTCACAGTGGTTATATATTATGAGTATAATGAAGAAATGTCGACCAGACCAATGCCTGTTAAATATGCTGCCAAACTTTTCTGCATGTTAAAAGATAGCAAATATGGCATGCAGTGTCTGCAGGTTGTTGGCCAGGGTAGCAATGTCGCTGTTTAAATCAGCATAAGGGCCCATTGGTACACAAACAGGTGCTGACAGAGCGTGGCAATATGGATAAACCTAATGTGTCGTTTCAAGCGGATTATCTAAGAACAGCTGTTTGACTTGCGATGCCATGCTGAAAATATAACAGCGCCAAAATATAAAAAGACGCAGTTGCACCATGACAGATGCATTCACCATCAAAATGATGCAGTACACACATTAGGCTCTACTTGTTTTACATTGTCTTTTATGAAATTCCAAGAAAAGGGTTTTACTATGAGTAATGAAAATCATTCCAGTATTAGAATACAATAGATACACTCTGACGTGGCATGCCAAAAGCTTACCCTTGACTTTGACCCCAGTCACTGCGCACACATAAGTGTGGATGATTTGGATCTACAGAGTAGCCCTCATGACAGCTACACTCTCCTAATAAGAGGCAAGATAATAACTTGGTTAGTTATTCAAAGAACAATGCATTCTTAGTTATTCAAATACATCACATAAATGTTTTTTTAAATCTATTGAGTAATAAATAAATTATATCTGGGGATCTCCTTTTGCACTGTGGGGTCTATCAAAGGGATGGTCTGTATCTAAAAGAGGTTACAATATAGAGGGAGGATAACAGGAAAGTGGGAATAGCTGGAATGTAAAAATCAAACAGTGATGGCAAAAAACTCAATTGTATGGTAAACAATGAAAAAAGTCTCACAAACAAAATTACCCCCAACTTACAGGATGGAGGCCTGAAATATCAGCCAAAGGGATATTGCATTGGAGACAGTAACAGGGAACAGGGAAATACTGCACTTCTAGCATTAGGATTTCTCTCTGTTTTAAGGGGCCCACTCTTTACTCCTACAGAGTTTCTTAGTTTGGTTTCTATGCCAGGATTTATCGTTGCCATATGAGTAGGAGGATTTTGTGAGAATGAGCAAGCCATTGTGTTGCTTAAATCATGAGGACGTATTTCCATTAATAACATCCAAATTCAATGATTAATGCACCATTAATGATTGATGCAGGGATTTTGCTGTTCCAGCCAGTGATTTTATCTGCAAGGTGTTCCAGGGTCAGCTACACTGGTCAAATAGATTGATATTGAGATTGATATAGCCTCAGTACATACAAATAAAACCATATGCCTATAAAAACGAATCACTCCTGATATCAGCAACACATAATGGCTGTCCAAAGGCATAGGCATCACAACATTATATATTATACACAATGGGGTTGATTCAGAGCCCCGGGGAAAAATCTCATTTTGGTGCAAAAGTAAACTCACCAGCTGATTCCATCATTCGTTTCATTTGTGTGGATTGAAGCGAGAATAAATAGTGAGAATTCCCACCTCCTTTGAGATTTTACAACTCACAGTTGAATGAATCACCGTCATCGAGTTGAACTAGTTTTCATTGATAAAAGTACATTTATTTTTATAAATTAAATGAACAGTGAGACTTTTTATGTTTTAAATACGTAATTAATAAAAATTAAGACGTGGGGTCCCCCCGTAAGGCAACCAGTCCAGACACCAGACATAAGAGCTTGTAACCTAGGTCAAGCCTGGTGGCTTCCAGCCCTGTAAGTTTCAAGTCCTCATGCATATTGAAATGATTCCCTAAACCAGTGAACGGGAAAGTCAAAATCCTAGGTTTTGTTCCACTTTAAGAGTAATAAAAAATATTGTTTCCAAACGTATCTAGTGTTTTTTTTTTTTAATATTACTATGAACTGGTAAGGGTTTCCATGGACCCCATACCAGTTCATTGACCATTACCTGCACTATCAATGGGCATGGTGGTAAGGATAAGCCCTGCAGCCCATAGCACTTGTGCTATAGGGCATAAAGGCCTGTAATGGGCAGGGATAAGGGCCCTGTTCACCCCTCAAGTTCTGGAATTAGAAGACCCTATGCTTGGTTTGCTGGGTTAGTGATGCTTTAATGGGGGGAACTGCATGCCTTTTTTTTTATTAATTTTTGACACATATGGCGGAGGGGTTAGTTTTAAAAAATATTCCATTCAAATATTGCCCCAGGTGGCGGCACCGGGCTTCAGTACTGACACGTTGCCCCAAGAAGACTAGGAAGAGCCCCAAGGATTAAAAGGAGACCTGCGTGGGACACAATAATCCACAGCTGACTTTGAGAATGAGGTTGTGCAGTGCTTGAAAAAAGAAGATGGAGAGCAGTGAGTAGTAAAATTTAGAATAAAAAAGTTTATGTCTATGTTTTTATTTAACTAGAAAGAGAATTTAGGGCCTCATTTAAGAAGCACTAGCACCACCTAGCGCTTATTTTGCCTCTTTTTGGCACTTTGCAGTAGCGTTTTTTGGGGGGACTTGCATATGTGCCACCAGATCTCTGGTCGGTTTGGACCCGTTTTTTCAATCAGTTTCTGTACTTAGGCTTTGCGCTGCAAAAATGATTTTGCACCATGCAAATCATGTGTCATGACAGTCATGATGTGTCCCCAATGCCAGTTCTTGTGTTTGCGCATTGCCAGTGGCTTGCCAGCCTTTTTAAAAGGCTTTTTACTAATTAATCAGTGCGCTGTATACCCACTTTTTGTATTTATTTTCATAAATACCCTCTTTTCCCCTGGCGCTACCTGTCGCTAGCCAATAAGAAACAGCTGCACCTCGCGCAAAGACTTGTATTGGGGCTCAGGCACTGAGAGTCTCTCCGGAGACACTCAAAAGGCACTAAATGGTGCTAATCTTAAATAAGGCTGTTAATTTTGGAGTTAATTTTTGGGGGTTATTTAAGAACGGATAGCGCCAGGTAGTGCCTCGTAGCGGCAGGCAGCATCTGGTGAACGGCGGGCGCTGTCCGCAAAACCACATTTAAAAAAGCGAATCTGGTGAGCGCCTCTAACAACGCCATGTAGTGTCACATGTATTTATACAGGCGGCTCAGCGTATAGCGCCGGCGCTCTAGGTTCCAGAGCCCCAGGTATTACCTTTTGCTCACTGTCGCTCTCCCTTACATTTCAGTGGGGCTTCAGTTGTGTATAAATAGCGTGTTTGGCAATTTAAATTAATTTTTCTTTTGCTCAAATCATTGTGTGACCTCTCCTGGCTGCAAACAAACACTTAGAAATTTTGGGGACTTTATATTTTTATGTAGAATTGTATTTACAGGTCTGGCACTAAAGTAAAGTGTTATTGTCCCAGTGTTAAAACAATGTCATTCCATGTGTTTTTGCTTTGTTACTGGTGTATATGTGATCAATAACAGACTTTAATAACACAGCATCTGGCCCTCTATGCTAGAACGCCCAGCTTTAGAGTGCCGACACTGTGTGTGTGTGTAGTTTCTTGTTAAATATGTGTGGAGTGCCGAGTGCCGGACGCACTGAGCTGGGTCTACCTGTCGCTCACTGCAGTGCTATACTGTTGTTAGAGTGCCCAACACACATCACATTCATCAATGCCAGACAGTTTACTACAGCAACCGAGATGCAAGGTTACAGTGCCCGATACCCGATTACAGTGTCTACTAGCGGTCGCTCTAAGCCGCTATACAGACGCTCATCTGGCAATACGTGGCGGTAGTAGTGAATCAGCCTCCACGTTTGGAGTTCTAGCAGAAATGTGAAAATTCTCACAAAAAACACTGCTGAATAAGACGAAGAAAAAAATGGGCAAGAACAGGTTTTTAAGGGGAAAAATGCTCTGAAACAACCCCAATGTACTGAAAAACCACATATAAATGAATTACACAGTCAACAACATTTAAAATAATTTGAAAACATCAGAACACATTTATTCTCAATTTCCCCACAGTGAAAAATACCGCAAAGACTAACCTGGCACAGAAGTGTCATATAAAATACCTACCAGTGACATGCCCCTGTTGCATAGTGACAATTCCAAAGAAAAACCCACATTTTTTTGCTACATTAGACTAAAATGTGTATTCTTTGAGAAATAATAGCAGCTAGGGATGCACCATTGGGGCTAAAGCACATGCAATAATTGTCTTAAGGCAGTACAACCCACTAAATGGTATGGCAGTGGCTGTGCAGTCAGCATCTTTGCCAAGGAGGTAGTTCAGTTAGCACAAAAGCAAATAAATAGGTGCATATTGTTTCCAGCCAACACACTAGATTCATAGTAGGCATGGAACCAACAACTGAGATATGCTCTTTGCTGGACAGTTTGACTTTGCTCTGTAAGCATATGAAGCTGTTTTACCAGTAAAGGCAGATACAAAGATGGTCTGAATGACCTTCACTTTTTCTGTGCATGCAGAGCTAGCACACATCCAATCAAAAAATACAATTTTAAAATAAAAAACTATTTTTTATATCTTTTATATATATATATATATATATATATATATATATAATATATATGTTATAATCTGAGGTACGAGTAACGGGTAAAATCTTCACTTACAGCATATGCATCTCCAGCTGGCCTCTCATATTTAACCATGATAGCCATTAGTGATAACCTAGAGCAGGGCCTATCCAATTCCGAAGCCTTTTCAGCTGGATAGTCCATAGTATCCAGCAATCAGTACTTGCAAATGCCAAATACAATTACCCTGGTTCTCACTATGCTGTGAAATCAAGTAGGGGTCTCTTGGACTCCTTACCTGTTTTTAAATTGTTAATAAAATAGAACTCACTGTGGGCGGTGTCTGCTCTTTAGTTCCACCAGGTCAAGGGCTCCCAATTGTTCGGTCTGGCCGAATCGGAACTTCTAATGCCAGGGAGTGACTGTTGCAGCTGTTCCTTTGGCATCGTTAGTGGGGGGGGGGGTCACAGGTCCCCCTTTCTCCTCCCAGGCCACTGGGGAAGGAATCTTTTAAACCACAGAGGTAGAGCCTTTGTGGAATCCCCCCCCCCCCTCCATGTGATAATGTGATCTTGAGGGAAGAGACATGAGGGTCGAGGAGAGAGAAGGAGAGAAAACGGTCATTCACTTTCATAGTCTGCCGGATGTAAATTTTCACCTGGCTGTAAATCAGCCCAAGGTAGACAATGGGAGTGAATGGCAGTTTCTCATCTGGCTCTGAATCAACCCCATGGAGGAGATTTTCTGGGCAATCTCACTCCATGCTCCTTTTTTTTTTTAAATATAGCTTATTTTTTCTTTTTTTAACTAATTGTGAGAGGTCCAAGGGATACCAGAACACAGGGAAGCGGAAGTCAGGGCTATTGTATGGATACTGGGGACTATCCGGCTGGATGGCTTTCAAACCAGATACCACCCCCCCACCACCATTACATCTCTAGCTAGCCATGGGAAAAGGACATTTCTAACATACATGATTTAGGATATATCTTCCGTGAATTAGATCTCTAGTAAGTTTCCTAATTTATGCTGCAAGTAAAGAATGTTTCATTAGAATTTGAAAAGGATCTCTTATGACTCATACCCCATGTCTGTAAGCTTAGAAAACAAGTCATGACAGTATCTGAACATAACTGTACTGGTTGAGGCAGGTAAATTGCTATAAGAATTGCCTAATAAAAAGACAGAATGATAAAACAACACTCATAATATTTTGAATAACTTCATTATTCTCAATTTTATATCAAAAAGTCACCCTAAGTCCAATAACAGGTCTAAACTGAAAAAGTTCCCCTATTTTTATATTCTGTACTTCGGGTTCATACCAGACTTTGCGAGTTGGGGTTCCCAAACCTGAATACAGACTTCAGCCAGAAGTCTGTGATCGAGTTCTTTGTACGGTTCATCAACCAGCTTTACCTAAGTGTGCAGCAGCAGGAAGCGCTGTTGTAACTTACCGAAGCCCCTCTCCGTGGTCCCTGGTCAGCGGCGCCATCATCATGGAATGGTCTCCACGGTGGCCATCTTTCTGTTGCCCCGGCAGAGGACCATCCCATCTTGATGCCGCCGCGGACAGGAAGAGTATCTCGGAGCTGAGGTAAGTTACAGCAGCAAGCTTCCTGCTGCACATGCTGCCTCCCCCACCACAGCCAACACCCAAAGTTTGGGTCCCCATTGACTTCAATGCGGCCGTGGCACCGAAGCACGTAAGGGCTCTCAGAGCAGGTAAGTGGAACGGCAATCTGGGGGGTTTAACTTAGCGGGGCACCCAAATTCGGATTTCCCATGGCGTGGAACTCGGTTGACCCTGAAGTCTTTGAGACTCCAGGGCCTCTGAAGTTCCCTTTTAAGCCCTCTCAAGTGGGGGCTTCGGGGAGCAAATGCTTAAACTCTGATTTTTTGAGCTCCACTTTATTTCATCAGCTTCTGGAGCAGCTTTGTAGTTCTGAGCAAATCATGCTTGCATAAAGTGTTGATAGACAAGTACCATTTGATAGATCGTGCTTACCGACCTATGATATGCATAGCACTGTTTGGGAACCTCTGTTTAAGAGTATCCACTATTTACAACTCAGGCCACATCACTTTTCAATCAGCCGTTAGACAGGAATGATTTACCTGTGTCTGGGTCACATATCTGCTCACATGCATCTACAGTTTTTTGGCCACAAAGATCCCGTACCCATGGAGAGCTGTTATTTACTTGATAGTAGAGGAACAGTTGGGCAGGGTTTACCCAGTTTGAGACATCAAGATAACTGCCTTCACTAATCACAAAGCTGCTTCCTGCAAGTAAAAGTTTAGAATTATACAAGATCAAGCTGTATCAAATGGATTACAGATTAAAGAAAACATATAATTAAAGTGGACCTTCACCCTGAATAAGAGTATATCTTATATGCTTCCCACACCCTGTACATACAGATCGGTCACATTAAAAATCATCCTACCTGCATCTACTGCATGTTATGAGCCTTTAAACATCCAAGATGGCGGCTCATGGAACATCAGGCAGCCTGCAAACAGGAAGTGCCTTCTGACTGTGTTGTTCTGCATTCTGGGACTGTTGACCTTTTCCTGACCCCAGCTCTGCTCTGTCTGAGCAAAGCACAACTATAACCCGCCCCCTGCACTTTATCCCACTCTCCTCACCTCAGTAAGTGTGATGCTTCTGAGTCAAGATGGCGGTGCCCATATCCTAAAGTCCTGAACAGAGTTGCAGCCCAGTGGGGGAAAGAATAATAAGTAAGTGACTAAAAACTTAAAATATATTAATTTTAGATGCTGGGGAATAGTTTTTTAAGGGTTTGGGCTTTTCAATAAATCATGGTGAAGGTCCGGTTTAAATAGTTTCTTCATTGATCAGTGAGATGGTTTGTAAATGTAGACACATACACAGGCCCTTATTTAAGGAATAGCGACAGGTAGCGCCTGGTGAGCGGCCGGTAATGACGGGCACCGCCACGAGAACGCCGGCTCCCCATCACAATCACACATTTATCAAGCCGATCCTGCTTAGCGACTGAGATAGCGCCATATAGCCACTCATTCATCATTATTCCAGCCTCAGCCCACAGCGCCAGCGTCCGACCTTGAACAGCGACAGGTATGACCTCTCGCTACCTGGCGCTCTCCAATGCATTTCAATGGAATGAAATGCGTAGTTCCAATGGAACAATCTTTAAATATTCATAATTAATTTTTTAAATGTGAAAAATTCTGTGACCACTTCTGCCAAAAAAAAAAAAAATATTGTGCAGAATTTCTATTACAGGTCTGATATTATTGTATTCATATTACTAAATTCTTAAAAAATGGTTTCCAAAAATATGGTGGTTTGGGGGTTAAAAAACTACTTTTAACACATCGCCGCCAGCGCTCTGGGGTTTAAACATGCATTTCACAGAGCTTGAATTTTTTGAGCATGATTTTTTGATGAATATGGTGGGAGCCGGTCGCTCTGACCAGTCGCTATCATGCGCACCCATACATCGCGGAACCTGTCAAATAGCGACTCGTCACCCCGTATTCAACATTACTGCACACCGACTCAGTCGCTATCAACAACCGAACAATGGGCAAGCACAGCGACTACTAGCGGGCGCTGTGAAAATACTGCTACAGTCACTCAACTGTCGCTACCTGTCGCTATTAATGAATCGGCCTCTTAGTACAGATGACCATCAAGGTCAACCAAGGGATAGGTAGGAAAAGGTTATACATTACCATATAAAAGATAGTAACTAATGTTATTTTCTTTAAAAAAATCATCCACATTTTTAGTATTTTATTGAGTTTGTTTGAACAAGATCTTTGCTATTAGAAAGCCGATTAAACAATCGTTGACATTAGATGTACATATTATAGCATGGCAAAATACAGCCTGTTCCCATAATTCTTTATAAATTTGGGTGAACATGTTTGGCAGTTTTATCAACGATCTCCAATGTATTGTGCTGGTTGCTGCATGAAAAAGTATTATACACAATCAATAAAAAGAGTATTAAACATTGTATACGTTTGTGATGTTTTGTTAGCGCACCTTACAGTACCATGCCAGTATCATTCCTGAAGACAGGTCCTCCAATGCTGCAGTTTTTGGTGATTTCCATGAGGATAAAATATCGGGGGGAGTTTTCAGTCTTCTTACACAAGGACAAGTTGTTTTGTTCAGTGGTCCATGTTGATGATTTCAAAAGATATCAGTAAATAGTAGTTTGAAGATGTACCTGATTGGTTTGATTGAAAATGATTGTCTGGGTCTGCTGTGTGAGAATGGGGGGCCTGGAGCTCTCACGTATCAAATCCCTGCCACTGACAGTGGTGAACGGGTAAGCATGGAATTGTCAGCCTGCCATCAGTAGCTCAGATGGAAGAGTGTTGGGCATTTAAATGCCTATACAACGTACCTTTCCCTCCTCCAACATCCGGTACAGCCACATCCGATGCGTCAGTCTGGTGTCTGTTAGGAGTGTCTAATTGCGTACCTTATCAGTCCAGATTTAATATTGGGGCCATGAGGTATGCTGCTTGTGGTGACTGCTGGTCTTAATGTCCCATAAGCACAAAGGGATGCAAGAAGAAGTACAAAGAAAACACTGAAACAAACACTCCATTTTGTCTAGGGCCTTCTAAGTATTGGTGCCTATCATATTATTGGAGAATATTAGTCTATATTAGTAAAACTACCCACAGCACTCTATGGCAGAGGTACTCAAGCACTTCTTGTAAAGGTCCATTTACAGACATCCGGTGAGAGGTGAAGGTCCGAGCAGACACCTGTTGCTGGGGGTGGATAGTTAGAAATCAGCACACTGGGGGGGGGGGGGGGGGCTATAGATTCCACAGGCAAAACTAAGAAATGCTGCTTGCCCCCACCAAAAAAGTCCTTTTGTGCACTGGGGAAAAACATTTTTTTGGCCCACGCAGAATCTACACTGTGCAGGCTGTGTACAGGGTGGACAAGGGCACAACATATTACTGGCAATACGGTCTAGTATGGACAGATAGAGCTCGGGGGAGATGGGGTAGAGCTGGGGGGACAGGGATGGATGGGGCAGAGTTGGGGGACAGGGATGGATGGGGCAGAGTTGGGGGAATGGGGATGGATGGGGCAGAGCTGGTGGGACAGGGATGGATGGGGCAGAGCCGGTGGGACAGGGATGGATGGGGCAGAGCCGGTGGGACAGGGATGGATGGGGCAGAGCTGGTGGGACAGGGATGGATGAAGCAGAGCCGGTGGGACAGGGATGGATGGGGCAGAGCCGGTGGGACAGGGATGGATGGGGCAGAGTTGGGGGATGGGGCAGAGTTGGGGGATGGGGATGGATGGGGCAGAGTTGGGGGATGGGGATGGATGGGGCAGAGCTGGTGGGACAGGGATGGATGGGGCAGAGCCGGTGGGACAGGGATGGATGGGGCAGAGCCGGTGGGACAGGGATGGATGGGGCAGAGCCGGTGGGACAGGGATGGATGGGGCAGAGCTGGTGGGACAGGGATGGGTGAAGCAGAGCCGGTGGGACAGGGATGGATGGGGCAGAGCCGGTGGGACAGGGATGGATGGGGCAGAGTTGGGGGATGGGGATGGATGGGGCAGAGCTGGTGGGACAGGTATGGATGGGGCAGAGCTGGTGGGACAGGAATGGATGGGGCAGAGCCGGTGGGACAGGGATGGATGGGGCAGAGTTGGGGGATGGGGATGGATGGGGCAGAGTTGGGGGATGGGGAGGGGTGGGGCAGAGCTGGTGGGACAGGGATGGATGGGGCAGAGTTGGGGGATGGGGATGGATGGGGCAGAGTTGGGGGAATGGGGATGGATGGGGCAGAGCTGGTGGGACAGGGATGCATGGGGCAGAGCTGGTGGGACAGGGATGCATGGGGCAGAGCTGGTGGGACAGGGATGGATGGGGCAGAGTTGGGGGGATGGGGATGGATGGGGCAGAGTTGGGGGAATGGGGATGGATGGGGCAGAGCTGGTGGGACAGGGATGGATGGGGCAGAGTTGGGGGGACAGGGAGGGATGGGGCAGAGCCGGTGGGACAGGGATGGATGGGGCAGAGTTGGGGGATGGGGATGGATGGGGCAGAGCTGGTGGGACAGGGATGGATGGGGCAGAGTTGGGGGGACAGGGATGGATGGGGCAGAGCTGGTGGGACAGTGATGGATGGGGCAGAATTGGGGGGACAGGGATGGATGGGGCAGAGCCGGTGGGACAGGGATGGATGGGGCAGAGTTGGGGGATGGGGATGGATGGGGCAGAGTTGGGGGAATGGGGATGGGTGGGGCAGAGCTGGTGGGACAGGGATGCATGGGGCAGAGTTGGGGGATCGGGATGGATGGGGCAGAGCTGGTGGGACAGGGATGGATGGGGCAGAGTTGGGGGGACAGGGATGGATGGGGCAGAGCTGGTGGGACAGGGATGGATGGGGCAGAGTTGGGGGGACAGGGATGGATGGGGCAGAGCCGGTGGGACAGGGATGGATGGGGCAGAGTTGGGGGATGGGGATGGATGGGGCAGAGTTGGGGGAATGGGGATGGGTGGGGCAGAGCTGGTGGGACAGGGATGCATGGGGCAGAGCTGGTGGGACAGGGATGGATGGGGCAGAGTTGGGGGGATGGGGATGGATGGGGCAGAGCTGGGAGGAGCAGGATTGGATGGGGCAAAGAAACCGAGAAACAAAGTTTGTGTGTACCTTGTAATGCCATTTCCTGCCTGTACAGTACTTCATACTGCAATGCTAGGTCATGACACAGGCAGGGAGACTAAGCACTACATTGTCGATTCTGTAAAGGGGGGCAGTGTTGTGAAACTGAATGTATGGCTGTCAGAGCAGGGGTCCGGAAATCTGGCGCCAGTTGAGTAAGACTGCTCTATGGTATACTGCTGTAAAATGGGGTAGTAATGGCTAGAGGGCTGCAAATTGGGGGTAACACCAGGGTGGTTGCCCTGCACAAAATAGGGTAGAGAGAGTACTCAAATACAAACATAAAAAAATAGAAACTATATATTTTTCTTTCTTAAATCAGAAATACATCTTGTTTCTCCTTAAATAATTCTATTTAATCTGGTGACCAGATGAGCAATGGTGGAGGAGTCCATGGCTCATATACTTAGAGACAGCTAGGGACAAATAAGCCTCTGCAATTAAATTGGACACAGATCAGATGTTGTATAAAATTTAATTTATACTTTAATTTAATTGGACAGAGATCAGATGTGATAAATGCCCACTGAGATCACAGATTGGGCACAGATCAGATTGACCACAGTTGTATTAAATCAGACCAGATTGGCAACATATTAATCACATATCAGATTGTGCACAGTTGGAATAAATCTGATTAATTAGGCACAGGTGTATTAAGTCAGATCAGACTGGCCACAGATTGGGCACAGATCAAATGTTGTATTACATGTGCACCAGCAATTTCTTGTCCTCGAAGTGCAATGAGGACTGCAGGCAGATGTCTTCTATGTGCCTCCTTAGCTGTCTCTCCAGCCACCACTTCCGACTCCCCCTGCCTAGCTGTCCTGAAAAGAACAGTTTTGTCTCTGCCTCACTGTTCCTCACTCCCAACAGCCTCCTCTCTCTATGTATGTGTCCTGAAAAGGACATTTCTTTTTCTTTTTTTATAACAAAGTCCTATCTGTCCATGACTCCAGCAGCACCTCTGCCTGACGGTAAAAATGGGGTTGTGTAACGTGTGACCATGCCTTTTATATAGCGGGGTTATGTATCCCACCTGGCCAATCACAGCCATGCCCAGTGATTGCGAGCAGCATAAAGCTGGTTGATTGGCTGCTAAACATCCAATCGACCAACTTTCCGTTTCTGGGTTCAGCCAAAAGGCAAACTCAAACAAGGATTTCTTACTGGGGTCTGTGTTCAGGTTTGGGAGCCCGGGCTTGGCACGAGAGTGTACTTTGTGGCTCGGGCTCAATCATCACTAGTGTGAACCAGTCTTATGAGGGGGCATGGCTGTGGGTAAGGGGGTTTTGCTAGGAACGAGGTCTGAATCCTACTCCTAAAACCTGTTTTTACTATAGTTACCCTACAAATAATCAGCCTTTATACTGTATATTGTTATAAATATTATGTGTAGTTTGCAGTTATCTTTCTGCAAATAGGTGGGAAAGACTACTCATTCCCATGTGTGGCAGCGATCAGCGTGCAACATCTGGGAATTCAGTTTGGATCTCTTTCGTAATCGCTTAGTTCCTTCAAAAAGTGTATTAAAGCACAACTTTTACTAGAATCATAATATAGACTCTGATGTCCGGATGTGATGGTATCACACCAAACTAACACCTGATTACTCTCAGGCTGGTTTCACACCTAAGTGTTGAATTGCAATCAGAACTCTGCCCATAGTTACCTATGGGCCCATTCATATTAACGTTTGGCGATGGTGGGGTGATTGGTATGGGCCCACCAAAGTCCCTCATGCAGCATTTTGGCAACGATCGTGCTTGTGGAGTCTCCCTCCTTGATTCCCCAGCTTCCAGAAACCAAACACTATTGCCTCTGCTTCTAGATATGCTGAGCTGTCGATGATTCATGAATGATGGTTTTGTCACCCTGCACTGCTACTGTTTGGGTGAGAAAACCATCACCCGCCCATCTGCAGTGAACAGTGCCTAATTACACAGGAACGCACTGGAAACCAGGTAAGTAATGTTTTTAGGTTATCCATCTGGGGAAAAATATAAGGGTTGTTCCATTTTGACTTTACACATGTACAATTAAGCCAGATTGTTTAAAAAGTAATCCTCTGTATTTGGAACATGTTTATACGTGCCTTGGGCTTGCATGGGGCTATGCTAGGGAGGGGTATCACAAATTAAGATGTCCCTTAGCATAGCCCCTCCCCAAGCTTGAAAACACAGGCCCATAATACATATCTCTGGGACTGGTTCCATTGGCAGCCAGTACCGGGCCTGCATTACTGCTGCCCTCTGCTAGTGCAGATTGTCTTGCTGGATTGTCTTTCTGGGAGTAATGTCTTTATTATATTATTGCTTGCATGTGTAACCCTATTTGAGTTTGTATAATTATGAACATTTTAAGCTTTTCTATTTTGCCTAAAGAATATTCTACCTTAAATGCAAGCAGCTTATGATTTACTTATCAGTATGCCGTTTTTAAGTTTCTTATATTCCTGTAGATCTGTGTTGCTACAGTTGAATCGGCTTTTGTGGCCTTGTATAAAGCTTTTACTACAGTTTCTGACACTCTGAACTCTACCAGTAAACCTTTAGCTACTTGAACACAAGATTGTGATTCCTATTCTGATGAGGAATAATTAGAGCACAAGTGGCTTAAACCTGTCATCTCTGTCTTAGCCAATCAGATGTTTAGCAAGTCAGAGTCAGGAAGTCTCTGCAAGGTACACCAAACACACCACACTGGTGTACGGTGCTTAGATAAATACATTGTTGATAGGAAAAACATTTTGTTTTTCTGTTATAACAAAAACAAAAAAAAATTAGTACACCATTTTGGCGCAAAATAATGGAAGCTTTAAAAAAATGCCATTGAACATTGAATTACCCTTTGTAAGCATATTAAATTATACACTAATACTACATACTACCACTACTGCTACATATATACTAAAGTATGTCAATAGCCATTTATATCCAGTTTTATAGACTGTTCATAAAGAGAAGTCAGATTTATTTGACAGCATATCCCTTGCATTAAGATATCTTGTATAATTGTATTAGTATTTTCACAGTGCAGTAATTGTTAAAATATTTGGTGAAGCCAGTGTGATTTGCAGTGTGCATTGCGGTGTGAATTGCAATCTGCATCTCAGTGAGCTTTTCAGCGTTTAGACACAAAAATGTGCAAAGAAAATGTGGGTTCAATGTGTGTAATGTTTCACAAAACGTAATCTTATTCAGAATTCTGAATGTCCATTTATAAGTATGTAAACCCAGTATGTATCCCAGAGATTTTAGTAAATCTCTGGGATGATTTGTTGTAGTCTACCTTGATGACATACTGCAAAATCTTGATCAGCATTGTTGACATGTTTGTCAGGTCCTGCATAAAAAAACTCTATATGCAAAATTACAGAAATTAACTTTTTATGTTCAAAATATCCTAGAATACTGCTTTGACTATGGACCCTGACAAGGATTAGGCTATTCAAGACTGGTCCAGAATTTTCTATTTAAAAGCTGTGCAATGATTCCTAGGGTTTGCAAAGTTTATTCGAGAACTCTCTTTAATAGTGGGCTCAATCACAGTCCTCAACAAAAAAGGGGCCTAGATTTTGATCCCCAGAGGCCATAACGGCCATTGATTCTTTGGAAAATCCTTTTTTGTTGCGGATTAGAAAACTGAGTTCCCTCCCCGGCTCTATAGCTTTAGCTTACAGTACAGTGCTGCCTCCAGCATCAGAACAACTGCAATACATCTCAGAGAAGCTGTATAGCAAGTCACATGTCCCTCTCCAACTCTGGCTGAAGGTTCTCCAAGAGGTCCAAAAAGTATATGAATGCACACCTTAACAAGGAGATGAAGTTTCAAAAGGATTGTATTTCAAAAAAATAGTGATACAAGAAGAATATTCAATTAGCAAAATCCAAAACAATGGACATTAAATAGAAGATCTTAGTGAAATCAGAAGTATACGCAGATACCATCACCTATTTACACAGAATCAACAAAAATGATCTATATACACTATATACAGAGTAAACATGAAGTACTGTCTAATGGCAGGAAAAGGGAACAATATGCAAGTGGTTTGAAGTACTTCAAAAGCTATTAGCATATTAGCGCAGGATAGAGCCACATAGTTTATAAGGCAATCCTATGAGCAATGAATAATCATAGTGGCTTATACCTTTAAGGATGCAGCTAATAGGAGGCACTGAGGTGCAATGCTTGAGAGACCAGGAGAAGACTGTCTCTATAGGCTGTTTCTAGCAAATGTCCGCTTTCAAAAAGAAGTTGCAGGCGAGCTGGCTGTCACTTTGTTGAGCTGACACGTGTTTCGGGAGCAGTTTCCCTTCGTCAGAGCGTGGCTGGAGCGCTGTCATCGGAGGAGCGGAGTGCCTGTGGTGAGTAGCCTTGTCTAATGATTTATGCGCTGAAAGCGCGCGTAACCCCCGGGGCCGGCCCTGTGACGCCGCGATGACGCGAACGTACGTTCGCGTCATCACGCATCACATCCGGTGACGAGCGTCCCGACCTTCCGCCCTCCACCCCACGGCAGGCTGAGTAATGCCAACCAAAAGGTGGAGGCGCGCAGGCGCACGGGGCGATCGCCACAGCGGACATCAGCGGATCTGTGAAAGGTAAGTATCGGCTGTGAAGACGGAGGTTTATGCAGCGGGGGGTCGCATCTGAAAATAAATAAAATGAACAGTAAAGAAAGGCACTTAAACAGACATTTACAATAAAGAGCATATATGCAACTTACATTATAAAGCATGATCTTCTATGTGTGTACTTAACAGCAGGTATTAGCCTGCATGTCCCAATGGCCTCATGTTAATGCAGACCATCACTTAAAATACTGGCAGAATGGTCATACAGCATATAAATCGAAGTGGTGATAACATATAGTTGAGCCATTGCCATAAATGTAGGGGAGATTCCCCTATACCCTTAATCTTATAGGATAACATCAAATATAATATGGATTCGCTGGCTGAGCCCGCATGTAAAAAAAGGAGCTACCTGTATACATCTTTCTAAAGTGGTTCCTTACCCAGGAAGAAAAAGGACCCTCATAGGTGCTTCGTCAGAAATAAGTTGATGCTGGGGTAGCCCAAAGGTTCTCTAAGGATATATGCTCACGTATCGGAGACAGTGGTCCCTGAGGAGGGGTGGTGGAGAATAATAAATAAATAAATAAATGCAGTATTACAAAGAAAATAGTAAGGGGGTATGTTAGTAAGAAGACGGAGAACAAGTAAGGTATGGGAGTGGAAGTGAGAGGAAATCATAAACCAACTATGAGTATTGGGAGTAAGTGGTGCCTAGTCACTAATAGTGAGAGTATAGATATGTATAGGTATGAGCAATCGCTGTGATAAGATGATGTTTGAAATGTAATATCAAAATGATCAAAAAATCAAAAAGATCAAAAAATTAGAAAATCAAAAAAAGGGAGACAGGTCACAATCTTCATTCATGCCCATAGGAATTTTGGTTTTGAGTTCATAAATCCAAAATAATTCTCGTTGTAGGAGTCGATTAAGCAAGTCTCCAACACTTTTATTGGGAAAAACTTTTTCTATAACTAAGTATCTAAGCTGCGAGACCTGATGGTTGGCCTCTGCAAAATGTCGAGCAACCGGAGAGTTGAAATCGAAGCGACGGATCGCGCTCCTGTGTTCACTTATACGGGTCTTGATGGCCCGCTGGGTTTGGCCCACGTAGGCCTTGCCACAGGGGCATTTCAACAGGTAGATAACCTCAGTGGTATTGCAATTATAGAAGTCTCGTATTGGGTAGGGTTTACCTGTTGTGGGGTGGTTAAAGTTGTCACATTTAATAACGGAGTTACACTGGGCGCAATTCCCACATGGAAACATGCCTTTCGGTTTAGGCATTGTGCTCAGCCAATCACTGTCAGGTTCTGCCTGGAATTTTTGAGAGGTGTCAGCATGGATTAAGGTATCTTTGAGATTTTTAGACCTCTTATATGTGAACATCGGTGGTTGGGAGAATACCTCTCTAGTTCGCTCGTCACACGTGAGGATGTGCCAGTGTTTATTGATTATGAACTGTACCATTTTACTATGAGTGTTATAGGTGAGGATGCATGGGATGCGGTTATGTGGTTTTTTGGGATGGTAGCGGAGAAGAGACTCCCTAGTTATACTAGAGGCTTTACTCAGAGCATTTTCTATAATGGTTGGGGGATAACCACGGTCTTGGAAGTCTTGGGCCATCTTTCTGGCCCTAGTCTGAAAAGTGTCCTCATCATCTATGATGCGTCTAAGGCGAATGAACTGACTGTATGGTAGCCCATCTTTTAATCTTTTGGGGTGAAAACTTCTGGAGTGAAGGTATGTGTTTCTGTCAGTTGGTTTGCAGTAAAGATCAGTATGCAAGGTATTGTTTGTGCAGCTGACCCAGACATCTAAAAAAATGTACCTTCTCTTGATCAGCTTCCAACGTGAAGGAGATCGTAGGCCAGGCATTGTCAAGTTAATTTTTGAAGGTGTGTAAACAATCTAGATTCCCTGTCCAGAGAAAGAACACATCGTCTATATATATCGATACCATACAAGGACATGTGCCAAAAACAGCGGGTTGGAGTATACAATTTCATTCTCAAATTCAGCCATAAATAGGTTGGCATATGCTGGCGCAACATTGGAGCCCATCGCCGTACCTTGTTTCTGTAAGAAAAATTTGTCATTGTACCAAAAATAATTTTTTGTCAGTATGATCTCCAATAAATCCAGGCAAAAAGTTTTATAGGCAACCGATATCGGCATTTGTTCCAAATGTCTGGGTCAGCTGCACAAACAATACCTTGCATACTCCCCAAAAGATTAAAAGATGGGCTACCATACAGTCAGTTCATTCGCCTTAGACGCATCATAGATGATGAGGACACTTTTCAGACTAGGGCCAGAAAGATGGCCCAAGACTTCCAAGACCGTGGTTATCCCCCAACCATTATAGAAAATGCTCTGAGTAAAGCCTCTAGTATAACTAGGGAGTCTCTTCTCCGCTACCATCCCAAAAAACCACATAACCGCATCCCATGCATCCTCACCTATAACACTCATAGTAAAATGGTACAGTCCATAATCAATAAACACTGGCACATCCTCACGTGTGACGAGCGAACTAGAGAGGTATTCTCCCAACCACTGATGTTCACATATAAGAGGTCTAAAAATCTCAAAGATACCTTAATCCATGCTGACACCTCTCAAAAATTCCTGGCAGAACCTGACAGTGATTGGCTGAGCACAATGCCTAAACCGAAAGGCATGTTTCCATGTGGGAATTGCGCCCAGTGTAACTCCGTTATTAAATGTGACAACTTTAACCACCCCACAACAGGTAAACCCTACCCAATACGAGGCTTCTATAATTGCAATACCACTGAGGTTATCTACCTGTTGAAAGGCCCCTGTGGCAAGGCCTACGTGGGCCAAACCCAGCGGGCCATCAAGACCCGTATAAGCGAACACAGGAGCGCGATCCGTTGCTTCGATTTCAACTCTCTGGTTGCTCGACATTTTGCAGAGGCCAACCATCAGGTCTCGCAGCTTAGATACTTAGTTATAGAAAAAGTTTTTCTCAATAAAAGGGGTGGAGACTTGCTTAATCGACTCCTACAACGAGAATTATTTTGGATTTATGAACTCAAAACCAAAATTCCTATGGGCATGAATGAAGATTGTGACCTGTCTCCCTTTTTTGATTTTCTAATTTTTTGATCTTTTTGATTTTTTGATCATTTTGATATTACATTTCAAACATCATCTTATCACAGCGATTGCTCATACCTATACATATCTATACTCTCACTATTAGTGACTAGGCACCACTTACTCCCAATACTCATAGTTGGTTTATGATTTCCTCTCACTTCCACTCCCATACCTTACTTGTTCTCCGTCTTCTTACTAACATACCCCCTTACTATTTTCTTTGTAATACTGCATTTATTTATTATTCTCCACCACCCCTCCTCAGGGACCACTGTCTCCGATACGTGAGCATATATCCTTAGAGAACCTTTGGGCTACCCCAGCATCAACTTATTTCTGACGAAGCACCTATGAGGGTCCTTTTTCTTCCTGGGTGAGGAACCACTTTAGAAAGATGTATACAGGTAGCTCCTTTTTTTTACATGCGGGCTCAGCCAGCGAATCCATATTATATTTGATGTTATCCTATAAGATTACGGGTATAGGGGAATCTCCCCCACATTTATGGCAATGGCTCAACTATATGTTATCACCACTTCGATTTATATGTTGTATGACCATTCTGCCAGTATTTTAAGTGATGGTCTGTGTTAACATGAGGCCATTGGGACATGCAGGCTAATACCTGCTGTTAAGTACACACATAGAAGATCATGCTTTATAATGTAAGTTGCATATATGCTCTTTATTGTAAGTGTCTGTTTAAGTGCCTTTCTTTACTGTTCATTTTGTTTATTCAGATGCGACCCCCCGCTGCATAAACCTCCGTCTTCACAGCCGATACTTACCTTTCACCGATCCGCTGATGTCCGCTGTGGCGATCGCCCCGTGCGCCTGCGCGCCTCCACCTTTTGGTTGGCATTACTCAGCCTGCCGTGGGGTGGAGGGCGGAAGGTCGGGACGCTCGTCACCGGATGTGATGCGTGATGACGCGAACGTACGTTCGCGTCATCGCGGCGTCACAGGGCCGGCCCGGGGGTTACGCGCGCTTTCAGCGCATAAATCATTAGACAAGGCTACTCACCACAGGCACTCCGCTCCTCCGATGACAGCGCTCCAGCCACGCTCTGACGAAGGGAAACTGCTCCCGAAACACGTGTCAGCTCAACAAAGTGACAGCCAGCTCGCCTGCAACTTCTTTTTGAAAGCGGACATTTGCTAGAAACAGCCTATAGAGACGGTCTTCTCCTGGTCTCTCAAGCATTGCACCTCAGTGCCTCCTATTAGCTGCATCCTTAAAGGTATAAGCCACTATGATTATTCATTGCTCATAGGATTGCCTTATAAACTATGTGGCTCTATCCTGCGCTAATATGCTAATAGCTTTTGAAGTACTTCAAACCACTTGCATATTGTTCCCTTTTCCTGCCATTAGACAGTACTTCATGTTTACTCTGTATATAGTGTATATAGATCATTTTTGTTGATTCTGTGTAAATAGGTGATGGTATCTGCGTATACTTCTGATTTCACTAAGATCTTCTATTTAATGTCCATTGTTTTGGATTTTGCTAATTGAATATTCTTCTTGTATCACTATTTTTTTGAAATACAATCCTTTTGAAACTTCATCTCCTTGTTAAGGTGTGCATTCATATACTTTTTGGTCCTACATCAGTATCGGCAGATTTCTGCCAGTTATTTGTTGTGACTGCACCCGGCCATTCCTTGCTATCTACTGCATATATTAGCATTTTAGGTGTGCTTACCTATCTAATTTATTCTCCAAGAGGTCCACAATTCCTTATTAGGAGTTACACGTGGATATATGGTGTCCCAATATAAGGTCAGATGTAGCTGCATTTGTGAAATTTTGTGATGTCTGTGCCCAGGTTAATCTTACCCATCATGTCTGTCCCAGTGGTCCTCTGGTTCAATATAACCATGTACTTTATAGTAACCTTTCCAGCTTATCAAGATTGTACAGTAATCCATGTTCATAGTAGACAGATGAAAATAATGTGGCTGTTCTTGGAAGAGTCTAGTAGCTGAAGAGCAGCTACAGCATTAGGTTGGAACAGCCTCTGGGGGTGACACAACTGACGACATGAACTTGCATCGAGAGTTGCACTAAAATTGAGAGGAATCAATGAGGGCATCATTATTGTGATTGATCAATGAGGGCATCATTATTGTGATTGATTCATTGTGATGAATAGGATCAGAAGTTGTGAGACAATGAGAAACAGATTTACCCCATTTCTTGCATTCTGTCTAAGAATCTCATGATATTGGGACCCTAGCAAACTTGTCTGGTTTGTTTCTAAGGACAAAAGAAAGAGAAAATGGTTTTTAAAGGCCTTTACTGGTAGGGGTACCCTTGTTTCCGAGTCAGATGTGCTGTTCCACCCTGAACTTCTGCACTGCCCAAGAGTGTAAGGCATGTCATCTACCTCACATACACACAAAATGTGAGGTGAAGGTTTGCATGTTGGGATGGTCCCACAAGCTACAATGCATTTTGCTCCATCCATTAGGGCTTTACTAAGTTGTTTCTGCTTTCTTTTCTCATTTTTTTTCTCAGCTTTGTCTATAGTGCCACAGAACCAGTGTGCAACTTCGTCATGTTCTTGATAAATCTCCATAGTGGCCCACCTTTTTGTTAGAGGGAGCTTCTCAAAAAGAAGGGATCAGCAGGCAGAGGTAAAACAACTAATTAAGCCTCCCTAGCTTTTTCCTCCTTATTCTCAGGATGGGCTAAGCTGGGCTAAGGTGTCTGAGTCATTGCTCCAGGCCATCTCTCCCCTGGCCATGATCAACAGACACCATATTAAGATTCAGAGTAATGCTAGACTGTACGTTGCCCTCCAGTGAAGGAAGACACCTTGGTAAAATGTTTTACATACCCCATGAACTGAACAAAGTCATGAAAAATCCTCACTGAGTGGGTTTCTGGACTGGTTGTCTAAACTAAAAAAATCTACCATAGAGATGATAGGGTATTGTTATGCTTATTGTTATTAAAACTGGGCTTAGAATTCTCAGTTTTATGTAATTTGATTTGATTGGCCATGATTATAACTGCATTCAATGCATATTTATTCACTGCATTTTCTCATTGCCACATTGCCTCACTATTTTCTTCTTTCTGCTCCTTTTTTTTTGTGAAAAATGAAAATAACAAGAAAGAAACAGGTGAGGGCACCACTAACAAATACAAGACTGTATTACATCCAGAAGGTGAACCCTGGGCTCCCCACATTTATGCAGCGCAAGCTAAAGAACAACCCAACCAGGGAGTCCAAACAGAACCGGGGCACTCAACCAGATAAAACATTAATTTAGATACTTATTGTATAGACTAAGCCATCAAAAAATATAAAAAACACAAATGACACAAAGACAAAACACTTTAAAGTGGACCAACACCCAGGGGTGATCGGCCCGGGAATCTATAAGATTCCTGGGCCGATCACCTCACTCACCGCGAGACATCCGAGATCGGGATGTCCCGCGGGGTGAAACCCCCCAAAGAACCCCCAAACTCCTTACCTGATCCGCCGCCGCTTCCGCCGCCGCCGCCACCTCCCGCGCTCCCATCTAGATGTGCGCGCACCCGCGCTGGCCGTCTGTGAATGGGCGGCGCGGACGCGCGCACGTCGAGAGTGACGCACGGGAGGCGGCGGCGGACGCGCTGTCTTGGACGCCGCTGTCACCCGCTTGGACGTCGGCGGGGATTGGACGGCGCAGTCACGTGGGAGCGGGGAGAGGTGAGTTTTTTTTCTGGGGGGTTTCAGAGAGCGGGAGAAGTGGACCAAAACCCAGGATAGTCAAAATCCTGGGTGTTGGTCCACTTTAAAACATAACACTAAAACACCCGGATCAAATTAGACTACAATACATATATAAGATTAAGTTCATGTATATAGAATGATGGATATCTATATGTGCTCAGCGAGATATTTCACCAAAGTAATAAATTATCCACCAAGTGACTCAAATATTTCTTTTCATATCCTATGCGGCTTTCCCATCACCAATACATTAAATAACGTACCAACTTTCTTATAATGGAACAATATAGGACACTTTCACTCAAGTGCTAATATAAACCCTCCAAGGTTTATTAATTAGGGAATCATTAAACCAGAAAAAGAGAAAGAAAGCGCACCAATAGCGTGATACTGTTTAACAAGTTTTAAGCATAAAACACTGGCCGGCGGCCCTTTCAACGCCGCTTACCAGATATTAAAAGCATTTGCGCAATGTACATAAACAGAGACGAGGTCAAGGCTACGCCTCCTCTTACACTTCCTGGAACTCCAATCTCAAAAGACAATCAGTGCTCGTCCTTCCCCGGCCGCAGGCGACAGCGCGTCTCTCCTTACACAGGTCACGTGATGGCCCCTAGCTCTGCCCCGTGGTTTATCTTAGCACTTGAGTGAAAGTGTCCTATATTGTGGTTATTACAAAACCTCCCAGACAAAGAGGAATCGGAGGAGGAGTGCCGGGCAGCAACGAGTATCCAATTTCTATATCAGATAGCGTCGACCACTTTTAAAGCACACCTGTCAAAGCGGAATAGGGTTTTGCTTAATCAGGCATGTTATCAGCTCAATATCTGTTTATCAGGGGAGGCTAAGCGCCAAATAAACTGGTCCAGGTTCAAATGGTATCATCTTAGTAACAAACCAAATACCCCCTGGCCAGGAAACTTAGAGGAATAGAGCAGAGACCCAAACCAGTATTCATTAGGACAGTGAAGGGAACCTTGTCTAGTAACCCAGCAAAGATGGTTGCTATGGTTTCGCAAGCATCTTGAAGAATTATACAAACCCAAAACGGTGTTGGATGCGGGGATGACAGAAGATTTACTAGGCCAGCTTGATTTGCTCCTTCTCCCCCTAGGGGCCAAATCCTTTATAGATAAGCCCATTGAATTGGCGGAGATGCAAGAGGCTATAAAAGCTCTAAAGGTCAACAAGCAGCCTGGCCCTGATGGCTTTTCTGCGCTATACTATAAAAAGTTTCATCAGATACTGTCTTAGCACCTGGTGTTGGCTTTGAATGCTCTAAGAGATGGAGCCTCTTGGAGCTCTGGGTCGCTCGCGGCTGCTGTGAGTATGATCCCCAAACCCAAAGCTGATAGCACAGTCTGGTCTAACTACAGGCTTATTTCCCTGCTGAATATTGATGTTAAAATCCTAGCAAAGGTTCTAGCTGCCCCTCTTAATAGGTATCTTAAAACTTTGATATCTAAAGAGCAAGTTGGATTAATACCCCAGCATCAGGCAGGAGACAATACCTGAAAGGTTGTGAACCTTGCGAGGGTAGAAGAGTGGCAGGCTATGCTGCTAGTGGTGGACATCCGTAAGCCATTTGATACAGAAGCCTGGGACTATCTACATTTTATTTTGAGAAAATTGTGGCTGGGGAAATTTTTTATTAACTGGGTATCCTCCTTATATTCGAGCCCGGGGGCGTTCGTCGGACACTCTGGCTATACCTCTGACTGCTTCACTTTGGACAGAGGTACTAGGCAGAGATGTCCCCTCTCCCCACTATTGTTTGCATTAGCAATTGAGTCTCTGTCCAGGTTACTCCAAAATAATAGTAATATAGTTGGAATAACTGGGGGGGTGGGGGGGTATGAACATACAATATTGCTGTTTGCCGATGATATTTTGGTGGTGGTTACAGATCCAATAACGTCCCTGTCAAACTTGTTTAAGATTTTAGGAGCCTTTACTAGGATTTCTGGCCTCCAGATGGCTGGGAGGGATTGCTGCAGTAAAGATGACATGGCTCCCAAAATTTTGGGGTAATGCGAGTGGCGGTGCCGGCTGCAGTTCTGAAGGGTCTTCAGTCTGATCTAAATAGATTTGTTTGGGGCAAGCAGAAACCATGTGTAGACCTAAGGACTCTCTATAGGGCTAAGCAGCAGTGTGGCCTAGGGGTCCCTAATTTGTCCTGTTATTACTGTGCATGTCAGATTGCTCAACTGGCAGTAGTGCATGGGGGGAGGCATAGGCCATTGTGGGTTGATATTGAGGAGTCCTACTGTTCTCTGATCTCTATTTCAAACCTGCTTTGGCTGCCCCTGTCGGCTTATAGGAGAATATGCAATCCTGTGTTAAACCATTCCCGTACAGTTTTGAAGCCAAACAAGGTGTGAGGGAATCTCTCTCCCCCTCAAAGCCTATTGCTGTCTGTGCTGGGAAACCCAGACTTCTCTCCGGGCTTCTTGGAGACAACAGCATTTAGTTGCCTAGGATTTCGTTGACTAGGATTAAAGACTTAAATATGCCTGGGGGGATGCTTACCTTTTCTGATCTGTGGTCCTCTAGGAACGTTCCTAATAGTGAGCCTCCCCACAAATGTCTCACTATGGGAGAACCAAAATTAAAACAGACGCTGCCCCACTCGAGGTCTCTGCATTCATTAGAGTGTGTGGGGAGTACCCATTGGGAAAAGGGATTGCGCTGGTATATAGGCAACTGTGTGAAACAGAAGAGGCACATCCTCTAAAATACACAGTGAAATGGGAGTCTGGCCTTAAAATGGCCCTTTCGGACTGTGACTGGAGAGCGGCCTGGAGGCATTCGTTTTCAGGGTCCCTGAACGTTGGTGGCCAAGAGGTTAACACCAAGGTATTGCTTAGGTGGTACCTAGTTCCGGACAGGGTTCATAGATTTTTCCCATCCTACCCCCTATATTGTTTTCGGGGCTGTCGTCTCTCTGGAACATACATTCACATTTGGTGGGACTGCAGGGTGGTTATACGATTCTGGGCCAAAGTATTTTATGTTATAAGGAAGGCCACTGGGCTGTGGCTGCCCCCCTCAGCGCAATAGGTTCTACTCAATCTAAAACCTCCAGGCTGCTCAAAGGCCTAGTTCGAGTTCATATGGCATTTTGCAACGACGGCTTGATCATTGCGCATTTCTGAAAAAAGCTAGACATACCTAGTGGGAGCTTAGTTGCTTGTATCAATGAGGTTATGTTTTTAGAGAAGATGATGGCTTTCATGCAGGGAGATTTTGCTCCTTTCCTAGCTACTTGGAAGGGCTGGAGTGCCCATTTCCAGTTGAGACATTTTGACCGAGATCTTCTGACGATTTAGAGTGCTAACCTGGCTGCTCTTTGGTCTCCTCTTCTCTTTTTTTTCTCTCCTCTTCTCTCTCTGTCATTCCTGTTTTCTCTCTTTCCTCTCTTTTCTTTCCTTTTCCTTTCGTCCAACCCTTCGCTCCGCACTCTGGTGTCACGTGAGTTAATAAGAACTCGTTCTTTCTTCCCCCCCCCGGGCCACGGAGATTTGTCCACGGGACCTGGTTGGGGCGGGAGGACAAATGAGTGGTGGAATGCTCAGGGGGGAATGTCGGGGGTGTGGGTTTTTTGTTGTATCCCATGGTTATTCCACAGTGGTGGTTCTTGTATACTTTACATATTTTGATGTCCATGATTTACTTTATAAACAAAAAGTATTGGATGCTGGTTTGTGATTGTGATGTATGACCTTTATACTCGCATTAAAATCTATTGCTAAAAAAAAAAAAAATAGAAAAGCCCGGACTGTTTTTACATTTTCAGGATCAAGTAATGCTCCTGGAATAGTTTCTTTCAAAACATACACATATCTAAAATGGAATGTGTGCAGTGGGTGGTTTACCGGCTGTCCACACGTGTAAAATAAGGGCACGGTGGTTTCTTTAACTTTGTATAAAAACTTTCAATTCAATGTTCTTTATAGCAAACCATAATAGAACATAATGCACATTACCATGATATCCCTTTGTTAAGCATTGTGTCTGAATTGCTATTATTCTATTGTTCTATGTCTAAAAGTCTTTTGTTTTTAAATGGCCAATGTATTACCTTATTAGTATTGTCATTTATATTTCTGGCAAGGATTATTGTAGGTTAGCAATGTTTTTACGTCTCCCCTGACTCTGAGCTAAGAACTCTACTGTGACTGAATACACCGTGTGATATTTGTAAATCGAGTTTTATCCTGCTGTGTTTATTTTGTCTTGTAAACGTCATTTAGGCAAATTAAGACCAAATTCAAATTAACAGCTAAAACAAGTAGATGACTAATTAAGACTGTTTACCGTATTAAATTGTTTACCTTATGAAATTTATCAAGCATGTCTGTAGTAGTTTTTGTGATGATGTTTACCATCATTATGTGGTTTTATTCATATTGCAATTAGTCTCTTTCAGCCGTCTGCTCTTTTCTGTATGTCTCAATTGCCCATTCTGATCCATATTTTTTTTCAGTATAAATTACGGCTTCTTCTGTGGCATTTAACTGCATATTATAACATATTCAGATCTACAGTAACTGACATTTAATGGTAAGAATGCAATCATTCATTGCATTTAACCAAATAGCTTTCATATAGTTATGAGCAGGGCGGTTGAAATTCAGGTTTGCCAAGTTCGGCCGAACTTGCGGCAAAAGAGTCCGAAGCCCAGAGTCCGGAGCCCAGAATCCGAACACCATTGAAATCAATGGGGACCCGAAATTTGGGGCCAAAAATAGCTGTAAAATGGGGCTAGCAAGTGGTAGAGGGCTAAAAATCGAGGGTAACACCTGGGGTGTTGAAGGCCGAATTTGGGGAGCTAACACTTGGCAGTAATCACAGAAAGCAAGAAAGGTAATCAAATACGTAAATACATAAAAAATCAAGAATTATCATTTAAAAAGTTTATATAACTTATGAAGAGTTTTTCCATGTTTAATTCGTTCCCATTGCAGGTAACTGCCCGTGGGTTTATTTTTTTAATATTGTTTGGTAATTGTTTTGGAATTTTTGGTTAGATACAATTTTTATCTAATGAACAATAGCCTGGCTTTTTATTTTTTGTATTTTTTCAGGTTTTAACTGTTTTACTAAATACAGTTTTAAAGGCATCCCATTTAACATTAACACTACATGGGGGCTTATTGTTTTATATTTTCTAGTATTTTTTTGGCATTTTGGTTAGATTTTTATCTCACGAACAATAGCCTGACTTTTTATTTTTTTTATTGTATTTTTTCAGGTTTCAACTTTTTACTAAAAGTGTTTTTTAAAGGAACCCATCTAGCATAGAAACTGTTTTTTATTTTTTGATAATTCTTGGGGCATTTTTCGTTAGATACAATTTTTACGAAAGTGACCGCGGGGAATCATATTTTGAGACTACCAGCCTGGGCACCAAGCATAAGGGCTTTTAACCCAGAACTCAGAGGCTGCTCTATTGGCAGCCCCTGTCCCTGCAAGTTACAAGCTCCTATGCCCTTTGGTATGGGCTCGGGGCTCTGGGGACCCTGTGCCCACACCAATGGGCTCTTTTGCACCCCCGTTGCCCCAAATGGGGGTGAGCGTAATGTGTCATTTTACTGGCAGGGCACCCGCCGAGCCCGGCAGGTGCCATTCCAGCTCCTAACCATGATGAACTGGAATAAGGGAACACTGCACACCTTACTAGTTCTTCCATTATCCTCTCCATTGCTGGGCGCTGTCTTCAGTCCAGCGGGTCTTCTTTCACCCGTGTCACCTCCTCTTCCTTTTTCGGGGATCTTCGCGGCCCCCTCCAGCATGTAGATGTGGTGGTATTGGCCTCCAGAAGCCGACGGCTGTGCCACCATTTGGATGAAAGGGTAACGTAGGTTCCGCCTTCTTTCATTCTCACTACCCAGCTCAATGCATCATCTTTACCAAAGCCAAGACAGGCTAAGTGGGGAGATTGAGCATCCAAAGTTGCGTGGTTAAATATTCCTCTCAAAATGTGTTTTCTTTTATCCTGTTTTTATCCTTATTTTACAGAGTTAACAAGGAGGTAATGAAAACAAAAATGGTGTACAGCAAAGGACTTTTATGACAAAAGAACTTATTTTACGCGTGGTATATTGGTCTAATACCAGATTTTCAACAATTATGAACCGACTCAAAGTAGCGTAACACATATTGAATGAGCACTGAAAAATAAACTAACTGTATTATATTAATACCAACATAAAAATATATTAACTGTATATTAATACAGCTCTGTAGTTGTGTAAATCTTTTCTTGGGGAAGCTCTTTAAGTGGAATTCCCATTAATTACATTCCATAAAAGAAAAAAATTATAAATAGAAAAGAAAAATTGTAGATAAAAGTAGGGGCCTAGAACAGGCCAGGGAAGAAGGGCATTGGTAGGAATGTAGAATACCATGTCGAATACCATTAAAGGTATTCCACATGTCCTGGAAGTGCTTAATGGCCAGTCAGCCTGACCAAGTGATTATATATCTATTCTGTTGACCTTTGACATCTGAAACTAGCTCCTCCATACTCCTAATGTGTTTTACCTCCTGAACCCATTCAGTAATCAACAGTGCATCCTGGTAATACCGGTGTTTCGGGACAACTGTTCGAGCGGCAGATAGTTTGAGAAATTGGGCCTGGTATTAAGTAAAGAAAAGCCATTTGAGGGGAATTGGTGAGCGATAAGTCAATTGAAAAAATATTGTCCCAAAATGTTTGAACCGGTGGATAATACCAACAGATGTGGGTCACGTTGCCTACCTCTGATTGATATCTCTAACATACAGTGTTTTTTTAGATGTAGAAGGGGCTAACATTTTTATGTCGGTAGGGCAGCTATACCAGTGCGTGAATGCCTTTTTTTCAACAGCTTTTTTCCTGTAATTTAAAGGCCGATGCTATCTTGTGAAAATATCTTTGTATGATCCTCATCTGAAAGAGAAAGATTTAGCTCATTCCTTATTTGGATAAGAAGCTCAGAGACAATAAATGTGTGGAAGATGCCTAATAAAATACACTGTATCTGAGAGATCAGGTGTTAGGTTAGGTCAGTCTGAGAGATTAATTTTACAAAGTCAGTCAATGGTCGAACGCTCTGCCTAGGTTTTGAGCGGTGAAGAATACAGTTCTGTAGCTATACAGAAGCAAATAGAGGTGTACCTCCGGTACTCTTTGCCTCTGCAGGGCTATTTATTTTTTTTATTTCCATTATATCCCAGTGGGTAAAAAATGGTGTGTTTGGTTAAGGGGCCCACCCAGGGAAGGGAGAGGAGCTTCAGTGGTGATGTCTTGTTTCAGTTGTACCCCACCTTTCTGAGCCCAGTCATTTGTCATAGTGGACAAATTTATTTGAACAGGTGCTGTTTTAAAAAAAAAAAAAAAAACCTTTGGTAAAAGGCATGTCATGACATGTTACTTACCTGGCTGCTGCCCTTACACTCTATTCTGTCTGGGTTGAAAATGGACAAGATTGTTGTCTTGCAAATAGCATGCATTTCTAACAGAATGCATGTACTTCCTCCCTGACGGCCGGCTGCCGAATCACCTCTGCCACCGCTGTGACTTTGGAATCTTTCTTGATTAGCAATTCCAAATGCTGGTGGGCTTAGTATCTAGTACGAATACCTGTTGCCAACTTGTGCCATGTTTAAACATGCCCAGGGTCAAGCCCTGCTGCCAGCCCTGTACCAAATCTTGCAACTTCCAGCAGTGTTTACTGCTGCTATTGCCGGGACCGTCATGGTCTAAGTGTCAGCTCTTGAGCGGCCTTATGCAGACAGGCTGCCCTGCTGCTAGGCAGTGTAAAATCTCTGCTAATGACATTTCAATGGTTCCAGTGCTCTGACCAAAGTATTGACAGTGACTCTGGTGATCCCTTACATTACATGTGTAACACTGACCATGGGGGAACAGAAGAATGAGGCAGCTGCAGTGTTGAAGAGGGAGAAAGCTTTTCTGTCCATCAGCTAGAAAGTAGATGATGATTTATTATGTATTTGGTGTCCAGGTTTTCGCCTTCTTTCAAGTAATGATCCCAGATACTGCAGACCCAAATGGGTTTGTCATAAGTGAATTGAAGACTTACTGGAAGGTACTTTGTCCTGCATGCCTCAGCTGACAGACTAGGATACCCTGAAGTGGCTGTTAATGGATAGCCATGGTGATGGAGCCTTCTTTCAGTTTTGGACACTGCCTTGGGATTTTGTTGCTTTGCAACTTCCTTTTATTTCTCCTTTCAGCATCTACTGGTGTGCTGCTAAGCGCCTTCACGCTGCAGATCCAACTTGAAGAAAATTCAAGCAGAACCAAGTCGTTGAAACAACTCAGAGATGAGCGGCAAGGGAAACTGATTTTTGATTGTGTCTGAGTTTGGGTTCTGACAGAGGGTACATCCTTCCGAGGGGTATAGCAGAACCAGGTCTATCGGGCAATCATAAGGTCGATGTGGTGGAAGTTGATCTGCACCCCTTTTATCAAAAACATCAGCAAGTCCATGATAGGCTGATGGTAGTTCCTTTATGATCTCCTTGGACAACACAGCAAGACTGGTCCCAGCAGAGGGGACAGGGTAACAAATGTTATTACAATAAGCAAAAGGAAAGGACACAGAACCCGAAGACCAGTCAATAGATGGGTGGTGTGCTCTTAATAAAGGGAGGCCCACAATCACAGGAGACAGGGAGGAGAGCACATTAAGTCAAAGTGTAATTTCTCAGAATGTCCACTGGGGGGTAGTAGTGAGCAATGCCTGTGTTGAAATATGGGGCCAGAACAAACAAGAGTGCCATATGCCAGTGTCAAAGTAAGCAAGGTTGACAATGTCTCAGAAGGGATGCCATGGAACTTAGCAAAATCATGGTCCATAAAACAGCTGCATGCACCAGAGTCTATCATGGCCTGTACTTCAATTGTTCTTCTATGGAGCTGTAATACCGGTGTTTCGGGACAACTGTTCGAGCGGCAGATAGTTTGAGAAATTGGGCCTGGTATTAAGTAAAGAAAAGCCATTTGAGGGGAATTGGTGAGCGATAAGTCAATTGAAAAAATATTGTCCCAAAATGTTTGAACCGGTGGATAATACCAACAGATGTGGGTCACGTTGCCTACCTCTGATTGATATCTCTAACATACAGTGTTTTTTTAGATGTAGAAGGGGCTAACATTTTTATGTCGGTAGGGCAGCTATACCAGTGCGTGAATGCCTTTTTTTCAACAGCTTTTTTCCTGTAATTTAAAGGCCGATGCTATCTTGTGAAAATATCTTTGTATGATCCTCATCTGAAAGAGAAAGATTTAGCTCATTCCTTATTTGGATAAGAAGCTCAGAGACAATAAATGTGTGGAAGATGCCTAATAAAATACACTGTATCTGAGAGATCAGGTGTTAGGTTAGGTCAGTCTGAGAGATTAATTTTACAAAGTCAGTCAATGGTCGAACGCTCTGCCTAGGTTTTGAGCGGTGAAGAATACAGTTCTGTAGCTATACAGAAGCAAATAGAGGTGTACCTCCGGTACTCTTTGCCTCTGCAGGGCTATTTATTTTTTTTATTTCCATTATATCCCAGTGGGTAAAAAATGGTGTGTTTGGTTAAGGGGCCCACCCAGGGAAGGGAGAGGAGCTTCAGTGGTGATGTCTTGTTTCAGTTGTACCCCACCTTTCTGAGCCCAGTCATTTGTCATAGTGGACAAATTTATTTGAACAGGTGCTGTTTTAAAAAAAAAAAAAAAAACCTTTGGTAAAAGGCATGTCATGACATGTTACTTACCTGGCTGCTGCCCTTACACTCTATTCTGTCTGGGTTGAAAATGGACAAGATTGTTGTCTTGCAAATAGCATGCATTTCTAACAGAATGCATGTACTTCCTCCCTGACGGCCGGCTGCCGAATCACCTCTGCCACCGCTGTGACTTTGGAATCTTTCTTGATTAGCAATTCCAAATGCTGGTGGGCTTAGTATCTAGTACGAATACCTGTTGCCAACTTGTGCCATGTTTAAACATGCCCAGGGTCAAGCCCTGCTGCCAGCCCTGTACCAAATCTTGCAACTTCCAGCAGTGTTTACTGCTGCTATTGCCGGGACCGTCATGGTCTAAGTGTCAGCTCTTGAGCGGCCTTATGCAGACAGGCTGCCCTGCTGCTAGGCAGTGTAAAATCTCTGCTAATGACATTTCAATGGTTCCAGTGCTCTGACCAAAGTATTGACAGTGACTCTGGTGATCCCTTACATTACATGTGTAACACTGACCATGGGGGAACAGAAGAATGAGGCAGCTGCAGTGTTGAAGAGGGAGAAAGCTTTTCTGTCCATCAGCTAGAAAGTAGATGATGATTTATTATGTATTTGGTGTCCAGGTTTTCGCCTTCTTTCAAGTAATGATCCCAGATACTGCAGACCCAAATGGGTTTGTCATAAGTGAATTGAAGACTTACTGGAAGGTACTTTGTCCTGCATGCCTCAGCTGACAGACTAGGATACCCTGAAGTGGCTGTTAATGGATAGCCATGGTGATGGAGCCTTCTTTCAGTTTTGGACACTGCCTTGGGATTTTGTTGCTTTGCAACTTCCTTTTATTTCTCCTTTCAGCATCTACTGGTGTGCTGCTAAGCGCCTTCACGCTGCAGATCCAACTTGAAGAAAATTCAAGCAGAACCAAGTCGTTGAAACAACTCAGAGATGAGCGGCAAGGGAAACTGATTTTTGATTGTGTCTGAGTTTGGGTTCTGACAGAGGGTACATCCTTCCGAGGGGTATAGCAGAACCAGGTCTATCGGGCAATCATAAGGTCGATGTGGTGGAAGTTGATCTGCACCCCTTTTATCAAAAACATCAGCAAGTCCATGATAGGCTGATGGTAGTTCCTTTATGATCTCCTTGGACAACACAGCAAGACTGGTCCCAGCAGAGGGGACAGGGTAACAAATGTTATTACAATAAGCAAAAGGAAAGGACACAGAACCCGAAGACCAGTCAATAGATGGGTGGTGTGCTCTTAATAAAGGGAGGCCCACAATCACAGGAGACAGGGAGGAGAGCACATTAAGTCAAAGTGTAATTTCTCAGAATGTCCACTGGGGGTAGTAGTGAGCAATGCCTGTGTTGAAATATGGGGCCAGAACAAACAAGAGTGCCATATGCCAGTGTCAAAGTAAGCAAGGTTGACAATGTCTCAGAAGGGATGCCATGGAACTTAGCAAAATCATGGTCCATAAAACAGCTGCATGCACCAGAGTCTATCGTGGCCTGTACTTCAATTGTTCTTCTATGGAGCTGAAAGAGAATAGTAACAGAAACACGAGTGCCATTGGAAAACAACATTAGAGGCTGTCAAGGTCTTTAGTTTGCCCTGGGGATGGTGGTGGTATCCAGGGAAGCAGTGGCAGGTGCAGCCTTAACTGACTGAGGCATCTCAGCAGGGTGAGGAGGAGAGTCAGGAATGGGAGTTAGCTGTCCCTGAAACTGATCCTGATGGGCCTGAACCTGATGATAACCCCCTTGCAACTCTTGGACTGCCTGTGTGAGGACATATATCTTCTGCAGCAGGGCATCCAAAGGTTGCGGCTCCCCACATTCGGGATATGTTTTACTGTACAGTTGTATTGTCTACTGATGGCAGCAGACAAGGTGAAGTCCCAAGTGTGAGGAGGCCTTTGTGAGCAACTAACCCTCAGGGACCGGAGTCTACTTAGGCATGTTTGATGTTCACTTGGGCCCCCCACAAGGAGGGTCAGACAGCATATCTAATCAGCAGACAGGAGGATAGTTAGAAAAGTCAGGTCCACAGGCAGAGGTTTTGAATCAATGAGCAAGCCGGGTCAAACGAGAAATCAGTCTAGAGTAGCAGATTCAAGACAAGATCCAAGGTATGCTGACAACACAGCAAAGCATGGCTGCATAGGCTTCCATTAAATGGTCAGTGAGCATGTGGGAAGATCCAGGAGCAAACTGTCTGTGGAATCTGGGATTTCAGATGAAAGGGTGCAAAAGAGAAATCCCGAAGTGGATTATCTTTCAGAATAAAATGTAGGTTTCCTGTGTGCTGCAGCTCTGAGTGCACCATTAAGCCACCGGACCTCTGACAGCAGGGCTCTCCCTCATATTGTGTCATAGTGCTTTGTAATTTGTTGCATTTGGTCTGCAATTTTCTGTGTACTGTATGTTTGTAATTACTACATTGTAAAGCGGTACAGAAGAAAATGGTGCTATATAAATTAATAACAATTTCCACATACAGTATAGAAACAATTAAAAACTTAAATAAACTTTTGGAGCAATCTCTATTTTCTGAACAAATGCTCAATGGCTATTTGGCTGAGTGGCTGCCACACCCATTTAAATATTAGACTTGGAAAAAGCCCTTTGCTAATAAATGTTTCATAAATGATTGCCATGGGTACCCATTGCACAGAAAATATAATGCAAACATTTTAGCTTAGCTTTTATTAAACTAATTTATTTATTTGATAGTTTTTTTGTTTTATATACTAATTGTATATACAATTTTATACAGTAAAATATGAGAGGACATTTGGTGTACTTTAATTTTCCCATTGAGTGGTGTGTTATAGTGAAAAAAACTTCAGACAAAATGTAAGTAAAGTGAATTGCAGGTACCTAAGCATTAAAGCATTGGGGGATCATACTAATTATTCGGTGAAGCAAGTATAACTTTGTGTGTATTTGGATGCGACTTGAATATGAGTAAGCTTTTTCACTTATTAAAGGAGAGCAAAAACATTTTCTAATGTGCCTGGGATATGGCATGTAAATTTTCGTGTGAGGGAAAAATATTTTTTTAAGTTTGAAAACAACAACATGCTTGGGGAGTGCAAACATTTGGGGTCATGCTAATTATCCAGTGCAAGTTGGGGGTCATGAAAAAGAATGCACATCCAAAAATGCACATGTGCCCATTTTCACCGAGTGTTTGAGAAGATTTTAGTGCATATGCACCCAAAAATTGAGCTATAGCACAAATCTTCACAGTCAGAGTCTTTTTAAAGATCTGGTCAAGCAAGTAAAGCTTTGGGTGCACTTTTGAGTGTGAAATGAAGAAGTTTACCTCAGAGTGACATTTTCTTACAAAAACAAAAAAAATTCTATAAAACATTTCTGTTCTAACATTTCCCCAAATTCACCTATCTCTGTAATGGGGCATTTGTACATGTGAGGTACATTATTTTTCCCATGAGGTAAGAATATTAGGCAACAGCCCCTATGGGCTATGCAGCACAATTTGTCAAATCCTTTAGCATAGCCCATATGGTGTTATCTTTACCAAACTTAAAATATATATATATCCTTACCCCATTGGAAAAATGATGTAACTTACCTGTAAAAATGCCCCATTTCAGGGTGATTTTTGGGAAATGTTTTATAGAATTGTTCTGTATATTAAAAATAAATGTATAAAGCTCAATCAGATGTAAATTTCAGTTCACAACCAAATGCACAGCAACACATAAACTTGCTTCACCAGATATTTAGCATGTAGTGTGCTTCAGCATAGCCATATGCACTGAAATCTACACTATTATACACACCGGTGTACTCTGTGGTGAATGGAGCAGGATCACACAACTTCAGAGGAAAAGAGGTGAGTACCGTATTTTTCGCCCTATAAGACGCACTTATTTTTCCCCAAAAGTGGGGGAAAAATGTCAGTGCGCCTTATCGGGCGAATGTAAAAAAAAAAAAAAAAAAAATTAAAAAAAAAAAAAAAAATTAAAAAAAAAAAAAAAACTTACCCGTCCCCGGCGCTCCCGCGCTGTCTGGCACACTGCGAAAGGCCAGAGGAGCGGCGGGGGCTCTGTCCCGGCCCCGCCGCTGCGATCGCTGTCTTTTCAGGCAGCGATGACAGCGGCGGGGCCAGAGACAGAGCCCCTGCCGCTCCTCCATCTGCTGCCGGGCTCAGAGCACACGCGAGCACGAAGGTCCCGGCAGTGGGTGGGCGTGGCCTGCACCCCACACTGCCTATGGGAATTGGATAGGGGAATGCCACACTGTCTGTAATGGTGCGTTTTTGGTTTAAAATTTTTTTTTCTTATTTTCTTCCCCCAAATCCTAGGTGCGTCTTATGGGCAGGTGCGTCTTATAGGGCGAAACATACGGTATATATTTTTTTTAGTGCCTCGGCAGGGACATTAGTCAGATTGTAAATCATCTCTCTTCCTTTGTCTTAGAATGTTGTTGCTTCTACAGTTATATCAACTAACTTGATACTTTCTGTAGGAAATTGTGAATGTCCAGCCTAGGAATTTGATTTTACAGCTTATTATAATCTTAATTAAATCATGTAAATGCTTTATTAATGTTACTGTGTATTTCTGGGAGGAAATATTGTCCTACTATGCCACCTTTTACTCTAGTCCATCATTTCTTGTCTCACTGTTTGGCTTTCTTACATAATTTCATCCACTGTGTACAACCTGACTTGTTAGTGCCCTCCACTCTCTCACCATCTGCGATGAAGTGCTCTGGCACATGTAGTGTGACCTTCACTGTAAGTGGGCAGGATATTTGCGACCCACACACCACAGCCAACACGCAGGAACTCACCCCGACCAAAGTCAGGGCTGTTCGGCCCAGTGGACTCTTTAATGCACCTGAAATAGGGGATAGAAAAAAAATATATATCAGATTTGCTAGAGCACAAAACAATATCATAGAGCTGCCCCAAAACATCCTGTGTTTATATTACTGAAGCCCTTGCCCAATATTCATGAAAACACAACTCTATGCAGTCTGATGTTCATGTAAGAATAACAACATTTTTCCTATATAGCACCACCTAGTTGTTGATCAATAAAGGGATGGGCAGTGTGCCAAATCAGCAACCCAAAGCTGCTACCACAACATACATAAACAATTTCTATAGTTCCAGCCTACTATAGACCCAGTCGCTTGCAGGCACCACTCCAACCCTACAGCAAATTAATCAATGATACCAACTGATCCAAATAAGCATCCAAATAAGTCTGATGTTCAATTGGTGGCCGTATGGATCTCTGGCCATGCAGCAGCCCCCCCCCCCCCCCCCCGTGCTGCTTTCCAGACATGATACATTCACTTACACACATCTTAACATTAAGGGTCATCCTTATCAGTTATAATAACTATAATACATCTGAAAGTACTACAAGCTCAACTGCCATATAAACCTTATGTGGCAATTTAGCTTGTACAGCATTTGAACAGCATAGTACAGCCAGTTAGTGTTTTTGCCAATATTGGGCAAAGGCTTTAGCAAAAAAAAAGCAGGCTGTTTTTGGGCACTGTACTGAGGACAGAAGGTGATAACATAAACTTTGTTTCTGGGTATAGGATCACTTTAAAAGAAATGGGCCTCAATCGTCAATCAGGATTGTTGAAATAGCGTGTTCAATTAGAAAACAGTAGTCAATAAAACAGCCCTACACTCCTAGAGATATAATCGCACTGCATGCACTAAATATAGCCACTAGCAATTAAACCCAAGAAAAAAGTATAATTCAACCCCAGCTGCGTAATTCAAGGTGACTTTACCCAGGCACCTCACAAAATAATTATCATAATCTTAGAAAGTCTTATTGATCAATAAATAACACATTTATTAAGATATGCACAAAAGACCATACACTTACTGTTAAGAACATATCAACTAGGTAGAAGCCCATGCAGACCCCTACAGAATCCCCAAAGTACAATGATAATATTTCTATAAAGTGCAACAGTACAATATTGGGTATAAGCACATGTGACTGCCTGTGTGGCATATTGTATCTGAACTGCAGGAAGAATTCTCACCAAAAGTATTGTATCTGGCAGCAATTTGGATTTCCAACATTTAATGTGTCAGACTACCCTCCCAACTACAACAGGGGACGGCCTCAGGAAGTGATTCAGGGGAATCACGCTACGCGTTACCCCCAGCAGGACAGCTCAGTAGATCGGGTGAAGTACCATACCATCTTCATATTCTTAGTCCCGTTAGGCATTCATTCAGACTTGTCAGCCATGTTTGCACTTGGTTAGAAGGGCAGCTTAGCACTTGGCACTTTATTCATGTATATATGTTGTGTTTGGGACAACAACACTGCTAATAATTATTTATTTCATTGATTGTTTGGTATTTATCTTATTTATTTATATACTTTAATCAGCACAGTTTGCACATAGCACATTTTAGCACATAGGGTTATTTTGATATTTGCACTTTGTTACCATAGCCATCAATTTGTATGCTTAGGGACTCATTAATATTGGCCAATGTAATAGAGCGGTGCATATATATTTATCCAGGGGGTCTGATGTGTTTTTATTGTGTTTTAATGTAATAAGTGTGACCTAGCATTGTAATCACACCCGTATACAAATAAAGGGTTTTTATCAATTCCATACTCTTTGGTTGGTGCGGTTATACTATACAGGTATAGTGTGGGGGTGCTCTGGGTTACCCCACTTTTTGTGCAATAGGATACGTCCCACACCCTTGAGGTTGGGACCTGTATATAACCGGCACACCGTTTATCTGAACAGTGGTGCAGAGTTATAGTGTTGTTTTACCCTCCCAACTACAGCCAGATTGATTTATCACACTATTTAGACACAAAGGTCTGTGCTATGTATTTCAGATTGGATGTAGTTGGTACAGTATATCAGGGTAACCCTAAATATTTAGAAATACAGGTAGTTGCTCATATGCTTTCCAGGAGAAGCCATCAGCTATCATTGTTACATGCCTCTAGAAAGTTTTAAATCTGACACTCCACTGTACATATAACTTTGAAGTGGACCTATCACCTAGATTTTGACTATATTGCCCCAGGGAGCATCCAAGATTGGGATGCCCCACAGTGAGAGACTCCTTAGATTGCCCACTCCCCTCACCTTTATCCGGTTCCCATGGTGCATGTGCGGGCGCTTATCCAATCAGCATACTACTGCATGGTATAAAGCCGCTGTTTTAAACGGCATGCAACGAGCGCATCCCCAGCTCCCCTGTTCTAACCACTGGACAATGCTGCACCTGCAACCACTTTGGAAATGCGCACATGCATTTTGTGAGTGCATGCATGCACTTTGGGGCGTACTCATGCATTTTTGGAATGCACCCATACACTCTTTGGGAGATAGACAGAAGGAAAGCTGGGGTAACTGTTCTCATTTTTTATTTTTATGGCACAATTGGAATTTACATAATCACCATTTACTACATTGCCATTTATTGTTATATTGCTGCTGTTATGTAAAGTTTCATAATTGCCTACCTTTGAAAGAGCAATGCCACCCCCCCCCCATTCAACAGCTGTCATGTTTCATTGCACAATACAACTTTTGTTCACTCTCTTAGCTCATCCATGACCTATAAAAAGTAGTATTTTTGCCTACAACAGGAGGTGGGCACTTTAAACCCTTTGACTAGCTATATTGATAAACTAACTGTTGAATGCATTTATTTTTTGAATAGGGTACAAATAAAGATGTAATTACTTGCACCATGCTGCATACATTTATGACAGCTCATGCTTATTTTCCACATAGTACCAATGACTATCATTACAAAAGCTTACATGCGTACAGTACCTTTGCTTCTTTGCTGACTTTCGTAATGTCTTCCTTGTGAGGTTAATCGTGTCTCCTCCCCGGTCTCTGATCCAGAGTTCTCCTCAGACTTGAGAAACTGTTTTGGATCTACAATACAAGAGCAACAATAACAACATAGGGTACATTGTATATGTCATTATTTAATTACTATTATAAGCCCTTTTGATGCATACCAATTATTTTACTACACAGTAAGTCCATTATCTGGCTTTCAACTTCATTAACTTTGACCACTAGTGCAGTGTTTCTGTTACTCATTTGGGGTCTATGTTATCGGAACTCCTGCCTGAGTTATCTGCTTTTTGAACGGATTACTTTTTTACAGTCATGTTGACTGAAATTATAAGCTTTGGGGGTGGTTTATTACTGTGGTTATGTGCCCTTAGCTCATCTTGCTCACCACAGCTTACCATTTGCCCCTGCTAGCCAACCACTCTGGGATTCATATGATTTCTGTGTTTGCATCAAGTTGTATAGCTACACAATTTGACCTATACACAGAAGGTATGGATGCAGCATACTTTATTGTAATCCCTCCATCACAGCACTGTGATGTAGAAATCACCCACACATGAGCTGTGAACCTTTTACATTTTACTAACAAGCTAGTTGTTCCTATACAATGTATAACAGGGTTGCTCTCATTACAATTGGCTATTACTAGAGATGAGCGAACTTTTGAAAAATTCGATTCGACTGATTCGCCGAATTTTCCGACAAAAATCGTTTCGACCCGAATAAATTCGCGACGAATCGCTATTAAAAACGGCTATTTCTGAGCCTCCTACAGCCTCAATAGGGTTGTAAACCATTCAGCCTTGCTGTAACACGCACAGGATGCGTGCTGGGTTTGTTAAATAATACTTTGAAGAAATATCACATGCAGATCAGAGGCATCGCTAATAGAATCGCAGAGCGGCACAATTGCAGAGAGTTGAAGTGGCATCACTATGAGGGGCAGAAGGAGCCCAAATATACACTGGAGTTGGCCTCAGGAGCCCAAAAATTGGATGAATCACACCCTGGAGTTGGCAGAAGTTGGCAGCAGCAGCAGCAGGAGCCCAAATATACACTGGAGTTGGCTTCAGGAGCCCAAAAATTGGATGAATCACACCCTGGAGTTGGCAGAAGTTGGCAGCAGCAGGAGCAGGAGCCCAAATATACACTGGAGTTGGCCTCAGGAGCCCAAAAATTGGATGAATCACACCCTGGAGTTGGCAGAAGTTGGCAGCAGCAGCAGCAGGAGCCCAAATATACACTGGAGTTGGCCTCAGGAGCCCAAAAATTGGATGAATCACACCCTGGAGTTGGCAGAAGTTGGCAGCAGCAGCAGCAGGAGCCCAAATATACACTGGAGTTGGCCTCAGGAGCCCAAAAATTGGATGAATCACACCCTGGAGTTGGCAGAAGTTGGCAGCAGCAGCAGCAGGAGCCCAAATATACACTGGAGTTGGCTTCAGGAGCCCAAAAATTGGATGAATCACACCCTGGAGTTGGCAGGAGTTGACAGTAGTAGCAGCAGGAGCCCAAATATACACTGGAGTTGGCTTCAGGAGCCCAAAAATTGGATGAATCACACCCTGGAGTTGGCAGGAGTTGGCAGCAGCAGCAGCAGGAGCCCAAATATACACTGGAGTTGGCCTCAGGAGCCCAAAAATTGGATGAATCACACCCTGGAGTTGGCAGAAGTTGGCAGTAGTAGCAGCAGGAGCCCAAATATACACTGGAGTTGGCCTCAGGAGCCCAAAAATTGGATGAATCACACCCTGGAGTTGGCAGAAGTTGGCAGTAGTAGCAGCAGGAGCCCAAATATACACTGGAGTTGGCTTCAGGAGCCCAAAAATTGGATGAATCACACCCTGGAGTTGGCAGAAGTTGGCAGTAGCAGCAGCAGGAGCCCAAATATACACTGGAGTTGGCTTCAGGAGCCCAAAAATTGGATGAATCACACCCTGGAGTTGGCAGGAGTTGACAGTAGCAGCAGCAGGAGCCCAAATATACACTGGAGTTGGCTTCAGGAGCCCAAAAATTGGATGAATCACACCCTGGAGTTGGCAGGAGTTGACAGTAGCAGCAGCAGGAGCCCAAATATACACTGGAGTTGGCTTCAGGAGCCCAAAAATTGGATGAATCACACCCTGGAGTTGGCAGAAGTTGGCAGTAGTAGCAGCAGGAGCCCAAATATACACTGGAGTTGGCTTCAGGAGCCCAAAAATTGGATGAATCACACCCTGGAGTTGGCAGGAGTTGACAGTAGCAGCAGCAGGAGCCCAAATATACACTGGAGTTGGCCTCAGGAGCCCAAAAATTGGATGAATCACACCCTGGAGTTGGCAGGAGTTGACAGTAGTAGCAGCAGGAGCCCAAATATACACTGGAGTTGGCTTCAGGAGCCCAAAAATTGGATGAATCACACCCTGGAGTTGGCAGAAGTTGGCAGTAGCAGCAGCAGGAGCCCAAAAAATGGCCTAAAGACATAAATATGTTTTGCACCATTTGTAAAGTGTAAAACGTGGCACCATGCTGAATCTAGTCGCATGCATCAGGCATTGGTGGGTGGAAATCCTGGCTGATCCATCCCTGATTCATTTTGACAAAGGTGAGTCTCTCCACATTTTTAGTTGACAGACGAGTTCTCCTCGCCGTAACTATGGCCCCCGCCGCACTAAACACCCGCTCAGATGGCACGCTACTTGCCGGGCAGGACAGCTTTTCCAGGGCAAACTCTGCTAGTTGCGGCCACAAATCAAGTTTGGCTGCCCAGAAGTCCAGCGGATCCTCAAGGTGTGTTGGCATGGTCATGTCAAAGTATGACATGACCTGCTGGTTCAGGTCCTGCTCCAGGTCTTCCTGCTGCTCATGAGTAGCCTCACTATGCGGGTGTAGAAAGCTACTCATTAGCGACTGAAGACTGAGGCTGCTGCTGCTGATGGAGCTTCTGCTGCTGCTGCTGCCAACCCCCCCAGCGGCCATGGCAGTGGAAGGTGAGCGCAGAGGTCCCCTCGAGTCAGACCTGCGAGAGTATGGACCATGGCGCAGATAGGCATCGGCCAACTGCCTACGTAGAATGTCTTTGTAGTAGTTGAGTTTGTCCTCCCTCTCGGTGGGTTTAAAAAATGCCCCCATTTTGTGCCGGAAGCGAGGGTCCAATAAGGTGGACAGCCAGAAGTCATCCCGCCGACAGATGGAAACAATTCTGGGGTCACTACGCAAGCATGTGAGCATGCTTCGTGCCATTTGCGCAAGTGACTCGGATGGACTACCTGTCTCCATCTCCACTGCATACTGCCACGGTGTGCCCGGGTCCTCTGTCTCTCCTTCCTCAAAAACCTCTAGCTCCTCTGGCTGCTCCTGCTCCTCCTCTCCTGTCCGCTGACTAGATAAACCAGCCATTTCGCCAAGCCTAAACTGTGTTTCGCTGGGCAACTCCTCCTCCTCCTCTTCCTCCTCCTCCTCCTCCAGTTCAGCTCCAACGGGGTTCATGTGGCCGTAAGATGTAAACGCCATGTCTCCAGTGCCCTGACCAGCCATGGTTTCCAACATGTGCTGTAGTACATGAAGCAGTGGAATCACGTCGTTCATCCCGTAATCCTGCCGACTGACAAATAAAGTGGCTTCCTCAAAGGGCCTGAGCAAACGGCAGGTGTCACGTATGAGCTGCCACTGGTTGACATTGAAGTTACACAGGGGAGTCCCCCTATCTGCTTGGATCATCAGGAAATCCGTGATGGCTTTTCTCTGTTCATATAATCGGTCCAACATGTGAAGGGTGGAATTCCAACGGGTGGAAACATCGCAAATCAGACTATGTTGGGGGATACCATTCTGACGCTGTAGCTCAAGAAGGGTGTGTTTGGCGGTGTAGGAGTGGCTGAAGTGCATGCAAAGTTTCCGTGAAGTTGTTAGGATGTCCTGCAGATGGGGGGAACACTTCAGAAACCGCTTGACAACCAGATTGAAGACGTGAGCCATGCAGGGGGCATGGGTCAGGCTTCCTTGGCGCAGCGCAGACAAAATGTTCTTCCCATTGTCGGTAACCATGATTCCCATTTTAAGTTTTCTCGGAGTAAGCCATGTTTGGATTTCCTGATGAATACATTTAAGCAGTTCCTCCCCTGTGTGACTCCGTTCGCCAAGACAAACCATGTGAAGCACTGCGTGACACCTCCGTGCCCTGCACACATGGTAGACTGGAGGGGCACTGAGACTTGAGCCTACAGTGGAGGGTGAGGAGATGGCGGAGGATGAGGAGGCCGAGTCGCACGGTGTCACAGGCCCAATGGGCAGAGAGCGCGGAGGCCGAAGCGGCGTGACCTGTCCAAGTTGCTGCTGCAAAGGGACCACATTCACCCAGTGGGCCGTAAACGACATGTACTGCCCCTGACCGTAGTTACAGCTCCAGATGTCGGCGCTGCCATGTATTTTGCTACACACCGACAGGCTCAAGGACTGGCCCACCTTCTGTTCAACAAAAGTGTGCAGAGCTGGTACTGCCTTCTTGGCAAAGAAATGACGGCTTGGGACTCTCCACCTCGGCTCGGCACAAGCCATCAGTTCTCTGAAAGGTGCAGATTCCACCACCTGAAAAGGGAGCGACTGCAGCACCAGCAACTTGGACAGGAGCACATTCAGCTTCTGCGCCGTAGGATGAGTGGGCGCATACTGCTGTCTCTTGGACATGGCTTCGCTGATGGATTGCTGGCGGGATGCATGACTTGGAGGAGGAGGAGGAGGAGCAGGAGCGACAGAGGATGGGTGTGACGCACAGCTGCCTTCGGCTGAGGTGCTGGAGCCTTGGCTGGCAGAAATTGGGAGCTCACTTGGTGAGGAAGCAGACTGGACCACCCCTTGGGAGCCTCGGTTCTCCCAGGTCGTTTTATGGTGACGCATCATATGTTGACGCAGGGCCGTGGTGCCAACATTTGGACCCTGGCCACGCTTCACCTTTTGCCTACATATCTTGCATGTGGCCATGTTACCCTCCTGCGGATGCCTCAGGAAAAACTGCCACACTGCCGAGTAGCTACTTTTCCCACCCCCTGGCCTCACTGATTCACTGCTGCTGTTGCCAACTCCAGGAACCCCTGCTCCACTACCTCCCGATAAGGTAGACTGCCGCACAGCAGGTGCTCTACCCCGGCCCCGGCCCCGGCCGGCTCCAGCCTTTGGAATTGTGCCCCCATGCTGACTGCTACCACCTTGCTGCCTCAGCTGCTGACTCCGGGGCAACCTGCGCCCCTCTTCTCCTGATGATGACGATGAAGCCCCTTCATCACCCGGCTCCCAAGTGCGATCGGCTTCATCGTCATCATCATCATCATCACCGGGTTGTGGCTGTACGTCACTGATGTTCGTGGATTCGTCAACAGTGTCTGGCGCAGGAGCTGGAACGCTCGCAGCACCCACGACACTGTCCACATCACTATTTGTCTGCCTAGCTAAAGAAGCCACCTCCATTTCTTGGCTGGGCAGTAGCTGCTGACTGTCCTCCTGTATCTGATCGTCCTCCTCACTAAAGAGTGGAGCTGAACCCAAAGCATAGGATACGTCGCTGGGGGAGGGAACGGCGTAGGACAGAGGCAATGGGAGGACAGGGACTGCTCTCGGGGCATGCCAACTCAGGGTTGTGTCAGAGGAACCTACCGACCCTAGACTGGGGGTCTCAGATGTAAGTTGTGATGATGTTGTTGATGAGCGCGTCAGCCAATCTACCACGGCAGATGCGTTACTGGTGGAGACCCGACCGCTAGCAGATACTGGCAGATTAGGTCTCTCAGCGTGACTCCTGCTGCTACTGGCCCCCAGTCTGATGCGAGCTCTGCCTGCGGAATCTTGGCCTCTGCCACTCCTCTTTTCACTTCCAGGCACTTGTCTGCCCGACATAGTCTAACTGGCGTGGTAGTAGGTGATATTTTAAGAACCCCCAGGCAGCAGTGGGTCTATATAAAACAGAATATAATGCACACCAAAAGTGAGCAGTAACACTCAGCCTCCAACAGGCCTGCTTAGTGTAAATAAGAGAGCTGCTTAGTGTAAATAAAGAGGGGTATGCTATGTTACAGAATGGGATGCCTCAACAGAAGTGCACCTGGCAGGCAGCAGTAAGCCTATGCCCAGCAAAAGTGTCTTATAATATAAATATAATAAGAGCAAATGCTTATATGGTCTTAAACAGAGGCTGCTTTAGTCACAGAATGGGATGCCCTGGGCAGGAATGGACCTGGCAGGGTCCAGTAGGGCTTTGGCCAGCAAAAGTGTCTTTATCAGGCTAATTTCAAATATGATAAGAGCAAATGCTTATATGGTCTTAAACAGAGGCTGCTGTAGTCACAGAATGGGATGCCCCGGGCAGGAATCGACCTGGCAGGGTCCAGTAGGGCTTTGGCCAGCAAAAGTGTCTTTATCAGGCCTGATTTCTATGAGAATAAGTGCAAATGTTTATTATGCTATTAAATAGAGGCTGCTTTAGTCACAGAATGGGATGCCAGTGCCACAAAAACCAGAGAGCATGCACAGCAAAAGTGTCTTTATCAGGCCTGATTTCTATGAGAATAAGTGCAAATGTTTATTATGCTATTAAATAGAGGCTGCTTTAGTCACAGAATGGGATGCCAGTGCCACAAAAACCAGAGAGCATGCACAGCAAAAGTGTCTTTATCAGGCCTGATTTCTATGAGAATAAGTGCAAATGTTTATTATGCTATTAAATAGAGGCTGCTTTAGTCACAGAATGGGATGCCAGTGCCACAAAAACCAGAGAGCATGCACAGCAAAAGTGTCTTTATCAGGCCTGATTTCTATGAGAATAAGTGCAAATGTTTATTGTGCTATTAAATAGAGGCTGCTTTAGTCACAGAATGGGATGCCAGTGCCACAAAAACCAGAGAGCATGCACAGCAAAAGTGTCTTTATCAGGCCTGATTTCTATGAGAATAAGTGCAAATGTTTATTATGCTATTAAATAGAGGCTGCTTTAGTCACAGAATGGGATGCCAGTGCCACAAAAACCAGAGAGCATGCACAGCAAAAGTGTCTTTATCAGGCCTGATTTCTATGAGAATAAGTGCAAATGTTTATTATGCTATTAAATAGAGGCTGCTTTAGTCACAGAATGGGATGCCAGTGCCACAAAAACCAGAGAGCATGCACAGCAAAAGTGTCTTTATCAGGCCTGATTTCTATGAGAATAAGTGCAAATGTTTATTATGCTATTAAATAGAGGCTGCTTTAGTCACGGAATGGGATGCCAGTGCCACAAAAACCAGAGAGCATGCACAGCAAAAGTGTCTTTATCAGGCCTGATTTCTATGAGAATAAGTGCAAATGTTTATTATGCTATTAAATAGAGGCTGCTTTAGTCACAGAATGGGATGCCAGTGCCACAAAAACCAGAGAGCATGCACAGCAAAAGTGTCTTTATCAGGCCTGATTTCTATGAGAATAAGTGCAAATGTTTATTATGCTATTAAATAGAGGCTGCTTTAGTCACAGAATGGGATGCCAGTGCCACAAAAACCAGAGAGCATGCACAGCAAAAGTGTCTTTATCAGGCCTGATTTCTATGAGAATAAGTGCAAATGTTTATTATGCTATTAAATAGAGGCTGCTTTAGTCACAGAATGGGATGCCAGTGCCACAAAAACCAGAGAGCATGCACAGCAAAAGTGTCTTTATCAGGCCTGATTTCTATGAGAATAAGTGCAAATGTTTATTATGCTATTAAATAGAGGCTGCTTTAGTCACAGAATGGGATGCCAGTGCCACAAAAACCAGAGAGCATGCACAGCAAAAGTGTCTTTATCAGGCCTGATTTCTATGAGAATAAGTGCAAATGTTTATTATGCTATTAAATAGAGGCTGCTTTAGTCACGGAATGGGATGCCAGTGCCACAAAAACCAGAGAGCATGCACAGCAAAAGTGTCTTTATCAGGCCTGATTTCTATGAGAATAAGTGCAAATGTTTATTATGCTATTAAATAGAGGCTGCTTTAGTCACAGAATGGGATGCCAGTGCCACAAAAACCAGAGAGCATGCACAGCAAAAGTGTCTTTATCAGGCCTGATTTCTATGAGAATAAGTGCAAATGTTTATTATGCTATTAAATAGAGGCTGCTTTAGTCACAGAATGGGATGCCAGTGCCACAAAAACCAGAGAGCATGCACAGCAAAAGTGTCTTTATCAGGCCTGATTTCTATGAGAATAAGTGCAAATGTTTATTATGCTATTAAATAAAGGCTGCTTTAGTCACAGAATGGGATGCCAGTGCCACAAAAACCAGAGAGCATGCACAGCAAAAGTGTCTTTATCAGGCCTGATTTCTATGAGAATAAGTGCAAATGTTTATTATGCTATTAAATAGAGGCTGCTTTAGTCACAGAATGGGATGCCAGTGCCACAAAAACCAGAGAGCATGCACAGCAAAAGTGTCTTTATCAGGCCTGATTTCTATGAGAATAAGTGCAAATGTTTATTATGCTATTAAATAGAGGCTGCTTTAGTCACAGAATGGGATGCCAGTGCCACAAAAACCAGAGAGCATGCACAGCAAAAGTGTCTTTATCAGGCCTGATTTCTATGAGAATAAGTGCAAATGTTTATTATGCTATTAAATAGAGGCTGCTTTAGTCACAGAATGGGATGCCAGTGCCACAAAAACCAGAGAGCATGCACAGCAAAAGTGTCTTTATCAGGCCTGATTTCTATGAGAATAAGTGCAAATGTTTATTATGCTATTAAATAGAGGCTGCTTTAGTCACAGAATGGGATGCCAGTGCCACAAAAACCAGAGAGCATGCACAGCAAAAGTGTCTTTATCAGGCCTGATTTCTATGAGAATAAGTGCAAATGTTTATTATGCTATTAAATAGAGGCTGCTTTAGTCACAGAATGGGATGCCAGTGCCACAAAAACCAGAGAGCATGCACAGCAAAAGTGTCTTTATCAGGCCTGATTTCTATGAGAATAAGTGCAAATGTTTATTATGCTATTAAATAGAGGCTGCTTTAGTCACAGAATGGGATGCCAGTGCCACAAAAACCAGAGAGCATGCACAGCAAAAGTGTCTTTATCAGGCCTGATTTCTATGAGAATAAGTGCAAATGTTTATTATGCTATTAAATAGAGGCTGCTTTAGTCACAGAATGGGATGCCAGTGCCACAAAAACCAGAGAGCATGCACAGCAAAAGTGTCTTTATCAGGCCTGATTTCTATGAGAATAAGTGCAAATGTTTATTATGCTATTAAATAGAGGCTGCTTTAGTCACAGAATGGGATGCCAGTGCCACAAAAACCAGAGAGCATGCACAGCAAAAGTGTCTTTATCAGGCCTGATTTCTATGAGAATAAGTGCAAATGTTTATTATGCTATTAAATAGAGGCTGCTTTAGTCACAGAATGGGATGCCAGTGCCACAAAAACCAGAGAGCATGCACAGCAAAAGTGTCTTTATCAGGCCTGATTTCTATGAGAATAAGTGCAAATGTTTATTATGCTATTAAATAGAGGCTGCTTTAGTCACAGAATGGGATGCCAGTGCCACAAAAAACAGAGAGCATGCACAGCAAAAGTGTCTTTATCAGGCCTGATTTCTATGAGAATAAGTGCAAATGTTTATTATGCTATTAAATAGAGGCTGCTTTAGTCACAGAATGGGATGCCAGTGCCACAAAAACCAGAGAGCATGCACAGCAAAAGTGTCTTTATCAGGCCTGATTTCTATGAGAATAAGTGCAAATGTTTATTATGCTATTAAATAGAGGCTGCTTTAGTCACAGAATGGGATGCCAGTGCCACAAAAACCAGAGAGCATGCACAGCAAAAGTGTCTTTATCAGGCCTGATTTCTATGAGAATAAGTGCAAATGTTTATTATGCTATTAAATAGAGGCTGCTTTAGTCACAGAATGGGATGCCAGTGCCACAAAAACCAGAGAGCATGCACAGCAAAAGTGTCTTTATCAGGCCTGATTTCTATGAGAATAAGTGCAAATGTTTATTATGCTATTAAATAGAGGCTGCTTTAGTCACGGAATGGGATGCCAGTGCCACAAAAACCAGAGAGCATGCACAGCAAAAGTGTCTTTATCAGGCCTGATTTCTATGAGAATAAGTGCAAATGTTTATTATGCTATTAAATAGAGGCTGCTTTAGTCACAGAATGGGATGCCTCACAGCAGACTTAAGATCAGTTCAGTATATATGCACAGTTAGTTACTATAAGCAGCCTGAAAACGCTAACAAAGGCTGGATGAAAAAAAAAAAATCTCCCTGTCAGCCAGCTCCATTTTTCCTACCTTTCCCTGGCTTTCTGTCTGTCTCCTGTCTGTCTCCTGCCTGTCTCCAGCCTGTCCCTGTCTGTCCCTGTCTGTCCCTGTCTCCAGCCTGTCTCCAGCCTGTCTAACTGCCTCAGCTACACAGCGTTCTGTCTGTCTGTCACGAATGCAATAGAGAAATGAGGAAAAGCAAGATGGCCGCCGTTAAATACCGCTGTGTGACGTCACCGGGCTTGCTGGCTGCTGATAGGCTGCATGTGACTGCCCCAGCTTGCACTGGCGCGGGATACATGTCCAGACATGTCCCGCCCGCCATCTTAGAATGCCTGTAATGTAAATGAATGGATGTTAAAGGAAAACTTCGAGTGATCGAATCGCGGGGAAATTCGGATTCGATCCGAATCGAATTTTTCCTGAAATTCGGATCGAATCCGGGTTCGTCCGGATCGATTCGCTCATCCCTAGCTATTACAATGTAATACACAGTACGGAAATAGCTGTTTTTTTACTATGATGATGACTCATCCTGCTTGATAACGTGCACAGCAGCAAGGGGCAGGTGCAACAGGGTCAGATAAAAACTTCCCAGCTGTACCTCAATGCATTAAGTGCTGCTGTCTCTGCACTGTACTAAACACACATAATTGATTTAAAGTGGACCAAAGCTCATCAAAATTTTGGGATGTCCCAAAAACTGAATGATAGTGGCCATCTTGCCACAAACACGAGAGACCTGCTTCTGAAAAACCAAGTGCCACAGTCAAAGCTGCCTCAGATTCTAGAAGCAGTAATGACTCATCATTGCTTTGTTCACAACTGAAATCTTCCAGATACATTGTATCCACTAACTGAAAGCTCTTCAGAGCATGTGGTAAGATAGTGGCCCTCATGTAATTCAGGAGTGCATAATCTTTATATTATTCCACAATATTTGCATGAGGTTAAGCTCTGTCAAACAGCTTATGCCCTTGATAATATGAGAGCGAGTTTAGGGGAACAATTTACTAAACTTTTTTTTTTTTTTGCTGGAAGTCCACTTTAAAGACAAATAACACCACATTAAGCCTATAGGACTCCTAGAGAAGGGTTGGTCAACTAAATTGGGATGCCTCACCAGAGAGTCAATTCTGGGGTGGTGTTCCTCTTTACATTACACAGAAATTGCGCCTATTTTTTATTGAAGCCCATAATGCAGGCCCAATTTTGAGGCTGAATCTGAAGGATTTCTGTGATAAACAGTCATTCAGAAGCATCAGTCATTTAGCAGCTGTACATTTACGTCACTGCCTTCACCTCATCTGTTAGATAGATCTTGCACTCCAATTCCCAGATTCTGTTTTCAGAAACCTCACTGCTCACGCTGTTCCTCTGCCTCCTTTTCCTGTTGAGCTGTTCCTCTGCTCCACTCAATGTAGCCTCATTTTTTACTACACGATTCCTCCGCATCAATCTGTGTACTGGCAACTTCCCCTGAACATGTAGCCACTGACTACAGGCAAATGGCTCCTGAGCTCATAGATATGGAATCATGCCTAACAAAGAAGCCTAAAGGGCTTTCAAAGTTAGCCTTTTCAATATATTGAGTCAGCCAATAAATAGTATTACTTTAGATTTTCTGGGTACAAATGCATTTAAGTCTTTGATGTCGATTATGATTATACTCTTATGTGCTGCTCTGCAAACTAAAGGGGCATTCTAGGCAAAGCGTTAAATTATTCTGCTTTCTGCTCTCCCCATGCTGGCTGGGAGGAGCTGCATCTTTCAACCATCCTTCAATCGGCCTGCTTTATGTTACTCAATAACTCCCAGTAAACTCTATCCCCTCTGCAGGTCCTTCTCAGCAGCAGATCATGACTCAGACATGTATGTTTCAAAGTGAGGGTCTCTTCAGTAGTCAGCTCCATTTCGGATACCCTGTAAAATTAGTTAACAGAAGTTCCATAGGGCTGATCAGGGAATGCAAAGTGCTGGGAAATCAAAGATGCCGACCCGACAGCCAGCATGGGGCAAGCAGGCTAATTTGACTTTTTTCCTGGAATGTTCCTTTTTTGCAGCATGGTAACCTAGTTGTTTTTTTTACTACTAACATAAAGCTCTGACAGAGGCATTCAAGCTATCAATACAGAGGGAGGTGTGGTCTGGACTAGCTCCTCGAGCTAGTAATGGTGGCCCACATTGGGGCAAGCAGGCTAATTTGAAATTTTGCCTGAAATGTTCCTTTTTTGCAGCATGGTAAACTAGTTGGCTTTTTTTACTATCTGAGAGAGCCATTCAAGCCACCAATGCAGAGGAAGGTGTGGTCTGGACTAGCTCCTGGAGCTAGTAATGGTGGCCCAAATTGGCAGGGTAGAAGTTGAAGGGCAGATAAGTTCCTCATTCAGGGCTCAGATGTCAGAGGAGGCACAGTGCTGAAGGACTGCTTGGCAAGGTAAGATGCTGTTTCTTTTTAAACTTTTGCCTGAAAATTCCTTTTAAGCTAGGCTCTTATGTAACTAACTCAGAGGAGGGCTTTAAAGGAGGACTATAAAGGAGGGCTATTGCTAAAAAAATGGGTCAATTATATTTTTTAATGGAAGGAAGAGGAAATTGGGGCAACAGATTCTGTCTCCCCTGATACACTCAAACCAGGCACCCCTGGATTTTATTCCTGCAGAACAAACTACAACCTTGGTTGGAGTTGTACTAAGTTTGAGTGTATAAGTGACCCCTCCTATCATTAGCCGAAGTGTTTAGATTAATTTTTAATCTTACACAATTTTGCGATACACCTTCTTTAATGTCTGGAGGAAATCTCAATGCTTGTCACAGGTATCTGGAAGGGAATGTCCATAGCTTCTTACAAGCCTATGCCACTGTCTGCTCACCGAACAATTCATTACATTTCTCATATTTCCAAAATGCAAAGAGAAAATAAAACACATTTATATTAGTTCCCACTGTATACAAAGCAAGGTTTAATTAAAAATGTCTAGCCAGAAACATTTAATATTTTTAGCTACTATAACATATCTTTACTTGGGAAATGTTTATCTCTTTTTTTAAATTGCTAAAACACAGTGTTCCATTTTCTAGAAGCTCCCTTGCACAGAGCTCCAAGAAGTTGTGAAACATGTTTTAGGTTTGTTTGAGAAGGCACTGTAACTTCTTAATAATTTGACTGCGGTAAGAACTGTTTAGGGCATTGGGTACCATAACTCCTTAAAGTGCTACTGCAGGCCAAGGTAATTGTTTCACCATTGCATCAGTCTACAGTTGGCACTGTTTTTTCTAATAAATTGAAGTAGAAATTGACAAGATATCGAGATCTACAGGTTCAGCTTATGATTCATCTTTTGAAAGAAGTGGGCATGGCCCTTGGATCTGTGATGCTGCATAATAATCAGTAATGGAGGCGGAGGAGGAGGCGGAGCAAGGGGCAGGAGGGGCGGAGAGGTACCAGCAATCCTGCCCCACTCTGCTGAGCTGATTGGAAGATGGGATGAAAAAGAGAATGTCATTGGCTGAACCTGTAAACCCCAATATCTTGGCCATTTCTGCTTTATATTAAAAACGGAAAACAGTTTCAGACAGTGCCAAGTGTAGCCTGACACAATGGTGTAACAATTACCTTTGCCTGCAGTATCACTTTTATTTCAATTTAAAGGTTTACTTTTGTAATTTCTCCATAATTTATAATACATCAGTATATTTCAGAGCATGTTTATCTTAATCCCGAAATTCTACTTTTCATCTTTCATTATTTTATGTTCAACAAGCACAGCATCAGAGGAGGATCTATTTACAACTTCAGGAGGATTTACAGAAGTAGCAGTTATAGTTGATTTTAATCAGTAAAATATGTGCTCTGTTGAGAGGTACAAAGTACACAATAGAATAAAATCTAGTGAAAATAATTGTTAATATGAGTTATAAGAACAATATTTATATCTCCTCTTGTTTTATATTGTTCTACTGTGGTATATATGTGAGACCTTTGATAGTCATAAAGTAATGCAAAACAGCATTATTGAAATAATTGTTAGACACTGCTCAACTATTTAGGGACAGCCACCATGGAAAGAAACCCATAATAGTGATTAATAATGTTGACATGACTAGAATGGTCAAGTAATGTACGCACACTTGGGGAGCTCTCTGTCTGACCTATTAATTGATAAGGTGTATGCTGGATACTGCTACAGATACAGCCACGAAGACAACATCAAAGCTAATGGCCTTCTTAAAGCCACTGGGACACATGATTTACAAATCACCCTTAAATCAGGCTGTAAAGCCACGTGGTGTGGTCCTGGAGACTAAAAGATTCCAGACCGGCTACTAGCCTGCCCCCAGGGCATCCAAAGTCAGGATTAACAGGGGATATGTATTTTTTATTATTTGACACTACTTACCTTGTAAGCTGTCCCAAGGACTGCTATACTAGTTCAAAATGTAGGAGGGGCCAAGCCACCTGCTGGCCATATCGGGAGGGGGCTCGCAAATATCCCTGCCTATTTTCACCCAGATCCCTCCAAGGCACTGGGCGTGTGGAAGAGCCCTGCACCCCTTCGATATTGGCCCAATGTTTCAGGGCAACCCAGGATACCCCTCAAGGAACAATGGACCTATGCCAAATGACATAAGGGCTGGTATGCCACCTTGCGCCCCTGGGGATACCAACCCCTATACCTAGTTCTGTCACAGACTACCAAGGTTGGAGGAAGCAGTCTTGCTGGCAACAACTTTCAGGGTGCCCACACAGCTGCAGTCCTTTTAGGTTTTCACGGTCAGCCCTCATCCCTTCCTCAGTTGGGATCGGGGCCAGGACTCATGCCTGGAACTGGGTTCTCTGTCCATTCTAATAAGCCACTTAATTTTGTCTGAATATACAGTACCATGATACAGTAATATCTACTTCACCAATAAGACAGACTATCGAAACCACAGACAGGTAATGGAGTCTGAATGACTTGAAGGGCATCTTGATTCAGACAATAATGATATCTTGAGGTTCTGTGCTCTTTAGGAACCAATTTACACCGCCTAAAAGGTGGACAACAACCGTTTCTAACCTGCACCAAGGAATCCAAAGTGAGGTTTCCTAACCATTCCCTGTTTGACAATATTGCCAAGGTTGTTTCAGAGAACCTGGACAAGATGTCCAATACTCTCAAGTTCTTGCCAAAGCACCTTCATATATTGCAAGTAGACAGTTAAGAAATGGGTCACATTCATATACTGAAAACAGGAGATTTCCAGGGGCCGAGGGCAATGGCACAATGGCTAGATTCACTTACAAGGGTGTAAGTTGTTTGGGGAGGATTTGAAAGTCAACATGGAGCTCATAGAAAAAAAGAACAGCTTGCTACCACAAGAGAGTGGGGGAAAGAGAGGTTCTCTAGTAACCCCTTTGTAGGGGTGACAAAAAGTAGTTCTCTTTTGTCCCAGGGGGAGGAGAAACATGTTCCCTTAAAGTAAGGAAGATGGTTTCCTTTGTAGGGGTGACAAAAAGTAGTTCTCTTTTGTCCCAGGGGGAGGAGAAACATGTTCCCTTAAAGTAAGGAAGATGGTTTCCTTGAATAACAAGGTCGAGTTCTAGACCATGTCCTCTGATATCTTCTTTGCCTCCAGATTCTAGCATTTGTCTTTTTCCAGATAACTGCTTTCCTTAAAGGGTAAGACCACTTTTAACTGAATTTTTGAAAATGTATTATTTTTTTTATCTGTGGCAGAACACCCCCCAATCTGCACTCGCTGTCCACAAGCCGTGCACTGTAGTCTATGGCAGCTTGTGGCCGCCCCCCGCCATGGCCCAATCTATGCCACGCGTAGTCATTGCCACTGTATAAGACTGTGTCACAGAATCTCCCCATCACCGCTATAGCAGACTGTGTGACAGAATCCCCCCATTGCACCTACAGCAGACTGTCTGACAGAATCCCCCTATTGCTCTTATAACAGACTGTTTGACAGAATCCCCCCACCGACCCTATAGCAGATTGTGTGGCAGAATCCACCCGTCGCCCCCATAGCAGACTGTATGACAGAATCCATCCATCGCCCCCATAGCAGACTGTGTGACAGAATTCGCCCATAGCCCCCATAGTAGACTGTGTAATAGACCCCCCATAGCAGACTGTGTGACAGAGCACCCCATTCACCCCATAGCAGACTGTGTGACAGAACCCTCCCATTGCACCTACAGCAGACTGTGTGACAGAATCCACCTGTCGCCCCCATAGCAGACTGTGTGACAGAATCCACCTATCGCCCCCATAGCAGACTGTGTGACAGAATTCGCCCCTTTCCCCCATAGCAGACTGTGTAATAGACCCCTCATAGCAGACTGTGTGACAGAGCACCCCATACACCCCATAGCAGACTGTGTGACAGAACCCCCCCATTGCACCTACAGCAGACTGTGTGACAGAATCTCCCTATCGCCCCTATAGCAGATTGTGTGACAGAATCCACCCATCGCCCCCATAGCAGACTGTGTGACAGAATCCACCCATCGCCCCCATAGCAGACTGTGTGACAGAATTCGCCCATAACCCCCACAGCAGACTGTGTAATACACCCCCCATAGCAGACTGTGACAGA